>JANHMN010000016.1:48006401-48045710 GCA_030674055.1 Rhabdomys pumilio
AGGAGAAGAGAGGAGAAGAGAGGAGAAGAGAGGAGAAGAGAGGAGAAAAGGGAAATAGGGATAAATCAGCGGAGAAAGAAATGGCAGAAAAAAGAGAGGAGGAAAATGAAGCAAAAAGAAGAGAGGAGAGGAAAGGAAAGGATAGAAGGTGAGGGAAAGGGAAGAGGGAGATGGGAGAGAAAGAATAAAAAAGACAATAGGAAAGAAAAGATAGCCACCAGAGGGTCCATGAAACCAGGGAAATGAGGGGCTCCCAGGACCCAATGGGGATGACTTTAACTGAAATGCACAGAGAAGGGGAGATAGAACCTGTAGAGACTACCTCCAATAGATAGGCACGGCCTTGGGAAGAGGGATGGGGTTACCCAACCACCTCAAAGTTTTTAACCCAGAAATGTTCCTGTCCAAAGGAAGAACAGGGACAAAAAATTGGAGCAAAGACTGAAGTAAAGGCCATCTGGTGACTTCCCCAACTGAGGATCCATCCTGTCTGTTGCCAAGAAGCACTTGCTGACAGGAATCTGGTATGGCTGTTCCTTGGGAGGTTCAGCCAGCAGCTGACCAATGCAGATGTAGACGCTTGGAGACAACCACTAGACTGAGCTCTGGGATCCTGGTGGAGGAGATGGGAGAAGGACTGGAGGAGCAGAAGGAGATTGCAACCCCATAGTAAGAACAACAGGACCACCCAGTGCTCCCAGTGACTATATCACCAACCAAGGAATGTGCAGAGAGTGATCCAAAGTTCCAGATACATATGTAGCAGAAGATGGCCTTGTCTGACATCAACTGGAGGAGACACCCTTGGTCCAATGGAGGTTTGATGTCCCAGCATAGGGGGATGGTGGAGTAGTGAGGGCAGGAGTGGGTGGGTGGGTAAGGGAACACCCTCATAGAGGCAAAGGGAAGGTAGGAGAGGGTGGATGTGGAATTGGAGGTTTTGTGGAGAGGTAACTGGAAAGTGCAATACCACTTGTGATGTAACAAATAGAATGATTAATAAAAAAAATAAAATTTTATAAATTTAAAAAAAGAGAGAATAATAAAAATAAGCAGTTTTCTATTTCTAGACATGAGAATATACATATATATATATATATGTATATATAGTTTTGAACCAGCACAAAAACATAAACAAATATAGAGTCCAAGAAACAGATATCTTTATAAATCTGTTTAGATTAAAATAAAAAAGAAGAGAAGAGAAATTAAGAGAAGAGAAAGAAAGAAAGAAAGAAAGAAAGAAAGAAAGAAAGAGGAAGAGAAAAGAAGAGGCAGAGAAGAGGAGGATATAAGACAGGGAAAGTCAATAATTTAGTTGTGCATTTTAGAACTGGCATATATAAAATCAGATAATTGTGCAGACACATTAGACATAGTGACCATGTAGGTCCAACCTAAAATAATCTGAAGATAATTTGCTTTCCTCAGAGGGACCCAGGATTTTTCTCTCAAGGCTTTGATCTAATAAGATGAGATGGACTTAATTTGGCTGATTTTAACAATTTTTGCATTGATTTTTTTTTTTTTTAGAAATTAAACATTTTATTGTATTACCACTAGCAGAATCTATCTTAAATATATCCTATAGAATTTTCCAAGTTACTGAAATGAAAAATGATTTCAAAATATAATACCTGCTACTTGTGTGAAATATTTTGTTGTTGTTTGGTTGGTTCTCCATTCTTCCTGCTCAGTCCTACAATATAGAGTTGCCATATAAAGACAAGGGAACTGGAGATTGAGAGGCAGCAGGAGAAATGACATTTCAAAGCATATGTTACTAGGTAACATGCTGAGTGAAATTGACTCATAAAATGAACACACCAACCAAAGCTAGTGTGATCATTACTGATTGCTACAAATTTTGAAGGGTTATAGGTGCCACAGTTCTGTTGGCTTATAGAATAATATTTTTAAACTCTAAAAATGCTCACAATTTATTTGCATCTGTTCTTACTGAACCCTAGCTTGAAAAGTGCCACAGACACTGAGCAGATTACCACCGGCAGCTCTGCACCTAACCTCACAAAACCCAGATGAAGTGGGGCTACCAGGAGCTCTAACCAGGGCAGTATCTCAGGTAAGGAATCAGCAACACTCACCCCAAACAGGGAGTAACCGGGGCACACAGGGTCCCAGGAATTCATTCCTGGCCCACAGTACTGGTACCTTCCTGTCTGGGCCTGAGCGCTCAGCAGATCCTGGGAGACAGCTCTGCACCCAATCTCACAGAACCCAGAGGAAGTGGGGCTCTCAGGAGCTCTAAGCTGGGCAGTATCTTAGGTAAGGAGGCAGCAACACTCACACCAAATAGAAAGTAATTGGGACCCACTGGGACCCAGGAATTCACTCCTGGGCGGGTGTTCGGGTTTCTTCCTGTCTGAGCTGGAGCACAGAGCAGATCCCAGAAGGCAGCTCTGTACCCAACCTCGCAAAACCAAGAGGTGGCAGGGCTCCCAGGAGTTCTAACCTGGGCAGTATCTCAGGTCAGGAGACAACAATACTCTACCCAAACAGGGAGTAACCAGGACCCACAGGGACCCAGGAATTCACTCCTGGCCCAGAGCACTGGTTCCTTCCTGTTTCCTCCTGAACACTGAGAAGATCTTGGACCTCAGCTCTAACACCAGCAGCAACACTCATTCCAAACAGTTCTGACATAACCAAGATAATAGGAAAGACAAGGCTCCAGTCAGAGACAGCTCAGGTAGCACCAAGAAGATCCAGATGGCAAAAGACAGGCGCAAAAACACAAGCACAAGCAACCCAGAGTACTCAGCTTCATCAGAACCTAGTTCTCCCACATTAGAAAGTCCTGAATTACCCATATCACCAGGAAAGCAAGAGTCAGATCTAAACTCACTTCTAATAACGATGATAGAGAACTTTAAGAAGGACATAAATAACACCCTCAAGAAAACTGAGGAGAACACTGATAAACAGGTGAAAGCCCTTAAAGAGAAAACACAAAAATCCCTTAAAGAATTACAAGAGAACACAACTAACCATCCAGGACATAAAAATGGAAGTAGAAACAATCAAGAAATCACAAAAAGAGACTACCAGGGATATAGAAAACCTGGGAAATAAATCAGGAGTCATAGATGCAAGCATCACCAACAGAATACAAGAGATAGAAGAGAGAATCTCAGGTGCAGAAGATACCATAGAAAATATTAACACAACTGTCAAAGAAAACACAAAATGCAAAAAGTTCTTAACACAAAACATCCATGAAATTCAGGACACAATGAGGAGACCAAACCTAAGGATAATAGGTATAGAAGAAAGTGAGGATTCCCATCTTAAAGGGCCAATAAATATCTTCAACAAAATTATAGAAGAAAACTTCCCAAACTTAAAGAATGAGATGCCCATAATCATCCAAGAAGCCTACAGAACCCCAAATAGACTAGACCAGAAAAGAAATACCTCCCTCACATAATAATCAAAACACAAAATGCACAAAACAAAAAAAGAATTTTAAAAGCAGTAAGGGAAAAAGACCAAGTAGCATATAAAGGCAGACCTATCAGAATCACACCAGACTTCTCACCAGAGACTATAAAAGCTAGAAGATCCTGGACAGGTGTCATACAGACCCTAAGAGAACATAAATGCCAGCCCAGGATACTATACCAGCAAAACTCTCAATTACCATAAATGGAGAAACCAAGATATTCCATGACAAAACCAAATTTACACAATATCTTTCCACAAACCCAGCACTACAAAGAATAATAGCAGGAAAGCACCAATACAATGAGGGCAATTATACCCCAGAAAGAGCAAGAAAGTAAGCCTCTTCCAACAAATCCAAAAGAAGATAATCACACAAACAATGCCTCCACTATGAACAAAAATAACAGGAAGCAACAATCTCCTCTCCTTAATATCTCTTAACATCAGTGGACTCAATTCCCCAATAAAAAGACATAGGCTAACGGGCTGGATATGCAAACAGGAAGACAAGGGAAAGCCCACACTCGATTGGAAATTGAACAATACTCTACTCAATGATAATGTGGTCAGGGAAGAAATAAGGAAAGAAATTAAAGACTTTTTAAAATTTAATGAAAATGAAGACACATCATACCAAAACCTATGGGACACAATGAAAGCGGTGCTAAGAGGAAAACTCACAGCTCTAAGTGCTTACAAAAAGAAGTCAGAGAGGGCATACACCAGCAGTTTGACAACACACCTGAAAGCTCTAGAACAAAAAGAAGCAAATACACCCAAGAGCAGTAGACGGGAAGAAATAATTAAACTCGGGGCTGAAATCAACCAAATAGAAACAAAAAGAACTTTACAAAGAATCAATAAAACCAGGAGCTAGTTCGTTGAGAAAATCAGTAAGATAGATAAACCCTTAGCCAGACTAATCAGAGGGCAGAGAGACCGTATTCAAATTAATAAAATCAGATATGAAAAGGGGACATAACAACAGAAACAGAGGAAATTCAAAAAATCATCAGATCCTACTATAAAAACCTATACTCAACAAAATTGGAAAATCTGGATGAAATGGACAACTTTCTAAACAAATACCAGTTACCAATGTTAAATCAGGAGCAGATAAACCATCTAAACAGTCCCATAACCCTGAAAGAAATAGAAGCAATCATTAAAAGTCGATCCACAAAAAAAAAAAAAAAAAGTCCGGGACCAAATGGTTTCAGTGCGGAATTCTATCAGACCTTCAAGGAAGACCTAATACCAATCTTTTCAAACTATTCCACAAAGTAGAAATAGAAGGAACACTACCCAATTCATTCTATGAAGCCACAATCACGCTCATACCTAAACCACACAAAGACCCAACAAAGAAAGAGAACTTCAGACCAATCTCCCTAATGAATATCGATGCAAAAATACTCAATAAAATTCTCACGACCAGAATCCAAGAACACATCAAAACAATCATCCACCATGATCAAGTAGGCTTTATCCCAGGAATGCAGGATTGGTTCAATATACGGAAGTCCATCAATGTAATTTACTATATAAACAAATTCTCAACTGAGGAATCTTGAATGGTTGAGAAGCACCTAAAGAAGTGTTCAGCATCCCTAGTCATCAGGGAAAAGCAAATGAAAACACTGAGATTCCACTTCACACCAGTCAGAATGGCTAAGATAAAAAACACAGGTGACAGCAGATGCTGGCAAGGATGTGGAGAAAGAGGAACACTCCTCCATTGTTGGTGGGATTGTAAGCTGGTACAATGACTATGGAAATCAGTCTGCTGGTACTTCAGAAAATTGAACATAGTATTACCTGAGGATCCAGCTAAACCACTCCTGAGCATACACCCAAAAGATGTTTCAATGTACAACAGGGACACATGCTCCACTATGTTCATAGCAGCCTTATTTATAATAGCCAGAAGTTGGAAAAAACCCAGATGTCCTTCAACAGAGGAATGGATACAGAAAATGTGGTATATTTACACAATGGAGTACTACTCAGCTATTAAAAACAATGAGTTCATGAAATTCTTAGGCAAATGGATAGAGCTTGAGAATATCATCCTGAATGAGATAACCCAATTACAAAAGAACATACATGGCATGCACTCACTGATAAGTGGATATTAGCCCAAAAGCTCACAATACCTAAGACACAATGCACAGACCACATGAAACTCAAGAGGAGGAAGGAAAGCCAAAGTGTGGGTGCTTTGGGTATTTTTTTTTTTAGAAGTAGTAAAATACTCAACCAGAGCTCCCAGGGTCTAAACCTCCAGCCTGAGAACAGAAAGGGAGGGACTCATGGCTCCACTTGTATAGGTAACTGAGGGTGGCCTCATTAGGCAACAGTGGAAGTGGAGGGCCATGGTCCCCAAAAGATTGGATCCATAGTGTTGGGGAATCCGAGAGCAGGGAGGCGGGATTGGGAGAATGGTGGGAGCACACCTTCATAAAAATTGGAAGAGTGGGTATGGGATAAGGGGTTTTGGGGGGAGAAAAAAAGAGGAGATAACAGTGAAAGGTAAATATGTAAAATATCTAATCAAAAAAAAAAAACAAAAAACCAGATAATGGGTCTGGCAAAAAAAAAAAAAGAAAAAGATAGTTTACTTATTTCAAATGATTTTCAAAGGTTTCCAGGAGATGCTTATTGGCTAAGAACTTATTTTAAGCTCTTCACAAAAGAATTTATGTCTCTGTTTAATATTCTCAAGAGAGATGCAAATTCTAATTTCTCTCAACAATTAATTGACAAAAGAGGAGTAATTTTACAAAAAATAAAAGAAGCTCTCATTAATTGGTATATTATATAGATTGATTAACTGTTGGCTGTTTTATAATAGTCCTTTGATAAAAGAAATTATTAATAAAAATTATATTTCTTTAAATAGTGTCTTCATGACTCCCTGAGGGTGGAAGGAGCATGCCTTGTTTACTCTTAACTTTCTAAAACTGAAAGCTCACAGCAAAACTGCCGCTGATTGCCTCTGGCATCACTGAGACCAATAAAAACTATGCCACAACTATGCTGAAGGACCCTTTTACCCTTAAATGGAATAGATAGGACCCAGTTCCTATATGGATCCGAGGACTGATATGCCTGTTTGATACCACAGAAGGTATAGCTAAATGGCCACCAAAAAGATTAATGAATTAAATAGATACCCACACAAAACCAGGCCGAATTATAAATAAGATGAATAACAATTGACATCCAGGGAAGAGAAATTTCCCTGAGAATTCCCTTTTTTTTTTTTCCTTTCCAGGTAAAAATTAATCACCCTTGATGTCTGCTGTTAGGAGTTCTAATCCTGAAGCTGGCCTCTGGACTTATACTACTCAGACCTCCAATGGGCCTTTGACAAGGACATCAAACAGCTATAGACTGACATCACTAATCTGAAGAAATCCCTCCTTTCACTGTCTGATGTGATCTCCAAAAATTGCAAAGGACTTTATTAGACTTGATTTTTTCTTTTACAATAGAAAAGACTGTACAGCTCTGGACTGTATACAGCCCTTAAAAAAGAATGCTGCTTTTACATAGACAAAACAGGGATGATTAAAAAGAGCATGAAAAAAGGCCAGAGAAGGTCTTGAGAAAAGACAGAGAGAGAAAGAGAAAAATGAGAGCTTGTACAAGAATTGGTCTTCAACCTCTCCATGATTGTTAACCCTACTTCCTTCCATCTTGGGACCATTAATTAGGTTATTTTTGCTTATTTCCTTTGGTCCCTGGGCCTTAAATAGGTTCACTAATTTTGTGAAACAACAGATAAATAATCTGATAGCAAAATCTATTTAGATACATTATCATAAGTTAGCTATGAAGGACCACGAGACTCTAGATGAAGATGTTACTCTATCCAGGGTGCTCCCAAGTCCCATCTCCACCCAACTTAAAAGAAGGGACTTCTGCCCCTAGACCAAGCAGAGAGGGGCCACCCAGAACCCCCTCCATCTGGCGATCTGAATTCTTGCCTAGGTTGTGAGGCTAAGCACTGCAAGGAAATATAAATAAAAGTTAAAAATACGTTTCTGGGTTCCCTGAGGGACAAGCCTGACTGCATAGGGGTTGATGTCAAAAGTATCCCCTCTCCAGGAAAAAGACATAGGGACTGGTATGGCCCTCATGCCTCACTGGACAACGACAGGAGGACTAGAGCCATTGCAAGGTCCCCTTTAATTACTGGGGGTCAGGCCTCTATCTCTGCCTTCGCAAGATTAGAATCGCCACAGCCCTTCTATACTTGGAGAAGGGAGGAGATGTCAGGGGCAGCCCTGTTTATACACTGAAGGTCTAAAATCAGCCATAAGCCTAAAATCAACAATAGGCCTGACATACATGCCTGCTAACACAAAGTCTTGGGTCTCTATGGAAAAACACTGAAACAGAGGGCTATAAACTATTGTAAACAGGCAGCTTTTGTGGAAATCTACCAGCCTGAGTAGTCGTAGACCTTGTACATAGGCAGCCTTGGCAGATAGTACCAAATTAGATAAGGACAAGTAAATCATAGGCAGAGTCATAGTGACCTGACCCCTGAACCTTCACCCAGCTGATACCCTGCTCTGAAAGATATCTGTACCCCCCCTTGAACACCTATGCTCCTGTGTCATCCCCTTCCCCACATCCTGCATTTTCATGTTTATAACCCCTGTGTTAAAAAGTAAAAATTATGATTTGATAATAATTTTAAAAAAGGAAGAAAAAAAAAGAAAGAAAGAAAGAACACACAGTGTCTCCCTGACTCTGCTGATTTAGCTTCTGACAATCCATTTTCTTGTTCTCAGAAATACTTTGAATTATAAAATGTTATTGTGGTTTTTGTTAGTATGCTGGGTAAAATAATTTTTATTTATTTCATTTTAAACTTCAAAGTTTGCAGTGAGTTAAAAATGTCCTTCAACATAATTATAGGTCATATTTATTTTCATATTGTAAAATGCTAGTTAATTTGTTGAACATTTTAAAAAATTGAATTCCTTTTTGAGAATTTCATATATGAGCACTGTATTTACATAATTTTCCTCTTTCTCTCCTTCCTCCCACTCTTCCCAACCCCCCATACTTTTCAAATACATCTTATTATTTAATTATTGTTCATATGTGTATGTATATATGTATACATGTATAAGTATATATGTATATACAAATACTTATAAATAAAGTTTTTTGATGTAAAAAAAAAAGTGTCACAGATATACACTAAAGGACAGAAATGTACTTTGGAGTGGGGGTGATAATCCAGCAAAAAGCCATTTCTAGATTTCCCATGTGGATGTGGTCAAGATTCTTTTGTCCACTTCCTTGGCTAATATCAACAATGATGACATACTAGTAGAGAATATTCAAGTAAAAAAGAAAACAATTTTGTTAAATAGAATTAAAACATAAAAGAGGATTTACAAAGAACAATCACTGAGACCAAGGCAAAGGAGAATGAAAATATCATTTAAGAGACATAGAAGAAAGTGTCCAGTCACAACTACATGAATTATTGGTGTTCAGCTTAAAATTAAATAAAGATTAGCAGGGGAATTTTAAAAATTCAGCCACTGTGAGCATACAGCTAGACTTTAATTTCCTTACACTCACTATGGCAGAGTACATTAGTTAGTCTTAGATTACTGACTTCCGTATTCACATCTCAAAGCATCTTTTTAGATTTTTTTGTCATTTAACAGATAAAAAGAATCTCCATCCCATCTGCAGACACCAAATCCAGACACTATTACTGATGCCAAAAGTACTTGCTGACAGGAGCCTGATATAGCTGTCCCCTGAGAGGCTCTGCCAGAGCCCGACCAATACAGATGCTGATGCATACAGCCAACCATCAGACTCAGCATGGGAATCCCAATGGAGAAGTTAGGGAAGGACTGAAGGAGCTGAAGGAGTTTGCAACCCCATAGGAAGAACAACAATATCAACCAACCAGACACCAGGGACTAAACCACCAACCAAAGAGTATACATGGAGGGACTCACGCCTCCACCTGCATATGTAGCAAAGGATGGCCTTATCTGGGATAGATGAGAGTAAAGGCCCTTGGTCCTGTGGAGGATTAATGCCCCAGAGTAGGGGAATGCTAGGGTGCTGAGGCAGGAGTAGGTGGTTGGGGGAGCACCCTCATAGAAGCAGGGGGTCAGGGGGTGGGATAGTAGGTTTGCAGAGGGGAAATCAGGAAGGGGGATAACATTTGAAATGTAAATAAATAAAATAACCCAAAAAAAATATCTCATAATAAACTTTGGGTAAAAGAATGACTCTGTGTCACTAAAACTATAAAAAAAAATCTACTTTTGAGTTATCAAAAACATCAATAAATGTGTAGTGTAGCTGTGGCTTGGGCCACGACACACAGAATGTCCATTGTCTGCCAAGACCAAACAAACAGTGGCTTCATTTAAGGAACAGGACTTGGAGGTGAATGACAGAGGAAAAAGCCCACATCTGTTAGCTACGAAAGGATCTCTAAATACACTCTCTGACACTGAGAATATAAAGAAATACATTCACACAAATTCTAACAATTTAATTGAATGATGATATTTTTTTCCAGGGGGGAGGAACCCCAAACTTTTCCTCAACAAGGAAAGATCATGAGTAAGGAAAATGATTCGGTGACTCACTACCTGCCAGCTTTTTTACTTCCTTGATCTATTATATATAAGTCCTGAGCTGAGCACCAAGGACCCTACTGCCCTAGTGTCCTGTTTTCTCTACCATGTTTCTCATTCATGACTGTTCAGTAAATGTTCAGTGGTTCCACTCACTTCTTGGTCCTATCCTCTATCTGTAGTTTGGAAATCATCAAAGCCTAGGATACCACGTGAGTCAAACCCTTCCTTTTTCTGTACAAAAATCATATAGAGAGGAGTATCCTCTTAGCCAGGAAACTGACAGGCACTTTTCTGTAGATTTCTAAATAGCAAAGATCTCTGTCCTTGTGAACTCTCACTGACCTCATGTCACGTTTCCTTCTCTTAGTTTGCTCTACCCACTCCTTTCATATTTCCTCTGGGTCTATAGGCTTGCCTAAGAAATCAAGCCTCAAAATATGTGCTAAGTTGGCCATAAAGAATTAGTCTTTCTCTCTCTCATCTACCATTAAGATGTTTGCTCAGTTTAACGTGTAAAAGCATAGAGGTCTGTGAGTTCAAGCAAGAAGTCATTGGGAATGGAAGCCTTTGTTATCTCCTATGGTTTCAGGTTGAGGGAGCCAAACAGGCATCGTAGATATTATTCCTATGTTAAATATAAAAGGTACACCCTAGGGCCTGTAGAAACACTTATGCTAGGACAAGGAAGCATACTGAGAGTCCTTTTTTTTTTTTTTTTTTTAAGAAAGCAGAGAAATTGAAGGAGTGAATTAAAGTAAGAAATGAAGACAGAGGCTAGAGGCATGGGAAAGCAGAGTTAGCCAATCAACTAGAAATTTCTATATTGGCAGCAGACCTAGGGCAATGGTTTTCTGGATTAGTAGCCTACAGGTTCTCCGGTAACATTGGCCAAATGTCTTGTCACAGCAGAAATGTCAAGGTTTGAAAAGTTTATCCAAGAACGCTGAGAAGCTCAGCATGTTCCAGTTCAGAAATGGCATTTTTTTTTTCTGTGTCAGAGGAAACCTATGTTGAAGTAAGCCTTCCAACTAAGTGACTAGGCTATCCCAGCTGGTCAGGAACTACCCAGTTTGGAATCTCTGCCTTTTGAAAAATAAATGGTATAGTTAATTGCTATATCTAATTTGGTCATCACGCCAAACATAAACTTATTCAAAAAATAGGAATTTTGAAGACATGTGGTCTTTATGTCTCTTTCCTCAGAACTGAGTCTTAGAAGAGTTGGAACAATAATTGAAATCTAACATGTTTAGCCCAGGGAAATGGAGTTATGAGTAATGATGTCTAAAAATTTCTTTCTGCCCCACATAACACTTAAGGACATTAGCCAGGTCTCTTTATAAAGGAGAAATGACTCATTTGGTTCTGAACAGCCTTTGTGGACTAAAAAAAAAAAACCACGTGACTCTTTGTTTCATCTCATTCTTTTTCCAGGTCTGCCCACAGTACACAGAAGGCATCCCTGGGTCTACATGGTGAACAGCCTAGGGAGACAGCACAACATCATGCTACATTTCCCCACACGACGAGTTTCTCAAATTCAAGTGAGATTTCAAAAACAATGATCAAATAAGAAACAAAATTGTATCAGAAAACACTTCATTGAAATTTGGTCTAGAAATAGTATCATATTAATAAAGGAAAGATTCTTAGACATAGTGCAAACATATACCACTATTTTATCACCTTTTTTTTTCTGTTTGCAGGTAAAGAATATAAATTATGTTTGCCAATGTGGGAATAGAATGGAGGTTGATTCATAATTTTACAAGTGTCGTTTTGTTAGTCATAACCACCAGTGAGGATGAGGGAAACGTTTACATAAGGTATGCAAAAGAGGCCTCTCTAGTAAACACAGTTCTGGTGATGGTAAGCAAGTAAAGTGTATTGCACCATTAAAGTTAAGGTAAAGACATTGCTGAGCTCAACAAAATGGCATGTGACATTAGAGTGAATCAAATTCTGATTTTGAGAATGATGCTTCTACTACAAAAGAGTGATCTTGTAAATCATCAATGCAAGGAGAAGCAAAATGGGTGAAAACTCCTTAAACAGTTTTTTTTTTTTCAACCAAGATTTGTGTAAAAGGAAATTTGGGCAGTTTCTTTTGAGTAACCTCAACATTTTGCTCTTTTTAATCTCAAACTCATTGTGAACTCAAGAGTAGACAGTTTTTCTGATCTTCCTACACCAGATTTCCAGGTTTGGGGAATTACAAGAATAAGCCATCTCACTCTGCAACAAACAATTTTTAAAGATGCTTTCATGTGTATGAGTGTTTCCCTTTGTGCGTGTTTGTGCACTATATGTGTTCCTTGTGCTTATACATGAGAAGAGGGAGCTGGGTAGCCTGAATGTGAGAGTTCAAGTGGTTTTGAGCTGTCATTTAGGTACTCAAAACTGAACCCCGCTGTCCTTGCAGAGGCAGCAAATGCTCATAGACACTGATCCTCCCCCTCTTCAGTCCACCAATTAACTTATTTTTGGTTTCTGAGGTGGGGTGTAGGAGTGGATCAGCATGTAACTATAACTAAGACGTATTTTAAACTTTTTAGGAACATGTTGATTTTTATGACTGAATATTATAACGTCTCTTTTTTCATATTAGTCATAGTGTTTTGCAATTGAATAGTAACAAAATTTAGTCTTGGACTCACGTTTATTCATTTTAGAATTAAAACAGAATGCAAAGTTCCTCTAACTACAGGTTTGGTTATAATGACCACATCATCCTTTAAGGCTGGAGAGTTTGTGGTAAACCACAAACTTTAGCATCTTTGTGCAATGAACTATTTTTCTGATCTCATGAAATCTATAATTTACTTATGGGAAAAGTTCTTACAGAAATATAAAGAATTACATGAGAAAAATAACATTTTAAATAATGATGATAAAATTACCTCATACAGTACTCTATGAGTTTATTAATGAATAACCCCCAAATCTAACACATATGAAATGCAAACAAAGTTAATTTTATTTTATGAAGACACTGATAGTGGTGGCATGTTTGGCTTACAGCAGTCCTTTGACAACATAGCGCTGGTGGTGTGCACCACATTCAATTGAGGCTCATTTATTGTTTCAATCACATAATTATTAAAAATTCTATTCATGAATGCACTCATTTTAATGAAAAGGAAATAAGACTTTCTCTAAATATCATAATGCAACTCTCCAAGTTGCCTCAACCTGAATAGTATTCGAGGCCTATTATTGTTTAGGGATAATCATTATTCAGTCCAAATTTCCAGGTATCTGAGGAAACTTTAGAGATGGGCAGATGGCAGGTGTTCTCAGTCTTACTCACACCACCACCCTGAAAAATGATCATATATTCAAGGGAAAGATGAAGACAGGCAATATTTCATGACAAAAGTATCTAAAATTGATAAGAACACCCTTCAATCTGCTTGTAGTAAAATTAATACATATTTCTGATTTGCTGTGTTGCATTGATGACTGTAACTAGAGGCAGAATGTTAAATCTCTTTTAAAGGCAAATTTTCCAAAGGGTTTTCATACTTCATGAATTCTGTTCATAGGTCCATAGACGTATCCCCAGGACAATATTCCTGTTAAGTACCAGAAATAGGAGTAGACATATACAGTTGTCTGATGTCTTAAGTTGACAGTCACTTTCAGGATTATAAAGGAAAAAAATTGGTCTTCAGTAATTATCTATTCATCTACTAACAGCCAGACATGGACGGGGGAAGTAACTTTCAATCTTATAGTTAAAACATGTAGGAGTGAGAGATTAATTTGATTGCATGAAGTAGAAGAGGCACCTTGAGATTGGCCATCATTATCACAAAGCCTGGTCCTGTAATATTCTCTTAAACATCTCACCTACCTTCTAACTGAGTCACATAGTAAATGTTTACATGAGTCATTTCCCAGAACTCTAGCTGGTCCCAAAGACAAGTCTTCCCACAGGAAACAGTCACAGGTGAATCTCCTTGCCTAACAGATTCACTTGCATCCTCCTGACAGTCAGACTTCTCATTCTGAGCTTGGAGGTGTGAAGAGAAGAAGCCTGGGAAAACTAGCCTATGGAATGATAATACAACAATGAATATGAGGTCTATGTGACTCTAGTACACATCTCAGCTATTTTCTCTGTTATATTGCCCTCTTCATTCCATTTTCCGGACTAAGATTGAGCTGTCTCTCACCACCAGGTTCAAGGTTTCTTTGTAAGTAATGTCCAAATGGAAGATTTCATCAACTATATAGAAACCTGATGCCCCTGTAAGGTTTATCCTATAGTCTTTTTCTGGGTATTTTCAGTCAAAGTTAAGTAGGAAAGACTATCTATCAAAACAGAACATCTGAAACACAAACATGGCTGCAGCACTTCCTGGGGCCAGCATAGAAAGGTCAGGTTGTAGATGGAAAAGAAGCCTACAAGGACTATTGTTGAATTCTTATACTGTAGAAAGCACAGACTGAGAAAGAAGAAAAGGGAGAATGATTTGCAAATCAAATTAGGATTAGGATAAATCAATTAGGATTGACTTAGGGAAAGTGAATTCCAGTAAGCACTCAGCTGGTCCTAGCAGGAGAAAGAGAGGACCATAGAGTGCCACGGAGATGACTTTTGTCTTCATGTCTTCCAGAAACTTTACATTTGCAGCAGTGTTTGACATTATTAGGGACAAAGGAATCACTCTAATGATGTGAGAGCGGTGTCCATCAGAGGAAATCAGTACTTTGTTTGTTATACAGTGCTTATGTATTAATGGAAGACTTTTATGTGTCTTTCAAAACCATTGTAATTTTTTCCAAGTAAAATTGATTAGATTACTCATTAGAGTCTGTTAAATAAATTTCTTATAAGCTTCTCCATACTGTGTTTTGCCTCCAAAATCTATCCTCAAAGTCATCAAAATACCCCAGATTTCTTACATTGGTTTTCCAAAGAACCATTAGTAAGATTTTATGATTTCTTACTATGCACTGAAATAAAAAGGAAGGAAAACTAGGGAATGAATGAATACTGTACTTGCCATGTAGGTTTGATGACCTGAGTCTGAATCTCAAGAACCCACACAACACCAGATCACATTCATAATCTCGGTGTTTCTACAGTGACACAGGAGACAGGCAGAGAAATCTCTGCAGAAGCTCTTGGGCGAGCTCGCTTTGTGCACACAGTGACAAACAATGGAAGTTGTTCCATGTAAGTGAGGAGAGAGGAAGGACTAACACTAGAAACTGTCTTTTGATCTTCCTGAGTGTACACTGGCACAGGAACACTCACTCGTACTCATGCACAGAAGTCATGCAAATACACAACAAAGAAAAATTAAGGAAAAGAAGAATTCCTTTTAACTTTCAGAGTTTGCTTAGCAATCATATGATTTTTATTGTGTTTAGGTTTTACAAAATGCAATGGCCCTGTCCATTAAATATCTATAATCTTCTGTGTTACATAGTCCTTACTAATCTGCAGTGTACTCGTATATGGAGAGGTATCTACATATCTGTCTGTTGCTTCTAGTATCAGAGTTTCTACAGGATCATTAATCATCCTATATTTAGTAATGTATACTAAAACATGTCAGGGTATCTAAGTGCTAAATTTTCTATGTTATCATCACATTGAAATACCCTCCTGGTTTAAAAAAATAAAATTGTCACACTGATAAATAGCCTGTATAAATATAGAAGGCCTGCTAAATTTTCCCTGCCAATTTTAGTATGCCTATTTTTTGTTCTTCTTGTTATGTTCATGTTTAGGTAATAAGGTTCTTGAAACCTTATGGGTGTAGCTTCTGACATCCTAAGTTGAGATGACATCAGCTTCTAAAGGCAAGGGAGCGGAAAAAAAAACTCTATTCCAACTTATGAGATACCAAGAAATAAAATTATTATAGAACATTTCTATATACATCCTTCAGGTGTGGACAATATAGTTAAACTTGCACTTTTATGAGACTTCATAAAATTAAAACAAACTTCACTAAATGCTTTCTTGCTTTTGTAGAATACTAATTGTAGTAGAGACAAGAAGAGTAAATACCTCCCTGCCCTAGCTCTAGCTCCATTTCTCTTCCAGTCTGCTTCTCCACCCAGGCGAGACCAGTGTGCCTAATACCCTTTCACATCCTACAGCTTGCATGTCTCCCAGGAGTTCTACAATAACCAGAAACACAGGAGGTCTGCCTTAGCCATGGAGATGACGTAACCGGAGGCACAATTCTTCCTGTTTGCACTTCCATCTGCAACTGGGGCAGATCCTCCCCCTAGAAATCAAAGCCTGCCTGACTCCAGGAGGTACACCCTAACCAGGAAAAGAGGTCTGTCCTAACCAGGAACACAGGAGGCCTGTCTAACCAGAGACACAAGAGGACCCCTAACCAGAGACAGCATTGTTTGCCTCGAAGGCCAGTTCAAACCCAGGTCACAGAGCTCTACCTGACTCCAATGAGACTGGCTCCAGTCAGAGACAACTAGGCCAGATAACACCAGAGATAACCAGATGGGGAGAGGCAAAGGCAAGAATATAAGCGACAGAACACAATGCAGTTCTGTATCACCAGCACCTAATTATCCCACCACAGCAAGAACTGGATACCCTAACACACCTGAAAAGCAATATTCTGACCGAAAATTCCATCTCATGAAGATGATAGAGGCCTTTAAGGAGTGTATAAATAACTCCCTTAAAGAAATACAGGAAAACACAGGCAAACAAGCATAAGCCCTTAAAGAAAAAGCAAGTAAATCCCTTTTAAAAATAAAAGGAAATGCGTTCAAGCAGTTGATGACCAAAATGGTCCAAGACCTAAAAATGACAATAGAAACAGTCAAGAAAATGAAAATGCAGGCAACTAAAGTTCAAAACACACATTGAACCTCACACATTAATAGTGGGAGAATTCTGCCGGGCGGTGGTGGCGCACGCCTTTGATCTCAGCACTTGGGAGGCAGAGGCAGGTGGATTTCTGAGTTAGAGGCCAGCCTGGTCTACCAAGTGAGTTCCAGGACAGCCAAGGCTATATAGAGAAACCGTGTCTCGAAAAGCAAAAAAAAAATAGTGGGAGAATTCAACACCCAAGTTTGAATTTGTCATCAATGGACAGGACATTGAAACAGAAGCTAAACAGAGACCAAGTGAAACTAACAGAAGTTATGAACCAAATGGTTTTAACAGATATCAACAGAATATTTCACTCCAGAACAAGAGAATATACTGTCTTCTCTACACCTCATGGAACTTTCTCCAAAATTGATCATATAATTGGAAACAAAACAAGCCTCAATAAATACAAGAAGATTTTAAAAGAAAAAAAATCATGCATTCTATCAGATCACCATGGACTAAGGCTGGACTTCAATAAAAACAAATACAAGAGAAAGCCCACATACTCAGGGAAAGTGAACAACTCTCTATTCAATAACTTGGTCAGGGAAGAAAGAAAAAAAGAAATCAAAGACTTCATAGAATTCAATGAAAATGGAGACACAGCATACCCAAACTTATGGGACACAATGAAAGCAGTGCTAAGAGGAAAATTCATACCATTAAATGCCCATTAAATTCACACAAAGAAATTGGAGAGATGCAATACTAGCAATTAACAGCACACCTGAAAGCTATAGAACAGAAAGAAGCAAATACACCCAAGAAAAGTAGACAGCAGGAAATAATTAAACTCAGGGCTGAAATTAACCAATTAGAAACAAAGAGATCGACACAAAGAATCCAAAACCAATAGCTGGTTCTTTGAAAAAAAATCAACAAAATAGATAAACTCTTAGCCAAACTAACTAAAGGGCACAGAGATGGTATCCAAATTAACAAAATCAGAAATGTAGAGGGAGACATAACAACAGAACTGGGAAAGTTCAAAAAATTATCAGAACTTACTACAAAAGTCTGTACTCTACAAAATTGGAAAATCAAGATGAAATGAATGATTTTCTGGACAGTTACTACATACAAAAGTTAAATCAAGATAAAGTAAACTATTATGAATAGTCCCACAACCCCTAAGGAAACAAAAACAGTCATTAAAAACCTCCCACCCCTTCCCCCTAAAAAAAGAAGCTCAGGTCAAGATGATTTTAGTGAAGAATTCTACCAGACCATCAAAGAAACTTAATACCAATACTCCTCAAACTATTTCACAAACTAGAAACAAATGGAACACTAACTAATTAATTCTATGAAGCCAGTTACTCTGATACCTAATACACACACACAGGCACACACACCCCACACACCACACACAAAGAATGTCAGGCCAATTTCACTTATGAATATGGATGCAAAAGTTCTGAATAAAATTCTTGCAGACCAAGTCCAGAGAAACATGAAACCGTCACTCACCACATTCAAGTAGGCTTCCCAGGATGCAGTGATGACTCAATGTATGAAAATTCATTAATGTGCCCTCCAGTCGCCACTGCAGTCCCTGACTTGCGTGTGCTCTCACCCAGCCCGCTTTAAATTTCTTCATCATCAGCACAGCTGTTCAGAATGGCCAACAGGGGACCTGCATATGGCCTGAGCTGAGAGGTGCAGCAGAAAATCGAGAAGCAGTATGATGTGGATCCTGGACCAGTGGATTACCACTCAGTGCCGCAATGATGCCTGGGCATGAGAACTTCCAGAACTGGCTCAAGTGATGGCTCGAGCATGATGACTCCGTGCTATGTTAGCTTATTAATTCACTATATCCTGAGGAAAAGGCCTCAGTAAAGAAGATTCATGCCTATGCGATGGTTTTCAAGCAGATGGAGCAGATCTCTTCGTTTCTGCAGGCAGACGAGTGCTATGGCAGTAACAGCACAGACATATTCCAGACTGTGGATCTCTGGAAAGGAAAGAGCATGGCTTGTGTGCAGCAGACACTAATGAACCTGGGTGGGCTAGCAGTAGCCAGGGATGATGGGCTCTTCTCTGGTGATCCCAAGGAGAACCCAGAACTTCTTAGACAACCAGTTGCAAGAGGGCAAGAATGTGGGTTATAAATGGGTACCAATCATGGAGCACCTCAGGCTGGCATGACTGGTTATGGGATGCTATGGCAGATCATATGCCCTCCTCTTCCCCTGCCCTCCATGAATGGGAGATATATATATATATATATATATATATATATATATATATATATATATATATATATATATCTCCCATTCATATATACATACATATACCATATATATATATATATATATATATATATATTTTACCATTGATGTGTGTGTGTGTGTGTGTGTGTGTGTGTGTGTGTAAAGCTCCTGTATTGCTAAGCTCCCCTCTGCCAGGGTGCGGTCCAACCTATTTTGTCACCTCTGGCAGTGCCTGATAATTGCCTCTCTCTCTCTCTCTCTCTGGGCTTACTAATGCATTACTTCCTCCACAACAATCAAAACTAGACCAACGAAAACCCTGGGACCAAAGCCCCTTTCCTCCAGCTTTCCTGACCTTTTATTGAATATTTTATTTGTTTACATTTCAGATGTCATCCTCTTTCCCCATTTCTCCTCACTAGAAATCCTCAATCCCCTCCCCGTTCCTCCTTTTTGCTTTTATACTATTTTAATTACATGTAAATATTAAGGTCAGTTCTAGGTTGAGGAACTAACAATACAATAGATGCAAATAGTCAAGGAACAAGCAGGACAATAAACACAAATAGTCAAAGAACAAGTAAGACAATAAAGAAAGCTCAGGGAACAATCCTTTTATCACTGTTTCTAAGGTCTGAGGATATGGGTCTTGATTTCTGATATCTCAAATACTTTTAACATGAAGGGGTGTTGTATTTTGTCAAATACGTTTTCAGCATCTAATAAGATGATCATGTGATTTTTTTCTTTGAGTTTGTTTATGTAGTGGATTAGTCAATGGATTTTCATATGTTGAACCAACCTTGCATATGATGAATAATAGATTTGATGTGCTCTTGAATTCAGTTTGCAAGAATTTTATTGTGTATTTTTGCATAAAGAGTCATTAGTAAAATTACTCTGAAATTTTCTTTCTTTGTTGGGTCTTTGCTTGGTTTAGGTATCAGAGTAATTGTGGTTTCACAGAATGAATTAGGTAGGGTTCCTTCTGTTACTATTGTGTAGAATAGTTTAAAGAGTGTTGGTATTAGCTCTATGAACGTCTGGAACAATTCTGCACTAAAGCCATCTGGCCACGGACTTTTTTTGGTTTGAATGTTTTTAATGACTTCTATTTCCTTAGGGGATATGGGACTGTTAAATAGTTTACCTGCTCTTGATTTAATTTTGGTGCGTGGTATCTTTCTAAAAAGTCATCCATTTCACCTAGATTTTCCAGTTTTGTTGAGTATAGGCTTTTTTCTGATGATTTTTTAAATTTCCTCAGTTTCTATTGTTATGTCTCCCTTTTCATTTCTGATTTTGTTAATTTGGATATTATCTCTAGTTAGTTTACCTAGGGTTTATCTATCTTGTTGATTCTCTCAAAGAATCAGCTTTTGGTTTTGTTCATTCTTTGTATAGTTCTCATTGTTTCTGTTTGGTTGATTTCAGCCCTGAGTTTGACTATCTCCTGCTGTCTACTCCTCTTGGGTGTGTTTGCTTCTTTTTGTTCTAGAATTCTCAGGTGTGCTGTTAAGTTGCTAGTGTAGGATCTCTCCAAGTTCTTTACCAGGGCACTTAGTGCTATGAATTTTCCTCTGAGCACTGCTTTCATTGTATCCCATAAGTTTGGGTATGCTGTGACCTCATTTTCATTGAATTCCAGGAAGTCTTTAATTTCTTTATTTCATTCCTGAGCAAGTTATCATTGAGTAGAGAGTTCTTCAGTTTCCATGGGTATGTGAGTTTTTGTTGTTTTTGTTTTATTGAAGACCAGCCTTAGGCCATGGTGATCTGATGAGATGCACGGGATTATCTCAATCTTCTTGCATCTTTTAATTTCTCTATCTAGTATACCTGGATGCACAAAAAATCCTTCAGAAGTTAACCCACTTCTTCCCAAGATTATTTCCACTATTACTGAGGGTAAAGGACCATAAACATCAGTGTTTACCATTCAACTTTTGGGAAATCGAAGGCTGTACTCCCTTCTGTATCACACATAAGATCAGAAGCACTTAGTTTTCTTTTCTTGCATAATTCGTACCTTCTGCTTGGACCAAAGGAAGACAGCTCTTATTGTTTACTGTGGGGCCTTGAGCTGACAGGCTCCTCTGCTCATTTTCTGATTGCAAGAGGTTACCTTGTATGTCTCTTCTATCTACAATCCTTTAATCAATGTTTGCTCTTTCCAGAGTGGCTATTAATACCTTGGAAGCTTTTGCTGTTCATAGCGGTTAGAACTTGCTTGTTTTCTTCTACAAATACTAGATTCTAGAGAACCCATGTACCTGCTATTTTGAGCTCTCAGTCTTCTAACATTACAATTACTTTGTAAATGGCCAAATTCACCACAAATAAAGCATTGTGCCTTTTGTTTTCTGAAACTTCCAGCTACAGCTTGCCCTATAATATTAGCACGACACTCCTGAGAAGCAGTGCCAGGCAGGTATCTCTCAAGCCATTCGTGTGTTGGGGCTCCTGATGCTTTCATCAGTCTGATTGTTATCTTACATTCAGTATTTGTGTTTCCAAAGGCCAATATTTTTATCAATGACTATCTGATTTCAGGGTCTGATATGTCTCTATTTACAACTGAGCCAGTCTCTGTAAGGAAACAGAAAAACTTCTGCAGCAGCCTGGATCACTTTAGTAAATGAGGTGAATTTTTTCCTTGGCTTTTCAAACATATCTCAAGCTCTTAGAGCCACAACATGACACTGATCAGTGACAACATCATCAGATCATATTTGTTCTTGCAGGTCAGCACACCACCCTTCACCAAGCAGCTGGTCTTCAGTAATATGTATATTATATTATATGATATATTATGTTGTAATATATTGCGTATATATAATATGTTGTATACAATATATGTATATAATATATTGTATAATATATATTGTAATATATATTATATATTATATATCATATATCATATATCATATATCACATATCACATATCACATATCACATCGTATACCGTATATCATATATCGTATATCGTATATCATATATCGTATATCATATATCATATATCATATATCATATATCATATATCATATATATCATATATCATATATTATATTATAATATATATTTATATTACCTTGTTTTATTTTGTAGTTTTGTGGCTCCACCACAATCACCATTGTAACTGTTGTCCAGATTCTAATAGAGTTGACATCCATCTCTTCCAGTCTTGGGGAATAACACTATTTTGCATAGCCCAGGCATTTAACATTTCTATAACAAACGAAGAATGCAGGCTAAACATTGTAATAGCCTCTGTAAAATGATTGAATTCTAGCATTTCTATTGGATGCCAGGTCAGCTCACTATAAGAAGGCAGACCATCATTAACAGACATATGCTACACAAAGACTTCGAAGCCTGAAGGTGCCTGTATAATCCACGGAAATCCTCTGGTGGTGCACTCAGTTGAACACTATCCCATTTTACCTGTACCATCTCCTACTCTTCCCAGGCATGAAGGTGCCCTGGGTGTTTGCCAGTTAAAGTGCGTGGAACAGGGCAAGGTAGCAGTTTACCTTCCAGCCTATTGTGCTTCCCCTTTTCAATGTTCAGTACATTCCTGGTATCAAACATCAAGCCTGAACCCTGTCCTTCTCCTGCCACTGGCTGGCTCTTTTTGCTTCCCAAGCACTTTTATTGATATTCACAAACTTTCTACATACATACCCAACTTTGAAATCTACTCTAACATAAGACAATTTTCAGCTTTCTCTCAAATCTTCTACAAAATAGAATACGTGAAGACTACAAAGCAACACCAGGACCAAGGTAGAAGATTATCTAGCATGCACAGATTCTATTTTGCAAGTCTCCTTAAAGAATATTGCTAATCCCTCATGATCTCTCTTTTCCTCTACCATACTTGAAGCAGAGTTACCCATTATACATAAGCCACATTGATTTGACCTAAATGCTTAGATTTTTCAAAACCTACTTTAATCAAATTTCTCTAATGCTTTGACCATCCTTCTAGCCCACTGTTCACAGATAGGGGAGAAAAGATGGGTAATATGACAATGGAGATGTAGACCTGTCTAGAAATTGTTCTTTGAGACAATCCCAGTCTTCCTTGTCAGGATACCAGCAGTCCAGTTTAGTAGTGTCAGGATACCAGCAATCTGGTTTAGTAGTGATAGGATAACAACAGTCCAGTTCAAAGGTCTTATAAAACACAAATCAGCAGCACCAGCACGGTCCAGCAGAGACAACCAGGCCTCCGCCAAATTGACACAAGTCAGAAAAAGCAGCCAGACTCAGCTGGAATCCCAGGGGAAGTTCTCTGTCATGCTTCTTTCTTCGATCAGCTAAGATAAGATTCCAATGAAGCATGGCACAGCTGGCTATTCAAGAGTACCATCACTGTCCATTGGGCCCTACTTATTCTCTTTCCAAACATCACAGGTTCTCTCAAGGATCTACGTCAGCAAAACATTACATGAGTCTGCTTCAGGAAAACATCACGTGACACAACTAGAAATTTCCACTTCAGAAGTCTCTATGTGGACCCTAGCTCCATATCTCCATGATCAGTGAGTGGTGTAAGTGTTGTCTTCAACAATAGGTCTTTGATCATTGTGAGGAAAAATCTATATAGTCTTAGTGACAGCCTGGTTTGTTTAAGGATTCTCACTGGATTCCTTGTGCCAACATTTCAATTACTATGACTCAGTCCCAGTAATCAGAACATCATTTGGTGACAAGAGAGGGTCAATTATTTAAGGGTGTTATTTGAACTTTTGTTATTCATGTATATTTTATTGGATCTTATACTCTATTAATTTTCTTTATTAACTCTAAAATTGTCTTTACTTATAGTTATAAAGGGTCTTTATCCATCTTCCATCACTCACCATGCACTGATATGCTTAGTGACTAAGCTATTATTTATCTATGGTAAAGAATAGTTACTACATAAAGTGCCATGCTTTTTCATAGAACTATGTAACATACTTTGATTATGTTTTATCCTGCAGTTTGCCTACTTTATCTGCTGCTGAGAGGTGGGCTGATCAACTGAGGCTATCCTTAAGGACCTAATGTACAAAGAAGGAAAAACAGCTCTTTCTCAAATCCAAAAATATGCTTGGAAGAATCAATAATATTCTGGGGCCAGGGCTTTGGAAACTTTTTCATGAGGCTTTGATGTGTATATATATATATATATAAAGATACTGTGAACTCAAACTGTTCCCACTGTAGGAGACTGTGTTTATCAGTCGCTAAGCTTCAGTCTATGATGTTCTTAAGCTATCCTGTGTTCCCTTTGTATAATACTGTTTGATGAGCTTCTTGCTGACTTCCTCTCATTATATGATAGTCTGTTGACTTCATCTCATTTCTGCCCTGAAAGTGTATATTAAATTCTGTATTTCATAATTTTTTGTCACTCAATATAACTTTTTCAAGGCCTCCTGCTCCTAAACATTCTTATCTTTTCTACATTCTGTCTGCAGTATCTTTGATATCCTGGGACTCTTTCTTAGGACAATGCTCCTGATGAATGGCCTGAGGGTACAGGTCATACTTCTCCACATTCTCCTGAACTTCTGGCAATAGAAACTTTATAATGTATAAGAAATTAATGAAACACAGAGCAAATTGTTGAAATACTAAATGTTTACAAATTTTAAAAAGTTGAATGAAAGAGAAAGAAGACTCAGAAAGGTTTTATATAAAAAATAATTGTAAGGGAAAATATCTATAAAGTAGGTCATTTAGTGGGTTTTTTCCTTTACCAAAAAACAAAACAAACAAACAAAAACCCCTTAGGTCTGTATGGTATCTGTTTTTTTATAGTAGCTCTTCCCAATTCAAAGGCAACCCTGACAAAATAAAAAGAAAATGATGCAGAAAACATCTCACACCATTTGTCATCTCTAGATGACAAATAACCTCAGCACTCTATCTCCAAGAGAATTCTGGGATAACAGACACTGTATATTGTGATCTTTCTGTGTCTATTCACTTTGGGATACCAACTTGCCATTTATCATGAATACAAAGATTCTCCCATATCAATAGTAGGTTGGCAAATCCATGGATCCTTGGTTACTCTAACTCTCCAAGAGTCTCTTCAGCTTACAAATTATTGTGCAGCTAAATGGAGGTGATTACAAATTCCCTTTGAAATGACTTCTAAAAAATATCTTCACAATAAACACCCCACATGTTGACAAAGTAGGCTGAAGGGTAACTGAAGTCAGAGAAGCAGAGAAGGTGCATAACAAAACCTTCGCTACAAGTTTTGGGATTTCAGTCTCTACACATTTGAATTTGCAAACAAGTCTCATAGAAAAACCAATACACAAGAAGCAAAGTAGTTCAAGTACTTGATCTCTGTTTATATGGCTAAAATTATATCAAATATGTCTGCAAACCGTATTCATATATGAGTACACATGCCTTTAATTTTCAGGAAATTTACTCTGTATGCAAGAGACCATGATTTGCTACAGAAGAC
Source organism: Rhabdomys pumilio (assembly GCA_030674055.1). Taxonomy (NCBI): domain Eukaryota; kingdom Metazoa; phylum Chordata; class Mammalia; order Rodentia; family Muridae; genus Rhabdomys; species Rhabdomys pumilio. Next base: position 48,032,070 of record JANHMN010000016.1, read on the forward strand.
ATGCTATGCATAGGGACACAAATCAGAGGAGTTAAGCAATAAGAATATGCTGAGTCATTACTCAACTCTAGAAAATTTTTGAGGTTGGGTTCTCTGAGTTATCAGGCAGTTGGGACTTTATGGTCCCAGAAGACAAAGAGAAATGATGAAAGTTACATATCTCCACAGTAAGAGCAGATTAGGAAGAAAATGGTAAACAAGAATATATCTTGTTTAGAATAATTGGAACTGTATCCATCCTAATAATCTAAGAACATTCTAATCTCCTACTGACAAAAGAGAAAAATCTCATTTCTCATCTCCTATAGTCTATTTTAAAGTTCTAGCTGGATACTGACCTTTGTTACAGAAGAACAAACAAGGAAGGAGTGGGAGGCATCCAATATGTGATGATTTTAGTTAGATACACCTACATACCTGCTTCATTGTGTTCCTTCTGCAAACAAAAGGATAGATCTAAATACCTGATGGTCAAGGATCATGAGTGACAATACTTACAGCATGGCTTCTCTTCAAACTGTCTATCAGTCCTATGTGTCATACATCTCATCATTGTGGGCTTACTTCTGGAGACTGCCTATGGTCACTACAACAGGTAAAGCGTTCCCTTTTCTAAAACACCTTCTTATAGTTCATTTGTATGTGATGGGAATGCATATTGGGTTCTAAATTTTTGTGGGTCTGAGTTTCACTTTTCTAAACTCTGAGGCAATATTTGGCCAATCTTTGGCCAAATAGCAAATAATTACATGACAGTTTGATTGTGTTCACATTGACTTTTCTGCCTACATAATAGTATCATTTTCATCAACATGACAAATATGAAAAGAGAGGTGATCTTGGCCTATATTTGGGGGATAAGATAGGACATAATTCATCACCACTTCTATACTTTGTATGTGGAAACAAAGGACTGCAATGTTCAAGATGATGCTGATGACAGCGTAGAATTTCTTGACTCAAAAACCAAAAAAAAAACCTAATAAATTATTCATAGAAAATTATCTAAATTGAACAATAAAGGCAACTATCTTCATATTTGTTAATCACAAACTAGAGTAGGTTTAAACAAGAACAACAAATCAGGAACATGACAGTGTACCCCTAAACTTTTTAATTTCTGTTTTTTTTTAGACAAGTAGAGGGGAAGAAATATCAGATTTCAATTCTTGCAATGATAATAAAATTTTTTATGCCTTTGGACAAAGATGGTAATAAAATCATGGAGATTTGAATGAGGAAATTTACCTGCCAAGGAAAATCATTTCTGTAATAGAGACAGAGGGCTTAGCAACACATGGGAATAATAGTATAAGGATTTGAGATGGGTGTTTAATTTTTTCAATGAGAAATCTTAATGTTCTCTACTTCCAGCCTACAAAAATGTAAACTGAATAATTATTGAGGTGAACCAGATGTTACTATAAAGACAGGTATGTTGTGAATTGGTTCTAATGCTATTTGTGATAATTCATCTCCCCAAATCACACAGGAGTCTGCATATTTAGAAGCTGAGGGTCCCTACACCCAGTTGGTTCTAATTGGTAAATAAAGTTGACAGCAGCCAATGGCTTGGCAGGAAGACAGAAGCAGGACTTTAGATTTCCAAGGCAAGAAACAATTGGAAGGAGGTTTTAGAATCACCATGTCAAGAAAAGAAGAGGCTGCAAGCATGAGAGCTGTAGAAGACAGAGAACCAACAATGTAAGAATTGGGAAAATGGCCCCAGGGACTACTCTCCTGATTGTGTCTGAGGTAGCAGACATAAGGTACAGATTTTAGAAAGTAATGACTCAAGAATATCAGAGGGGAGAGTGTATTAGCCCTGGGAAGGTTTGGAAGTGCCCAGACATTGAGCTGCTTGAGGCATATAAAAATAAGCCTGTATGTCTGTCTTTCATTTGTTAATTCAAAACAACTGGGCAGGTATCAAGGAGACATGCACACCACACAGGAGTTTAGAGCAGGTTAACATTTTACCTAATCACAGGCACATCCATGTGATGAATTTATCATACACTGGATGTATAATATCTTTTGCATCTTCTACTTTTGGAAAGAGGAATGCTTTGGAGTATTTGTTAGGTAATTGCAGAAGAAAAACAAAGATGAAGGAAAACTGTGAAGTCATAAATCTCTACACTGCAGTGATGACTCAGAACAAACCAAAAGAAAGTAGCTTTGACAGCACAGGTTCTCATGTTCAACAGGTGATCGTGACTATGGTCTTATATTCTAAATTCCATTTAGCTCCATATGTGTGTTGACTAGAAACATGGACTATTTTGGAAGAAATCACATGCAAAGGATTTTTCCAGTATAAAGTGCTATATAAACATTTTGGTGACACTTGGTCCCTAGATATCTCTCTCTGCTTTCTGTACAAGAATATGTGAGTCTATGACTTTTATATGATTTTGTGTTTCTGTGTTTTCTATTGAGTCACAATCTACTTTCACTAAATATGAAAGTTTTTTGGAAAGAACATGGTAAATGAATTTATAGTAACATGATTACAAATAATTTTGATAAGTATATGATTATAAGTGAAAAAACAAATATATTATGTACTCACTGATAAGTGGATATTAGCTCAAAAGCTCAGAATACCCACTATACAACCCACAAACCATATGGAACTTAAGAAAAAGGAAGACCGAAGTGTGGATTCTTTAAACCTACATAGAAGAGAGTACAAAATGTTCACAGGAGGTAGAGGGAAGAAGGGACCTGGAAGGGAGAAAAGAGGGGGATGAAAAAAGAGGGGATAGAACCAGGAATTAGAAGTAACAGGAGAGATGTACAGAGGGTCAGGAAGTCGAATAGAAATATGTAGCAGTGGAGGCATGGGGAACTTGGAGGAGCCACTAGAAAGTCCCAGACACCAGAGAGCAAGAGGCCCCCAGGACCCAAAGGGGATACATACAAAAGGGAGATACAACCTGTAGAGAACACCTCCAGTAGATAGGCACAGCCCTCCGTTGAGGGATGGGGCCACCTACCCATTCATAACTTTTAATCTAGAAATACTCCTGTACAAAAGAAAGGCAGGAACAAAAAATGGAACAGAGACTGAAGGAAAGGCCGTCCAGAGACTGCTCCACCTAAGGTTCTATCTCATCTGCAGACACCAAACCCTGACACTGTTTCTGAGCCTGATATAGCTGTTTCCTGAGAGGTTCTAACAGTATCTGACCAATAAAGATGTAGATACTCACAGCTAACCATAGGACTGAGCCTGGGGACCTCAATGGAAGAGCTAGAGGAAGGACTGAAAGAGTTGAAGGGGATTTCAACCCCATAGGAAGAACAATATCAACTAACTGGACCACTCAGAACTCCTAGAGGTTAAACAACCAACCAAAGAGTATCCAAGGCTCCAGATACATACGTACTAGAGGATGGCCTTATCTGACATCGATGGGAGGCCCTTGGTCTTATGGAGGCTTGATGCTCCAGCATAAGGAGATGCTAGAGTGGTAAGGTGAGAGTGGGTGAGTGGGTATAGGAGCATCTTCATAGAGGCATAGGGAGGTGGGGGAAAGGGAGAATGGAATGGGAAACTTGTGAAGGGGTAACAGGCAAGGGATATATCATTTGAAATGTAAATGAATAAGATGATTAATAAAAAAGAGTTAGAATGAAATTAAATAATAAAGAAACTTCATTGATTTAATATGGTGCTAAATATTGTAGTTTTAGGTTTTTATGTGTACATCAATTTGAAGCTCAGATAAATTGTGTTAGAAATGTATGTGTTACAAAGTCTATTCTAAGGATGAAGTAATAGGGCCATGAAGGAGATTAGTGAGTGGGAGCTATAAGTTTTTGCAAAAAAACAAGATGAAAATTAGGAGGAAGAAGAGAAATGAAAAGATTGAAAATAAAAAATAATTGGTAATATAACAAAGATAAATGTGACTGACTGGCTGTGACCAGGAAATGTTATTTGACATAGATTCCTACATTCGTTCTCTTACCAACTCCAGCTCATACAGTAATGATGGAGAGTCAACAGCTACAGATCAAGTATAAAAACTATAGGCTTGAGATGATTGTTCACTGTACCTCAATGTCAGGGCTTACTTACCCCCAATAAGCACAAATAAACATTGTCTCCACCTCCATTCCTTGTTCTTCTTTCTTCTTCACTGTACCAAACTCTTTACCTACTGCTCAATTTCTTTAACAATACCTGAAATATTTTCTTTTATCTCTTAGAAAAAAAGGTACAAAAAGGTTTGAGGGATGGAGACATTGTTCAGAAGTTAAGAGCACTTGTTCTTTCAGAGCACCCTTGGTGGCTCACAGTCATTCATCACTCCTCTTCCAGGGTTTCTGATACCATATTCTGGTCTTTGTGGCCATCAGGTGCACAAACTCGCTCACACAAATAAAATGAAAGTAAATGTATCTATTTTAAAAGTTGGATTTAAAACTCATTACAAAAAAAGATATTTTTTAAAATTATTTATTTACCTATTTATATCCTAAATGTTGCCCTACTCCTAGTTCCCACTCAGAATTTTCTTCCTCCCTCCTCCTGCTTTAACCTCTGAGAGGGCAGTGACCTCCCAGTAAGTATCCCCTCGACCCTGGTGTATCAAGTCTTTGCAGGATTAGGCAAATCCTTTCCTACTGAAGCCAGAGTTGGCAGTCCTCTGCTATATAAGTGTCAGGGTGCTCATACCACGCTGTGTATAAACTTTGGTTGGTGGTCAGTCTCTGGGAGCTCTCAGATGTCCAGGTTAGTTGATGCTGCTGATCTTCCTATAAGGTTTCTATCCCTAGAGGGACTTTAATCTTTTCCTTAACTCTTCCACAGGGGTCCACATTCTCTGTCCAATGTTTGTCTGTCAATATCTGTATCTGTCTTAGTCAACTGCTGAGTAGAGCATCTCAGAGGGCTGCTATGCTAGGCTCCTCTCTGCAAATACAGCATAGTATCATTAACAGTGTAAGGAACTGGTGCCTATCCATGGGGTTGGTTTCAAAATGTGTTGGTCACTGGTCAGGCATTCCTTCATCTTCTGCTCCTTCTTTGTTCCAGCATTTCCTTTAAACAGGACAATTTTTTGGGTCAAAAGTTTCATAGGCAGGTTAATAAACTCAAGATAAAAGTCTTAGAAAATTTTACTTATATGTTACAGAAGAATAAGAGGAACTACTGTGGACCCTGAAGGGAATAAAAACTACAGGGAGACCAATGGAGTCAACTCACCTGGACCCTTGGGCCTCTCAGAGACTGAACCACCAACCAAAGGACACATAGGAATTGGACCTAGTCCTCCCCTCATGTATGCAGCTTGGTATTCATGTGGGTCTCTAATAACTGGAGCTAGGGCTATCTCAACGGTGTTGCCTAACCTGGGCTACTTTGTCTGTCCTCAGTCAAGATGATGTTCCCATCTTCGCAGACTTTATGTGCCAGTATGTGAGAGGGGCTCTCACCTGCTCAGAGGAGAAGGGGAGGAGAGATGGGAAAAGGATTGTTGAAGAGGTGAATAGGATGGGAACAGTAAGTGATATGTAAAGAGAATAGTAGTAGTAGTAGTAGTAAGAACAACAACAACAACAACAATAATAATAATAAAGCCACAGTAGAGAAAGAAAAGTCCCTGATATTTATCCAAATAAAAATGATGCTAGAAATGCTTTTAGATCTGGTATTGGGCAGATGGTCTGATGGTCTATCTATTTGGTTTTGATCACAGTAGATTGATCAATCCATGTAGAAGAAGGCATTACTTATATCTTACCATTGATTTAGATATTTATATCTTTTGATGGAAGAATAACAACATCTAAATAGTCATCCAAGATATTTCAAGCTGGGACAATTTCTGTTTGTGTAATAAACATTTTACATTATTAAGTCTAAAATGATATATTTCATTCAGAAAGTGCAAAGGCTCACAACTCATGCAAAAGATATAAGTATCATTACTTTTATTTTACAAGGACAGAAAGGAAAATCAATATAACAAATCCTATACCAGAAAGCATAAAAAGCAAAGTCAGAAACATTGGGTTATAAACTATGTTTTCTTGTTAGTCTTTGTCATACTCATCTAAACACAGCAGAGTAGACAACCTGGTTTGTCCTGTTTGTTGGAAGATCCTGTTTTTAAGGTCATCTATCACGTCCGGACTGCTACCTTGAGCTAGGCTCAAAATGGAGGATTCCTTCTCCCAGTGAGGCTTCCTCTTCTCTGCCCGACTTTATCTAAAAAGCCTAACCCCCACTTCCTTTATCTGAAAAATGTGACTTACTTAGTCTGTGATGAGAAATTATAGGTTCAACTATCTTTCTACTGATAAGATTCTGTCCAAAAAAGCACCTGGAAGACTTCTCCATGCAAATGAGGCATTCCCAATGCATTAAGCCCCAGCCAATGTACATTTACCTCCCCCTCCTCTGAAAAAAAAAAAAAAACTTTCCACTCTTAACGTTTTATATAACCCATGTTCACTCCAAATAAAGCACACAAGCTGATTTACTGAAGATCACCTAAGAAAGTTGTTCAACTGAATACCATCTAAAAGAGCTGTAACACCAAAATTCTTAGACAAGGCTTTCTTCTCCACACCCAACACTTGCACTCAAAGACTGACCTATTTCCTGCTCACCCAATTTATCCTTTCCTAGAAACACTGAGAGAGGAAGCAGAAATTGGAACCTCATATCCTGCCTTAAAATCTTTCTTGGTAGTTGAGTGTTTCGTATCATTCCCTTTTATCTCTGACTTGGAGATCTTCAGCCTCAAGTTATATGAAAACCAACTAATGCCCTAAACATAATGAAACAATAATACCCTTTGGCCCTGACATTAGTAAAGTGTTTAGTTAATCAATCACACAAACCAGCCAATGAGCTAAACACACACACACACACACACACACACACAGAGAGAGAGAGAGAGAGAGAGAGAGAGAGAGAGAGAGAGAGAGAGAGACTATCATTCTATTGGATGGAAACTTATAATACCTGACAACTTTTAAAATAAACTTTTAAATTAAAAAAAAAGGAAATGAAGGGTCAAAAATGGAGCAAAGACTGAAAAAAAAAGATCATCCAGTGAACAACCCAACTTAGGGCCCATCCCATGCCCAGGCACCAAACCCTGTCACTATTACTGATGTCATGTTGTGCTTTAAGACAGGAGACTAGCATGACTGCCCTTTGAGAGACTCTACCACTACCTTTGGGAGCACCCAAACATTGAGCAACCAACCATGCAGCACACACGAACTATTCCGAAGTCCCCTGACAGATATATAGGCAGAGGACTGCCTGATCTGGCCTTAGTGGGAGAAGATATGCCTCATCTCAAGAGACTTGAAACCCCAGGAAGGGAGAGGTTTAGGGGTAGAAGGACATCCTTTCAGATATGGGGTGGGAGGAGGAATGGAATGAGGGACCAGGAGGGAGAAGGGTAATGGCTGGATTATAAATAAATAAAATAATAAGAATCTTTAAAAAGGAAATAATGCTTTAATGTTTTCAATATGGTTTACCAAATCTTTCCTGCAGGATTGTGCTGTCTCCACTCTGTAGTAAGTGGTTCTAGTCTACACTTAATTCATATCATTGTTTTGTGTGGAAACAACATCACATTTTTAAAGTAGTTTCCTCTGCATTCTCAAAAGGAAATATTCCATCTAATCTTGGTCTTAAAGCTCTCTCTTGGAGCATACTACAATAAATAGCCAGAATGTTCAAAAAATAATGGGGCATATGTTGTGGTGACATCAGCTTCTAGAGGCAAGAAAAAGAAACTCTATTCCAACCTTTCAGATACCAGGACATAAAATTGTTATAGAACATTTCTATATACATCCTTTGGGTGTGGGCACTATAGTTATGCCCACACTTTATGAGACTATATAAAATCAAAACAAATTTCACTGAAATGTAAAGGCTTTCTTAGGATACTAGTTGTGCAAACATAAGAAGAGCAAACAAACAGTATTTTGAGAAGAATAACCTATAGCCAGGATTTAAATTGTTTATAAAATATGCTACCTCAAGGGACCAAAAGTTTGGAAAATCAACCATATTAACAGGAGGTAAAGATTATATTGCCTGCACTGGGAAACCAAGGACATGGAACAATGTGTCAAGTATAGAAAGAGAAAAGTCACTCTAGTTTAACATTGATGTTCTGAGCTCCCATTTTAAATCTTAGACAGAAATCAAATGTCAGTTCAATATTAACAGAGTAAAACAAGAGGGAATGAAGCATTAATAAAATCCAAAACAAATAAACCGGAAGAAACCATGAAATAAAAAAATTAGGTTGAAATAAATCCAAAGAAATGACCTTCTGTGCAATGGACTCAATAAAGGAAATGTTCAAGTTGCTTTGAACTAAGTTTTGCCAATAAAGGTCAACTAAGGATACCAACTGCAAGTTCCTAGAAAACTGAAGACAGAAGTCTGTGCTGGGGAAAACACAAGCCAGAGGCAGAATTCATTTTGCCTGGAAAGGCAACTGCAACAGAGAAGGTGTGTGGATATATCACCAGAATAGAAGCACTGGCCCATGAACTTGAGTCTCAACATGCTACCTTCATTATTGTTAGGTCTCCTAAGAATGTAACCTTATCTGAGGAGTCTATGTGAGTCTATGTCATTGGTTTAAACTGATGATGCTACTATGGAAATCAGTATGGTGGATTCTCAAACTTAAAAACAGAACTACCAAAGTTTATCTCTAAAATCGGTGGATAAACAACCAAAGGACTGTCACAGAGACTCTTGCACAGGATTATGTATCATTTCCTTATTCACAATAGCAAGGATATCACCCTAAATGCCCACTATTGCATAAAAGGTTAATGGAAATGTGGCATATACACTCAGTCAAATATTTCATACATTAAAAACTGGTATTATGAAAATTTCATGAAATGGGTGGCTCTCAAAATTATTTTATCATACAAGGTAATGCAAACAAACATTTCTTTTATACATTCTAGTTATTAACATCCATAAGTATGTATGCGCACATATATACATACACAAAACAAACACATTGGTGTAAATCTTGGTATACTTTATGAAACTGGAAAGTGCATTATTAAAGAAAAGAGTGGAGTTTAAATGAAAGGAAGAGGATAGCATAACACACTTGGCATGAACATGGAAATAGGACTGATCTAGGTGATTACACAGAGGTGGGGGAGTTGAGGACAGGAGCGGGGTGAAGATCAGTTCAAACAAAGTAAGTGTAAAATGTTATAAGAAAACCCTCTACTAGATGCTAGTATTTAAAATGAAAAAATAGTGTAACTTAAAAGGCAAATTCGTTTCCTATAAATGTATCAGTTTAAGATTTTGCCATAAATTATCAGTATTAAAGTGTGCCAGAATGGGTTTGACATTTTCATTTCCTACAAATGAATAGGTTTGGGCACACAAGATTTTATGTATTGGGCAATTCCCAAGTTGGTATATATAACTTATCTCTAGCATTTCCTCAACAAACACCTGACTTCTGGAGCTTTGCCACCTGGACTCTTGCTCCAAATGAAAGGCTTTGTCTGACTCCTTACAAAAAGCCCAAGGAGGCACATGAGTTTTCTTTCAGTGGTTCAAAATGTAATTTTCTTCAAACTTATAGGTGCTCAGCGAATGATCTGCTTACTCATGAGAAGTAAAGTAATTAAGAGTTTATAATAGAAGACACTGTGTAGAAGGCACAGTTTTGTAGGACAGGAAGTTCAGGCACAAAGTTCATTACAACCTAGGCCTCCTACACCAGCATATTCAGGCTCAAATGGCTTCAGTATCAAAGAAGAATGCACGTTTTAATTTTCTTTTTTGTCTATTTGCCCTTTTATGATGCATGAATTCTTTCCTCATACAATATAATCTGAATTCAGCTTTCTTCTCACTCTACTCACGCCAGTTCTCAGTTTCCCCCTGCTTCCCCTTCCATTCAGATACGCTCCCTTTCTGTTTCTCATTAGAAAAGAACAGGCTTCTAAGACATAACGGCCAAACATGACAAAGTATATATAATAAGGTAAAACAAAAACCATCACATTGCCAAAACTGGACAAAACAACAAAAGGAAAAATACTCCCAAAACAGGAACAAGAATCTGAGACCCACTCATTTGTATACTCAAGAGTTCCATAAAAATTCTAAACTGAAAAGTATATTACATATACAGAGGTGAAGACTTGCAAAGGTCCCTGCTTGTTAGCTCAGTCTTTTTAAATTCAAAGAGCTTTGCTCAGTTGATTTAGAGGGCCTTGTTCTCCTGCTGTCTTCTCTGACCTCTGGCTCTTACACTCTTTCTGCCTCTTCTTCCATTAGGCTTCCTAAGCTCAGAGAGCAAGTATTTGATGAAGAAATTTCATTTAGGGGCGTGTGTTTGAAGGACTTTCTCTCAAGGTAATGTCTGGCTGTGGATCTCGGCATCTGCTCCCATTTGATGCAGGAAGCATCTCTTTTGATGCCTGAATAAGATACTGACTATTACAGAATAGCATTAGAAGTCATTTTATTGATGCCCCACATGTACTATTTTGGACCAGTAGTGCTCAGTTTTACCTTAGGTCTCTGGGCTATCTAGCTTCTATGCCATACTAACCCAAATAGTGCCATGTATGGGTTCCATCTCACAGAGTGGGCCTAAGTCAAACCAGACATTGGTTGGATACTCCTACAAGTTTTGTACTACACTTGCCATAGAATATCTTGCAGGCAAGACAGAATGTAAGTGAAAGGTTATGTGGTTGAATTGTGATTTAGTTTTGGTAGCCTGGAGAGTACCTTGCTGCACCAAACATCTTAGAATGTAGGAGTACTAGATTGGTTTCTCCCTGTTCATGAGTTGTGACAGCGTTGCCCTCAGTAATGGAGCCCAGGTTTCAGATTGCAGAGAGGAACTCATTGTATTATCAATACCCAGGGTTGTTTGAGGACTTTTATGGAACACTGTTAGCCAAGAAATAAATTGAATGTAACCAAGTCCTGGTACTGAAAGACTCCTTTGGTGACAAGGGAAGGCCAATTAAAACTTTGTATCTTCCATTATGAGGGAGCCTCATTCTGATCATGTTTACGTATTTTGGGATTTTTCTCTGTACTGTTTCCTTATCATTTCTTAAAAGTCTCTAATGAAATAGATGTAATGCTTTGACTTTGGGCAGGTAGGAATAGGAACAGAAGACTCAGGTGTGAGTTGGGGAGGGGAAAGAGTGTTGAGGGGAGGAAAGTAGGGAGAGTGAAACCATAGAAGCAGAAAATAATTCTATCAACCAAAAAGGAACCAAAACCCTTGGCCAAATAGTTTTAGCACAGAATTCTACAAATTTTCACAGGAAAGCTAAAACTAAAACTCCTCAAACTACTCCATAAAATAGAAACAGAAATAGCATTGCCAAACTCATTCTTTGAGGCCAAAGTCATCCTGATACCTAAACCATACAAAGATTCAACAAAGAAAGGGAATTTCAGTTGAATTTTCCTCATGAACATTGACTCAAAAGTAGTACTCAATAAAATGAATGGGTAGTTTATTATATGAAAATCCATCAATGTAATCTACCATATACACAAACTGAAAAACAAAGAACACATATACATTATCATCTCATTAGATATTGAAAAAGCTTTTGACAAAATCTAACACCTTTTTACGTTAAAAGCCTTGAAGAGATCAAGGATATAAGGCACATATCTATGAACAATAAAGGCAATATACAGCAAGCCAATAGCCAACATCAAGTTAAATGGAGAAAAACCTAAAGCTATTCTATTAAAATCAGGGACAAGACAAAGCTGCACGTTCTATCCCTATCTATTTGATATAGTACTTCAACTTCTAGTCACACATATAAGAGAATTAAAGGAGATCAAGGGGTTACAAAAATGGAGAAGTCAAAGTATGACTATTCACGGATGATATGATAGTGTATATAAGTGACCTGAAAAATTGTACCAGAGAATTCCTACAGCTCATAAGCACCCTCAGCAAAGTGGCTCAATACAAAATCAACTTAAAAAAAATCAGTAGCACTCCCTTCTACAAATGAAAAACTCGCTGATCAAGAAATCAAGGAAAAAATACCCTTCAGATTATCCACAATTCAAATGAAACATCTTGTTATAACTCTAATTAGGCATATAAAAGACCTGTATGAGAAGAATGTCAAGACTCTGAAGAAAGAAATTCAAGAAGATATGCAAGGAGGAAAAGATATGCTGTTCTCATGAGTCTTCAGCATTGACATAGTAAAAATGGTCATCTTGCTAAAGCAGTCTACAGATGCAATGCAAGTCTGATCAAAATTCCATCCAAGTTATTTACAATCCTTGTAAAAACAATTGCCAAGTTCTTGTGGAAAAACAAAAATCCTGGGATATCAAAACCTTTCTTGTACAATAAAAGCACTTCTGGGAGTTTCACCATCTCTCAGTTCAAGCTGTACTACAGAGCAATAGCAGTGAAAAATGAACAGGACTGATACAGAATGGAATAGAAATGAATAGGATTGATGCAGAAACAAACAGGGTGGTCAGTGAAATCTAATTGAAAACCAAGGAATAAACCCAAACCCTATTCACACATGACTTTTTACAAAGAATCAGAAAGCATGCAATGGAAAACAGAAAGTCTCTTCAAGAAATGGTGCTGGACGAAACTGAATGTCTTCATGTAAAAGTATTCATATTTATCACCCTGCATAAAACTCATTCCAAGTAGATCAAATACCTCAACATGAAACTGGATTCATAAAATCTAATAGAACAGAAAATTAGGAACACCATGGAGTATATTGCTACAGGAGACAACTTGATGAATAGCACACCAATAGCTCAAGCACTAAGATCAACAATAAATAAATGGGTCCTCATGAAACTGAAAAGTTCTATAAGAAAAAGACACCATCAATGGGACATAATGGCAGCCTACAGACTGAGAAAATATCTTCTCTAGCTGTACAAAAGAGAAAAGGCTAATATCCAAAATACACAAAAAATACTCAAGAAGTTAGACATCAAGACAACAAATAACCCAATTTGAAAAAGGGCACAGAGCTAAGCAAATAATTCTCAACATTAGAGGAATCTCTAATGTCTGAGAAGCACTTAAAAATGTTCATATCCACAGGCTTCAGGGAAATGTGAGTCAAAATGACTCTGAGATTCTACATTACACACATGAGAATGGTTAAGATCAAGAACAACCAACAGCACATATTGAGGAAGTAGAACAAGAAAAACATTCCTTCATTGCTGGTGAGAATCCAAACTTGTATAACCACTCTGGAAATCATCTTTCCAGTTTCTCAGGAAATTGGGTGTAGTTCTACCTCAAGATCCAGCAATACCATTCCTGGGCATATACACAAAAGATGCTCCTCCATCCCATAAGGATACTTTCTCAACGATGCTAATAGCAGCTTTGTTTGTAATAGACAGAAACTGGAAACAATCCAGATGCCCTTCAACTGTGGAATGGATAAAGAAAATGTGGTTTAATCACACAATGGAATACTACTCAGCTATTGAAAACAAGAACATCGTGAAATTTATAAGCAAGGAAAAAGGAAGAAAGGAAGGAAGGAAGGAAAGAAGGAAGGAAGGAAGGAAGGAAGGAAGGAAGGAAGGAAGGAAGGAAG
>JANHMN010000016.1:48045720-48064978 GCA_030674055.1 Rhabdomys pumilio
AAGGAAGGAAGGAAGGAAGGAAGGAAGGAAGGAAGGAAGGAAGGAAGAAAGAAGAGAAGAAAGAAAGAAGGAAGGAAAGAAAGAAAAACAAAAATGGAAGGAAAAAAGAAAAAGAGAGAAAGGAAAGAAGCAAGTGTAAAAGAAAGAGGGAAGGAAAGAAAAACAAAGGAAGGATGAAAGAAAGAAAAAGAAAGGAAAAAAAGAAAGACAGGTGAAGGCAAGGAAGGAAGGACAACAGAAAGGAAGAAAAGAGACAGAAGAGAAGAGAAGGGAGAACATATGACAAGATGCATCACTTTCCATGAGTTACATAGCCAGTGAACAACACAGGGGATCATGGTAGCTGTGGACTTTGACTAAAGCTTTTTCACAAGGCCAAACTGTCTCAGGAGTAATAAGGATAGCAGCAAAAAAAAAAAAAAAAAAAAAGTCATCACTTGAAGCTTTGGGCATCTTGTCTCTGTGAAGTCTTTTGACAAGATGAAGTAACTGAGAACAGGAGGGTTCCAAAAGACAGGGAGATTGAAAGTTGTTAGGAAAGGGGAAGAGAAAGGGAAATTCACAACTCCCCAACTGCTGAAACCAAGTCAGCCAAAAATCAATTGGACGAAATTATGAACTGGGCACAAGTCACCCATGTGCCAAACTAGCAATTGCTAACTTATTTCTGCTAGTTATTTGTAGAGTTTGGAGCAATTTGTGTTTTTAGTAGTCATTTCAACAGATTCTGCAGAATTCTCTCTTGGATCCTTGAGAGTTTGCCACAGGAAGGGGAAAAGTTTTCGCAGAAGAATTCTGCTTAGAGGAGAGGTGTCCTTGATTTAAGTGGAGTTCCAGTTTTCACAGAATTTTAAATGCATGTTTTTGGGAGGGGTGATTATAATGTGACCAAAACTAGTCCTTTAGCCTGTTGGCAATGCCATGTCAACCAGGACTGGGCATGCAGGGACTGATGAGGCTGCCCTCACAGATAGGCAAGTCAGAACTAGGGACTGAAAGAGTCTAAATGCTGAGTTATTAAATCTAAAATTCCTATAACCACTTAACCAACAGTAGTGTAAATGACACCTGCGCTAGCAGCTCAGAGGAAGGAGGCATCAGTTCATCCAGGATGGTCCATACTCCCCACAACTGAACAAGGATGTAAATACTCTGTCCAAGTGCAGAAGTCAGTATGCATGGTCATCATCATTTGATAAATAGCCATCCTGCAGGGTGGTACAAAGACAGTGCCTGGTGAGCTCATAGTTCAGACTGAAAGCTCAAACTAACCCTCTGCAAATGACATTTAAAACTTTGGAGAGGGAGAACTAGTTAGCTCATAAATTTAAAGTAGTCAAGGGGTTATATAAGACAATGTATACAAAAATTCAGTATTATTTACATATTTCCCAATTGTTTATCTACTTGGTTGTTCCAAGCAAGTATTTCAGGCTACTCAGAATCCTTCAAGCCACTGACTTTTAACCCTCAAATCTTGCTGGAATCTTGATTAAAACTGACATTTATTTTCTTCAAGCTGAATGACTTTCAGAAAATTTCTTATGTTCTTTTGATCCTCGGTTTCCTAGCTATAAAACTTATAACACCTACCAAAGTTTTTGTTGAAATGCTGCAACTGTGCATGTTTCGTTTGAATGTCCACACAGACTGTCTTCTAGAGAACCTTGTAAATTGTTTGAAATTGGTATAATTTAATGGTTTTCATATTCCACTCATAACATTAATTTTAAAACAGCATGAGAAAAAGAAAATTATACATGAGAAGCATTAAATCATCAGATAAGAAGAGTCCACTTGAAACCCAAATCTGACTTCCTCTGCCTCAGTTCTGGTCACACAGATGTATGCCTGCCTGCTGCCTGTCTCAGCTTCTCCAGTTTCAATTTGTCCTTCTTGCCAGCAAACCTGGGCCAGCCTCCTATTCCTTGTCTGGAGCGCCCCCCAGAGGTCTTATGTGCTTTTTTTTATTTTACATTTTTATTTATTTATTTATTTATTTATTTATTTATTTACACTCCAGATTTTATTAACCCCTCACCCTGCAACCCTCCCACTGTTTGACATCCTGCTACTCCTCATCACCCCCTGTCTCCACGAGGATGTCCCTCCCCCAACTCCCACTCCACCTGACCTCTAAAGTCCCTGGGACCTCCAGTCTCTTGAGGGTTAGGTGCATCATCTTTGCTTGAACACAGACCCAGCAGTCCTCTACTGTATATGTGTTGGGGGCCTCATATCAGCTGATGTGTGCTGTCCTTTTGGTGGTCCAGTGTTTGAGAGATCTCAGAAGTCCAGGTTAGTTGAGATTGCTGGTCCTCCTACAGGGTCACCCTCCTCCTCATCTTCTTTCAGACTTTCCCTAATTCAACCACAGGGGTCAGCAGCTTCTGTCCATTGATGACGTGCAAATATCTGCATCTGACTCTTTCAGCAGCTTGTTGGGTCTTTCAGAGGGCAGTCATGGTAGGTCCCTTTTTGTAATCACTCCATAACCTCAGTAATAAGTGTCAGGCCTTAGGACCTCCCCTTGAGCTGGATCCCAATTTGGGCCTATTGCTGGACCTTCTTTTCCTCAAGCTCCTCTCCATTTCCATCCCTGTAGTTCTTTCAAACAGATACAATTGTGGGTCAGAGTTTTGACTGTGGAATGGCAACCCCCTCCCTCATTTGATGCCCTGTCATCCTGCTGGAGGTGGGCTGCATATGTTGTTCTCTCTCCCCACAGTTGGACATTTTATCTAAAGCCCTTCCCTTTGAGTCCAGAGAGTTTCTCATCTCTCAGGTCTCTGATGCATTCTGTAGGGTTCCTCCAACCTCCTTTTGTTTCCATTTTCTCTGCTGGCCCTCAGGGCTTCAGTCCTTTCCCTCATCAAATACCAGATCAGGCTCCCCTCTCCCTCCACCCCTTTCCACTTTCCCTCCCAGGCCCCTCTCTCCTTCCCCCTTCCCCACCTGTGATTGCTTTCTTCTCTCTCCCTAGTGGAACTGAGGAGTCCTCACTTGGGCCCCTCAGCTTGTTGACCTTTTCGAGTTCTGTGGACTGTATCTTGGGTATTCTGTACTTTTTTTTTTTTGTTAGTATCCACTTATTAGTGACTACATACCATTCATGTCCTTTTGAGTCTGAGGTACTTTACTCAGGATAATATTTTCTAGTTCCATCCATTTGCCTGCAAAACTCAGGATGTCCTAATTCTTAATAGCTGAGTAGTACTCCATTGTGTAAATGAACCACATTTTATTTTTACAGTCCTGTGGTTATCTCCCTCCAGGTCTGCACTCCTACAGTTCCTCATCCCATTCCTCTTCCCCTGCCCCTGTTTCCAAGAGAATGTTTCCACCACCACCACCCCCACACCCAGCCTCCACCAAGCTTATCCACTCCATGGGACCTCAACTCTCTTGAGAGTTAGGCACTTCTCTCAATGAGGCCAGACCAGGCACTCCTCTGCTGTTTATGTGTCAGGGGTCTCAAGCAGTTAGTGTATGTTACCTGGTTGGTGGCTCAGTATCTGAGAAATCTCATTTGTCTTGGTTAGATGAGACTGCTGGTCTTCATATGGGGTTGCCCTCCTCCTCAGCTTCTTCCAGCCTTTCCCTAATTCAACCACAGGGATCCCAGAATTTAGTCTGTTGGTTGGGTGTAAGTTTTAGCCTCTGTCTCAGTCAGTTAGAATCCTGTCTTTAAGCACATCATACCATCAGTAATAGTGTCAGGCCTTGGAACCTTCCCTTGAGATGGATCCCAATTTGGGCCTGTCACTGGACTTTCTTTCCCTCAGCCTCTTCTCCATTTTTGTTCCTGCAGTTCTTTTATAAGACAGGAACTATTCTGGGTCAGAGATTTTGACTGTGGGATACAACCCCATCTCACCACTTGATGCCCTGTCTTTCTGCTGGAGATAGAGTTAAGTACTTTCCTCTCTTCACTGTTGGATATTTCATCTAAGCTTCCTCCCTTTGAGTCCTGAGAGTCTCTTACCTCATGTCTCTGGTACATTCTGATCCAGTTTGCCAGAATATTATTGAATATTTTTGCATTGATATTCATTAGTGAAATTGATTTCTTTCTTCGGTCTTTGTGTGGTTTTGGTATCAGAGTAATTGTGGCTTCATGGAATGAATTAGGTAGTGTTCCTCCTGCTTCTGTTTTATGGAATAGTTTAAGGACTGTAAATGCTAGCTCTTCTTTGAAGGTGTAGTGTAATACCACCCTCAAGCCATCTGTCCTTAAGCTTTTTTTGTTGACGGGAGGTTTGTAATGACTTCTATCCCCTTAGGGAATATGGGGCTGTTTAGATAGTTTACCTGTCCTCAATTTAATGTTGGTATGTGGTATCTATCTAGAAAATTTTGTATTTTAACTAAATTTTCCAGTTTTGTTGATATAGGCTTTTACATTTTAATTGTTTCTATTTCAATTCTAGGTCTTGGACCTGTTTGTTCAATCCCTTCACCTGTTTGTTTTTGTTTTCCTGTATTTCTATAAAGAATTCATTTGTTTGCTCTTTAAGGGCATTTTCCTGCTGAGATATGTTTTCCTGTATTTCTTTCAGTGAGTTTATTTATAACCTTTTTGAAGGACTCTATTATCTTCACCAAATAGAATTTTAGGTCTGCATTATAGTTTCAGGTGTATTGGGTTATCAAGGCTTGCTGTGGTGGGAAAACTGGGTTCTGATGGTGCCAAAGTATATTGGCTTCTCTTATGATCTTGTGCTTGCCTCTTGATATTTATCTCTGGTGTTAACTAGCCTGGGTGTCTCTGTCTGGAGCCTACCTCCTGTGTCTCTGGGTTGCTGAAGGTTTCCTGGGAAACCTGTGGCCCTTGCTATAACAGATCTATTGAGAGGCCTTCAGGTTGTGGGGTCTGTTGTCCTGGGTGTAGCAGACCTCCTGGCAGGCCTTCAGACTTTGGGTCTTCAGAAGGTATGATAGACTAATGATCTTTCTTGTTGCCAAGGGTGCAGCAGATCTCCTGAGGTCTTTAGATTGTGGTATCTGTTGCCTTTGGTGCAGCAAATCTCCTAAAAGGCCTTCAGACATTGGGGGTTGTTGCCCTGGGTCCAGCAGATCTAGTGGGAGGCCTTCAGACTATGGGGTTTTCAGAGAGGCAGACAAGCTGATGATCTGCCCCAGAGTAAGGTGCAGGCCCAAAGGGGAGTGGACTTCCAGGAGAGGGCTGGGTCCTGATTCTGCTGGGCTTCTGGGGGTTCCAAGCTCTGGTTATTTGGGAGAGTCCCTTATTTATTGCCTTTGGTGTAGCAGATTTTCCAGGAGACCTTTAGACTCTGGAACCTACAGAGGGGCAGACAAGCTACTGATTTGCCCTGGTAGAAAGCACTGGCTCTATATATGGTTTTATATTATTTATACCACTGACTTTTTGCCTTTTTTGTGTTTTAATTTAATTCACTAACAATTTTGGGATTTTTTTTTTTTTTAGAGAAAACCTTTAGTAATGTCTTTGAGAAAAAAAATGAAGTTCACTGGTTTTCATTTAGTGAAAATCAACTTAGTGAAATCTTTATATCTCCCTCATTCATTTCAGTTATTTGTGGATTGTAGACAATTCTTGCTTTGTAAACTAAGCTGTGCTCCAGCTCTTAACAAGCTTCCTTCCTGAGGTGTCTTAGAGACAGGACTGGCCACTGGCCATAATGTAGTCAATGATCTGCAGGAACAGTGAGCTCTGCTAAATCCTCTGTCCAAACAATATGGAAGGCTGTTTCCTCTGGCTGGACAGTAGTGCTGTTTGTTATCTTTAGTGGGAAAAATTCTCAAAGCAATATTCAAGTTTATATAAGGTCTCTGAAGCTACATTCAGCTGCAGATACGCAGTAAGTCAGATATTCCCATCTACGGATTTCCTGTATCTGTTCTAACATTCCAAATTTAGGAATACACAAGCAGAGCCCCATGAATTAGCTGAACATCTACTGTACCACAGGGTTTGGGTGACAACATGTGTTCCTGCTTGCAGATATTGGCAGATCTATACTTTGCCTCCCTAATTCAAAGTATTTTTCTCATCATGGTCAGTAAATATCTGACAGAGCAGTTTAAGCCAGAATTTGCTTTGGCTCACAGTTTTAGGATATATTTCACCATGGAGAAGAAGATGTGACAGTGGTAGAAGTTTTCAGCAGTGACTTTGTCATGTATACTGACCAGGAAGCACATACATTACAGATTAGAAGACTGACTGGTCTATAACCCTCAGTATTCATTCCCAATGACCCACTGCCTCCAGAAGAACCTCTTTTCAGAGGTTCAACAACCATCCAAACAGTGCCAATACATTTAAAACCATCAGTCAGGGCTGGGCCTCTGATTTTAGAAATAATCTTTAAAAGCATTTTATCAGAGATCCTTGACCTTATCAATGGAGAAGTCAAGATATTCCAGGACAGAACCAAATTTAAATAATACCTTTCTACTAACCCAGCCCCACACAGGATACAAGAAAACTGCAACCCAATGAGGTTAGCTACACTCAAGAAAGGAAAAGAAATAAATAATTTCACACCATTAAAATTAGTAGAAAAGAAATACACACACACACACATACACACACACATTCCAATATCAAAACATAGAAAGTAATAATCATTGGTCATTAATGTTTTCAAAATCAATGGAATCAATTCCCCAGTGGGTTTTTTTTTTTTTTAAGGCACAAGTAACAGAATGGATGCATTAACAGATTCCATCTTTCTAGTATATAAAAGAAACACATCTCAGAAACAAAGATAAACACTATCTCAGAAGACAGAGCTGGAAAAATGTTTTCTAAGCAAAGGGACAAAAGAAAAAGCTGAAGAAGCAATTTTAATTTTAATATTTAAAAAATACACTTTCAACTGAAAGTAATCAAAAGAGTCAGAAAAGGATTTTTCATACTCATCAAAGTAAAAATTCATCAAGAGGACATCTAAATTCTGAACATCTGTGCCTTAAATTCAAGGGCACCCACAATCATACCAGAAACATTATTAAAGCTTAAATCACATATTAAGCCTCACACATTCAATGAGGGATACTTCAGCACCCTATTCTCACCAATGTTCAGGTCAACAAGACAGAAGCAAAACAGAGAAATAATGAAACTAATGGAAATTATGATTCAAATGGACTTTACAGATATCTGTAGAACATTTCACCCAAAAACAAAACAAAAAAATGTACTTTCTCAGCACCTCACAGAACCTTCTTCAATGTTGACCATACAATCAGTCATAAAGTAAGCCTCCACACATATAGAAGATTGAAATAACACCATACATTTATCATGGATTAAAGCTAAACTTCACCAACTGCAGAAACGACAGAAAGCCCACATTCTCATGAAAACTGAGCAACTCTGTGATCAATAACCACTGGGTCAGGAAAGAAATTAAAGACTTTCTAGAATTCAATGAAAATGAAGGTACCATATGCCCAAAGTTATGGGACACTATAAAAGCAGTGCTAAGAGGAAAGTTCATAGCATTAAGAGTCATCATAAAGAAATTGGAGAGTTCTCACAATAATGAGTTAAAAGTACATTTAAAGCACATAGGGAAAAAAAAAGAGAAACATAGACAAGAGGAGTAGACATCAGGAAATAATTTAATTCAGCCCTGAAATCAACCAATTAGAAACAATGAGAACAATACAAAGAATCAAGAAAACCCAAAGATGGTTGTTTCAGAAAATCAACAAGATAGATGAACCTTTAGCCAGGCTAACTAAAAGGAGGCAAGAGAGTATTCAAATTAACAAAATCAGAAATGAAAACGGAGACATAACAACAGATATTGAGTATCTGAACAATCATGAGTTATTTCAAAAGCCTGCACTCCACACAATTGGAAAATCTAAATGAAATGGATGATTTCTAACAAAGATACCAATTAAAAAGCTAAATCAAGATCAGGTAAGCAATGTAAACAGTCCTACAATGACTAAGGAAATAGGGAAATAGAAGCAGTCATTAAAAGTCTCGCCTCCCCCTCCAAAAAAAGCCGTGGGCCAGATGAATTTGGAGCAGAAATCTATTAGACTTTCAAAGAAGAGATAATGCCAATACTTCTTAAATGATTCCAAAATATAGAAACAGACAGAACACAGACTCATTCTATGATGCCACAGACACCCTGATAGCTAAAATACACAAAGACTCAAAAAAGAAAAGAAATTCAGACTAAGTTCCCTTGTGAACATTGATGTAAAAATATTCAATAAAATGCTAGGTAACCGAATCAAAAATAGATCAAAGTCATCATCCACCACGATCAAGTAGGCTTCATCCCAGGGACTTAGGGGTTGTACAATGTATAAAAGTCCAACAATGGGAAAAGCTGCAAGAAACTGAGGAGGACTAGCAATCTCAATTAACCTGGACCCCTGAGATCTCTCAGATACTGGACCACCAACCAGGCAGCATACACCAGCTGGTATAAGGCCCCCAACACATATACAGCAGAGGACTGCCAGGTCTGGGTTCAGCTAGAGAAGATGCATCTAAGCCCCAGGAGACTGGAGGCCCTAGGGAGTAGGGAGGTTTGGTGGGATGGGGGATTAGAAGATGAGGATATCCTCATTTTGACAGGAGGAGAAGATATGGGATGCATAACAGTCAGAGAGTGGACCAGGAAGGGGTTAAAATCTGGAGTGTAAAATAAAAAAAAAAAAAAGATTAAATAATTTTTTTTAAAAAACGATTTAAAGAAGACCTGAAGGAAAATGCAACAAATGAAAATAAAAGTATGATTTCTAGAGAGATACCACTTACCAAAGTTAAATCAATACCAGATAAACTATTTAAACAGCCCTAAAAAGCCTAAAGACTGAAAGCAAATGATACAAATAAGAAAGGAAAATAAATGTTTTGAAAATTTAGTGGACTCTAATTCCCTATTAATCTTAGAACAAATGAACACTTTAAGAAAAGTACTAAGATCTAAAATCAACTTATAAAAATTATTAGCTTTTTTATAACAGTAACAAACTTAGCAGGGATAAAATTGAATAAAGTTAAAACTCATTCAGCATAAATTTAATTATTTTTTAAAAGATACAAGGAAATAAAAAGATATCTCATGCTCATAGACTGGTAGACCTGATATTTTATTTTCTATTTTTTATTTTTATTTTTATTATTTTAAATGAGAAAAGAAATGGCAGCCACAAAGCTGGTTTATTCTGCGTATAACTCTAAGCTTGGGCTGGAGTAGGATTTGTTTCCTGCTAACATGTGAATGCACAGATCTGGTAGTGGGAGGGACTAAACAGAAACCTAAAGATGCCATGTTCACTGGGCCAGGGCTGTCCAGCTGGCACAGAAAAGCTAAAGCGCTACAGGAGGCAGGTGAACAAGAGGAAGAGCTTCATGTGGGCCAGGGGGTCCCCCAGGCATGCTGGGTGGCGTGTAGGTGGAAGAGGGCTCAGTCAGTCTGGGACCTGATTGGTGCTCCACCCTCCAAGGCACCCTGGGGAGAGACAGGCAGCTAGGCACCCCAGAGGCACTTGCTGAGAATGGCGTGAAGGCCTCATACTTCGTGCTTCGCAAAGTTGCCCTGGGCATGCAGCAAGTGTTCAGGATGGAAGCAAAGGGGCTTCTCCCAGACAGTCTCATCCTTCAGCAAGGTTGAAGATGAGGATCATCTCCTGGCAGGAGGCACGTGGTGTTAACATGGACAGAGGTGATGCTGCCTAGACCTTGGTCACCAGGATCACATGCATAATTTCTTCCCTGAAAACACTGGATTTTTTTCATTCAACCTCAACCCTAGAGCCACTTAGCACCTTGGAGGGCCCTGTAACAGATTTCTCATGGGTGGCCAACCCAGCAACCATCCCTGAGTGCTATGCTCCATAAAGTGTTTGGAGATTTTCGTTTGACATTTCTCTTTTTTGAGGACGCTCAAAGACTACAGCCTGAATGCACTCTGGTTCTTGTGAACGTGTTGAGAATAGGATGTAGTGATCTCTCCTGCCCTTGTTTGATAGTGGTCATAGCAGGCCCAGACCTACCTTGGAGAGGAGGAAGTCCTGAACTTCAATGTCACGACTTGAGATGCATGGCAAATTCAATGGAGCAATGTCCCCAAAGCTCTGTACCTCACGAATGACAGCATTGGTGTAGAGCATGCGGGCCTGCTCTGCCATCTCTGGATGCCGCACCTGCCCTATAATCTCGTTGATTTTCTGTTGGACTCTGCGTTCTCTATCTTTGCCAGGAATACATCAGTCAAATTTCAGGGTGGCTGGGCAGGGTCCCATGTGGTCCTATTCTCAGTCAACAGATTGTTCAGTTTGGCCATGAAAGTCTTCCGAACTTGGAAGACCTTGTCAGCCAGCCCTAGAATGCTCAGGAGTATCAGGAATGAATTAAGAACCTCAAGAATGAAGCCAGAGACTTCTGACCATTGCCTCTTCAGGATGCTGAGAGAAGTAATATTATAAAAATGACTATTTTAGACTGGGAAAAGATCTTTACCAATCCCACATCCAATAGAGGGCTAATATCAATACATACAAAGAATTCAAGAAATTAGACTCCAGACAACCAAATAACCCTATTAAAAATGGAGTACAGAGCTAAACAAAGAATTCTCAACTGAGAAAACTCAAATTGCTGAGAAGCACCTAAAAAAAAAAAATGTTCAGCATCCTTAGTCATCAGGGAAATGCAAATCAAAACAACCCTGAGATTCCACCTCACACCAGTCAGAATGGCTAAGATCAAAAACTCAGATGTTTCCAAGTATGTGGAGAAAGAGGAACACTCCATTATTGTTGGTGGAATTGCAAGCTGGTGCAACCACTCTGGAAATCAGTCTGGCAGTTCCTCAGAAAACTGAACACCTAAGGTGCCAGCTATACCACTCCTGGGCATATACCCAGAAGATGCTCCAACATATAACAAAGACATATACTCCACTATGTTCATAGCAGCCTTATTTATAATATCCAGAAGCTGAAAAGAACCCAGATGTCCTTCAACAGAGGAATGGATACAAAAAAAATGTGGTACATTTATATATTTACACTCAGCTACTAAAAACAATAAATTCAAGAAATTCTTGGTAAATAGATGGCACTAGAAAATATCCTGAGTGAGGTAACCCAATCACAATAGAACACAGATAGTTTTCATTCATTCATTCATTCATTTCATTTCATTCATTCACTGATAATTAGGTATTATCCCAGAAGCTTGCAATACCCTAGATGCAACTCACAGACCACATGAAGCTCATGAAAAAGGAAGACCAAGTGTAGGTACTTCGGCCCTTCTTAGAAGGAGTAACAAAATACTCAAGGGAGCAAATATGGAGACAAAGTGTGGGATAGAAACTGAAGGTGGGGCTGTCTGGAGACCATTCCACCTGAGTATCCATCCTATGTGCAGTCACCAAAGGTAGACGCTGATGTGGATGTCAGAAAGGACATGCTGACAGGAGCCTGATATAGCTGTCTCCTTAGAGGTCTGCCAGAGCCTGACATACTCAGAGGCAGATGCTCACAGCTAACCATTGAACTGATGATGGGGTTTCCAATGAAAGGGTTAGAGAAAAGACTGAAGAACCTGAAAGGATTTGCGGCTTCATAAGGAGAGCAACAATACCAACCAAGCTGAGCTCCCAGGGTCTAAACCATCAGCCTGGGAGCACATAGGGAGGGACCCATGGCTCCAGGTTTATATGTACGGGAGAATGGCCTTGTCGGCATAGGTGGGAGAAGAGATCCTTGGTCCCATGAAGGCTGGATGCCCAGTGTTGGGAATTCGAGGATGGGGAGGTGGGAGTGGTGGGGTCGGTGGGGGCACATCCTCATAGAATGCAGGAGAAGGTGGGATAGGATAGGGGATCTCCGGGGGAGGGGTAAGGGGATAACATCTGAAATGTAAATAAATTATCCAATGAAAAAAAGTTTAAAAAATTACTGTTTTACCAAAAGTCATTTACAAATTTGGTTTGATTCCAATCAAAACACCCATTTCATTCTTCACAGTAATAGAAAAAAAAAAAAACCTTTAACTTCACATGGTATTACCACATGTATGGTATAGACCAAATGACCATGGGTATCCAAAACAATCCTGAACAAAAAGAACAATGTTGCAGGAATCACCACTTCAGATCAAAATATGTATTAGAGAACCATAGTAATAAAAACACGGTGGCACTAGCACAAAAACACACATGTAGACTATGAAAACCTATCAAAGTCCTAATCATGAATAAATGTAACTTTAGCGAGAAAAGAAGTTATCTCCAAAAAACAGTGTGAAGAATGAATGGCCAATTGCAGAGAAGTGAAATTAGAACTCTGTGTCTCATCTTCAGTGCAAACTAACTGCATATGGATCAAATACCTAAATCGTAAAACTAAGATTTCTATAGAAAAGATAAGTAGTAGGCAACATGACATATGTATAAGAAATGTCTTTTTTATTAGGAATCTATTTTCTCAAGAATTAAGGGCAATATTGAGAACTTCATAAAAATAAAAACTATCTGCACAGATAAAGAAAAGTCAACTGATTGAAAGAGAAGCCAAAGATAGGAAAAGAACTTATGTGGCTCTTTCTCAAGTTAGATAGATGAATAAATAGATGTTATTAGATAGATAGATAGATGATAGATAGGACAAGGATTAAACTTTAAGTGTATATTGCCTAATTAATTGAGAGTCAAAAAGGAGGAATCAATTTTTAAAAATGGTTGTCTTGATAATTCTCATAAGTCTTATTTTGTATCCTTTTTTTTCCAATGATAATTAAAGTGTCTTGTGTTTGAACTCAATGACGGTTTTACATGACCAAGTCTGCCAGTGAAGCTTCAAATTAGTTTTTGCCTCAATTACTTTGTTCTTATCTCTCAGGCTATTATTGATTGTTTCTGTCTCTTTGCTAAGATTTCTATATTGATCATT
Source organism: Rhabdomys pumilio (assembly GCA_030674055.1). Taxonomy (NCBI): domain Eukaryota; kingdom Metazoa; phylum Chordata; class Mammalia; order Rodentia; family Muridae; genus Rhabdomys; species Rhabdomys pumilio. The sequence goes on from JANHMN010000016.1 coordinate 48,058,648, forward strand.
AAGTTTTATTTTCCAGTTTTCATTTGATCTTAAATCTGTACTTTCTTGAAACTCTAATTCACACCATAGTGGGAACCAGAACTTTCCCATGCTCATAGATTGGCAGGATTGATATAGTAAAAATGGCCACCTTGCTAAAAGCAATCTAAAGATTCAGTGCAATCCCCATTAAAATTCCAACTCAATTCTTCATAGAGTTAGAAAGAACAAATCTCAAATTCTTTTGGAATAACAAAAAATAAAATAAAACATGATAGCGAGAACTACTCTCAGGAATCACCATCTCTGCTCTCAAGCTGTATTACAGTGCATTAGTGATAAAAACTGCATAGTATTTATACAGAGACAGGCAGGTAGATCAATGGAATAGAACTGAAGACCCAGTAATGAACCTACACGCCTATGATCAATTGATCTTTGACAAAGGAGCTAAAACCATTCAGTGGGAAAAAGGCAGCATTTTCAACAAATGGTGCTGGTTCAACTGGAGATCAGCATGTACAAGAATGTCAATTGATCCATTCTTATCTCCTTGTACAAAGCTCAACTACAGGTGAAACAAGGACCTCCACATAAACCAGATACACTGAAAGTAATAACAGAGAAAGTGGGGAAGAACCTTAAATACATGGACACAGGAGAAAAGTTCATGAACAGAACACCAGTGTCTTCGGTGCTAAGATCAACAACTAACAAATGGGACCTCATAAAATTGCAATGCTTCTGTAAGGCAAAAGATATTGTCAATAGAAAACGACAACTAACAGATTGGGGACATATCTTTACCAATCCTACATTCGATAGAAGATTAATATCCAATATACACAAAGAACTTGACAAGAGACATAACAACAGAAACAGAGAAAATTAAAAAATTTGTTAGATCCTATTACAAAGGCCTATACTCAACAAAATTGGAAACTCTGGATGAAATGGACAGCTTTCTAGATTGATACCAGGTACCAAAGTTAAACGAGGAGCAGATAAACCATCTAAACAGCCCTATAACCCCTAAAGAAATAGAAGCAGTCATCAAAAATCTCCCCACCAAAAAAAGTCCGGGGCCAGATGGTTTTAGTGTAGAATTCTACCAGACCTTCCAGGAAGACCTAATACCAATTCTCTTCAAACTATTCCACAGAATAGAAACAGAAGGAACAATACCCAATTCATTCTACGAAGCTATAATTACACTCATACCAAAGCCTCACAAAGACCCAACAAAGAAAGAGAACTACAGACCAATCTCTTTTTCTTTTCTTTCTTTCTTTCTTTTTTTTTTTTTTTTTTTTTTATTTTTCGAGACAGGGTTTCTCTGTGTAGCTCTGGCTGTCCTGGAACTCTCTCTGTAGACCAGGCTGGCCTTGAACTCAGAAATCCACCTGCCTCTGCCTCCCAAGTGCTGGGATTAAAGGCATGCGCCACCACCGCCTGGCGGTGAATATTGATGCAAAAATACTCAATAAAATTCTCGCAAACCGAATCCAAGAACACATCAAACCAATCATCCATCATGATCAAGTAGACTTTATCCCAGGAATGCAGGGTTGGTTCAATATTCGAAAATCCATCAATGTAATCAACTACATAAATAAACTCAAAGAAAAAAATCACATGATCATCTCACTGGATGCTGAAAAAGCATTTGACAAAATTCAACATCCCTTCATGTTAAAAGTCTGGGAAAGAGCAGGAATTCAAGGTCCATACCTAAACATAGTAAAAGCAATATACAGCAAGCCAGTAGCCAACATCAAACTAAATGGAGAGAAACTTGAAGCAATCCCACTAAGATCAGGGACTAGACAAGGCTGTCCACTCACCCTACCTATTCAATATAGTACTGGAAGTCCTAGCTAGAGCGATTAGACAACAAAAGGAAGTCAAAGGGATACAAATAGGAAAAGAAGAAGTCAAAATTTCTCTATTTGCAGATGATATGATAGTACACTTAAGTGACCCAAAAATTTCCATCAGAGAACTCCTAAACCTGATAAACAACTTCAGTAAAGTGGCTGGATATAAAATAAACTCAAACTAATCAGTAGCCTTCCTATACTCAAATGATAAACAGGCTGAGAAAGAAATTAGGGAAATGACACCCTTCACAATAGTCACAAACAATATAAAATATCTTGGAGTGAACCTAACCAAGGAAACAAAAGATCTGTATGACAAGAATTTCAAGTCTCTGAAGAAAGAAGTAGAAGACCTCAGAAGATGGAAAGATCTCCCATGCTCATGGATTGGCAGGATTAATTTAGTAAAAATGGCCATCTTGCCAAAAGCAATCTATAGATTCAATGCAATCCCCATCAAAATTCCAAATCAATTCTTCATAGAGATAGAAAGAGCAATTTGCAAATTTATTTGGAACAACAAAAAACCCAGGATAGCGAGAACTATTCTCAACAACAAAAGAACTTCGGGGGGAATCACCATCCCTGACCTCAAACTGTACTACAGGGCAATAGTAATAAAAACAGCATGGTATTGGTACAGATACAGGCAGGAAGATCAATGGAATAGAATTGAAGACCCAGAAATGAGCCCACATACCTATGGTCGCTTGATCTTTGACAAAGGAGCTAAAAACCATCCAGTGGAGAAAGGACAGCATTTTTAGCAAATGGTGCTGGTTCAACTGGAGGTCAACATGTAGAAAAATGCAAATGGATCCATGCTTATCTCCTTGTACAAAGCTCAAATCCAAGTGGATAAAAGACCTTCACTTAAAACCAGATACACTGAAACTAATAGAAGAGAAGGTGGGGAAGACCCTCGAATACTTAGGCACAGGGGAAAAGTTTCTGAACAGAACACCAATGGCTTATGCTCTAAGATCAAGAATTGACAAATGGGACCTCATAAAATTGCAAAGCTTCTGTAAGGCAAAGGACATTGTCAATAAGACAAAATGGTAACCAACAGATTGGGAAAAGATCTTAACCAATCCCACATCCAATAGAGGGTTAATATCCAAGATTTACAAAGAACTCAAGAAATTAGACTTCAGAAAACCATATAACCCTATTAAAAATGGGGAACATAGCTAAACAAATAATTCTCAACAGAGGAAACTTGAATGGCTGAGAAGCACCTTAAGAAATGCTCAACATCCTTAGTCATCAGGGAAATGCAAATCAAAACAACCCTGAGATACCATCTCACACCAGTCAGAATGGCTAAGATCAAAAACTCAGATGATAGTAGATGCTGGTGAGGATGCGGAGAAAGAGGAACACTCCTCCACTGCTGGTGGGATTGCAAGCTGGTACAACCACTCTGGAAATCAGTCTGGTGGTTCCTCAGAAAACTGGACATAGCATTACCTGAGGATCCAGCTATACCACTCCTGGGCATATACCCAAAAGACGCTCCAACATATAACAAGGACATATGCTCCACTATGTTCATAGCAACCTTATTTATAATAGCCAGAAGCTGGAAAGAACCAAGATGTCCCTCAACGAAAGAATGGATACAAAAAATGTGATACATCTACACAATGGAGTATTACTCAGCTATTAAAAATAATGAATTCGAGAAAATTATAGTCAAATGGATGGATCTAGAAATTACCATCCTGAGTGAGTTAACCCAATCACAAAAGAAGACACATGGTATTTACTCACTGTTAAGCGGATGTTAGCCCAAAAACTTAGAATAGCAAAGATTCAACCCACTGACCACGTGAAGCTCATGAAGAAGAAAGACCAAGAGGGGATGCCTCAGTTCTACTTAGAACCAGTAACAAAAATACTCAAGGGAGCAATTATGGAAACAAAACATGGGACAGAAACTGAAGGAGGAGCCATCAGGAGACCATTCCATCTGGACATCCATCCCATGTACTGTCACCTAAGCTAGACGTTGATGTAGAAGACTGGAAATGCATGCTGTCAAGAACATATTATAGCTGTCACCTTAGAGATCTGCCAGAGACTGACACATTCAGAGGACGATGCTCACAGCTAACCACTGATATGATCAAGGGTTTCCCAAGGGAGAACTTAGAAGACTGAGGGAGCAGAAAGGGTTTGTGACCCCAAGAGGAAAGCAACAATACCAAACAATCCAGAGCCCCCCAGTGTCTGAACCACCAGCCTGGGAGCACATAGGGAGGGACCTACGACTCTAGTGGTATATGTAGGGGAGGACAGTCTTGTTGGGCATGGGTGGGAGAGGAGATTCTTGCTCCCATGAAATATCAACACAGAAGGGGGGGAGGGGGTAGTGGGGGTTTGGGGTGGGTGCAGGCACAGCCTCATAGAAGGGATATAAGGAGGGGGGATGGGATAAGGGGTTCCTGGGTGGTTGGGGAAATGGGATAAGAGGATAAAAATTGAAACATAAATATTATAACCAACTACATAAAAGGGGGGAAAAAGTTGTTAGAACCAACATCTTTTTAAAACAAAAAAAATGTCAGCCCTCTAGGAAAAAAAATTTTTTTTTCTTGATACTAAAACTTGTCCAGAGAATTGTATATTGCAGAATGCACAGCCTTGGTGTATCTCCTCATCAAGCAAAACGAGCGGACCTATTCAAATCTCCGGTGTCTGGGAGTTCCATCTGGATGCAGTGAGGACACAGCGTCGGAGGATTATCAATTTGCTCTTCCTCCCACCCCTCTTCTGATGTCTTGATGCCCGTAATCAGCTTGAAGAAGTTAAAGAAGAATCAGCGCCCTATTCCCTGGGCTTGGGGACTAAGGTGACTAATATGGGGCTGTCTCTCTGGGGAACAGCAGTGATTTTGTTGGAACAGGGAGGATTAGCTAGGATTTATGGAATAGCCATAACCCATTGGTAGAAATCTGTATAGTTTAGTATCAAGATGAAGTTATAATTTCTTAAATGGTACAAAATTCACTTGGATTTCAAATTTAAGGTTTTCGTTGGTATAAGCTTCTCATCGATATGAAAGTGAAATGAATATAGATACTCTCGTGGGCATTGTGCCTGTATAACACATTTAGAAATATAAGACTTAGACCCAGTCCTTCTTTAATTTTTTTAACTTACTTGGGATGACTAGCCTGTTAGTTAAGGGACTATAGCAAATTCATGACTTTGAGTTTATTGTTAGGGTGCTTTCTACATTTCATTTAGAAATAGCTGAGAGAAGATAACAGACAGCAGTCCAGGTTACCTTACATGGATAGTTGGATTTCAAAACGTCAGAAATCCATAGAATTGACATCACAAATATTTCTATATTAATGTACATTTTGATTAGAGACCTGTCTGCTCCTGACAGCTTCCTGTCTTGGATTCTAAGAAGAAATTGAGCATCATTGGAGTTACTCCTGTTGTGGTGAGACAGCCACCAGGCAAGAATTGCCTCTCTCCATCTACAGAAAAGGACACACCTGCAGAATAGTCGACTGATTATATCTGCCTAGACAGAGTAACCAGCCCTTAATAATTCTGCAGCACTAAGGTCTGTCAGATGAGTTTGGGCCAGAAGGCTAAAGATTTGATGCTCCAACGTTCGGTAGTATAGGGGTTGTCCAGGTGTTCAGCGGTCTCTATAAATTGGCTAAGTATTAGAAGCTATGCTTAGTGCTTCCCATAACTTCAGTTAATCTAGTCATTCTGGATTTCTGATGGCGTTGAAGACCTATAGACTCATAGCCAATCCAGGCTATTTACCTTGAGAGAAAAGATCTGAGTGGAGGGTTCTCAGCTGACATTCATTCTAAAGCCAAGAAAAAGTCAGGTTCAAAACTAAGTGTTCTAGTCAAGAGAGATGGCAAAGGTTCTGGCTAGTCAACAAAAGGATGGACTGGGTATTAAGACTATTTTGTACCTCACTGGTACAAATAGGAATTATTATGCTCTAATTGTATTCTGAGAGAAAAGCTTTATTTTAACAGGAAGGGTAATATGTAGGAGGAGCTAAGGGGAAAGGAGCACCGTGAGGAAAAGATGGAGTAAGGAGAGGAGAAGATGAAGTAGATGAGAAGCTCGGTAATGAGAGAGAAAAAGAGAGAGAAAAAGAGAGGGGGCATGGAGGCAGAAGTTCACGTGTCTCCACTAGTCAAAGATAGTTTACATAGCTAGATTGGGTATTAGGTTACACTTCTGATTGAGCATTACCATACTTACAAAGCCCTTGATTAACATTTAAAAAATTGTATAAAAGCCAAATGGAAAAGGGGGGGAAGGGCACGGGATAGGGGTTTTCTGGGGAAGGGAAATGAGGAAAGGGATTGGCATCTGAAATGTAAATAAAATATCCAATAAAAAAATTGAAAAGAAGAAAGAAAGAAAGAAAGGAAGAAAGAAAGAAAGAAAGAAAGAAAGAAAGAAAGAAAGAAAGAAAG
>JANHMN010000016.1:48064988-48147354 GCA_030674055.1 Rhabdomys pumilio
AAAGAAAGAAAGAAAGAAAGAAAGAAAGAAAGAAAGAAAGAAAGAAATAACCCTATCAGGCTCAATAGGAACAGAAGCAACTTAGGACTTCCATGATCAGTGGCTCAGTCCGCAAAACTCACATGTCTAAGCAAGATCACATTCTAAGGCACTGGACTGCAACACATCCATTTTTAAAGACATAATACAAGCTGTAGCAATCAAGAAACAGTGTTCAAGGCATGTTGTTAAGTCTAAGTTGGAATGAAGCATGGGGACTTGATAACTCAGGATTCTGGCTGCTTGAATAGAGAACCCCAGGAGTCATCCTGTGAATGATCTCCTAATGAAACTGTGAAATACAGTGGACATGGACTTTACACCACATCAGAATCAGAAGCTAAACCAGTCCCTCTCGAGATCACACCACCCTTCCAGTGCTAGGTTTGCATCTGGAAAGTCAGGTATTTGGTAGAGGGACTGGACCCAGAAGATGTGCAAATAGATATTGTGGCATGTTGATCTCCTGTCAACTCTGATTGCTTTAGGCTCAGTATGTTTAAGGAACTGAATGTTAGGCCAGCCATGTCTTTGTCTTCACAGTTCGTATCCCCAGAGCCTTTCAGATTAAAAGAAAATCATTTAAAAAAGAGAGAGAGAGGGAGAAAAAGAGATTAAGGAAAAATGAATGTTGCTTCCTGTTATTTTTGTTATTGACAGTGGAGTTATGTTTGTGTAGCTATCTTCTTTTAGGGTTGTTAGAAGATTACTTTCTTGCTTTTTCTAGGTTGTAGTTTCCCTCCTTGTGTTGAAGTTTTCCACCAATTATCCTTTGAAGTGCTGGATTTGTGGGAAGATATTTTGTAAATTTGGTTTTGTCATAGAATATTTTGGTTTCTCCATCAATATTGATTGAGAGTTTTGCTGGGTATAGTAGTCTGGGCTGGCATTTGTGTTCTCTTAGGGTCTGTATGATATCACTCCAGGATCTTCTGGCTTTTATAGTCTCTGGTGAGAAGTCTGGTGTAATTCTTATAGGTCTGCCTTTATATGTTACTTTACCTTTTTCCCTTACTGCTTTTAGTATTTTTGTCTTTGTTTTGTACATGTGATATTTTTATTATTATGTGGCAGGAGGTATTTCTTTTCTGGTCTAAACTATTTGAAGTTCTGTAGGCTTCTTGTACATTTATGGACATCTCTTTCTGTAGGTTAAGAAAGTTTTCCTCTATAATTTTGTTGAAGATATTTACTGTTCCTTTAAGTTGGTAGTCTTCACCCTCATCTATACCTACTATCCTTAGGTTTGGCCTTCTCATTGTGTCTTAGATTTGCTGGATGTTTGGGCTTAGTAGCTTTTTGTATTTTGTGTTTTCGTTGACAGTTGTGTCAATGTTTTCCATGGTATCTTCTGCACATGAGATTCTCTCTTCTATCTCTTGTATTCTGTTGGTGATACTTGTGTGTATGACTCCTGATCTTTTTCCTAGGTTTTCTATCTCCAGGGTAGTCTCCTTTTGTGATTTCTTTATTGTTTCTACGTCCATTTTTAGATCTTGGATGGTTTTGTTTAATTCTTTCACCTGTTTGGTTGTGTTTTCTTGCAATTCTTTAAGGGATTTTTGTGTTCCTCTTTAAGGGCTACTACCTGTCTACCTGTGTTCTCCTTAAATTCTTTGAGAGTGTTAATTATGTCCTTCTTAAAGACCTCTATCATCGTCATGAGAAGTGATTTTAATTCTGAATCCTGCTTTTCCGGTGTGATTGTGTGTTCAGGGCTTGTTATGATGGGGAACTGGGTTCTGATGATGCCATATAATTTTGGTTTCTGTTGCTTATGTTCTTGTGCTTGCCTTTTGCCATCTGGTTAACTCTAGTGCTACCTGTACTCACTGTCTCTAACTGGAGCCTGCCTTTCCAGTTATTTTGCTTGTGACTGATCTCCTTGGGGTCCAGATGTATCTGTGATCTTTCAATCCTGAGCTCCAGCTGATCTGAGTACAGTGGTTCCTCTAGGATGTCTCAGGATATGGTGTCTCCAAGGTAGCAGACCAGCTAGATGTCTGCTGTTTGGGGTGCAGTGTCTCCTCTATGATGTCTCGGGATATATTGTTTGTCACTCTGAGTTCAGTTGTTCCTCTGCCACTCTGGGTTCAGTGGTCCCTTTGTGTCTCTGGGTTCAGTGGACCCTCTAAGATGTCTTGGGATCCGGTGTCCACACAGGAGCAGACCAGGTCGGGGTCTGTGCCAGGCCTCAGATGCAGGAGAGGGGTGAAAGGGGAGTAGTATTCTGCCACTCTGGGTTCATTGGCCCCTTTAGGATGTCTCAGGATCCGGTATCCACACAGGAACAGACCAGGCGGGGGTCTTGCCAGGCCTCAGATCCAGGAGAAGGGCAGAGGGGGAGTGGTATTCAGCAGGGGCAAGGTTTGGGTGTCTTCTGAAATCTGAGCACTCCCTTACCCCCATCTATGGGCGTAGGGTGAAGTGTGGGTGTTCTTACCTGCAGTTCTGGATTCAGTGGATCCTCTAGGATGTCTCAGGATCCGGTATCCACACAGGAACAGACCAGGAGGGGACAGATATGTACTTTTTTAACCTTTGATGCATAACTGATTCTTCCTGTGGAGATATGCAAACTTTCCTTTTTCTTCTGAATACCATAATGTCTCACCTCTCTGGTACCTCATAGAACACCAATTCCAAATACTTCTAGATTTGAATAATAAGTCATAATATTATTATTACTTAACTCCTCTGATTTGTGCCTGTAAGTACAGTTTCTCTACTGTACCAAACTGTACAGATGCAATTTCTTGAAAATTCAAGACATGTATTTGTGAGGAAGTTACATATGAATAGGGGGTAAAGATATATTTGATTTAATTTTAGCCATTATAAACAAATCAAAAATGTGGACAGCTTTATTTCTTGTTTATTGGTTCTTTTTAATTTTTTTCAGTTTTTTTATTGGATATTTTATTTATTTACTTTTCACATGTTATTCCCCTTTCCCCATTTCCCTCGCCCAGAAACTCTCTATCACATCACCTCTCCTCCTGCTTCTATGAGGGTGTGCCCCCACCCATCAACCAACTCCCACTCTCCACCCTCAGATTCCCCCAAACTGGGGCATTGTTGTTTGTACATCAAATGTGTAGGGCCTAAAATTCTAAAACTTCCAAGAGAGGGCTTATGACTTTTAGTTCTCAGTTTCTGTAACTTTAGTTACTGCTCAGTCTAGTTTGTTCACATGTGGGGAGTTCATTTGTCAAGAGATTGTCTAGGCTTCATTTCAAAGGGAGTTTTTTATCACTCCCCATTTAGCTGCAAGACAATCTATAAGCTGAAGAAACTCTTGAGGTGTTAGAATAAGCAAAGGATCCATGTATTTGCCCACCCACTATTGTAAGAGGAATATCTTTATATTCATGATAGATGGAAAGTTAGTATCTAAAACTACATAGATGTTTAGATTCAGAGTGTCTGCTATTCCAGGATTCTCCTGGAGATGGAGTTCTGAGGTTACAGGATCTGGAGATGTGCAAAGACTTCTGTCTCATTTTCATTTTGTGGTTTCAGTGTTGCCTTTTAACAAAGAAGAGCTACTGTAAAACAGCAGATGTCTTAAAAATTTGATTTGTTTCTTTTAAAATAAACTCATTAAATAAACTACCTTACATTCTTTTATTAAATAAAATGTTTTTACTTCTTCTTTCTCTGTCATTCAACTTTTTATTTGTGAACTTTTAATTTTCCAAGGAATTTGCTCTACATTTCATGGTCACCTTGTATGTGTTAAAGTTTCAATTGCAAGAAATTTAGGAGAAGAGGGGGAACTATGACATGAACCATCAGATCATTATTCAATGGCAGGGCTCTGACTGAAAGAATTCCCATGTTGAAGACCTATAGTCTCATAGCCAATACTGACTATTTATTTTAAGAGAAAAGATCTGAGTGGATGGTTTTCAGCTGACATTCATTCTAAAGCCAAGAAAAAAAGCCAGGTTCAAAACTAAGTGTCCTAGTCAAGAGAGACGACAGAGGTTCTGGTTAGTCAACTAGATGATGGACTGGGTATTAAGACTATCTTGTACCTCACTGGTACAAATAGGAATAATTATGTTCTAATTGTGTTTTGAGAGAAAAGTTTTATTTTAACAGGAAGAGTGATATTTAGGAGGAGCTAAGGTGGAAGGAGCACCGAGAGGAAGAGATGGAGTAAGGAGAGGAGAAGATGAAGTAGAGGAGAAGCTAGGTGATGAGAGAAAGAAAGAGAGAGAAGGAGGGGGGACATGGAGGCAGATGTTCACGTGTCTCCACCAATCAAAGATAGTTTATATATATCTAGGTTGGGTATTAGGTTACACTTCTGATTGAGCATTACCATACTTATAAAGCCTTTGATTAACATTTAAAAAAATTGTATAAAAGCAAAAAGGAAAAGGGGGCACGGGATAGGGGTTTTCTAGGAAGGGGAAATGGGGAAAGGGGGTGGCATCTGAAATGTAAATAAAATCTCCAATAAAAAAAAAAGAATTCCCAGGAGTTCAGAAGATAATGAGAACTTAAGATACAAATGATAAGAAGGTGTTGAAAATGTGAACCTTATGCCAAAAAGTCTTATTATGAAATAAAGCATCTTATATGCTCTTTCCTTTGAGAAATGGGTTGAAGTCAACAGAAACTGTCATATAGTAAGAGGAAGTCAACAGGAAAATAATAAAACAATGTTGCACAAAAGAAGCACAAGATATCTTAAGAACATCACATAATAGGGACCCAGCAATATTAGGAATACTAAACATTCCTCCTATAGTGCAAAGAGTTGGGTTCTTGAGATCTTTATATATACATCAAGGCCTCAAGAAAAAGGTTCAGAAATCTTGGGTCCAAAATCCTTGGGATATTATTGACTCTTCTAAGCATGTTACTGGTTTTGAAAAGGAGCTGTGTTCCTTTTCTGTACATCAGTGCCTTAGAATAAGCCTCAGTTGATCAGGACAGCTCAGAGAAATGGATAAGATAGGGAAAATGAGGCATGAAACAAAATCAAACTATGTTTCTACATGTATGAAAAATCCTGGCACCTTATTTAACTACGGTAACTATCTTCATCACCAACAAATAGTATTTTAGTCTCTGAGCACATAAGTCCATAGTGAGGGAAGGAATATGGGTAAAGACAGCTAAAATTAAAGACCATTTGGGGTTAGTAAATAAAATTAATATACTAGAAGATTCCTTTCTTTATGTATACATAAAGAAAGTCCAAATTATACCCACAAATGAATAACCATCCCTTGTTATAAAATAAAGTTCCCATTACTTTGAATGTGGTTATAGCTAATTGAAATATTCACACATGGAGTCCAATGAGTATCCTCAAGCAAACTAGGCTGTAACCAAGATGATACATTGCTACACACAAAGATCAAAGTTCCATTGCTGAAGACAAAAGGTACACCAATCACAGAACATGAAGATATAGAGCTAGTGTCAATAAAAAGCCTTCAAACCTACATTCTAGTGCCTTTGGTGCAAAAAGGTACTCTACATCTATAGGATAACAAAAGGAAAAATCCAAAAATCAATCCAGCATCAAATCATATGGTCTACAATGGAGTCCTGCCTACAAAATATGCTACTACAGTAGTAACACAAAGCATGTGCAAGTAACCACTCGATATCTGGTTTGAATTGAGTCCCTCTCCGTGAGATGGAACCCATACCCGACACTACTTTGGTGGCCAAGAGCACTGTCCTTCAATATCAGGGATTAATTACTCCCAATAATCACAGACGCACATTGTCTCAACCATCATTCTTTGGTCCACTTACTTCTTCAATTGTAGCAAACTATTCACCTCCTGCTCACTTTCTTTAACAATTCCTTCAACTTTGTATTTGGCCATTAGAAAAGACAAGCGTCCAGTCTTCTTTTCCACCCAGGCCAGATCAGTGTTGAAATACCTTCCAAACTCTATAGCCTGTCTGCCTCCAAGAAGGTCCACAGCAACCAGGGACACAGGAAAGACACAAGCCCAAACATCCACACCTGGAGCCTGCTTGGAAGAGGTGGGGAAACAGGATCAAGTATGGGGTTAGGGACAGAAGAGACCTAGAGGACCAGTGCAATGAATGGAAAGATACATCCTTAGGGAATGGGAAGTGGGGGAACCCTCAAAGGTTCCAGTACCAAAGAACTGGAAGGTAAGAAACTCTCAGGACACAATGGGGTTGACCTTAGCCAAAATGCTTAACCATGGGGAGAGGGAACTCAAAGATTGTGCTTCCAGTAGATAAGTCCTCAACTGGAAAGACAGGGTCACCAACCCACAGTCAAAATTTCTGACCCATAATTGGTCCTGTCTAAAAGAACTTCAGAGACAAAAATGGAGAAGAGACTGAGGGAAAGGCTGTCTAATGAGTTGCCTTGCTTGGGATCTATCTCATGAGGATTGTGGGCACTAAGGTCTGACACTATTACTGATGCTATGATGTGACTAAAGACAGAACCATATCATGGATGTCCTCTGAGAGGCCATACCAGCATCTGACTAGAACAGAGGCAGATACTTACATTCAACTATTGGACTGAAGTCAGATTGTGATTGAGTTACAGGAAAGATTGAAGAAACTGAAGGGGAAGGTGACCCCATAGGAAGACCAGCAATCTCAACTAACCTGGATCCCAGGGAACTTTCAGAAACTCAGCCACCAACCAGATAGCATACACTAGCTGGTCTGAGGCCCTGACACATATGTAGCAGAAGACTGTCTGGTTTAGCCTCAGTGGGAGAAAACACACCTAATCATCCAGAGACTTGAGGCCCCACAGAAGAGGGAAGCATGATACAATAGGTTTGGGGGCTGAAGACATAGTTCAGGGGTTAAAAGCACTTGCTGCACTTTCAGAGCACCCTGGGAGGTTCACAGCCATCCATCATCCCAGTTCCATGGAATCTGACACCATTTCCTGATCTTTGTGGACACTGGGGACACATTACCCACATACACATATAAGATAAAAATAAACAAATCGCCGGGCGGTGGTGGCGTACACCTTTAATCCCAGCACTCAGAAGGCAGAGGCAGGTGGATTTCTGAGTTCGAGGCCAGCCTGATCTACAGAGTGAGTTCCAGGACAGCCAGGGCTACACAAAAAAAAAAAAAACCCTGTCTCAACCCCCCCCAAAAAATTTATTTTTAAAACTGAATTTAAAACTCATTACCAAAAAAACGAGCAGAAATATTTACTTATGTGAAAAGCTACAGTAGAAAAAAAGTCCCTGATATTTACCCAAATAAAAATCATGATAGAAATTTATATATATATATATATATATATATATATATATATATATATATGGCATATGTTGTCATGTTGTCTCTATTTGGTTTTGAGCACTGTAGATTTCTTAGCCCATGTAGAAGAAGTCATTACTTATATTTGACTATCGATTAAAAGATTTATAGCTTTTGATTAAAAAAAAAAACAAATGTCTAAATATTCGTCAGACAAAAAATTTCAAGCTGGGAAAAGTTTTGTTTGTATAATGAACATTTTATGTTGTCTAAAATGATACCTTTCATTCGGAAAGTAAAAGGCTCACAAATTCATGAAAGAGATACAGCTATCAATAATTTCATCTCACAAAGACAAAGAAAACATCACTGCAACTCGTTCTATATCACAAAGCTAGAAAAACAAAATCAGAAATTTTGGGTTAGAAACTCTTCTGTTTATTAGTCTTTATCATAGTCATTTAAATACAACAGAGTACACAACCTGGCATGGCCTGTGTTTTGGAAGATCCTCTTATTATTGTGACATTCTACCATGTCAGGCCAGCTCCTCTGAGCTAGGTGCAAAATGAAGGACTCTGTTTCCCAGCAGGGATTCCTCTCTCTGCCTGAACTTATCTGGGGAGGCTAACTGCCACATCCTCTATCTGAGGAATGTGACAATCCATGGTGAAATTACAGATTCAACTTCCTTTCACCTGATAAGAACATGTCAGACATGCACCTGGAAGGCGGCTCCATTAAAAACAACACCTTAAGGCAGTCACCAAACCTTAAGCACTAGCATATTCACCCCCCAAAAAAGAACCGTTCCCACTCACCAAAGTTAATGTGACCTAATGTGACCCAGGATAAAGCTTACAGTCTGCTTTACTAAAAATCACCTAAGATAGCTGTTTCAGTGAATAGCATCTAAAAAAGATGTAACACTAAAAATCTAGGAGACTTCATTCTCCTCAACCCCCAAATCCCTGCACTCACAGGGCACTTATGGAAGTGTTTAAGAGAAGGATTGAAGGCCCTGAAATAGCATGAATCACACAGGAAGACCAACAGAATCAACCAACATGGAATCCTGGGAGCTCTCAGAATCTAAGCCACCAACCAAAGAACCTACACGGGATGGAATGAGGCCCTCCTGCACATATGTAGCAAATAGGCATCTCAGTTTTCATGTCTGTCCTGTGTGGCCTCAGTGAAAGAGGATGCACCTAATCTGGCAAAGACTTTATTTACCAGGGTACTGAGATACCCAAGGAAAGAATACACTCTCAGGGATGATGGGGAGAAGAATTGGAGAGGACTCAGTCAGGGAGGGATTAGGAGAAGAAGCAGCATTTGGGATGAAAATAAGTAAGTAAATACACAGATAGATAGATACATAAATAAAAATACTTCCTATATAGAAGTTACTGGGAGTGTGTTTTCAACATCAGGACATGTGTCTTTAGCTGGCACAACTTTTGCCTTCCTTTGTAAGACAGTATTTGCTACAGAGAGAAAACCAAACTGTTAAAACTTTAACTCCACACAGCTTCATCCACATGCACTCTGGGGTTTAGGGTAGTTTGATTCCATTTCCTGTATGTGCTTGTCTCTTGCCATCTGGTTATCTCTAGAGCTAACTGGTCTTTCTGTCTCTGACTGGAGCCTGTCCCTTTTCTAAGTCTTTGATCCTGGTTATGTCAGGACTCCTGAGAGTCCAGCTATCTCTGTGATTCTTTGATCCTGAGATGCTGAGTTCATCAAAACTCCTGGGAGTCAAGCTGTCTCCGGGTATGGACAGAGTAGTTGAAGAGAAAAAACCCAGTGTCCACTTCTGGCCGCAGGTTCAAACTGGAAGAAACATATGCCTTTCACTGGGAAGAGGTTCCTATGTCCCTTGGGTCCTGGGGGATCCCGGTTACACTGAGTATTAAGGCAGAGACTGAGGCCTCACCTATGATCCTGGGTGTGTCACAGCTCCTGGGATTCAAGCTGCCTTTGGGTGTTTGTAGAGTGGATGGAGAGTCAGAGCCCAGGGTCGGCTTGGGTACAGTTCTAAACCAGAAGGAACATGTGCTTTTGGCTAGGCAGGGGTTCCTGCATCACCTGCATCCCAGGGGGTCCCACTTATGCCAGGTATAGGGGTAGATGTTGAGGTCTCACATGTGATTTTGGATGTGTCAAAGCTCCTGGAAGTCAAGCTGCCTCTAGGTGTGGGCAGAGTGGCCATTTGTGTATATATTTTATAGAGCTCCTTTTGTACTAAGGTTCCTTTATTCCTAAATAAGCTTTTTATTTTAGCTGTTTTTCCCATATTCCCTCATCCTACACATAGCCTAAACTATTATTAGTCTTTAATGAAGAAGAGTTATTGAGGTTGAAGGCATTTCCACAAATATATGTAACAAACTCCATGTTTTATTCCTAAGTTATCCTACCTTACCCTCTATTGAGAGCAGGCCTGATGAAGTCTGGTGTTCTCTGAGGTCCTGATGTATGAGAAAGGAACATATCTCCTTTTTAAAAACAGAAGTATGTTTGTCAGAGCCAATAATACTGTGGGTCAAGGAATTCCAGAGATTTCCCATGCATAGAGAGAGATGCTGTAGACCAAAATTCTCAATTTGTGGGGGTTGTTGTTATCAGTCATAGGGCTGCTGTTTGCTCTGTCTGTGATGTTCTTAGGAAACTCTGTTACTCTTCCACACCTTTGTTTGATTAACTTCATACAAACTTCCTTTCATTACATGAGTTTCTTCTGAGTTCATCCCATTCCCCCCAACAAAGAGTATATAAATTTTTGCAATTATAATAAGGTTACTTCCCTAATCTAAAGAATGAGATGCCCATAAACATACAAGAAGCCTACAGAATGCCAAATAGACTACACCAGAAAAGAAATACCTCCTGTCACATAATAATCAAAACACCAAGTGCACAAAACAAAGAAAGAATATTAAATGCAGTAAGAGAAAAAGGCCAAGTAACATATAAAGACTGACCTATCAGAATTACACCAGACTTCTCACCAGATACTATAAAAGCTAGAAGATGCTGGACAGATGTCATACAGACCCTAAGAGAATACAAATGCCAGCCCAGGCTACTATACCCAGCAAAACTCTCAATCGATATTGATGGAGAAACCAAGATATTCCACAACAAAACCAAATTTACACAATATCTTTCCACAAACCCAGAATTACAAAGGATATTAGCAGGAAAGCGTGAATACAAGGAGGGAAATTATACCCCAAAAAGAGCAAGAAAGTAATCCTCTTCCAACAAATCCAAAAAAAGTTAGCCACACAAAGAAAATTTAACCTCTAATAACAAAAATAACAAGAAGCAACAATCACTATTCCCTAACATCTCTTAACATCAATGGACTCAATCGCCCAATTAAAAGACATAGGCTAATGGACTGGATACATAAACAGGGCCCAGCATTTTGCTGCTTACAGGAAACCCACCTCAGTGACAAAGACAAACTCTACCTTAGAGTAAAAGGCTAGAAAACAATTTTTCAAGCAAATGGCTCTAAGAAACAAGCTGGAGTAGCCATTCTAAAATCTCCAGCCCAAGACCACAAAGAGGGACTCATGGCTCCACCTGTATAGGTAGTTGAGGGTGGCCTTGCCAGGCATCAGTGGAAGTGGACAGCCTTGATACCTGAAAGTTCAGATTCCCTAGTGTTGGGGAATTTCAAGAGCAGGGAGGTGGAAATGAGAGGATTGTGGGAGCACACCCTCATAGTAATTGAGGAGGGGGGATGGGGTAAGGGGTTAGGCATCAGTGAAAGTAGAGGACCTTGGTGCCTGAAAGTTTGGATTCCCTAGTGTTGGGGAATTTGAGAGCAGGAAGGTGAAAATGGGAGGATGCTGGGAATACACCTTCATAGAAACTCCCAGAATTATATGGATTAGACATGACAGAGATAGGCCGCCAGAAGACTAGATTCCAGAATTTAAACAAAAAATTATCTTGATAATAAAATTTGTTTTGAGAATTGTATCGTGCAGAATACACAGCCTCCGTGTATCTACTCATCAAGTGAGCTGATGAGACTTGCTCGAACCTCTGATGTCCTGGAAATCCAGCTGGATGCAGTGAAGACACAGACGTCAGAGACTTATCAATTTACTCTTCCCCCTGCCCCTCTTCTAATATCTCAACATCCATAATCAGCTTGAAGAAGTTAATGAAGAGTCAGCACCCCTATTCCCTGGGCTTGGGGACTGAGGTGATTAGTATTGGGCTGTCTTTCTAGGGAAAAGTAGTGGTTTTGGTGGAACGGGGAGGATTAACTAGGATTTATTGCATAGCCATAACCTATTCATAGAAATATGTATAATTGTTATTAAGATGAAGTTATAATTTCTTAAATGGTACAAAATTTACTTTGATTTCTAATTTAAGGTTTTCATTGGTATGAGCTTCTTATTGATATAAAGTGAGATTAATATTGTTACTCTCATAAGCATTGTGCCTGTATAACACATTTAGGAATACAAGGCTTAGACCCAGTCCTTCTTTAACTTTTTAAACTGATTTGAAATGGTTAGCCTGTGAGTTAAGGGCCTATAGCAAATTCATGGCTCTGAGTTTGTTAGGGTGTTTTCTATATTTTATTTAGCTGAGAGGAGTTAACAAACAATAGTCTAGATTGCCTTACATGGATAGTTGGTTTTCAAAACGTCAGAAGTTCACAGAATTGACATTACAAACATTTCTGAATTAATGTCCATTTTGATTAGAGATCTGTCTGCTCCTGACAGCTTCCTGTCTTGGATTCTAAGAAAAAATTGAGCAGCCTTGGAGTTACTCCAGTTGTGGTGAGACAGCCACTAGGCAAGAATTGCCTCTTTTCATCTACAGACAAATCACTGTCCAGAAAAGGACACACTTGCTGAATAGTTGACTGATTGTATCTGCCAATACAGAGTAATCAGCCCTTAATAATTCTGCATGACTTGGTCTGTCAGATGATCCTGGGCCAGAAGGCTGAAGATTGAATGCTCCAACGTTTTGTAGTATAAGGACTGTCCAGATGCTCAGTGGTCTCTATAATTTGGCTAAGTTTTAGAAGTTATGCTTGGTGCTTCCCATAATTTCAGTTAACTCAGTCATTCTGGATTTCTGACGGGGTTGAAGACTTAGTGCTTCCCATAATTTCAGTTAACTCAGTCATTCTGGATTTCTGATGGGGTTGAAGACTTATAGACTCATAGCCAATCCTGGCTATTTACTTTGAGAGAAAAGGTTTGAGAGTATGGTTTTTAGCTGACATTCATTCTAAAGCCAAGAAAAAAAGCCAGGTTCAGAATTAAGTCTTTTAGTTAGGAAGGATGACAGAGGTTCTGTTTAGTCAACAAAATGACGAACTGGGTATTAGGTCTATCTTGTACCTTACTGACACAAATTGGTATAATTATGCTCTAGTTGTATTCTAAGAGAAAAGTTCTATTTTAACAGAAACAGTGATATGTAGGAGCAAGAAGAGGAAGATAAGGAGTAAGGAGAGGAGGAGAAGGAGAAGAGGAGCTAGGTGACAAGGGGGGAGGGACACAGAGGTGGATGTTTGCTTGTCCCCACCAGTCAAAGATAGTTGATATATCTAGGTTGGGTATTGGGTTACACTTCTGATTGATATTGAGCATTATCAAATTTATAAAGCCTTTGATTAACATTAAAAAATAGTATAAAAGCAAAAAGGAGAAATGGGGGAGGGATAGGGGTTTTCTAGGAAGGGGAAATGGGGAAAGGGGATGGCATCTGGAATGTAAATAAAATACCCAATAAAGATTTTCACATAAAAAATAAAAAATAAAATATAAGAAATCATAGAAATAAAAAGTTAAATCTTGAAAAAATACCCAAGATTGACAAACAACTTAAAGAAAAAAGTAAAGGCTGAAAAGTAATTCTTTATTGTTTACACACATTAATTCTCACATCATCATTTACTCATGGATTCAAAAATATTATATGGGTGCTTTTAAGTGATCCAGAAAATCAAGACACAATTGCAATCATCAAATCTTTTTAGTGGGGAGTGCTGTTCTAGGTAGGGCTTCCATGCAGCCCTGGCTGTCTTGGAACTCTCTGAAGACCAGACTGATCTCAAACTCAAGGATATCTTACCTCTGCCTCCTGAGTGCTGGACCCAAAGGCGTGTGCCACCATTGTCAGGTGGGAGAGGTCATCAAACAATAAGCTTTGAGAAGATCATCTCCACTAGGCTGGTCTAAGGCACTCAGACTTCACAAGTTTTGAGTTGCTCCATACTAAAGTAATGTAGGCACTGCAGTTAATTTGATTCTTTCTGAAGTCATTATTTGTTTCTTTCTAATATATCTGACTCTTACTTAGCAGTAGATAAATACACAGTCTTCGTATTACTTACCTGATTAAATCATATTATTTACATGATTTAGCACCTCTCAAACAATTGCCTAAGCTTTTGAGCAGTCCAGACACCAGTTTATCCTTTGACATCTTAGAATCACTGAAGTAGGTGAAAATGGTCTATCCTGGTGCTCCTTTACTGCCATATTGAATTCCTTGAAGCCAGACACTCTCATCTCCTTGAAGGTGACCATAAGTAGAATACAGAGAGATGCGCAAGAGGTACCCTAGCATACTGCTAGTTCAAGAGTTCAAGGCAGGGTCAAAGTAGAACATCTGTTCAAAAATATTTTAAGTAATAAATGAATGTAAGGAAAGAGGAAGTGCCAGGGCCAAGCTCCAGGAATGAATGGGCTCCAGAGAGAATGTAAAGAGCAGTTGAATGTAGGGATGAGTCAGACACCGAGACTACTATCTCTGTAACTTTTGACTGACTTGCAATCAGAAATTTTATTTTTTCATATAAATTCAAAAATATTAATAATTTCAAGAGATACAGATCATGTCCTTTTGTCCCACACATACATTTCTAGTATGCCCACA
Organism: Rhabdomys pumilio; assembly: GCA_030674055.1. Taxonomy (NCBI): domain Eukaryota; kingdom Metazoa; phylum Chordata; class Mammalia; order Rodentia; family Muridae; genus Rhabdomys; species Rhabdomys pumilio. Next base: position 48,079,215 of record JANHMN010000016.1, read on the forward strand.
GTTCCATAACTACAAAAATGTTATTATCATCAAAGCCATATCCATATTTCTAAAATTCTATAAATCATTTTAGCTTAAGTGAGCAAGCAAGCATGTTACAGCCTGTTCTCAGGCTGGTAACACTATGCAATTGCAAGACATTTATGTAGCAAATAGACAGAATCCAAGTCAGCAAATCAACCTGTTCTTAGCAGTATATTGTTTCCTTTTAGTGCTCAATCATATAATTTACAAATTTGCCTAACCTTCAATCTTGGGACTCATTGTAGCTGCTACTTATAATCTTATAAGAATTTTTTTAATAGAGAAATTGTTTTGTTTCTATGCTAATTAACATTACAACAACCTGAAACAAACCAATCTTTTCAACAATGACAAATCCTGATATTGTATTTTTCTTACACTCTTTTATACCACCTCTAAGTGCTATTATATTATCTTAGTATTTCTAGCATTTGCTGCTGAGTTCTTATTAGGGGCCTAGTATATATGACCTTTTATTTTGTAGATTACAATTCTAAGAAACTTTACACATACTGTAAAACAAGTTCTATGCTCTGATCTAATATCAATTCTCCTGTCCAGCTGAAACTTGTCAATCTCCTCTGAGTTCAAACTATTCTAATTATATTTTTTTTTAATTTGCTTAGGGGCAGATAACAATCTACAAGGCACAGAGGAGACTCCCAAGTAGTGTCAACCGAGGTTACTTCCTTGAGAGCAGAGGATAGTACATTCAGGATTTTCTCAGGGGAATGCAGAAGCAATTTTGTCACAGAAGACATGAATGAATAATTACACCAATAGCCCCCTCAACACACAGAGACTCAAACTAATAGAAAGGGCATCATGTCAGATAGAGATAATGGAAAAAAGAAAGAGATCATGGAATGTAGCTCAGCTTTCCTGGTAATTTTTCTATAATACAAGCAGTGGACTGGAAAACTTAGGAGATGATCTTAAGAAGATTTGATTTGGAAATCAAATTTTCTCAACGCGAACAGTTAATGATCCCTACTTAGACCCATATGATCTGTACATTGAAGAAAAATATTGAGCTGAAGAAAAATGAACCGAATTAATCCCTATGATGGATTTAGCATAAGTTGGGTCATCATATACTCGTACAAGGTCTACTTTTATAAGGAAGAGAGTTGTGACAACTCTTTTGATAATTGTATAAGGAAAATGGGAAGGGGAGCAAACAAACATGGACTGTGAAGTTGTAAATCTCCACTATGGAATGCTGTCTAAGAATATAAAAAAGTAGCTTTGCTAGCCAAGGGCTTCACAATCTCTAGGTGACCAGGACTGTGATTCGTCATTCTTAACTCCCTTTGCTTCATCCTGTACAACAGGATGAAGTCTGTGTGTCTCTTGGCTAGAAATGTGGTCAGACTACTCTTGGCCTCTGGTGTCTGTTTTCTCATTACATAGAAAACCCCCAAAGTTTTAGACAGTAATGTGAATTTCTGTTTCTGCTTCTTCTATTGTTACAGGAAGAGTCCATTTACTCTGACCATGTTCCATGCTCATCTTCCACGCCAAAATAAAGGAGAATTTGTCTTATATCTTGACATTCTAAATAGTTGGATAAACTGCAAGATGGTAAGTGAGTAATGAAAGTTCACAAGAAAAGAGAAGTATTATATTTAAGAAATTTCAATGTTTTAATATTGTGGACAATGCTAGCCCTTTAAGTTTTTTAGTTTGCATAACTTTGAAACTAAGAGAAATTTTATTATACATGTATAGATTAAAAATTCTCATGGAAAAGCAAAGTAATCGTGACATGAAGAGATTCAAAAGTGAAGCCTCTGAACAGTGGCCTAAGGGCCTTCACATCGCAACTAAGATGCAAACCTAGGAGTAAAACAAACAGAATATGGAGAGTGAAAATCAAGGATAATGGCAATGCAACAAAGTATGACTGTGTGGCTGTGACCAGGAAATGCTATTGGACTCATGGTGCCATCTCTACTCATCTCCTGACTGCACCTCATGCAGTTAATGATGGAGTGAAGAAGACACTGATCAGCATGCTTTGGCAGCTGTAGAAAATATAGGAACGAAGTGACTGTGTGCTGTCCCTCTGTGTGAGGGCTTACTTATCCCAATAAGTTCAGACTCACATCAGCCCCACCTTCACTCCTGTATCCACCTTTTCCTTCAATTGATCCATAACTTCACTACCTGTTCTATTATATAAAAATGTCTTTAACGTCATATTTGGTCACTTAGAAAAGAGGTAAAACATGAAAGAAAGTTCCAGTACTGGAGATATGAATTTGTGGTTACGAGCAGTTGCTGCTCCTGCAGAGCACTGCAGTTGGCTCAAAAGCATCCATCACTGGATTTTCAGAGCAGCTGGAACTGTCTTCTAGGAATTGTGGACATCTGGGACACTCAACAACAACAACAACACACACACACACACACACACACAAAACAAAAATAAATAGTTTTGAAATCAGAATTAAAAAGTCATTACAAAAAAAGAAAAATTTGTTGTTACACTGAAAATCAAAGTAGAAATACTACAGTCTCTGACTTTTCCCAAACAAAAATGATGCTATAAACACATCTTGATCTGGTACCCAGAAGATATCCTGAAATTCTCTCTGTTCAGTTTTGAAAACAGTGAATTGATTAACCCACGTAGAAAAATTATTTACTTATATATGATCTTTGACTAAAATATTTCTATCTTTTGGCTGAAGGAAAACAATGTCTAAATATTAGTTGGTCATGAATTTCCAAGCTGAGATAATTTTTATTTGTGTGATGAACATGTTAGTTTATCTTTCACTCAGGAAGTACAAAGACTCACAATTTCACACATGAGGTACAGGTATCAATACTTTCGTTACAAAGTGACAGAAAAAGCAGTATAACCAGTAGTGTATCACAAACATAGGAACCCTAAGTCAGGGAATTGTTTATAAACGCTCTGTTAGTGGTGGTAGTTATTTCCCCATAGCAGAGTAGACAATGTACTGTTGCCTTCCTTAATACCATTTTTGGTTCTACAGAATCAATCATGCTTTTTGACACTGATTTGAAAATCTTCAAGCCTCAGACTAGAAGAAAACTAACAAATGCCCTAAATAAAATGTAACAAAAGTATTCTTTGGCCTTCACATTACTAAAGTAAATAATACATCCTTTAAACCAGCTGATGAGGAAAACATACACAGACATACACAGACACACACACACACACACACACACACACACACACATAAACACACTGTATTTTCACTCCATTAGGTGGAAATATGAATATCTGTCAACTAGTAACAACATTTTTAGACATCAGTTGTTAACTGTGCCAAAGAAAAATTAGTTGATTTCCTTCTAACACAAAATGAGTGTTAAAGCTGAATTATAGCATATGGTACAAAGAACATTCTGAGCATCTAGTGATAAGCATACTGATAGATAAGAGAAAATACTTAGTCTTCCCTTCTTTTACCAAGCTGGTAATTGCTTATTTTTTTAATGCTCAACCCCAGGCAGCATTCTCTGTGTTGGCACTTTTTAACCCTTTCCCATGTTTTGTTTCAGGTAAAAATAAGCTTTAAGGAAAACCCAAACATCAAGTTCCTTAAGTTTTATTCATGGAATCCTAGTTGCCTATGTCATTGGGTTCGTTTCCTCTGGGAAATAAATGTTTCTGGTGAGTGGTAACATTTTCTCCCTGCTTATGAATGTCAGATAACAATGAATGTATCATAGTGAGTAGGGAATAAATGAAGCCATTTCAAAGCAGGGGAGGAAGGAAGGGAAAGTGGATGTAAAACTGATAAGAAACCATTTGAAAGGAAAGGAGGGGAGAGAAGGAGCTGAATGGAGAATTCAAATGGCAACTGTACCATATATATAGGAAGAAGAATTAAAATTTGCAAAAAACCAACATGAGGTGTGAATGGAGTTATGTGCAGTTCATAACTTAACATTTCTATATTCCTTTCTGTAGCAAATACGACATGGGAAGGCCGAAATATTGACAAATAAGATGACTTGCTATCGAATTCCCAGCAAACTTCCATCCATTGATTACATACTAAGTATTAAACATGAAATCCTTGTAACATAAACTGGAAGGTCTCCAATAGAACCAAGTCACCAAACACCTGTAGGGAAGATTATTTTTCATGAATAATATCTCTATAGTAAAATCAAATAGTTCTCAATGAATTTTGTGGTAAATCATCTGTGTGTTAAATAAACTATAACAGCGCAATGTGCTATCTGCATCATTTTTCTCAAAGTATTTCAGTATCTGCCCAGACACTTTTTTTCAAGACACATTCAAAATAATGATGTAATAAGCATTCAGATTCTATTGAGTTAGGTCAGGATTATGTCTTGACACATATAGAAAAGAAAATGATTAAAGACAAAATGAGCAACTGTTTCCACAGTGACACCAAAATTTCAAAGTAGAACTGGGGAAAGATTTCAAGTTCTTCTATCATTAAAGTACAGTTACATCCAACTGTCCCTCCTAATCATCTGATCTATCCCTTTCTTCTTTTCCTCTCCAAAAACAAAAAAGAAAAAAATGAAAAAACAAAAGAAAACATCAAGATTCAGAGATTATGGGACACCAATAATTCAGAGATTATGGATACCCAATGATTTTGCATATAGTATCCTTGACATTCCTGCAGTGAGGAATATTTGGAGAGTTGAGGGATGCCAAATGTGAGTGTGAAACAAAGTGATGCTAGAAAGTGTGAAGCACTACTGTTTGAAATAGATAAACTGACAAAACGCAGTCCTGAAATATTTTGTCAAATAATTATACATATACCTGATCTACTAGTATGTCCCAGTTGGAAGTGATGATAAGAGATAACACTTTCATTCTCTGTTTCCTAGGCCAATAAATTATCTCTATCAAAGATACAGTTACTTTAACAACCATGCTCCCAAAATACATGCCACATGTTCCAGAACCCATATTCCTTCTCACTCTCTCAGCTATTGTCTAGAAGAGAAAGGGATCAGGGATATAAGAAGGACACAGAGAATGAAATACAGTAGCATGATAGACAAAGCAACAGATCTGAAACTGCATTAATGGTGAAGACATACAGAAGCAATATTGTGGTAAAGGCATATGAACATGAAAGATGCACAAAAGCATCCACATCCCAACATATCACATCCCAGTTACTGCACTTCTCCCTACTCACATCTGCCTACACACAACCAATTTACTACAATGACATGTTATACAGGATCACAGTAAGTTAGTGGGGTGTGTGTGTGTGTGTGTGTGTGTGTGTGTGTGTGTGTGTGTGTGTTATATAAAATAGCAAATCCCATAAGAGGTATAATCATTTGAGGGTAGTTATCATCATGGTAGATGTAGGAGAAAACAATGGTGATAAGTATGAATCTATTTGTATTCTTCTACATGCTGACCTCCAGTTGGACCAGCATTATTTGTTGAAAATGCTGTCTTTTTTCCACTGGATGGTTTTAGCTCCTTTCTCAAAGATCAAGTGACCATAGGTATTGGGGTTCATTTCTGCATCTTCTATTCTATTCCATTGATCCTCCTGCCTGTCTCTGTTCCAATACCATGCAGTTTTTAACACTATTGCTTTATAGTACAGCTTGAAATCGGGGATGGTGATTCCCCCAGAAGTTCTTTTATTGTTGAGAGTAGATTTTGCTATCCTGGGTTTTTTTTTTTTTTGTTATTCCAAATGAATTTGCTAATTGCTTTTTCTATCTCTGTGAAGAATTGAGTGGGAATTTTGATGGGGATTGCATTAAATCTGTAGATTTCAGCAAGATGGCCATTTTTACTATATTAATCCTGCCAATCCATGAGCATGGGAGATCTTTTCATCTTCTGAGATCTGTGTCAATTCCTTTCTTCATGGGCTTGAAGTTCTTAGCATACAGGTCTTTTACTTGCTTGGTTAGATTCACACCAAGGTATTTTATATTATTTGTGACTATTGTGGATAGTGTCATTTCCATAATTTCTTTCTCAGCCAGTTTATCTTTTGAGTAGAGGAAGGCTACTGATTTGTTTGAGTTAATTTTATACCCGACTACTTTACTAAAGTTGTTTATCAGGTTTAGAAGTTTTCTGGTAGAAGTTTTGGGGTCACTTAAGTATACTATCATATCACCTGCAAATAGTGAAATTTTGACTTCTTCCTTTCCAATTTGTATCCCTTTGAAGTCCTCTTGTTGCCTAATTGCTCTGGCTAGGACTTCCAGTGCTATATTGAATAGGTAGAAGTTCTAATCCTGATGCTGGCCTCTGGACTTACACTAATCAGACCTTCGATGGGCCTTTGACAAGGACATCAAACCGATAGAAATTGACATCACTAATCTGAAGAAATCCGTCATTTCGCTGTCTGAAGTCATCTCCAAAAATTGTAAAGGACTTTATTAGACTTGATTTACTCTTTTACAATAGAAAAAACTGGTACAGCTCTAGAATGTGTACAGCCCTTAAAGAAGAATGTTGCTTTTACGTAGACAAGACAGGGATGGTTAAAGAGAGCATGAAAAAGGTCAGAGAAGGCCTTGAGAAAAGACAGAGAAAGAAAGAAAGATGAAAGCTGGTATTAGAATTGGCTTTCAATCTCTCCATGGTTCTCAACCCTATTTTCTTCCATCTTGGAACCATTAATTGGGTTATTTTTGCTTATTTTTTTTTTTGGTCCTTGGGCCTTAAATAGGCTAAATAACTTTGTGAAACAACAGATAGATAGTTTGATAGCAAAACTTATTCAGATACATTATCATAAGTTAGCTATGGAGGACCACAAGACTCAAGATGAGGTTGTTACTCTATCCAGGGTGTTCCCAAATCCCATCTCCACCCAACCTAAAAGAGGGGACTTCCTCCCCTAGACCAAACAAAGAGAGGCCACCCAGAACCCCTTCTGACTGGCTACCTGAATTCTTGCTTAGGCTGCAAGGCTAAGCACTGCAAGGGAATATAAATAAAAGTTAAAAATAACTTTCTAGATATCTGTACTCCCCCTGAACACCTATGCTCCTGTGTCATCCCTTTCCCCACATCCTGCATTTTTGTGTTTATAACACCTGTGTTAAAAAGTAAAAATTATGATTTGATAATAAAAAAATCTTGTTGTGTTCCCTGAGGGACAAGCCTGACTGCATAGGAGTTGATGTCAAAAGTATCCCTCTCCAGGAAAAAGACATCAGGATGGGTATGGCCCTCATGCCTCACTGGACAACGACAGGAGGACCAGAGCCATTACAAGGTCCCCTTTAATTACTGGAGGTCAGGCCTTTATCCCCACCTTGGCAAGATTAGAATCTCCATGGCCCTTCTATACTTGGAGAAGAGGGGAGATGTCGGGGCAGCCCTGCTTATACACTGAAGGCCTAAAATTAGCCATAAGCCTAAAATCAGCAATAGGCCTGACAAACAAGCCTGCTAACACAAAGTCTTGTGTCTCTGTGGAAAAACACTGAAACAGATGGCTATAAGCTATTGTAAACAGGCAGCTTTTGTGGAAATTTACCAGCCTGAGTAGTCATAGACCTTGTAAATAGTCAGCCTTGGTGTATAGTACCAACTTAGATAAGGACAAGTGAATCATAGGCAGAGTCATAGTGACCTGTCCCCTGAACCTTCACCCAGCTGATATCCTGTTCTGAAAGATATCTGTGCTCCTACTGAACACTTATGCTCTTGGGTCATCCCCTTCCCCATATCCTGCATTTTTGTGTTTATAACCCCTGTGTTAAAAAGTAAAAATTATGATTTGATAATAAAAAAATCAAAAGCAAAAAAAAATTGTGAACTACTTTTTTGTATATATATATATATATATATATATATATATATAGAGAGAGAGAGAGAGAGAGAGAGAGAGAGAGAGAGGGAGAGAGAGAGAGACAGACAGAGACAGAAACAGAGATACAGACAGAAAGGCAAAAACAGAGACAGAGAGACAGTTATAAAGACAGACACAGACTCAGACAGATAGAAAAACATTGAATGAACTTACATTTGAGTTTTACAGTTCTTACATGAATTTGTGGGACAAATTCAATTTCCATAACAAAAAATAGAAAATAAAGTTTTAAAGAGATGAATTAGAAATTCCTTTTTTCCAACTAGGAGGAAACACAGACTATGGACATAATATCCTCTATTTCAAATTACTGATATATTTTATTTTTTAACCTTAATTTTAAAGTTTAATTTCATTATTATTAGTGTGTACTTTTTAGTTTGTTTATTCAGCTATGTTTAAATAATATCTGTATTTTAAATTTTTATGTTTCTCTTTTCTTTATTTAAAAATAATATATTTTATATTACCTTTCATATCTGTCACATAGACCTTTCACTTTATTATTTTTTACTATTTTTATCCCTTCATCATTTCATCCTAGTTTAACTGATTATTGAAAAAAATAGATCTAATTATCCAACAAATATTTTAAAGATTCTGAAACTTGTAAGAGACACAATTGTCTTCTCTATCGCCTAACATTATAACAACTTTCAAATGATTATTGGCTTTACTCTTGAAAATAAATTCAAGAGAAGACAGTATAACAGATTGAAATTAGGGGGAACAAATCAAAAGCATTCGTACAAGAAGGAAAGTATCAACTATTTTTATAAAAGAAGAACTATCAGAATAAAAACAGATCTATTGACAACAACCCTAAAGGACAAGAATGCTTGAACTGCTATATTTCAAATATTTAGATACAAAACTGTCAACTGACATTGCTATAACAAAAAAATTAAAGTAAATACAGACAAAAAAAAACTTTAAAACAAAAAGAAGTTAAAACAATATAGGATAACAAAACTAACATTATAGAAAATTATTAATGGAATTATCTTTGAGAAAATCAACAAGATAGATAAACTCTTAGGCAGACTAATCATAGGGCACAGAGATAGTACCCAAATTAACAAAATCAGAAATGAAAAGAAAGACATAACAGAAACTGTGGAAATTCAAAAAAAAAAAAATCAGATCCTGTTGCAAAAGCCTACATTCAAGGAAACTGGAAAATCTGGACGAAATGAACAATTTTCTAGACAGTTACCAGGTACCAAAATTAAATCAGGAGCAGATAAACCATCTAAACAGCCCCATAACCATTACAGAAATAGCACTAGTCATTAAAATTCTCCCCACCACAAAAAATAAAAGCCCAGGACCAGAGATTTTTTGTGCAGAATTCTATCAGACCTCCAAGGAAGACCTAGTACCAATTCTCTTCAAAATATTCCACAAAATAGAAACAGAAGAAACACTACCCAATTTGTTCTATGAAGCCACAATTATGCTCCTACCTAAACCACACAAAGACCAAACAAAGAAAGAGAACATCAGATCAATTTCTTTTATGAATATCAAAGCAAAATTACTTAATAAAGTTCTTGCAAACTGAATCAGGGAATACATGAAAAACACCATCCACCATGAACAAGTAGACTGCATCTCAGGGATTCAGGGATGGCTCAATATATGGAAATCCAACAACTTAATTCACTATATAAACAAATTCAATGGAAGAAAAACACATAATCTTCTCACTAGATGCTGAGAAAGCTTCTAACAAAATTCAACACCTCTTCACAGTAAAAGCCTTGGAAAGATCAAGATTTCAAGGCCCATTCCTAACCATAGCATAAGCAATATACAGCAAACCAGTAGCCAATATCAAACTAAATGGAGAGAAACTTGAAGCAATCCCAGTAAAATCAAGGGCTAGACAAGGCTGCCCATTCTCTCCCTATCTACTAAATATAGTATTTGAAGTCCTAGCCAGAGCAATTAGGCAACAAAAGGAAGTCTAAGGGATACAAATAGAAAAGGAGAAAGTCAAAATATCAGTATTTGCAGATGATATGATCATATACTTAAGTGACCTCAAAAATTTTACCAAAGAACTACTAAAACTGATAAACAATTTCAGCAGAATGGTTGGATATAAAATCAACTCAAACAATCAGTAGCCTTCCTCTATTCAAAGGATAAATAGGCTGAGAAAGAAATTAGGAAAATGATACCCTTCACAATAGTCACAAAAATAAAAAAAAAGTCTTGGTGTGAATTCAACCAAGCAGGTGAAAGATCTGTATGATAAGAACTTTAAGTCTCTGAAGAAGGAAATCAAAGATCTCAGAAGATGGAAAAATCTTCCATGCTCCTGGATTGTCAGGATTAATTTAGTAAAAATGGCCATCTTGCCAAAAGCAATCTACAGATTCAGTGCAATCCCCATCAAAATTCCAATTCATTTCTTCATAGAGTTAGAAAGGGCAATTTGCAAATACATTTGGAATAACAAAAAGGCCAGGATAGCAAAAAATATTGTAAAGAGTAATAGAACTTCTGGAGGAATCATCATCCCTGACCTCAAGCTGCATTACAGTGCATTAGTGATAAAAAACTGCATGGCATTGATACAGAGACAGGAAGCAAGATCAGTGGAATAGAACTGAAGGCCCAGAAATGAACCCACACACCTATGGTTACTTGATCTTTGACAAAGGAGCTAAAATCAGCCAGTGGAAAAAAGAACAGCATTTTCAACAAATGATGCTGGTTCAACTGGAGGTCAGAATGTAAAAGAAAGTCAATTGATCCATTCTTATCTCTGTGGACAAAGCTCAAGTCCAAGTGGATCAAGGACCTCCACATAAAACCAAATATACTGAAACTAACAGAAGAAAAAGTGGGGAGACCCCTGAATACCTGGGCACAGGGGAAAATTTCCTGAACAGAACACCAATGGCTTATGCTCTAAGATCAAGAATTGACAAATGGGACCTCATAAAATTGCAAAGCTTCTGTAAAGCAAAGGACACTGTCAATAGGACAAAATGGTAACCAATATGAGCTTCATGTGGTCTGTGAGTTGAATCTTGGGTATTGCAAGCTGAAAGATCTAGAAAAACAGATGCAAGCATACTAAAAAAGAGTAGGAGGCATGAAATAATCAAAATTAGGGCTAAAATGAATCAGTTAGAAAAAGAGAATTAATACAAAGAATCAAATAAATTCAAAGCTGGCTCTTTGAGGAAATTAACAAGATAGACAAACTTTTACCCAAACTAACCAAAAGACAGAGAAAGAATATGAAAATTTAAATAACTGGAAATAAAAAGAGAAACATAACAGACACTGAGAACATTTAAAGAATCATTATGTCTTACTTCAAGAGCCTATTACTACAACAAATTGGAAAATGTAAATGAAATGGACGAGTTTCTAAGGAGATACCACTTACCAAAGTTAAATCAAGGTAAGATAAACTATTTAAACAGCCCTAAAAACTCTAAAAATGGAAGCAAATGATACAAACAAGAGACAAAAATGAATGTTTTTGAGAAATTGATGGATCCAAACCCCTCTTAATCTTAGACCTAATGAAAACTTGAAGAAATGTAGCAAGATCTAAAACCAACATATAAAAATTCATAGCTTTCTATAACTGTAACAAACTTAGCAGGGATAAAATTCAGGAGAGTTAGAACTCATTCAGCATAAATTTATTTTTTTTAAAGTGTGAGTATAAACTTAACCAAAAAGCAGAAGGCTTCTTAAAAACACTTTAATACAGTAAAGGAAGAAGTTAAAGATGGCTTTAGAGGATGGAGAACAATCCAATGGCAAAAATGTATCTGAAATGACTAATAAATTCATCCAGGTATGCCACAGCATATTTGTTTCTTTTTTTATGAAAACGACAAAAGTTTAATCTAATTGAATAAAATTGTTAGGACACAACTCAATATAATAAATACTCTGCTTGATACTAACCTAAGACATAAGGGCATTGCTTGTCCCATCAGGGGTATAGGTAAGCAATAGTGGGTTAGAAAAATATGACATGGCACTCAGCAAACTCACAGGTCAGTATCATTCTTTGTCCTGGCATCAGCCTGTCTCACCCGTTGCTCTGACAGCCACCATGCTACTTTAGCATCCTGCAGCAAAAACACAAACATGCCCTCTTGTCCATATTAAATACCTGATCTGGATCATGCCTTATGCCAGTAAGTGGATTCTTCCCTTTCACCTATGGATAAGTATGCCTAGCTGTAGAGTGCCATAGATACTGAGCAGAAAGTTTCTTAGCATCCAAATTAAAAAAATAAATAAATAAAAAGAGCATGATTTAAATAAATTTGTGTTGTACGAGGATATAGCTCCCCCTCTTTTTATTTTATGAAGACATTGTTTTAAAGTTCCGTAAGCCCCTTCCACAACCTCTTGTCCTTGACAAATATAAGGAATCCCAGTAATATGGGTAATGTTAAATCGCTGCCAAAATATCTTAAATGTTTGACTGCAGTAGCCAATTCCATTATCTGGGATTCTTTTTATTATTATTTGTTTGTTTGTTTTTCTTTTTATTTTTTTATTATTGGATACTTTATCTACATTTCAGATCTTATCCCCTTTCCCCATTCACGCCCCCTTCAGAAACCCCTAATCCCATCCTCCCACTCCAACCCCTCACCCTTAAATTTCCCCTCACTGGGGCATCCAGCCTTCAAGGAACCAGGCCCCTAATCTCCCACTGATGCCTGACAAGTCCATCATCCTCTATATATACAGCTGGAGACATGGGTTCCTCCATGTGTGTTTCCAGGCTAGCTGTTTAGACCCTGGGAACTCTGGTCGGTTGGTATTGTAGCTCTCCTCATGAGGCCACAAGCCCCTTCAACTCCTTTAGTCTTCTCTCTAACTCCTCCATTGGAGACCCTGTGATCAGTTTGATGGTTAGCTGTGAGCATCCCCCTTTATATATGTCAGGCTCTGGCAGTGCCTCTCAGAAGACAGGTATATCAGGCTCCTGTCAGGATGCACTCCCTGGCATCTAAATCAGTGTGGGAAGCTCTCTGGATGGTCCCTCCTGCAGTTTCTGCACCACACATTGTCTCCTATTTTCTCCTGTGAGTATCTTGTTACTCCTTCAAAGAAGGATCAAACTGCCCACACTTTGGTATTCTTATTCTTGAGCTTCGTGTGGTCTGTGAGTTTTGTTTGGGTATTATGAGATTTTGAGCTAATATCCACTTATCAATGAGTGCATACCACTCGTGTTCTTTTGTGATTGGGTTATCTCACTCAGGATGATATTTTCTAGTTCCATCCATTTGCCTAAGAATTTGATGAATTCATTGTTTTTTTAATAGATGAGTAATATGCCATTGTGTAAATGTACCACATTTTCTGTATCCATTACTTTGTTGAAGGACATCTTTCCAGCTTCTGGATATTATAAATAAGGCTGCTATAAACATAGTGGAGCATGTGTCCTTGTTATTTGTTGGAGCATCTTCTGGGTATATACCCAGGGCTGGTATAGCTGGGTCCTCAAGTAATATTATGTCCAGTTTTCTGAGGAACTGCCAGACTGATTTCCAGAGAAGTTACACCACCTTGAAATCCCATCAACAGTGGAGAAGTGTTCCTCTTTCTCCACATCCTCACCAACATCTACTATCACTGAGTTTTTTTTTTTATCTTAGACATTCTTACTAGTGTGAGGTGGAATCTCAGTGTTGTTTTGATTGGATATTAGCCCAGAAGCTTGCAATACCCAAGATTCAACTCACAGACCACATGAAGCTCATGAAGAAAGAAGACCAAGTATGGGTGCTTCGATCCTTCTTAGAAGGAGTAAAAAAATACTCAAGGGAGCAAATATGGAGACAAAGTGTGAGACAGAAACTCTGGAGACCATTTCACCTGGGTATCCATCCCCTGTGCAGTCACCAAAGGTAGACGCTGATGTGGATGTCAGAAAGGACATGCTGACAGGAGCCTGATATAGCTGTCTCCTTAGAGGTCTGCCAGAGTCTGACATATTCAGAGGCAGATGCTCACAGCTAATCATTAAACTGATCAAGGGGTTCCCAATGAAGGAATGAGAGAGAAGGAGCTGAAGGAACTGAAAGGGTTTGCAGCCCCATGAGGAGAGCAACAATACCAACCAATCAGAGCTCTCAGGGTCTAAACCACCAGCCTGGGAGCACATAGGGAGGGGCCCATGGCTCCAGCTGTATATGTAGGGAAGGATGGCCTTGTTGGGCACAGGTGGAAGAGGAGATCCTTGATCTAGTAAAGACTGGATGGCACAGTGTGGGGGAATTTGTGGGTTGTAAAATGGGAGTGGGGAGATGGGTTGGGGGGGCACATCCTCATAGAAGCAGGAGGAGGGGGGATGGAATAGCAGGTATTGGTTGGTGGAAATGGGGTAAGGGGATCACATCTGAAATGTAAATAAAATATCCAATAGAAAAAGGGAAAGGCAAAAAAAGAAAAAAAATAACTGATATTTAAAAAAACAGATAAACTGAATTCAATAGATGAGAAAATGGGAAAAAGCTTTGAACTCATTGGCTTGGGAAGAAATATCCTGAACAGAACACCAATGGCTCAGGCTCTAAGATCAATAATTGATAAATGGAGCCTCATGGAACTGAAAAGCTTCTCTAAGGCAAAAAGCACAGTCAATAGGAAAAAAATGGCATTCTACAGATTGGGAAAAAACTTCACTAACTATACTTCCATAGTGGGCTAATATCCAAAATACATAAAAATAAAAATAAATTTAAAAAAAAAAACAACCAAACTGAAGAAAGTAACCTCAAAAAAACAAATCCAGTTTTAAAAAAAAAATGGGGCACAGGCTGAGCTGGAAGAAAGATGGCGGCTGTCACGCAACAGGATTTGGCCCAGCTCATGAATTCAAGCGGCTCTCATAAAGATCTGGCGGGCAAATATTGCCAGATTCTGGAAAAAGCCATTCAGTTATCTGGAACGGAACAACTAGAAGCATTGAAAGCTTTTGTTGAAGCGATGGTGAATGAGAACGTCAGCCTTGTGATCTCACGGCAATTGCTAACAGATTTCTGTACACACCTCCCCAACCTGCAGGACAGCACAGCCAAGGAAGTCTACCAGTTTACCTTGGAGAAGATCCAGCCTCGGGTCATTTCCTTCGAAGAGCAGGTTGCTTCCATAAGACAGCATCTTGCATCTATTTATGAGAAGGAGGAAGACTGGAGAAATGCGGCCCAAATGTTGGTGGGGATCCCTCTGGAGACAGGACAAAAACAGTACAATGTAGATTATAAGCTGGAGACTTACCTGAAGATCGCAAGGCTATACCTGGAGGATGACGATCCTGTCCAGGCTGAAGCTTACATAAACTGAGCATCCTTACTTCAGAATGAATCCACAAATGAACAGTTACAGATACACTATAAGGTTTGTTATGCAAGGTTTGTTAAGGTGTGTTCTTGATTATAGAAGGAAATTCATTGGAGCTGCCCAAAGGTACAATGAGCTCTCTTACAAGACAATAGTCCATGAAAGTGAAAGACTAGAGGCCTTAAAGCATGCACTACACTGCACCATCTTAGCATCGGCAGGACAGCAGCGCTCCCGGATGCTGGCTGGCTACTCTTTTTTTTTTTTTTTCGAGACAGGGTTTCTCTGTGTAGCCCTGGCTGTCCTGGAACTCACTCTGTAGACCAGGCTGGCCTCGAACTCAGAAATCCACCTGCCTCTGCCTCCCAAGTGCTGGGATTAAAGGCGTGCGCCACCACCGCCCAGCATGGCTACTCTTTTTAAGGATGAAAGGTGCCAGCAACTTGCTGCATATGGGATCCTAGAGAAAATGTACCTAGACAGGATCATCAGGGGGAACCAGCTTCAAGAGTTTGCTGCAATGCTGATGCCTCACCAAAAAGCAACGACAGCTGATGCTTCTAGCATCTTGGACAGAGCTGTTATTGAGCATAATTTGTTATCAGCAAGCAAATTATATAACAACATCACCTTTGAAGAACTTGGAGCTCTTTTAGAGATCCCTGCAGCTAAGGCAGAAAAGATAGCATCTCAGATGATAACAGAAGGACGCATGAATGGGTTCATTGACCAGATCGATGGAATAGTTCATTTTGAAACACGAGAAGCCCTGCTGACATGGGACAAGCAGATTCAATCACTTGTTTCGAAGTAAGTAACCTTCTGGAGAAAATTAGTCAGACAGCCCCAGAGTGGACAGCACAAGCCATGGAAGTGCAGATGGCCCTGTGAGTCCTCAACTCTGTGCACACTGCATCTTTCCACTTTGTGCGGATTGATTCACTGCCCCTCAAAGCATTTGCATCATGACCTTAGACATTTCAGTCCTTTTTTGCCGGATCCCACTTGAAGAAGATGCTAGAGCAGGAAGTGCAACGTTTAAACATAGTAGCTCCCATGTAATCTGGGTCTGTGTATTGAACTAACTCAGACGTTTTGAAAACTTGGTTCTTTAAGTGCAAGTGAAAGATCTGAAGTTTGGGATTTGTGATCACTTTGTAGTCATGTAAAACTAAGTGCTTTGTGCCTCTCCAAATGTGGTTACTCTAATAAATGGAGCGATGACCCCCCCAAAAAATGGGGCACAGAGCTAATCAGAGAATTCATAAAAATTCTCATATGTCTGACATAAGAATCTCAAATGTCTGAGAAGCACGTAAAGAAATGTTCAAAGTCCTTTGTAATCAGGGAAATGCAAATTAATACAAAGCTGTTCGTCCTTGTCTTAGAGCTTGGGGACTAGTGGACAGGCGTCCTCAGCTCGAAGACGCTGGACTCGGTGTCATAGCCTTGAGCCTTGCATCTGAGAAATTCCAGATACTTTGTTCAACTGTATCCCAGAAGCTGTGTGCTTTCAGCACCTTTGTAAGTGATGGCTGCCATCAGGAAGAAACTGGTGATTGTTGGTGATGGAGCTTGTGGGAAGATATATTTGCTCATTATCTTCAGCAAGGACCAGTTCCCAGAGGTTTATGTGTCCACAGTGTTTGAAAACTATGTGGCAGATATTGAAGTGGATAGAAACCAGGTAGAGTTGGTTTTATGGGACACAGCTGGACAGGAAGATTATGACCGCCTGGAGCCTCTCTCCTATCCAGACACTGATGTTATACTGATGTGTTTTTCCATTGACAGCCCTGCTCAGTGTGATATTTTGACTTCTTTCTTTCCAATTTGTATCCCTTTGACCTCCTTTTGTTATCTAATTGCTCTGGCTAGGACTTAGCATACTATATTGAATAGGTAGAGAGATAGTGGGCAGCCTTATCTAGCCCCTAATTTTAGTGGGATTGCTTCAAGTTTCTCTTCTTTTAGTTTGATTTTGTCTACTAGTTTGCTCTATATTGCTTTTACTATGTTTTGGTATGGGCCTTGAATTCCTGATCTTTGCAGGACTTTTATCATGGATGGGATATTTAATTTTGTCAAATGCTTTCTCAGCATCTAGGGAGATGATGTTTTTTTTTCCCTTGAGTTTGTTTATATAGTCAATTAAGTTGATGGATTTCCATATATTGAACCATCCCTGAATCCCTGGGATAGAGCCTACTTGATCATGATGGATGATTGTTTTGAAGTGTTCTTGGATTCTGTTTGCAAGAATTTTATTAAGTAGTTTTACACTGAAATCCATAAGGGAGATTGGTCTGAAGTTCTCTTTCTTTGTTGGGTCTTTGTGTAGTTTTGGTGTAAGTGTAATTGTGGCTTCATAGGGTGAATTTGGTAGTGTTTATTCAGTTTGTATTTTGTGAAATAGTTTGAAGAGCATTAGAATTAGGTCTTCTTTGTAGGTCTGATAGGATTCTGCACTAAACCCATCTGGTTCTGGGGTTTTTTTTTGGGGGGGGGAGACTTTTAATGACTGCTGCTATTTCTTAGTGGTTATGGGACTGTTTAGATGGTTTATCTCATCCTGATTTAATTTCGGCACCTGGTATCTGTCTAGAAAATTGTCCATTTCCTCCAGATTTTTCAGGTTTTTTGAGTATAGGTTTTTGTAGTAGGACCTGATGATGTTTTGAATTTCCTCAATTTCTGTTGTTATGTCTCCCTTTTCATTTCTGATTTTGTTCATTTGGATACTGTCTCTGTTCCCTATGGTTAGACCGTCTAAGGGTTTGTCTATCTTGTTGATCCTTTCAAAGAACTAGGGGTCACCTGAGATCATCGGAAAACACAGATATTTACTTTATGACTCATAACAGTAGCAAAATTACAGTTGATGAAGTAGGAAAGAAAAATAATAGCATAGTTGGAGAGTACCACAATACTTGAATCTATATTAAAGGGTCACAGCATTAGTATAAATGAAAACCACTGCCCTACAGTTTGTTGCCTTCTTGTCACTGACTGGAAGAAAAGGATCAAGTCATACTTAGAAAACTTCACTTCTAAAAATTCATGTAAACAATCCTGCACTAGAAGGGTTCATAGATTTCCCTTGAAGATCATACTTTATGTATGTTGGATAGGACCTAGGAATGCTAATGCACTGAGAAATATAGAAAAACCTTCACCTTTTGTGCTTTTCAGCTATTCAAGGCTGAAGGGATAACTTCTTTATAAAGAGATTGGCTATTCTGCTTTGGTCTTACATGGGTGAATTTTTTAATTAATTTATTTATTCACTTTTCATCACAATATTAGCCCCCTCTCTTACCAGTACCTTCTCACACAGATACAGTTTCTGCTCCCCTCCCCATTTCTCATTCACCTTCTCCTCTTAGAAATGCACATAATGTCATTGCAGACCTAGGTGTATCCTCTCCCACTGAGGCCAGACAAGGCAACCCAGTTAGAGAAATGGGATCCAAAGGCAGGCAACAGGTTCAAGGAAAGCCCCTGCTCCCGTTGTTGAGGGACCAACATGAAGACCAAGATTCCCTTATGCTACATATGAGCAGGGAGCTTAGGTCGAGCCCATGCTAAACTTTTGGTTGGTAGTTCAATCTCTGGAAGCCCCAACAGTCCACGCCATGCCACTCTGTTGGTATTTCTGTTAAGACACAGTCTTCTTTGGGATCCTCAGTCCTACCTTCAATTCTTCTTCAAGACTCTCAAAGCTCAAACAAATGTTTTTTGTTTTGTTTTTTGTTTTATTTTGTTTTTTGTTTTTTGTGGGTCTCTATATCTGTTTCTATTAGCTGCTTTGTAGAGCTTCTCAAACGCTAGACCCTTGTCTTCAATCACAATAGTATACCACTAATAGTATCAGGGATTGGTTCTTGCCCAAGGGGTGATCTCAATTTTGCCCAGTCAATGGTTGGTCATTCCCTCTGCCTCTACTCTATCTTTGTCCCTGCATATCTTGTAGGCATGAAACATTTTGGGTTGATGGTTTTATGGGTAGATTCTTGTCTTTATCTGTTCTCTAGGAGTCTTGCCTGGCTTGAGATAGTGGCCACTTTTGGATCCAAATTCCCCACTGCTAGGTGTCTCAGTCCCCATAGCACCCTCAGGCCTGCCCACCTCATCCCAGGTATCTGGCATGTTCTAGAGATGGCCCACACTCCTGCTACTGTGGATTTCTCTTTTCTCTGCCTTGATCTCCTTACACTGATTCCTGCTGCCCAGCTTCCCTCTACACTCTTGTATCTACTTCGTTCCCTCCGTCTACCTTCAATATCTATTTCATTTCCCCTTCTGAGAAGAATTGACCCATCTTCCCTAGGACTCTCTATTTTATTTGGTTCTTTGGTTCTGTGGATTATGGTGTTATCCTGTTATTTATGGCTAATATCCATTTATAAGTGAGTACATATCATGCATTCCCTTTTAGGTCTGCGTTATTTCACCCAGCATGATATTTCCTAATTCCATGCACTTCTCATCAAAACTTATGCTGTCCTTGTTTTTATTATCTGATTAGTATTCAATTATGTAAATGAACCACATTTTCTTTATCCATTCTTCAGTTGAGGGACACCTAGGTTATAGAAAATAATTCATATATGTCATTCATAGCACCATTTTCCCAGGCAACCCATGTTAGATTTCAATTTTTGTTAAAACTTTTCAAAGAACTTAGTTGGTATAAAAGATACATGAAGAGCAAGTATCTTCTACAATTTATATTTTATGAATGAGTTTTATGGATGGTATGATGACCAGATTAGATATAGCTATTAACCATGTCAGATTTTTTGTTCCTGAAAATAAGTATTCCATATAAGGGAGACATTCAGTAATAAATACAGCAGTGTTGATGGCCACTTGGGATGACCTAGTTTCTTAACCATAAGTATTATTTCATCACAGGCTTCCTCTGTCTCAAAAAGCATGTTATCTAAACTGGAATATGCAGAAATACTCAGGGTGTCTGCATCAATTTCTTAAAACAGTTCATCTGGGATAAGACATTTGACCAATCTTCCATGAGAACTCATGGGGTCATAACCATAAAGCCATTCCTCCCCCCAAGGTTTCATTTCTTACCTTTACCCACTCCTTCAACTTTTCTGCTTTCTTCAAAAATGGGCTTTCAATATGTTTCTAGGTCCTAATATGAGTATTACTATAGGTCCCAGTGTGTGCCTTTTGGATTTAGCATAGGAATAATATCTGTTATACCTTTTTGGCTAGCTCTACCTGAAACCATGGAAAGTAAAAAGATCCTCATTCTCAGAGACTCCTACAAAGGTCATATGAATCTGTGGCTTGAACTCACAGACTTCTTTATGTTAAACTGAGCAAAAATCTGAATGATGGGCGAGGGAGATTAAGATTAGTTCTTTATGGTCAATTAATCAGACACATTGGTGGCTTTATTTCTTAAGCAAGCTTATAGATCCATCGGAAATGGTAAGAAGTTGATAGAGTAAACCAAGACCCACCCCCAGTGATAAAGATCTTGGCCATCTAAAAGAGCTATACAAAAGTTTGCTTACATTTGCGAGCCAGGAAGTGACACCTTTCTATGATTTTCTTGCAGAGAGAAGGTCTTGAGTTATATGGTATTCTGGGCTTTGTTGATTCTTGGCTGCAGGCAGAAGACCAAGATGAGAGTGACAGCAATGAACATGAGTGAGACACTCTGTATGGTGGTAAACTCAGGACACATAGTTGAGCAGAGTCCTTGAGTGATTGTGGAGCATTTATTGGGGTATATGCCTGAGAGTGGTATCACTAAGTCTTGAGGTATAATTATTCCCAATTTTAAAAAAAAAAAAACACCAAATTGATTTTCAGATTGATTGCAGAATTTTGCACTCTCATTAGCAGTAGAGGAGTGTTCCTCTCCATCCACAACTTTGCCAGCAATTGTTTTCCATTGAGTTTTTGATCTTCAGCATTCTAATGGGTCCAAGGTAGTACCTTAGAATCATTTTGATTTTCATTTCACTGCTAAGGACCTCACCTCTTACCTTCCAAAGTTGCCTCTTTCGATTCTTTCTTCTGGTCCTCAGGGATTCAGTCCTGTGTCCCCTCACAATACCTGATCATGGGAACATACCTACTTTCCAAAAGCAGGAATATGATTAACAGAGCCACAAATCATTTTAGCTTAAGTGAGCAAGCAAGCATGCTACAGCCTGTTCTTAGGCTGGTAGTACTATAGAATTTCAAAATATTTCTATACAGAATAGACAGAATCCAAGTCAACCAATCAACCTGTTCTAAGCAGTATATTGTTTTCCTTTAATGATTAATCATTATTTTTTGGGGTTTTTTTCTTTTTTTATTGGATATATTTACATTTCAGATTTTATCCCCTTACGCCATTCCCCCCACCACCCAGGAACCGGCTATTCCATCCCCCATCCTCCTGCTTCTATGAGGATGTGTCCCCACCTACCCCCCCACTCCCACCTCGCCACCCTCGAATTTCCCCCCCCCCAACTTATATTCAGCCTTCATAGGACCAAGGATCTCCTCTCCCACATATGCCCAACAAGGCCATCCTCCTAGATATACAGATAGAGTCATGGGTCAATACCTATGTGTTCCCAGGCTGGTGATTTAGACCCTGGGGAGCTCTGGTTGATTGGTATTGTTGCTCTACTAATGAGTCCACCAACCCTTACAGCTCCTTCAGTCTTTTCTCTAATTTCTCCATTGGGAAACCTTTGATCAGATCAGTGGTTAGCTGTGAGCATCTGCCTCTGAATATGTCTGACTCTGGAAGACCTCTACAGAGACAGCTACATCAGGCTCTTGTCAGCATGCACTTCCTGACACCCACATTAGCATCTACCTTTGGTGACTACACATGAGATAAATACCCAAGTTGAATGGTCTCCAGACAACCTCTCCTTCAGTTTCTGTCTCACACTTTGTCTCCATACTTACACCAATGAGTACCTTGTTACTCCTAAAAAGGACCAAAGCACCCATACTTGGTCTTCCTTCTTCATGAGCTTCAGGTGGTCTGTGAGTTGAATCTTGGTTATTTCCAGCTTTTGGGCTAATATCCACTTATCAGTGAGTAAATACCATGTGTGTTCTTTTGTAATTGGGTTACCTCACTCAGGATGATATTTTCTAGTTCCATCCATTTACCTGTTTCTCAAATTTATTATTTTTAATAGATGAGTAATAATCCATTGTGTAAATGTACCACATTTTGAGTATCCATTCTTCTGTTAAAGGACATCTGGGTTCTTTCCAGCTTCTGGATATTATAAATAAGGCTACTATGAACATAGTGGAGCATATGTCCTTGTTATATGTTGAAGCATCTTCTGGGTATATGCCCAAGAATGGTATAGCTGGGTCCTCAGATAATGCTATGTCTAGTTTTCTGAGAAAACACCAGACTGACTTCCACAGTGGTTGCACCATCTTGTAATCCCACCAACAATGGAGGAGTGTTCCTCTTTCTCCACATCCTCCCCAGCATCTACTATCACCTGAGTTTTTGATCTTAGCCATTCTGACTGGTGTGAGGTGGTATCTCAAGGTTGTTTTGATTTGCATTTCCCTGATGACTAAGGATGTTGAGCATTTCTTAAGGTGCTTCTTGGCCATTCGAGTTTCCTCAGTTGAGAATTCTTTGTTTAGCTCTGTACCCTATTTTTAATAGGGTTATTTGGTTGTCTGGAGTATAATTTCTTGAGTCCTTTGTATATATTGGATATTAACCATCTATCGGATATAGGATTGGTAATGATCTTTTCCCAATCTGTTGGTTGCCATTTTGTCCTATTGACAGTGTCCTTTGCCTTACAGAAGCTTTGCAATTTTATAAGGTCCCATTTGTCAATTCTTGATATTAGAGTATAAGCCATTGGTGTTCTGTTCAAGAACATTTCCCCTGTGCCTGGGTATTCGAGTGTCTTCCCCACCTTCTCTTCTATTAGTTTCAGTGTATCTGGTTTTATGTGAAGGTCCTTTATCCACTTGGACTTGAGCTTTGTACAAGGGGGTAGGAATGGATTGATTTGCATTCTTCCACATGCTGACCTCCAGTTGGACTAGTACCATTTGTTGAAAATGCTGTCCTGTTTCCACTGGATGGATTTAGCTCCTTTGTCAAAGATCAAGTGATCATAGGTGTGTAGGTTCATTTCTGGATCTTCAATTCTATTCCATTGATCTTCCTGCCTGTCTCTGTACTAATACCATGAAGTTTTTATCACTATTGATCTGTAGTACAGTTTGAGGTCAGGGATGGTGATTCCCCCAGAAGTTCTTTCATTGTTGAGACTATTTCTCTGAGTTCTCTGAGTTCTTCTGAGATCTTCTTATATTTCTTTCTTCAGAGACTTGAAGTTCTTGTCATACAGATCTGTCACTTACTTGGTTAGATTCACTCCAAGATACTTTATATTATTTGTGACTGTTGTAAAGAGTGTCATTTCTCTAATTTCTTTCACAACCTGTTTATCCTTTGAGTAGAGGAAGGCTACTGATTTGAGTTGATTTTATATCCAGCCACTTTGCTTAAGTTGTTTATCAGGTTTAGGATTTCTCTGGTGGAATTTTAGTGTCACTTAAGTATACTATCACATCATCTGCAAATAGAGAAATTTTGACTCCCTCCTTTCCTATTTGTATCCCTTTGATTTTTTGTTGTTGTTGTTGTTGTCTAATTACTCTGGCTAGGACTTCCAATGCTATATTGAATAGGTAGGGTGAGAGTGGGCAGCCTTGTCTAGTCCCTGATTTTAGTGGGATTGCTTCCAGTTTCTCTCCATTTAGTTTGATGTTGACTACTGGCTTGCTGTATATTGCTTTTACTATGTTTAGGTATGGGCCTTGAATTCCTGATCTTTCCAAGACTTTTAACATGAAGGGATGTTGAATTTTGTCAAATGTATTCTCAGCATTTAGTGACATGATCGTGTGGTTGTTTTTTTCTTTGAGATTATTTATGTAGTGGATTACATTGATAGATTTCCTAATATTTAACAATCCCTGCATTCCTCGGGTAAAGCCTACTTGTTCATAATGAATGATTGTTTTGATGTGGTTTTGGAGAGATTGTTCTGTAGTTCTCTTTCTTTGTTGGGTCTTTGTGAGGTTTAGGTATGAGCATAATTGTATCTTCCTAAAACAAATTGGGTAATGTTCCTTTTGTTTCTATTCTGTGGAATAGTTTGAAGAGAATTGGTATTAGGTCTTCCTGGAAGGTCTGACAGAATTCTGCACTAAAACCATCTGGTCCCAAACTTTTTTTGGTGGGGAGATTTTTAATGACTGCTTCTATTTCTTTAGGGGTTATGGGATGGTTTAGATGGTTTATCTGCTCCTAATTTAATTTTCCTACCTGGTATCTATCTAGGAAATTGTCCGTTTCATTAAGATTTTCCAATATTGTTGAGTATAGGCCTTTGTATTAGAATCTGAGGATGTTTTTAATTTCTTCAGTTTCTGTTGTTATATCTCCCTTTTCAGTTCTGATTTTATTAATTTGGATACTGTCTCTGTGCCCTTTGGTTAGTCTGGCTGAGGGTTTATCTATCTTGTTGATTTTCTCAAAGAACCAGCTCCTGGTTTTGTTGACATTTTGTATAGTTCTTTCTGTTTCTACTTGGTTGATTTCAGCCCTGAGTTTGATTATTTCCTGCCATTTACTCCTCTTGAGTATATTTGCTTCTTTTTTTTCTAAAGTTTTGAGGCGCTCTGTCAAGTTGTTAATGTATGCGCTCTCCAGTTTCTTTTTATAGGCACTTAGAGCTATGAGTTTTCCTCTTAGTACTGCCTTCATGGAGTCCCACAAGTTTTGATATGGTGTGTCCTCATTTTTACTCAATTCTAAAAAGTCTTTAATTTCTTCCTTTATTTCTTCCTTGACCAAGTCATCATTGAGTAGATCATTTTTCGGTTTCCATGTGTATGTGAGATTTCCATTGGTTTTGTCATTATTAAAGACCAGCCTTAGTCCATGGTGGTCTGATAGGGTACAAGGGATTATTTCAATCTTTTTGTATCTGTTGTTGCCTGTTTTGTAAACAAATATATGCTGTATTTTGGAGAAGGTACCATGAGATGCTGAGAAAAAGGTATATTCTTTTGTTTTAGAATGAACTGTTCTATGGATATCAGTTAAATTCATTTGGTTTGTAACATCTGTTAGTTTCATTGTGTCTCTGTTTAGTTTCTGTTTCCATGATCTGTCCATTGCTGAGAGTGGGGTGTTGAAATCCCCTACTATTATTGTGTGAGGTGCAATGTATGCTTTGAGCTTTAGTAAAGTTTCTTTTATGTATGTGGGTGCCCTTGCATTTGGGGCATAGATGTTCAGAATTGAGAGTTCATCTTGGTACATTTTTCCTTTGATGAGTATGAAGTGTTCTTCCTTATCTTTTTTGATTACTTTTGGTTAAAAATTCATTTTATTTGATATTAGAATTGTTACTCCAGCTTGTTTCTTGGGACCATTTGCTTGGAAGACTGTTTTCCATCCTTTTACTCTGAGGTAGTTTCTGTCTTTTTCTCAGAGTTGTGTTTTGTATGCAGCAAAATTCAGGGTCCTGTTTATGTATCCAGTCTGATAGTCTATGTCTTTTTATTGGAGAATTGAGTCCATTGATAGTAAGAGATATTAAGTAAAAATGATTGCTACTTCCTTTTATTTTTGTTGTTAGAGGTGGAATTATGTTTGTGTAACTATCTTCTTTTGGGATTGTTGGAAGACTACTTCCTTGCCTTTTCTATGTTGTAGTTTTCTTCCTTGTGTTGGAGTTTTCCATCAATTATCCTTTGAAGTGCTGGAAGATATTGTGTAAATTTGGATTTTTCATGCAATATCTTGGTTTCTCCATCAATAGTGATTGAGAGTTTTGCTGGGTATAGTAGTCTGAGCTGGCATTTGTGTTCTCTTAGGGTCTGTATGATATCCGTCCAGAATCTTCTCCATTTATAGTCTCTGATGAGAAGTCTGGTGTAATTTGATTGTGTTTTCTTGTAATTCTTTAAAGGATTTTTGTGTTTCCTTTTTAAGGGCTTCTACCTATTTACCTGTGTTCTCCTCAAATTTTTTGAGAGCATTATTTATGTCCTTCTTAAAGTTCTCTATCATCCTCAGGAGAAGTGGTTTTAATTATGAATCCTGCTTTTCCGGTGTGATGGGGTGTTCAGGGCTTGTTATGGTGGTTCTGATGATGCCAAGTAACTAGTTTCTGTTTCTTACGTTCTTGCACTTGCCTTTCGCCATCAGGTTAACTCTAGTGCTACCTGCACTCACTGTCTGTGACTAGAGCCTGCCTTTCCAGTTATCTTCCTTGTGTCAGAACTCCTCAGGGTCCAGATGTCTCTGTGATCCTGTGATCCTGAGCTCCAGCTGCTCTCGGTGAAGTGTCTCCTCTAGAATGTCTCAGGATAAGGTGTCTTCATGGGAGCAGACTGGCTAGGTGTCTGCTGCTCTGAGTGTAGCAGCTCCTCTAGGATATCTCAGGATATAGTGTCTGCTTCTCTGAGTTCAGTGGTCCCTCTAGGATATCTCGGATATGGTGTCTTCACGGGAGCAGACTAGCTGGGTGTCTGCCCCAGCCACAAGGACCAAGCAAGGGGCAGAAGACAGTGGTATTCCTCAGGGGTTGGGTTTGGGTGTCTGTTAGGTCCTGAGCACTCCCTGCTCCCAGTTGTAACTCTGGGGCATAGGGCAGTGGGCGACTGTTCTTACATGCTGTTCTGAGTTCAGTGGCCTCTCTAGGGTGTCTTGGGATACGGTGTCCACAGGGGCACACACCAGCTAAATGTCTTCCCCAGTCACAAGGACCAGGCAAGGGGTAGAAGAGGAGTCCAATCATATTATTTACAAATGTGCCTAATCTTTAAACTTAGGATTCATTGTAGCTGTTATTTATAATCCTATAAGAATTTGTTTAATAGAAGGATTATTTTGTTTCTATACTAATTAACATTACAACAACTTGGCATAAACCAATCTTTTCAACAATGACAAATCCTAATATCTTATTCTTCTTATATTCCTTAATACCACCTATACATGCTATTATATTATCTTAGTATTTCTAGCATTTGTTACTAAGTTCTTACTAGGGGCCTAGTATATATGGCCTTTTATCTTATGGGTTATAGTTCCAAGAAACTCTACACATACTGTAAGCCAAGTTCTGTGCTCTGATCTGATGTCACCTCTCCTGTCCTGCTGAACCTTGTCAACCTCTTGTGAGTTCAAACTACTCCAATTATTTTTTCTTGAATTTGCTTAGGGGCAGATAACAATCTCCAAGGCACAGAGGAGACTCCCAAGTAGTGTCAACTGAGGTTACTTCCTTGAGAGCAAAGAGTATACATTGAGGACTTTCTGAGGAGAGTGCAGATGCAATTTTGTCACAGAGGACATGACTGAATCATTACACTAATAGCCCCACATCAGAGATCATGGAACGTGGCTCAGCTTTCCTGGTACCATGTCAAAAGATCTAGGCTGACTTCATAATTTAAACTTTCCCTTAGGAAATGGCTGTGTCAACAAAGAAATATTGTTTATTAATGAGATTATAAGAAAGAAAGAAACAAACAAAGAAACAAACAAAGAAACAAAGAAAGAAAGATGCATGGCATCTCATATTTGAAAGTACACCCCCACATCCATAGGCAACAATGATAAAATAAAAAGCAAATGAAGGAGGTACTATCTCAAACCATAGGTCATCCTTAGATCTGTAAACTTGGTAGTCTGTCTCATGAAAATCATGGAATAGGAGACATTCTGAATTAGCTACCCTGATCTGTCTACTCATAGATAACATTTTCCAATCTAAAGCAGAATACAAACCTTCTCTTATTTAAATACAAAGTGGGCAAAGTAATGGTTCTTCTAAATACTCTCACTTTCCAAGATTTTCTTCAATTTATGTTTTGTTTTGTTTTGTTTTGTTTTGTTTTGTTTTGTTTTTCCAGACAGAGTTTCTCTGTGTAGTCCTGGCTGTCCTGGAACTCACTCTGTATACCAGGCTGGCCTTGAACTCAGAAATCTGCCTGCCTCTGCCTCCCAAGTGCTGGGATTAAAGGCATGCGCCACCACTGCCCGGCAGCTTATATTTTTTTTTAATACCACAATGAAGATTATCATAAATCCCCTTTGAAAATGGAGTCTGGAATTTCTCTCTATACATGAACTCCCAACATGTGGTCAAAGCAAGTTGAGCAGTGACTGAAGTTACAGAAACAGAGAACTAATGATAATACCTTTCCTGGTAGTTTCTGGATTACACCATCTACACATCTACTGTGAACCCCAGTCTTATGGAAAAACCAATACTCGAGAAGAAAAGATGTCCAAATTCTTCCTCATTGATTCAGTGGTCAAAGTGACATTGAATATAGATGCACTCCTCACTTACATGTGACTAAGTCATAATTATTTGCATTGAGTTTTCCAGAAACGTATACTGTATACAAGAAAGGACAATCACTACCTACAAAACATGTTGTACCTGAGGACACAGATCAGAGGAGTAAAATAATAACATGCTCAGTCATATTTAAGTTGGAGTTTTCTAAGTTACCAGGGAGGTGAGAGTTTAGAGTATCCAGAAGACAGAGAAAAGTGATTAAAGTTTACATATCTCCACAGGAAGAGTAGGTAAGAAGCAAAGAACCAAAAGATCAGATTTTGTGCAGAAAAAACTTGGAACTCAATCCATGAGAATAATCTAAGACAATTCTAATCTTATAATCACAAAATAGAAAATTTGATGTTTATTTACTATAATCATTTTTGAAGACTCAGCTGAATTCTGACCTTTATAAAAGAAAAATAAATTAGTGTAACTGGGAGGGATCCCAACATCTGACCATTTTAGCTGCACAGACCTGCCCATCTGCTTAATTGCCTTTCTGCTGCAAATAAAAGGAGAGATCTAGGTTTCAGATAGACAAGTTCATGAGTGTCAACTCTAACAGCATGGCTTCTCTTCAAAAGCTCTACCAGCCCCGAACAGTCATACATCTCCTGATTCTGTGCTTAATTCTGGAGACTGCCTATAGTCAGGACAATAGGTATGGCACTACTTTTTTTAACATTTTTTGTAGAAATATGTTCCCACTTAATTGGGGACACTCAGTGGATTTCTGTAGTGGTTATCTCTGAGTTTCACTTTTCTAAACTTTGAGTCAATGTATAGTTTCTCAAGATCATGACATGATACCAAATGACTGGTGACAATTTAAGTCTTGGACTGTAATGTGAGTTTCTGTTTCTACTTCTTCTACTGTTACAGGACCCTTCCATTTAAACTGTATATGCAACACGAACATTTTCCAAGCCTAAATGCAGGAGAATTTTTCTTATGTCTCGAAATTATAAACTATATGGGAGACTGCAGGTTGGTAAGTGAATAACGAAAGTTCACACAAAAAGAGAAGTATTATATTTAAGAAATTTCAATAATTTTAATATTGTGAATAATGCCTCCCCTTCAAGTTTTTTAGTTTACATAGCTTTGAAACTAGGAGAAGTTTTATTACACAGGTATAGATTGAAAATTCTCATGCAAAAGTAAAGTAATCATGATTTGAAGATTTTTAAGTGGGGCATCTTAACAGTGGCCTAAGTGTCTTCACATCAAAACTACCATGAAAGCCTAGGAGTAAAACAAAAAGAATGAAAAGAGGGAAAACCATGGAAAATGGCAACGTAACAGAGATAGGCATGACTGTGTTTCAGTGACCAGGAAACACTGTTGGACCCATGGTCCCGTCTCTACTCATCTCCTGACTGCATCTCATGCAGAAATGATGGAGAGTGAAGAAGACACTGATCAGCATGCTATGGCAGCTGTAGAAAATATAGGAACGAAGTGACTGTGTGCTGTCCCTCTGTGTGAGGGCTTACTTATCCCAATAAGTTCAGACACACATCATCCCCACCTTCATTCCTGTATCTACCTTCTTCTTCAATTGGTCCATAACTTCACTACCTGTTCTATTATATAAAAATGTCTTTAACATCATATATGTTCACTTAGAAAAGAGGTAAGCATGAAAGAAAGTTTCAGCACTGGAGATATGAATCCGTGGTTACGAGCAGTTGCTGCTCCTGCAGAGCTCTGCAGTTGGCTCAAAAGCATCCATCACTGGATTTTCAAAGCAGCTGGAACTGTCATCTAGGCTTTGTGGACATCTGAGGCACTCAACAACTCACACATACAATAAAAATAAGTAAATTGTTTTCAAATCTGAATTTAAAATATCATTACCAGAAAGAAGGGAAATTTGTAGTTACACTAAAAATCAAAATAGAAATACAACAGTCCCTGATATTTTTCTGAATAAAACCGATGCTATAAATGCTTTTGATCTTGTACCCAGAAGATATCCAGAAATTCTCACTGTTCAGTTTTGGACACAGTAGATTGATGAACCCACATATATGTGATCTTTGACTAAAAGATTTCTATCTTTTGGCTAAAGAAACACAATGTCTAAATATTAGTGAGCCAAGAATTTTCAAGCTGAGATTATTTTTATTTTTAAATAAACACATTAGTTTAAGACTAAATAGATATTCTTCAATCAGGAAGTACAAAGACTCACAAATCCATGCATGAGGTATAGATATCAATTCTTTCATCACAAAATGACTGAAAGAAAAGGCAGTAAAACAAGTATTGTATCACAAACCCTAAGTCAGGGAGTTGTTTCTAAACTTTCTTTGTTAGTTGTGGTGAAAGTTATTGCCACACAACAGAGTAGACTACGTGCTGTTGCCTTCCTTAAAAACATTTTTGGTTCCGCACAACTAATTATTATGCCTTTTGACTATGATCTGAAGATATTCAAGCCTCAGGCTAGAAGAAAACTAACTAATATCCTAAACATAATATAACAAATATATCTTTTAGTCCTCACATTACTAAAATAAAGTGCTTTGTAATATGTTCCATAAACCAGCTGGTGAGTGAAACATACCTATACATAAATATAGGTACCTAAACATAATTCACACACACACACACACACACACACACACACGCACACGCACACGCACACACACACACACACACAAATATTTTTACTCCATTAGGTGGAACTATGAATATTTGACAACTAGTAACAAATTTTTTAAATGTCAGTTTTTCACTATGCCAAATAAAAAATTAGTTGTTTTTCTTCTTACGCAAAATGTGGGTTAAAGTTGAATTTAAAACATAGGTTACAGAGAACATTCTCAGCACCTAGTGATGAGCATCCTAGTAGATGAAATACTTAGTCTTCCCTTCCCTTAGCAAGCTGGTAATTGCTTATTTTTTTAATGCACAATCCCTGGCAGCATTCTCTGTATTGGCACTTTTTAACCCTTTCCCACTTTTTTGTTTCAGTTAAAAATAAGCTTTGAGGAAAACCCAAGCATCAAGTTCCTTAAGTTTTATTCACAGAATCCTACTTGCCTATGTGCTAGGGCCTATTTCTTCTGGGAAATACATGTTGCTGGTAAGTGAAAGCATATCCCCCCTGCTTATGAGTGTCAGATAACAATGATGTCAAGTCATATCAGAGTGGGTCGGGAATATATGAAGCCAAATCCATGTTGTAGCAGGAAAAGAAAGGTGGGGAAAGTGACCTAGAACTGATAAGAAACCATTGAAAGAAAAGGAGAGGAGGGAGAGAGCTGAAAGGAAGGAATGAGAATTCAAATAGCAACTGTACCATATATATATATATATATGAATCAGAATATGCTAAAACCAGTATGGGGTATGGATGAAATTATATGGAGTCGATAACTTAACATTCCTATGTTTCTTTCTGTAGCAAATACTGTCCTACGAGGGAAGGCCATATTATTGAAAAATAAGATTGCTTGCCCTATCTTAAGCAACTATTATCCATCCAAAGAGTACATACGAAATATTAGACATGAAATCTATGTAACGCCATAAACTGGAAGGTCTCCAATAGAACCAGGTCACCAAGTACCTGTGGGGAAGATCATTTTTCATGAATAATATCTCTATAGTAATATTAAATAGTTTAAATGAATTCTGTGGTAAATCATCTGTGTAATAAACTTCTATAATTGCACAATCAATTTTCTGTATCATTTTCTCAAATTACTTCAGTACTTGCCCAGACATTCTTTTTCCAAAACACATTCACAATAATGATGTAATAAGCATTCAGATCCTAGTGAGTTAGGTCAGGGTTACATCTTGACACCTATCATAAAAGAAACAATGACTAGCGACAGAATGAGCAATGGTTTCTAGAGTGACACCAAAAATTCAAAGTAGAAGTGAGCAAAGATTTCAAGGTCTTCTACCATTACAGTTCAGCTCCATCTAACTGTCCCTCCTAACCATCTGATCTATCCCATTCTTCTTTTTCTCTCCAAAAACAAAACATCAAGGTTCAGAGTTTACTGGACACTTGGGTACCCAATGATTTTGCATATAGTATCCTTGACATTCCTGCAGTGAGGAATATTTGGAGAGTTGAGGGATGCCAAATGTGAGTGTGAAACAAAGTGATGCTGAAAGCGTGAAGCACTGCTGTTTGGAGTAGATAAATTGGCAAATGGCAGTCTGGCAACACTTTGTCAAATAATCATACATATACCTGATCTGCAAATATGTCCCAATGGGAAGTGATGATAAGAGATAGCACTTTCATTCTCTGTTTCCTAGGCCAATATATTGTCTCTGTCAAAGATACAGTTAACTTTAACAGCCATGCTTCCAAAATATATGCCACATATTCCAGAACCCATATTCCTTCTCACTCTCTCAGCTATTGTCTAGAAGAGAAAGGGATCAGGGATCTAAGAGGGACACAGAAAACGGAATACAGTAGCATGATAGTCAAAGAAACAGATCTGAAACTGCATTAATGGTGAAGACATACAGAAGCAATATTGTGGTAAAGGCATATGAACATGAAAGATGCACAAAAGCATCCACATCCCAACCTATCACAACCCAATTACTGCACTTCTCCCTACTTGCATCTGCCTACACACAACCAGGTTACTACAAGGACGTGTTATATAGGATCACAGGAAGTTAGTGATACACACACACACACAGACACACACACACACACATATATATATATGTATATATATATATATATATATATATATATATATATATATATAGAGAGAGAGAGAGAGAGAGAGAGAGAATACATGTATGTATGAATATTACATACAAGAGCAAAGCCCATAACAGAGACAATCATTTGAACATAGTTATCATGTTAGCTACAGAAGAAAATAATTGCGTACTATATTTTGTCTATATACATACACATACATATCCTGTATATATGCATATATAGAGAGAGAGAGACAGAGAGAGACAGAGAGAGAGAGATAGAGAGAGACAGAGACAGAGAGAGAAACAGGGATAAAGACAGAAATAGAGAAAGAGACAGACAGAAAGGTAGAAACAGAGACAGAGAGACAGAGACAGAATGAAACAGACAGACAGTGATAGAGACAGACAAAGACTCAGACAGATATAAAAACATGGAATAGACTAATATTTGAGTTGTATAATGCTTGCCTGAATTTGGTAGACAAATTCAATTTCTAGAACAAAATAAATGAGAAATAAAGTTTTAAAGAGATGAATTAGAAATTCTGTTTTTTTTAACTAGGAAAAAAATACAGACTATGGACCTAATATCATTTATTTCTTACTACTGATATATTTTATTTTTAGTTTCTATTAATTTTAAACTTTAATTTCTTTATTTTAGTGTGTATTTTTAATTTATTTATTCAGCTATGTTTTAAATTATGTATCTTAAAATTTTTATGCTTCTCTTTTCTTTAAAAATAATAATATATTTCTTATTACCTTTCATAGCTCTGTCACACAGACTTTTCATTTCGTTATTTTGTTGCCATCTTTACCTCTTCATCATTCCATCCTGGTTTAACTAATTATTGATACCATTAGACCTAATTATCCAACAAGTATTTTAGAGATTCTGAAAATTGTAAGAGTCACAACTGTAGTATACACTTGTCTTCTCCAACAGCAACATTATAACTTCTCTTAAATGATTGCATCTCTTACTGATTTTACTCTTAAATGTAAATTTGAGAGAAGTTGGTATGTCAGATTGAAATTAAGGAAAACAAACAATCAAAAGCGTTGGTACAAGGAGAAAAGTGTCAACCGTCTTACAGGAGTAGAATCATCAAAATAACAGCAGATCTATTTACAGCAGCCCTAAAGGACAGGAATGCTTAAAGTGCTATATTTCAAATATAAAGGTACATAACTGTCAACTGACATTGCTCTACCAAAAAACTAAAGTAGGTAGAGACGTAAAAATAGTTCAAGACAGAAAGAAATTAAAACAATACAGAATAACTAAACTAACATCGTAGAAAATTCTTAGTGGAATGAAATACACAGAAAAAACAAGACAGTTTCATCCGTGAAAACACAGAAAAGATTTCATGAGTGCATAATAGAAGCAGAGGAGAGCAAAAAGAGAATTGATCATGAAAACACTGTCATTCAGGAGAGTCCTCATAACACCATGGAAGTCTCAAAAGAACTATCACAATGTCCAATCAATCACAACATCCAAGAAAACAATGGCAATAGCAGACGTCTCCTAATGACAATAAGTTTAAATTCAAATGGCCTTAATCACCAACAAAATATGCTAAACAACTAACTGGTTTTAAAAATAAGTTTCAACTATCTACTTAGTCCTCAAGAAACATCTCTATGGAGCCAAGACATCCAAAACCTGATAATCAAAGGGTAGAAATCAAACAGCCAAGGAAATAGGAACTGAAAATAATCTGGAGTCAGACTTCAAAACAAAAGTAACCATGAGAGATAATAGGCATTCTCCCCACACCTCTCCACCCACTTTCATCAGAGCTGCAGATTTTGAACCATACAGGTTAGCTTCCCTTCTCCCATCCATCTTCCATGTTCATTGAGTCCTCTGGGGCATGCCAAGCTGCACAGAGCAGCATCTTATCCCCTCTGGTCCTCAATTCTCCTTCCACCTTTCTGCTCACCTTCATCAGACCTGTGAATTCTCAGCCATACAGGTTATCTTCCCTTACTCCAACTATCTGTCTTGCTTGCTGAGTCCTCTGGGGCACCCCAAGCTGCAATGACTAGTCTGCTATACCCAATGAACCTATATTCTTTTGCCAACTCTCTGACCACCTTCATCAGACTTGTGGTGTCTAAAACATATAGACCTGCAGATCCTGAACCATACAGAATCACAAAACCCAAGGATATCCATCAGAGGCCTGTCACACTAGGACTACTGAGGTTAACCACCTTCTAATACCTACTACAACATGAACATCCAGGGAACAAAGCCATCCAGATGCCTAAAAGCCCTGGAAAGAACACAGTCAACAAAAGCCAGCACAATATGATACCTTCAAAGCAAAACTACCCTACAACAGCAAGCTCTGGATATCCTGAAAAAAACTAAAGCACAAGAAAATGACCCTAAATACTTTTGTTTTTTACTTTAACATATAGTTTTATTATTTTATTTTTTGGTTCCTATTTTTTATTATTATTTTAAATTGCTTTATTTATTTACATTTCAAATGTTGCCACCCTTCTCAGTACCCCCTCTAAGAGTTCTTCACTCCATCCACCCTCCGCTTTGCCTCTGATAGGATGCTCCCTCAACTACCCAACCTACCACCAAAACCCACCCTCCTACCCCCATCTCACCCACCCTGTACATACATCCCTTTTCCCTGGGACATTAAGTCTCCACAGGATTAGACTCATCCTCTCCCACTGAGCCAGACAAGGCAGTACTCTGCTACACATTTACCAGGGCCATGGATCAGACCATGGATGCTCTTTGTTTGGAGGCTTAGTCTCTGGTAGCTCCCAGGGGTACCAGCTAGTTGATACTGTTGGTCTTTTTATAGGGTTGGCATTCCTTTCAATCCTTACCCTAAGTCTTCCATAGGGATTCCCAACCTCAGTCCAATGGTTGGTTGTTAAGTATCTGCATCTGCCTCAATCAGCTGATGGTAGAACCTCTCAGAGAACAGCCACTCTAGGCTCCTGCCTGTATGGTTCAGGAGTCTCAGGTCTGAGTGGGATTTTTCTTGAAGTGAAAGGGAAAGCATGAAAATCTGTCTCATGAAAGACAAAGATCATGCCATCAGGCATTACTAAGTCACATTAAGCTGCAAGTGGGTAATGTGATAATAAATCCTGGGTCGTCAAAGCTCCACAATACCAATGGGCTCCCCTCCCATGGATGCCAGATAAGATAAACCTCTGCTACATATCCACCTGGAGCCATAGGTCCCCCTCCCCATATGTACTTTTTGTTTGTTGATTTAGTCTTGGGAGATTTGAGGAGTGTGGTTCGTTGATATTGTTGTTCTTCCTATGTGGTTGCAATCCCCTTCAGCTCCTTCAGTTCTTGCTCTAACTTCTCCTTTGGGGTCCCTGCATTCAGTTTGATGTTTGACTGCATGCAACCGCTACAGTATTGGTCAGGCTCTGGAAGAGTCTATCGGGGGACAACTATACCAGGCTCCTTTCAGCAAGCACTTCTTGGCATCAGCAATAGTGTCTGGGTTTGGTGTCTGCAGATGGGATGGATCCATAGGTGGGGCAGTCTCTGAATAGCCTTTTTTTTCAATGTCTGCTCTACCCTTTTAAACATTATAGAGGTCTTTAACGATGAAATGAATAAATCCCTTTTAAAAATACAGAAAAAATACAATCAAACATGTAGGAATAATTAAAGAAGAAACAAATAAACCCATTAAAGATATACAACAAAACACAATTGTACAGGTAATGAAAATAAATAAAACTGTAAGACCTGACCTGAAAGTAGAAATAGAAGCAATAAAGAAAACACAAACTGAGATAATCCTGGAGATGGAAAAACTAGGGAAGAGAACAGGAACAGCAGATGCAATCATCACCAATAGAATACAGGAGATGAAAGAGAGACTCTCAGGTATAAAAAATATAGTACAACAAATTTATATATCAGTCAAAGAATTTGTTAAATTTAAAAAATTCTGGACACAAAGTATCCAGGAAATTTGGGATACCATGAAATGACCTAACCTAAGAATATTAGGGATAGAAGATGGAGAGTCCCAGATCTAAGAACCAGAAAATACTTTCAACAAAATCATAGAAGAAAATTTCCCCAAACTAAGAAAGAGAAGCTTATAAACATACAAAAAGCTTATAGAACACCAATTAGACTGGAAGAGAAGAAAATTCTCCCGCCACATAATAATCAAAAGAGAAAATCTCAGAGTTAGAAGGAGATATTCTCAAATTTATTTGGAATAACAAAAAAACCCAGCATAGAGAAAACTATAATAATGATAATAATAATAATAATAATAATAATAATAATAATAATAATAGAACTTCTGAGGGAATCACGATCCCTGACCTGAAGATGTACTACAGAGCAATAGCAATAAAAACTGCATGGCATTGGAAAAGATACAGGCAGGAAGATCAATGGAATACCATTGAAGACACAAAAATGAACCCACACACCTAGGGTCACATGATCTTTGACAAAGGAGCTAAAACCATCCAGTGGAAAAAGGACAGCATTTTCAACAAATGATGCTTCTTCAACTGGAGGACAACATGTAGAAGAATGCAAATCGATCCATTCTTATCTGCTTGTACAAAGTTCAAGCCCAAGTAGATAAAAGACCTTCTTCACATGAAATCAGACACACTGAAACTAATAGAAGAGAAGGTGGAGAAGAATCTGGAATATTTAGGCACAGGGGAAAAGTTCCTGAACAGAACACCAATAGCTTATGATCTAAGATCAAGAATTGACAAATGGGACCTCACAAAATTGCAAAGTTTCTGTAAGGCAAAGGACACGGTCAATAGGACAAAATGGCAACCAGCAGATTGGGAAAAGATCTTTAGCAATCCCACATCCGTTAGAGGGCTACTATCCGAATATATACAAAGAACCCAAGAAATCAGACTCCAGACAACCAAATAACTCTATTAAAAATGGGGTACAGAGCTAAACAAAGAATTCTCAACTGAGGAAACTCAAATGGCTGAAAAGCACCTTAAGAAATGCTCAGCATCCTTAGTCATCAGGGAAATGAAAGTCAAAACAACGCTGAGATTCCACCTCATACCAGACAGAATGGCTAAAATCAAAAACTCAGGTGATAGTAGATGCTGGTGAGGATGTGGAGAAAGAGGAACACTCCTCCATTGTTGGTGGGATTGCAAAATGGTACAGTCACTCTGCAGATCAGTATGGTGGTTCCTCAGAAAATTGGACATAGCATTACCTGAGGACCCAGCTATACCACTCCTGGACATATACCCAGAAGATGCTCCAACATATAACAAGGACATATGCTTCACTATGTACATAGCAGCCTTATTTATAATAGCCAGAAGCTGAAAGAACCTAGATGTCCTTCAACAGAGGAATGGATACAAAACAATGTGGTACATTTACACAATGGAGTGCCCTTCAACTATTAAAAATAATGAATTTGAGAAATTCTTAGATAAATGGATGGAACTAGAAAATATCATCCTGAGTGAGGTAACCTACTCACAAAAGAGCACACATGGTTTTCACTCACTGATAATTGGATATTAGCCCAGAAGCTCACAATACTCAAGATACAGTTCACAGACCACATGAAGCTCATGAAGAAGGAAGACCAAGGGTGGATACCTTGGTCCTATTTAGAAGGAGTAACAAAATACTCAATAGGGCAAACATGGAGACAAAATGTGGGACAGAAACTGACGGAGGGGCCGTCTGGAGACCATTCCACCTGTGTATGCATTCCATGTGCAATCACCAAAGGTAGACACTGATGTGGATGTCAGGAAGTGCATGCTGACAGGAGCCTGATATAGCTGTCTCCTTAGAGGTCTGCCAGAGTCTGATATAGTCAGAAACGGATGCTCACAGCTAATCTTTGAACTGATCATGGGGTTCCCAATGGAGAAGTTAGAGAGAAGATTGAAGGAACTGAAAGGGTTGGTGGACCCATGAGTAGAGCCACAATACCAACCAACCAGAGCTCCTAGGGTCTAAACCACCAGCCTGGGAGCACATAGGGAGGGAGCCATGACTTCATCTGTACATGTAGGGGACGATGGCCTTGTCGGGCACAGGTGGGAGAGGAGATCTTTGGTCCCATGAAAGCTGGACTCCAAGTGTGGGGGAATTCAAGAGTGGGGAAGTGGGAGTGGAGAGATCGGTGGGTGCACATCCTCATAGGAGCAGGAGGACAAAGGATGAAATAGGGGGTTCCTGGGACGGGGGAAATGGGGTAAGGGGATGACATCTGAAGTATAAATAAAATATCTAACAAAAAAAGAAAATGAAAAAATTGATAAAGAGAAATATTGGGGAAAAAGAAAAAAGAAAATCTCAGAGCAAAAGAAAGAATATGAAGAAGTGGCAAAGAGGAAAAGTCATGTAACATGCAAAGGCAGATGCATCAGAATTAAACTCTGCTTCTCAACTCAGATTCTAAAAGATAGACGGTCCTGAGCAGATACCTTGCAACCTCTCATAAAACATAGATGCCAACCTACACTACTACATGCAGCAAAACTATCAATCACCGCAGATGGAGAAAACAAGACATTTCAAGACAAATCCAAATTCAAAGAATATCTATCCACAAACTCAGCCCTACAGAAAATAC
This sequence comes from Rhabdomys pumilio, assembly GCA_030674055.1. Classification (NCBI taxonomy): domain Eukaryota; kingdom Metazoa; phylum Chordata; class Mammalia; order Rodentia; family Muridae; genus Rhabdomys; species Rhabdomys pumilio. The sequence goes on from JANHMN010000016.1 coordinate 48,119,169, forward strand.
TAGAAGGAAAATCCAACCCAAGTGTATAACTACATACCAGAATTATGGAAAATAAGTAATTCTCTATCAGCAAAAACAAGGGTAGAACAATCAAACACACAGACATACACATTAACAGCAGTAAAGTCAAAATAACAAGAATTAAGAACTACTATGATTAATATCTACCAACATAAATGAACTTAATTCCCCAATAAAAAGACACAGGCTAACAAAATGAGTGCCAAAACAGGATCCATCATTTTGTTCTATACCTGAAAGATAGATGTTTCCTAACAAGAAAAGTCTGGAAAAAAGTTTTGTAAGAAAAAGGACCTAGGAAACAAGCTGGGGTAGAAACACAAATAGGTAATGAAATAGACTTTTAACCAAAGTTTATCAAAACAGACAGTGAAGGACAAATTATATTCCTCAAAGGAAAAATCTGCCAAGATGATATCTCAATTTTGAACATCTATGACCCCCCAAAAAGGGTACTCACATTTGTAAAACATAAAAAAATGCTAAACATTAAATCACACATTGAATCTCATACATTAATAGTGGGAGAATTCAACACCTCACTCTTATGAATTAACAGGTCATCAAGAAAAAAACTAAACAGACAAATGATGAAACTAACAAACATTACCAATCATATAGACCTAACAGACATCTATTGATCTTTTTCAGGAAAACAGAAATGAAAATACCTTCTTCTCGGAACCTCAGAACCTTCTCAATGATGGACCATGTAGTCACAAAGCAAGCCTCAACAGATACAAGAAAATTAAAATAACCCCTTGGATATCATCAGACCACCATTGATGAAAGATGATCAGCAACAACAACAACAACAAAAAAAGAAACACCATGAAGTCTACACCCTCATGGAAACTGAACAACTCTCTACCAAAAGATCTCTGGTTCAGGGAAGCAATAAAGAAAGAGTACCTACAGGTCAATGAAAGTGAAGGCACAGCATACTCAAATTTGTGGGAAACAATGAAAGCACTGCTAAGAGGAGAGTTTATGAAGAAATTGGAAAGTTCTCATAATGGCAATTTAAAAGTACACCTGGAAGATTAAAAAAAAAAAAAAGATGCAAGCATACCAAAAAAGAGTAGGAGGCATGAAATAACCAAAATTAGGGCTAAAATGAATCAGTTAGAAAAAAAAAGAATACAAAGAATCAAACAAATCCACACCTGGCTCTTTGAGAAAATCAACAAGATAGGCAAACTTTCACCCAAACTAACCAAAAGACAGAGAAAGAATATGAAAATTTAAAAAACTGGAAATGAAAAGGGAAACATAACAACAGACACTGAGAACATTTAAAGAATCATTATGTCTTACTTCAAGAGCCTATTACTACAACAAATTGGAAAATGTAAATGAAATGGACGAGTTTCTAGAGAGATACCACTTACCAAAGTTAAATCAAGGTAAGATAAACTATTTAAACAGCCCTAAAAAACCCTAAAAATGAAAGCAAATGATACAAATAAGAGATGAAAATGAATGTTTTGAGAAATTGGTAGACCCTAATCCCCTCTTAATCTTAGACCTAATGAAAACTTGAAGAAATGTAGCAAGATCTAAAACCAACATATAAAAATTAATAACTTTTCTATAATTGTAACAAACTTAGCAGGGATAAAATTCAGGAGAGTTAGAACTCATTCAACATAAATTTATTTTTTTAAAAAAAGTGTGAGTATAAACTTAACCAAAAAGCAGAAGGCTCCTTAAAAAAACTTTAATACAGTAAAGGAAGAAGTTAAAGATGGCTTTAGAGGATGGAGAACAATCCAATGGCAAAAATGTATCTGAAATGACTAATAAATTCATCCAGGTGTGTTACAGCATATCTGTTTCTTTCTTTATGAAAACGACAAAAGTTTAATCTAATTGAATAAAATTGTTAGGACGTAACTCAATATAATAAATACTCTGCTTGATACTAACCTAAGACAGAAGTGCATTGCTTGTCCCATCAGGGGTATAGGTAAGCAATAGTGGATTGGGAACATATGTCCAATACAGCTTCCCAGTCACCATTGTCATGGCACTCAGCAAGCTCACAGGTCACCATCATTCTTTGTCCTGGCATCAGCCTATCTCACCCGTCGCTCTGGCAGCCACCATGCTCCTTTAGCATCCTGCAGAAAAAACACAAGCATGCCCTCTTGTCCATATTAAATACCTGATCTGGATCATGCCTTATGCCAGTAAGTGGATCCTTCCCTTTCACCTATGGATAAGTATGCCTAGCTGTAGAGTGCCATAGATACTGAGCAGAAAGTTTCCTGGCATCCAAAGTAAAATAAAAAGAAAATGATTTAAATAAATTTGTCTTGTACAAGGATATAGCCCCCCTTTTTTATTTTATGAAGATATTGTTTTAAAGTTCCATGAAGATTACTTTCTTCCTTTTTCTAGGGCATAATTTCCCTTCTTGTGTTGGTGGTTTTTCTCTATTATCCTTTGTAGGGCTGAATTTGTGGAAAGATATTGTGCAAATTTGTTTTTGTTATGGAATATCTTGGTTTCTCCATCTATACTGATTCAGAGTTTTGCTGGGTATAATAGCCTAGGTTGGCATTTGTGTTTTCTTATGGTCTGCATGACATCTGTCCAAAATCTTCTAGCTTTTATAGTATCTGGTGAGAAGTCTGGTGTAATTATGATAGGTGTGCCATTATATGTTACTTGACCTTTTTCCCTTACTGCTTTTGATATTTTTTCTTTGTTTTATGCATTTGGTGTTTTGATTATTATATGATGGGAGAAATTTCTTTCCTGATCTAGTCTATTTGGAGTTCTATAGGCTTCTTGTATGTTCATGGACATCTCTTTCTTTAGGTTATGGAAGTTTTCTTCTATAATTTTGTTGAAGATATTTACTGGTCCTTTAAGTTGGGAATCTTCAATTTCTTCAATACCTATTATCCTTAGATTTGGCCTTCTCATTGTGTCCTGGATTTCCTGGATGTTTTGGGTTAGGAGCTTTTTTGCATTTTGCATTTTCTTTGACCGTTGTGTCAATGTTTTCGATGATATCTTCTGCACCTGAGATTCTCTCTTCTATCTCTTGTATTTTGTTGGTGATGCTTGCATCCATGACTCCTGATCTCTTTCCTAGGTTTTCTATCTCCTGGGTAGTCTCCCTTTGTGATTTATTTATTGTTTCTACTTCCATTTTCATGTCCTGATTTTTTTTCAATTCCTTCACCTTTTTTAGTTTTGTTTTCTTATCATTCTTTAAAGGTTTTTTGTGTTTTCTCTTTAAGGGCTTCTATTTGCGTACATGTTTCCTCCTGTGTTTCTTTGAGAGAGTTATTTATGTCCTTCTTAAAGTCTTCTATCATCATCATGAAAAGTGATTTTAAATCTCAATCTTGCTGTTCTGGTGTCATGGGAGTATTCAAGACTTTCTATGGTGAAAGAATAGATGCCAAGTAACCTTGGTTTCTGTTGCTTATGTTCTTGTGCTTGCCTTTCACCATCTGGTTATCTCTAGTGCTACCTTCACTCACTATCTCTGACTGGAGTCTGCCTGTTCTGTTATCTTGGCTTTGTCAGAAGTCCTCATAGTCCAGTTGTCTCTGTGATCCTGTGATCCTGAGATCCTGGTTGTGATAGTTCCTGGGATTCAGGCTGCTTCTGTGATCCTGAAATCCTGGTGTGCCCAAGTTCCTGTGATCCTTTGATCCTATTATCCTATGTTCCTGGATGTTTTAGAGCTCCTGGGAGTCCAGCCTCCTCTGGGTTTTGGGAGATTGGGTGCAGAGCTGGTGCCCAGTGGTTAGAGGTACTTGCTACTCTTCCAGAGGACCCAAGTTCAGTTCCAGATACATGTCAGAGACTGCTCCAGGCACAGATGCAGACAAGAAGGGTCCCATGCCACTGCTCTTGAGGGAGTTCCTGGGTCTCTGAGGGTCCCACTTACTCCCTGTTTTGGGTGGGTGGGGGTGTTACAGCCTACTCACCTATATTCCTGGGTATGTTAGAGCTCCTGGGAGTCTAGCCTCCTCTGAGTTTTGGGAGATTGAGTGCAGAGCTGGTGCCCTAGTACTGCTTTAAGCACAGGTAGAGACTGGAAGGATCAGAACTGATATTTTCAAAATGACTATTTTACCAAAAGTCATTTATAAATTTGCTTTAATCCCAAAATCCCCATTTCATTCTTCACAGCAATAGAAAATAATTCTTAATTTCATATGGAATTACCACCTGCATGATATATACCAAATGACCATAAATATCCATAACAATCCTGGACAAGAACAATGTTGCAGAAATCACCATTTTAGATCTAAATATATATTAGAGAAACATAGTAGTAAAAACATGGTGGATGTGATGTGGATTAAAAAGAAACATGGTAGCACTAGCACAAAAACACGCATATAGACTATGAAAACCTATCAAATTCCCAAACATAAATAAGTGTAACTTTAGCAAGAAAAGAAGTCATCTCTAACAAACATTGCCAGGAATGTTGGATGTCCAACTGCAGAGAAATTAATTTAAAACTGTATGTCCCAATTCGATGAAAACTAACTACATATGGATCAAATACCTAAATGGTAAAACTGAGATTTCTAGAGAAAAAATAGGTAGTAGGCAACATGACATAGGTATAAGAAATATCTTTTCTATTAGAAATCTATTTTCTGAAGAATTGAGGGCAACATTGAGAACTTCATAAAAATAAAAACTATCTGCACAGATAAAGAAAAGTCAACTGATTGAAAGAGAAGCCAAAGATGGGAAGAGAACTTATGTGGCTCTCTCTCTCTCTCTCTCTCTCTCTCTCTCTCTCTCTCTCTGTCTCTGTCTCTCTCTCTCTCTCTCTCTCTCTCTCTGTGTGTGTGTGTGTGTGTGTGTGTGTGTGTGTGTGTGTAGATAGATGAATAGATAGGTGAAAAAGAGAGAGAGGAGAGAGAGAGAGAAAGACAGAGAGAGAGAGAGAGGACAAGGATTAATACTCAAAGTGTATATTGCCTAATTAATTGAGAGTCAAAAAGAAGGAATCAATTTGTAAAAATGGTTGTCTTGATAATTCTCATAAACCTTCTTATTTTATATTTTATATCCCTCCTCTTTCAATGATAATTAAAGTGTCTTGTCTTTGAACGCAATGATGGTTTTGCATGACCAAATCTGCTAGTGAAGCTTCAATTAAAGTTTTGGCCTCAGTTACTGTGTTCTTATCTCTCAGGCTGTTATTGATCTATTCCTTCCTTCTCTTTGCTAAAATTTCTTCATTGATCATGATGTTTTATTTTCCAGCTTTCATTTAATCTTCAATCTGTACTTTCTTGAAACTCTGAATTCAATTCAGGATTGTTCTAAACATTAGCTCCTGATTCCCCCACATTGGCGCCCGTGCATTTTATTGACCTATTTTGGCATTCTCATGCAGTTATTCTTTAATGGAAATTCAGTTTTCATGCTTAGTCTAGATAAGAGTTCTTGATGAATGAGCTTCAACAACAAGAAACAGGGAAGCACTGCTCTAATGTTCTCTAGTGTCATTTTGTTATTGCCTGTGTCCTGAGATGCCTCAGAGACAGGGGAAACCACTGGCCACAATGGACTCAGTGCTCTGCAGGCACAATGAGTTCTGCCATATCCTTTGATCAAACATTATATAAGACTGTGTCCTCTGACTGGACAGCAGTGCTGTTTAGAATCTGTAGTGGGGAAAGTTCTCAAAGCAATATCCATGATATAGGTCTCTGAATTTGACGTTCAGCTGCCACAGATACAGCAAGTCGGACATTCCCATCTGCAGATACTCCTTTATCTGTTTTTGCATTCCAACCATAAGAACACTCAAGCAGAGTCCCATGAATTAGCTGAAATGCGGCTGCACAACAGGGCTTAGGTGAGCACATATCTTCCCATTTGCAGAAATTGGCAGATCTATACTTTTTCCTACATGATTAAAAGTATTTCTCTCACCAGAAAGAAAATTTCAGGTATTGTGAGCAAATACCTGAAAGAGCAACTGAAGCCAGAAATGACTCTGGCTCACAGTTAAGAGGATATAGTTTATCATGAAAAAGGTGACTTGACAATGGGAGGTGTTTGCGACAGTGGCTTTGTCGTGTGTACTGACCAGGAATCCGAGAGACTACAGATTAAAAGTCTGACTGGTTGTCTAATTTCTCTGGCCAGGAGCCTGACAAGTACAGAGGCAGATTCTTGCAGCCAACCATTCAACTGTGTACCGGGTCCCCAATGTAGGAGATAGAGAAAGGATTGAAGAATCTGAAGGAGTTTGCAACCAACCAGACCCTCCAGAGCTCCCAGGGACTAAACCACCAATGAGAGTACACATGGAGAGACCCATGGCTCCAGCAGCATATGTAGCAGAGGATGGCCTTGTCTGACATCAATGGGAGGAGAGGCCCTTGGTCCTGTGAAGGCTCGATGACCCAGTGTAGGGGAATGCTAGGGTGCAGATGAGTAGGTGGGTGGGGAAACACCCTCATAGAAGCAGGTGGAGGGGAGATGGAATAGGGGTTTCGGGGGGGGAGGAGCGGGAAAGGGGATAACATTTGAAATGTAAATAAAGAAAATATCTAATAAAAAAGATAAACAAATTTAAAAATATCCAATTAAGAAAATAAAAGATAAATAAAAATTAAAAAATATTTTAAGTAATAAATGAATGTAAGAGAAAGAGAAGTGCCAGGGGCCACCCCCAGGAGTGAATGGGTTCAAGAGGATGTGAGGGACAGGCAAAGGGAGGGATAAGGGAGACACTAAGACTTCTGCTCTATAACTTCTGATTGACTTGCAATCAGAAATTTTCTTTATTCATACAAATTCAAAAATATTTATAATTTCAAGAGATACAGATCATGTCATTTTCCCATGCATACTTTTCTAGTATGTCCGTGGTTATGCAAGTAGGAAGATTATTATTTTAGTATTATCCTTATGCCTAAAAATTCTACAAACCATTTTAGCTTAAGCGATCAACCAAGCATGTTACAGCCTGTTCTCAGGCTGATAGCAGTTTATCGTTTCAAGACATTTAGATAGAGAATAGATAGAATCCAAGTCAGTCCAGGCAAATCACCCTGTTTTATGTAGTATATAATTAACTTTTAATGGTCAATCATATTACTTATAGATTTGCCTAAATCTTGAGCTTTGGCATCATTGCAGGTATTACTTATAATCTTCTAAGAATCTGCTTAATAAAGGAATTGTTTTGCTTCTATACTAGTTCACATTACAACCACCTGGTGTAAACCAGTCTTTCCAATAATGACAAGTCCTAATACCTTATTCTTCTTACATTCTGTTACACCATCTATACATGCTAGTATATTATCTTAGTCTTTCTAGCTCTTGTTGCTGAGTTCTTACTATGGGATTAGTATGTATGGTCTTTTATGGGTTATAATTCTAAGAAACTCTACACATACTATAAAAGAAGTTCTGTACTCTGATCTGTTGTCATTTCCCCTGTCCTTCTGAACCTTGTCAACCTCCTCTGAGTTCAGACTATTCTAATTATTTTGTTTCATGAATTTGCCTAGGGGCAGATAACAATCTCCAAGGCACAGAAAAGACTCCCAAGTAGGGTCAACTAGGTTTACTTCTTAGGGAGCATGAGTAGTATATTCAAGACTTTCTCATGGGAATACAGATGCATTATGCTAATAGCCCCTCAAGAGTGTAACACATAGACATTCAAACTGATAAAAAAGAAAAAAGAGCATCAGGTCAGAGATAACGGAATACGGTTTAGCTTTCCTGGTACCATGTCAAAACAGCTGAGCTGGCTTCATGACTTGTACCTTTCCTTAAGAAATGGCTGTGTCGCCTCATAGAAGGGATATAAGGAGGGGAATGGGATAAGGGGTTCCTGGGTGGTGGAGGAAGTGGGATAAGAGGATAAAAATTGAAATGTAAATATTATAACCAACTACATAAAAGGGGGGAAAAAGTTGTTAGAACCAACATCTTTAAAAAAATTGTCAGCCCTCTAGGAAAAAAAAATTTTTTTTTTCTTGGTACTAAAACTTGTCCAGAGAATTGTATATTGCAGAATGCACAGCCTTGGTGTATCTACTCATCAAGCAAAATGAGCGGACCTATTCAAACCTCCAGTGACTGGGAGTTCCATCTGGATGCAGTGAGGACACAGTGTCAGAGGCTTATCAATTTGCTCTTCCTCTCACCCCTCTTCTGATGTCTGGATGCCCGTAATCAGCTTGAAGAAGTTAAAGAAGAGTCAGCGCCCCTATTCCCCGGGCTTGGGGACTAAGGTGACTAATATGGGGCTGTCTCTCTGGGGAACAGTAGTGATTTTGTTGGAACAGGGAGGATTAGCTAGGATTTATGGCATAGCCATAACCTATTGGTAGAAATCTGTATAATTTAGTATCAAGATGAAGTTATAATTTCTTAAATGGTACAAAATTCACTTGGATTTCAAATTTAAGGTTTTCAATGGTATAAGCTTCTTATTGATATGAAAGTGAAATGAATATTGATACTCTCCTAGGCATTTTGCCTGTATAACACATTTAGAAATACAAGGTTTAGACCCAGTCCTTCTTTAACTTTTGCTTTAGCTGATTTGGGATTATTAGCCTGTGAGTTAAGGGACTATAGCAAATTCATGACTTTGAGTTTATTGTTAGGGTGTTTTCTATATTTGATTTAAAAATAGCTGAGAGGAGATGGCAGACAACAGTCCAGGTTACCTTACATGGATAGTTGGATTTCAAAACGTCAGAAATCCATAGAATTGACATCACAAATATTTCTATATTAATGTTCATTTTGATTAGAGACCTGTCTGCTCCTGACAGCTTCCTGTCTTGGATTCTAAGAAGAAATTGAGCATCCTTGTTGTTACTCCAGTTGTGGTGAGACAGCCACCAGGCAAGAATTGCCTCTCTCCATCTACAGACAAATTACTGTCCAGAAAAGGACACACTTGCAGAATAGTCAACTGATTATATCTGCCTAGACAGAGTAACCAGCCCTTAATAATTCTGCAGCACTAAAGTCTGTCAGATGAGTTTGGGCCAGAAGGCTGAAGATTTGATGCTCCAACGTTAGGTAGTATAGGGGTTGTCCAGGTGTTCAGCGGTCTCTATAAATTGGCTAAGTTTTAGAAGCTATGCTTTGTGCTTCCCATAAATTCAGTTAATTTAGTCATTCTGGATTTCTAACGGCATTGAAGACCTATAGACTCATAGCCAATCCAGGCTATTTACCTTGAGAGAAAAGATCTGAGTGGAGGGTTCTCAGCTGACATTCATTCTAAAGCCAAGAAAAAGCCAGGTTCAAAACTAAGTGTTCTAGTCAAGAGAGACGGCAGAGGTTCTGGCTAGTCAACAAAAGGATGGACTGAGTATTAAGACTATCTTGTACCTAACTGTTACAAATAGGAATAATTATGCTCTAACTGTATTCTGAGAGAAAAGCTTTATTTTAACAGGAAGGGTAATATGTAGGAGGAGCTAAGGGGAAAGGAGCACTGAGAGGAAAAAATGGAATAAGGAGAGGAGAAGATGAAGTAGATGAGAAGCTCAATAATGAGAGAGAAAAAGAGAGAGAAAGAGAGAGGGGGCATGGAGGCAGAAGTTCATGTGTCTCCACTAGTCAAAGATGGTTTACATAGCTAGGTTGGGTATTAGGTTACACTTCTGATTGAGCATTACCATACTTACAAAGCCTTTGATTAACATTTAAAAAAACTTGTATAAAAGCCAAATGGAAAAGGGGGGGCACGGGATAGGGGTTTTCTGGGGAGGGGAAATGCGGAAATGGATTGGCATCTGAAATGTAAATAAAATATCCAATTTTATATATATATATATATATATATATATATATATATATATATATATATTAAAAAAAGAAAAGAAATGGCTATGTCAGGGAAGAAAGCTAATTCATTAATGAGTTTAATTAATAAATAAATAAATAAATAAATAAATAAATAAATAGAGATGCATGGCATCTCATATTTTAGAGTAGCCCTCCCAATTCATAGGCATCAATGATAAAATAAATAGCAAATCAAAAAGATGCCATCTCAAACCAAAGGTCATCCCTAGATCTGTAACCTCATCAGTCTATCTCATTAAAATCAGGGAATAGCAGACATTCTGAATTAGCTACCCTGACCCATCTACTCTTAGATAACATCTTGAAATCTAAAACTGGATAGCAATGTTCAATACGAAGTGGGCAAAATAATGGGTTCCCTAGAAACTCTAACTTTCCAAGAGTTTCTTCAGCTCAGATGTTATCTTGTAGCACAATGTAGATGATTAGAAATTGTCTCTGAAAATGGAATCTGGAATTTCTCTCTACACATGAACTTCCAATATGTGGACAAAGTAAACTGAGAAGGAACTGAAGTTAGCGAAGCAGATAGCCAGGATAATAAGACATGGATGTTTCTGGATTACACTGTGTACACATCTACTATCAACCCAAGCCATGTGCAAAACTAATACAGAAGAAGAAAATCTGTCCATATTCTTGCTCGTTGATTCAATGGTTAAAATTATCTTGAATATATCTGCACCCCCTATTAACAAGTAACTAATTCATAAATATTTTCTGTGAGTTTTCCAGATACATGCCCTGTATGTAAGCAAGGACTATCGTTACCTATAAAAACACACTGTACCCGAGGACACAGATCAGAGGAGTTGAATAATATGCTCAGTCGTTTTTGAGTTGGGTTTCCCTGAGTTACCAGGAAGATGAAAGTTTATAGGATCTGAGAGACAGATCAGAGATTAAAGTTTACATATCTCTACAGTAAGAGCAGGTTAAAAAGCAAAGGACAAAAAAGATCAGATCTTGTTTAGAAAAATTGAAACTGGATCCATCCTAATGATCTAAGAACATTCGAATTTTATACTAATAAAAAATAAAATCCCATGTCTTACTCACTATAATCCATTTTGAAGTTCCATTCTTTTTGTTTGTTAGTCTTGGTGGTAGTCATTTCCCCCATAGCAGAATAGACAACCTGCTATCTCCTTCCTTAAAACCTTTTCTGGTTCTGCAGAATCAATCATTTCTTTTGACTCTGATTTGAAGATCTTCACCTCAGACTGGATGAAAACCAACAAATGCCCTAAACATAATACATTTTGGCCCTCACAGTACTAAAATAAATACATGTCACAAACCAGCTGATGAGCTAAACATACCCAGACACATACACACATATACACACAGGGAGAGAGAAAGAGAGAGAGAGAGACAGAGACAGAGTGAGAGAGAGAGACAGAGAGAAAGAGAGAGAGAGACAGAGAGAGAGAGAGAGACAGAGAGAGAGAGACAGAGAGAGACAGACAGAGAGAGAGAGAGACAGAGAGAGAGAGAGAGAGAGACAGAGAGAGAGAGAGAGACAGAGAGAGAGAGAGAGAGACTTTTAGCCCACTAGGTAGAAATCTGAATACCTGATAACTTCTAACAAAATTTTTAAACTTCAGTTGTTAACTATACCAAGGAAAACATCAGTTGTTTTCTTTCCTACACTCAGTGAAGGCGAAAGTTGAATTCAAAACATGTTGCTAAGAACATTCTTAGCATCTAGTGCTAAGCACTAGATGTTAGTGATAGCTAATAGAAAATACTTAGTCTTCCCTTCCCTTAGCAAGCTGGTAATTGCTTATTTTCTTAATGTTCCATCCCAGGCAGCATTCTCTGTGTTGACGCTCCTTAATGCTTTTCCATACGGTTTAGTTCAGGTAAAAGTAAGTGCTGAGGACAACTCAAACATCAAGTTCATGCTGATCAATCAATGAATACTACTTGCATAGATAATTTTCCAGATACTACTGGGATATGTATGTCTCTGGTAAGTGGGAACATTTTTACCTGCTTATGAATGTTAGTTAACACTGCATGTCAAGATATACCAGAGTGAGTAAGAAATACATGAATCCACATTAGAGCTGGAAAAAAAAGGGAGTAGAGTGACTGGAGTACTGGTAAACCAAATTGAAAGGAAAGGAGTGAAGAGAAGGAGCTGGAAGGAAAGGAAGAGAATTCAAACAGCAGCTGCACCTTACATATAGGAAGAGGAATCAGAATATGTTAAAACCAGCATGAGGTATGGATGAAGCTATATGGAGTTCATAACTTAACAAGGCCCCTGGTTGAGCAATGAGGCCACACACTCATTTCCAAATTTTTAACCCAGAATTCCTCCTATCTAAAGGAAATACTGGGACAATGTATGGAGAGAGACTGAAGGAAAGGCCATCCGGAGACTGCCACCTCACCTGGGGATCCATCCCATATGCAGCCACCAAACCCAGACTATCCACTATTTGTGGATGCTAAGAAGTGTTTGCTGACAGGAGCCTGATATAACTGCCTCCTGAGAGGTTCTACCAGAGCCTGAGAAATACAAGAGGTGAATGCACACAGCCAACTATTGGACTGAGTGTGGGGACCCCAAAAGAGGAGTTGGAAGGACTGAAACAGCTGAAGAGGTTTGCCCATAGGAAGAACAACAATATCAACTAACCAGATCCCCCAGAGCTTCCAAGGACTAAACCACAAATCATAGATTACACATGGAGGGATCAACAACTCCAGCTGCATATGTAGCGGAGAATGGCCTTATCTGGCATCAATGGGAGGGGAGGCCTTTGGGCCTGTGAAGAGCTTGATGCCTGAGTGTAGGGGAGTGAGACAGGAAGGGGTGAGTGGGTGAGAGAGCACCCTCACAGAAGCACTGTGATGGAGGGAGGGGGTTGGGGTTTTTACTGGGAAGGAGAGATAACATTTGAAATGTAAATAAATAAAAACCGAATAAAAACTAAAAATAAAAAAGTCAAAAGAAAAAGAAAATGCTGTACAAATTTATACTACCAACCAGAAAACTTGTATAAAATTCTAAACTAATGTTGCCTCCTAAAATTAAACAAAGAATACCTACAAAATTTAAATAAATTAATAACAGCAATAATATTGGAGCAGAAAGAAAATGTCTGCACACAAAGAATAGAATAAAAGAGCTAAAGAGTTGGGTAGCAGATCAAAAGAACATTATAATGAACTGTAGAAAACAAGAACCCTCTCATTTAAACTTCAGAATGTCAAAGGTACCTCTTCTGTCCATTCTTATTAAATACAGGACTCAAAGTCTTACATTGACCTATAAGACAAGAAAAATAAAATGATATAATTCAGAAAGGAGAACATTTTTCTTTTGAAAACCTAGTAGACCCTAATCCACTCTAAAATCTTAAAGCTAATGAATATTTTAAGAAAAGTAGCAAGATCTAAAATCAACATAACAAAATCAGTAGGTTTTCTGTAACACTAAAGAACTAAGAAGGATAGCCATTAGGTGGGGGCAGAACTCATTCAGTGTAAGTTAAAGAAAAATTTTAAAATGTGAGTATAAACTTAACCAAAGAGGAGGTACATCTTTAAAACAAAATTTTAATACAGTAAATGAAGAAGACAATCCAATGCCAAGTGTTGCAACCAGCTCCGCTCTACCTGGCTTGAGACAAAAGACTTAACAAAAAATGTTGCAGCTTGTTCCAGTCTTCGGGTCAGGGTCTAGAGGGAGAGAGAAATGGGGATAAGGGGAAGAGACGCTAGGAATGGAGACAAGACAGAGGTTCTGATCCAGTCTCAAGTCTAGTCTTGAGTCTTTTATTGAAGGGAAATCTGGGGTATTTATACACTTTTGCGACGCCCCTTGTAGGCACGTGGATATGACTTAAGCCTTGGAGGCATGGCTAGCACATAGGCCTTACAGGCATGGATAGCTGCTTTTTAGCCATTTTCTGTTAAAAGTTGGCTCCCAACAGCCAAGGTCTATCTGAAAGGACAATTAAATTCATCCAAGACTATGTAAAAAGCATATTTGTTTTATGCAAAAAAATGATAAAAGTTTAATCTAATATAATAAAATGGTTAAAATGTACTTAAATATAATAATTTCAGTGCTTGAAGCACTAGCTTAAACAAGGCAAGCAAGTGAAGATAATTAAAGGGGTCCAAATATGTAATGTCCCCTGAAGAAACCCTTTGTCTGTTAGTGGTATCTTGATAATTTTCATAAGCCCTCTTATTTTGAACCACTTTCCTTTCAAGAATAATTAAAGCATCTTGGGCTTCAGCTCAATGATGTTTTTCCATGACCATGCTAGTGAGGCTTCAAATTGAAGTTTTTGCCTCAATTACTGTGTTCTTATCTCTCAAGCTATTATTGATTGATTCCTTCCTTCTCTTTGATAAAATTTCTACATTGATCATGAAGTTTTATTTTCCACTTTTCATTTAATCTTCAATCTGCACTTTCTTGATACTGAATCAATTCAGGATTGTTCTGAACATTAGATCCTGATTCCCCCAATTGGTGCCTGTGCATCTTATTGCAGTGACCTATTTTGGCATTCCCATGTAGTTATTCTATTATCATTATTATAATTATTATTATTATTATTATTATTATTATTATTATTATTACTAATCATTCCATTCATTTACATCTCAAATGATATCCTTCTTCCCAGTTACCCCTCAACAACCTCTCATCCTACATCCGCCCTCCCCCCTCCCCTTTGCCCATTAGAAGGTGCTACCCCCTACCCACCATCTCACCCTGCCAGTACACATCCACATACACTGGGGCATCAAACGTCCCAGGACCCTCTCCCTTCCCATTGCTGTCTGGCAAGGCCATTCTCTGCTACATGTGTATCTGGAGCCATGAATCCCTCCAGGTACTCTCCTTGGTTGGTGGTCTAGGTTCTGGAAGAACTGGGTAATCAGGCCAGCCTATGTTGTTCTTCCAACGGGGTTCCAATCCCCCTCTGCTCTTACAATTTTTCTGCCAGCTTCCCAACCAGGTTCCCTGAGCTCAGTCTGATGATTGGATCCAAGCATCCACAACTGTATTGGTCAGTTGCTGGCTGGACCTCCCAAGGAACCACCACAGCAGGTTTCTATCAGCAAGCGCCTCTTGACCACGGCAATAGTGTCAGGTTTGGTATGTGTAGACATGATGGATCACCAGATGGGGCAGTCCCCGGATGGTCCTTCCTTCAGTCTCTGTACCATTTCTTATCTCTGTTCTTCCTTTGGACAGGAACACCAAATAAATTGGAGCAGAAAAAGAAATCCTCTCATTATATAATAAAGCAATAAATGCACAGAACAAAGAAATAATATTAAAAGCTGTAAGGAAAAGGGTAAAGTAACATATAAAGGCAGACTTATCAAAAACACAACAGACTTCTCAACAGAGACTCTAAACCAAGATCCTAGACAGATGTCATCCAGACCATAAGAGAACTCACTCAGGATACCATACCCAGCAAAACTCAGTCACCACAGATGGAGAAACCAAGATATTCCAAGACAAAACCAAACCTAAACAATATCTTTCTACTAATCCAACCCTACAGAGGATACTGCAAGAAAAATTCCAAAATAAGCAGGGTAACTACACCCCACAAAAACACAAAAAAATTAAACTTCTCACAACAAACCCAAAAGGCAAAAATCACACACAAACACACACACACACACACACACACACACACACACACACACACACACACTACCATCTCCAACAACAAAAATAGAAGGAACTAAAAATCATCAGTCTTTTGTATCGTTCAATATCAATGAACTCAATTCTCCACTACAAAAAGCTGGAGTAGCCATTCTAATATCCAGTAAATTTAACTTTCAACCAAAAGTTGTCAAACAAGATGGAGAAGAACACTTCATACTCATCAAAAAAAAAAAAAAATCCACCAAGAGGAAGTGTCAGTTCTAAACATCTGTGCTCCAAATGCAAGGGCACCCACATTCATAAAAGAAACTTTACTAAAGCTCAAAACAGACAATGAACCTCACACATCAGTAGTGGGAGACTTCAACACTCCTCTCTCACCAATGGAGAGGTCAGTGAAACAGAAACTAAACAGAAAGACAGTGAAGCTAACAGATTTATCAGATATCTACAAACCATTTTACTTCAAAACAAGAGAATAAACTTTCTTCAGAGCACCACATAGAACCATCTCCAAAATTTACCGTATAATCAGACACAAAACAAGCCTCAACAGATACAAGAAGATTGAAATAATCCCACACAGTCTATCAGATCACCATAGATTAGGCCTGGACTTCAATAACAACAAAAACAACAGAAAGTCCACACACTCATCAAACTGAACAAATCTCTACTCAGTGATAACTTGGTCAGGAAAGAAAGAAATCATAGACTTCATAAAGTACAATGAAAATGAAGACACAGGATACCAAAACTTATGAGACACAATGAAAGCAGTGTTAAGAGGAAAATTCATAGCACTGAGTGCCTCCATAAAGAATTGGAGAGATCCCATACTAGCAACTTAACAACACACCTAAAAGCACTAGAACAGAAAGAAGCAAACACACTCAAGAGGAGTAGATGGCAGGAAATAGTCAAACTCCGGACTGAAATCAAACAAGTAGAAACAAAAGGAACTATGCAAAGAATAAACAAAACCAAGAGACAGTTCTTTGAGAGAAAATCAACAAGATAGAAAATCAACAATATAGATAACCCTTAGCCAAATTAACTAGAAGGCACAGAGACAGTATCCAAATTAACAAAATCAGAAGTGAAAAGGGAGTCATAAAAACAGAAACTGAGGCTATTCAAAATATCATCAGATCTTACTACAGAAGACTATACTCAACCAAACTCGAAAATCTAGATCAAGTGGGTTATTTTTCTAGACAGATGCCACATACCAAAGTTAAATCAAAATCAGGTAAACTATCTAAACAGTCCCATAACCCCTAAGGAAGCAGAAATAGTCATTAAAAGCCTCCCAGCCAAAAAAAGCCCCAGGCCAGATTCTACCAGAATTAGTGCAGAATTCTACTAGACCTTCAAAGAAGAACTAATATTCAAAGAAGAGCTAAAAGAGTATTGACTCCTCAAACTATTCCCCAAAATAAAACAGAAGGAACACTCTAATACATTCTATGAATCCACAGTTATGCTGTCACTAAATCACACAAAGACCCAACAAAGAAAGAGAACTTCAGACCAATCTCACTTATGAATATCGATGCAAAAATGCTCAAAGTTCTCACAAACAAAATCTAAGAACATATCAAAACCATCATTCACTATGATCAAGTAGGCTCCATCCCAGGAATGCAGGGGTGGTTCAATATACGAAAATCCATCAACGTAATCCACTATATAAACAACTTAAGGGGAAAGTCACATGATCAACTCATTAGATTCTAAAAAAGTCTTTGACAAAATATAACACTCTTCCATGTTTAAAGTCTTGGAGAGATCAGGAACTCAAGGCCTATACCTAAACATAATAAAAGCAATTTACTGCAAACCAACAGCCAATATCAAATTAAATGGAGAGATACTTGAAGCAATCCCACTAAAATCGTGGACAAGACAAGGATGCCCACTCTCCCCACATCTATTCAATATAGTACTCGAAGTTCTAGTGAGAACAATAAAATAACAAAGAGATCAAGGGATACAAATTGGCAAAGAAGAAATAAAGGTATCACTATTGCAGATGATATGATAGTATAATAAGTGACCCCAAAAATTCTACCAGAGAACTACTACAACTTCTGCAAAGTGGCCACATGCACTATATAAACAAACTCAAAGGAAAACCCCACATGATCATCTCATTAGATGCTGGAAAAGCCTTTGGCAAAATACAACACCTCTTCATTTTAAAAGTCTTGGAAATTCATGAATTCCAGGCACATACCTAAACATAATAAAAGCAATATATAGCAAACTGTCTTAATTAGGGTTTCTATTCCTGCACAAACATCATGACCAAGAAGCAAGTTGGGTAGGAAAGGGTTTATCCAGCTTACACTTTAACATTGCTGTTGATCACCAAAGGAAGTCAGGACTGGAACTCAAGCAGGTCAGGAAGCAGTAACTGATACAGAGGCCATGGAGGGATGCTGCTTACTGGCTTGCTTCCCCTGGCTCGCTCAGCCTGCTTTCTTATAGAACCCAAGACTACCAGCCCAGAGATGGCACCACCCACAATGGGCCCTGCCCCCTTGATCACTAATTGAGAAAATGCCTTACAGCCAGATCTCATGGAGGCATTTCCTCAACTGAAGCTCTTTTCCCTGTGATAACTCCAGGTTATATCAAGTTGACACATAAAACCAGCCAGTACACAAACCAACAGCCAACATCAAACTAAATGGAGAGGAACTTGAAGCAAGTCCACTAAAATCAGGCAGAAGACAAAGCTACCCACTCTCTCCCTATTTGTTCAATATAGTACTTGAAGTTCTAGCTAGAGCAATTAGACAACAAAAGGATATCAATGGGATGTACATTGGGAAGGAAAAAGTCAAAGTGCTGAGGTCCTGCCTCAGCCTGAGGAGAGTCCTGAGAAAGACAGGAATGGAAACAACATTGATTCAATAATGACTCAGAGTCAGCAGTAGATGCAATCTGCTACTTCAGGTACTCTCTCTGCTCCCTGAGGAGTCTTTATTCTTCATCTTAATCCTAATTCATTATTCCTTCCAGAGAGAACCAGAAAGCAGTCTTTTATTTACTGAAGCTACACCATTAAGGCTTTGATCATTGTTAATAATTATCAAGAATTCTTAAATTTACATAAACTTTGTAAGTCCCAGACCAACAGTCCCAGCCCCTATTACCTTTGAGCAGAACCAAGCACAAAGCAAAAGCCCATTTCCTTACAGGTTTATACAGCCTGTTCTTTATGGGTAGCTGGCCACAGCTCTTCTAGTTTTCTGGGACGGCAGACAGGAGTCTTTAATAACTGCTTCCATGTAAGAGTAGAAAAATGACAAACTACTAAAGCTAAAATAATTCCCTACAAAGTGTTGAATTTGTGTAAATAAAACAGTAAAGCAGTAACGTCTCTCTAATATCTTTCCAGGCATTGTGTCCTCCAATTCTTCAATCAGCTAGAAAGACAGAGTGCTAACTTTTACATGCTTCTTTATCATCTTTTAATTCTTTAAATCTTCATTTCCTTGTCCTAGCAATTCCATAGCCTCTTGAACTCTCCTTCTAATACTATTTATTCCTAAATCATATATAAATTCCTATTTTTCTATCCATATCTTTTCCTCCTGAACCACTTTAACTCTTTGTCCTTAATGTCTCTTAACTTCTCCTGGCTAATCAATGCAGCAGTCATTGGACCGGAAGGTACTACTCGTGCTTCCTCAGGATTCCAAATTTAAGGCCAAGTCTGGCAATGAACCATTTCCCAAAAAGACCATGTAGGCTTTTATGGCCCTTATGATTATATTGTCTAGATCCTTTCCCATGACCCTGAAGGCTAAGAGAAAGGCCTGTTCCTCGTCCTCCACAGCCTCATGACCACCTCTATTCCTCACTCCTGAAAACTGCATCTGTTTCGTTTACTATGGCATGATTTGCTCTGAGTTGTGGGAGAAGCATATTCCCCAGAAAGAAAGATTAAAAGTAGAGTAGTAAAGACAGCAGATCAACTTTGGGGCAACAGCAACCATCAGCACATGTGATGGTCATGTTATCAACAGCCTGGTGATGCTACGGGGACAGGAACTATGTCACACCTCTCCTTATGCAGCCATGCCAGATCCCGTATCAAAGTATCACTATTCCAAGATGATATGACAGTATACATAAGTGACACCCAAAATTCCACTAGAGAACTCCTACAGCTGATAAACTACTTCAGCAAATTGGTGGGATATAAAATTAACTCAAACAAATCAGTAGCCTTTCTTAATACAAAGGATAAACAGGCTGAGAAAGAAATTAGAGAAACAACACCCTTCACAATAGCCACAAATAATATAAAATATCTTACCAAGCAAGTGAATGTGTAGAAAGTAAGATATCATCAGCTATTTTTTAGTTACATCACATTATGGAGAATGAAAGCAATTGAGTCAATGTCCTAAAGGTTAGAGACCTAAAATAAAGATTGCATTGTACAGATAAAAATAACACATGACTGTAGACTATGTGTCCCTCTGTCTCTTATTTATTTATGTATCTACCTAACCTCACTAGTTTTGTCATGAATCTGTTATGTAACCTGGTAGTGTTATTTCTTTTAATCTATAGACAAAGGAAGCTATTGGCATTCTTCTTTTGGCTTTGCTTTAATGTATTCTGTGTATGTAATAAATTATTTTATATAAATTCTATATAGATTCTACATATGTAATGTATTTAATGTATGAAACTTGGCAGTTTGGAGTGAGTCATAGAGTCCTTACTGAATGAGAGAGAATGTCGTATATACACTCTTCCATTATATCTCTAGGGGTGTTAATCACAATTTAGGAAATTTGCTTACCTATTGTAATAAGAAAGTCCACTTACTTGATGTCTTATCTTTTTCCTGGCTTGTTTATGTTGCAAAGTTAAACATGCTTATTTGGAATCTGGGTATCTGAGGGCAGTAGAGAAAGCAAGAGTTGGAGCTTATGTGTCACTAAAAAGACCTGTGAGTACCGTGGGTATATAAGAAAACAAATAATAGAAGACACAGCAAGTTTCACATTTTCATATCTGTGAAGCTCTGATGTAGTTTGATTTTATAATCATATAGTTCATACAATAAAGTTGTAAACATGTTGTTAGTCCCTTTCTTGTTTCTGTGCTAAAAAAAGCAACTTTGGGAACATTTATTTTGGCTTACAGTTCCAGAGAGAAGAGTCCATCATGGTGGGAAGGCATGGCAGTAAGTGGCAGCATGGTGACAACAGCTGGAAGTGGGAAGAGGGTATGAGCTCCTGAAGCCTACTCTCAGCCATGTACTTCCTCCAGCAAGGCTCTATCTCCTAAAAGTTCCATAACTATTCCAAAAAGTACAATCAACTAGGCACTAGCTGTTCCAATACAGTCACCATGGGCAACGTTTCTCATTCAACTTACTATGTCTCCTCACTTTTTTTATTTAAGCAGAATGATAGTAAGAAAGTTAAATTTCTTTTATGTCACAAGGGAGGGAGTTGGGGCAATTAATTTGGAACACAAGAAAGTGTATCTGGCAGGGTGTCTAACACATTCACTGAGTTAGGTGTTGCTGTTAAGTTACATAAAGCCACTTTCTCTGCCTTTCTGCTTCTAAACAGCAGACAGGTTCTTGTGGTATTGAGAAAGTGTGGTGTTGTTAAAGTAAGAGCACAAACTCTCAGAATAGATATCAAAGCCTAGACTTGCCAACAAGCAAGATGTCACTAATTGGCATTTCAGACTCTTTTCCTGCCATTGACCAAATTATCTTGAGAAATTGTGGTCTTCCCCTATGAGTAAAATCTTGTTCCGCTTTGTGGTGTGTGTGTGTGTGTGTGTGTGTGTGTGTGTGTGTGTGTGTGTGTGTAGTTTATGCTTGTGTGCATGTGTGGGTGGGTGTGCTTACCTGTGCATGCATGTTTGGAAGGCAGAGTTGGGCTATATGTATCTTTCTCTATTGCTCTCCATCATATATTTTGACCAAGGTTTGACACTCAACCTTGAGCTCCCTGTTTCATCTAGACTGGCTGCCACCAGGCTCCTGAAATCAGCTTGTCTTGTTCCAGCAAACTTTTCTCCAGGACTGTGACTACAGGCACATTCAACCACTCTCTGTGCTTTACATGAATGGTGAGGAGTCATATTCCAGCCCACAAGCCTGTGCTGTGAGTGAATGAGAAAAAGAAATTGAAAAGGACATGACTGCTTCTAAGCATGGGGGAAGAGGGTTATTGCAGATTAAAGGGAGAACATAGCCAGAGGCAGTTACATCTGGGAGAATCCAGAGTGGATATACACCTGAGCCCAAACATGTCAGCAAAATGAGGGAAAAAGAGGGAAGAGCCTGCAGAGTAAAGGGTGATGAAAAGTCCTGATAACCAAAATGAATAGATTATATAGAGAGGGGGTAAGCACAGCCTAACCCTAGCCTGGGAGAAGTTTAGGGTAGGGGGCAGGATATGCCAGCTATGCCTTTTGATAGATAGGGACTGAGGGATTCTAGGAGAACTTGGTTGCCAGGTCCACTTTGATATGATAAATAGGCACCTGAGCTTTTGTCTTAGATTTGAGACCTAGCAGTAAGCATCATACCCACTGAGCCATCTCCCCAGACCTGACTTATTTTTGACATTTAAATGTTTGACTTGCATGTAGCACAGTTTTGCTTTTGAAGCTTTTCCATTTTTTTTAAAACATGCCATAAGCATGTTCACTTGATGCAGTTTCACACGGACCAAAATACAAACTCTTAGTCATTTGTAATTTTGTTTTTCAGAAACTCTCATTTATATCCAAAAGCTTTTAAGCATTTGTAAGAGGACAATTGTCTCTATATTTATTATCTAATATATATTATGTTTTTTATATAGATAGATAGATTATAGATATAGATATAGATAGGGATAGAGATAGAGATAGAGATAGAGATAGAGATAGAGATAGAGATAGAGATAGAGATAGAGATAGAGATAGAGATATTATTGTGTATGTATGTATGATTGGCTATACTCACCTGTACATGCACGTTTGGAGACTAGAGTTGAGCTATAATAATATATGCTATGTTATTAGAGTAAATGGTAGATGAAAAGTTTTGGCAATCATCATGGCTGAGTTATACAGGGAAGTGCAACCCCAACCCAGGGCTAGAGAAGTTTAGGGTAGGGGGCAGGGTATGCCAGCCATACTCTATGACAGGTAGGGACTGAGAGATTCTGAGAGAACCTGGTTCTCTTATTTACTAGACTCAATTATCTCACTCTTTATATACATATATGATATGTAACATATTAATATCTGTATAATATAATATAATAACACTATTATATAATATACTTTATTTTATTTACATATATACATATTAAATATAATATACACTGTACATGATTTTATTAAATTATTTTATTTATTTACATACAAAATGTTGTCCTCCTTCTGGAACCCCCTCCCTGAGTTTTTCACCCCATCCTCTTTGCTTCTGAAAGGGTGCTCCTCCACCTAACCACTGCCAGCATCCCCTTCTCTAAGGCATCAAGTTTCTACAGGATTAAGCAGAGAAGGATAGATGATAGATAGATAGATAGATAGATAGATAGATAGATAGATAGATAGATAGATAGATAGATAGATATCATATTATATATAGCATATTGTCAACTTTATTTTTATTTTTTATTAAATTATTTCATTTATTTATGTTCCAAATGTTGCTCCCTTCCCTGTTCCCCCCTCCCAGAATTTTCTTCATCCCATCCTCTCTCCTCTTCCCCTACTAAGAAGTGTTCCCCAACCCACTCACCCACCCTCCTCATATACTCACCTCCACCTCCACCTCCCCCTCCCCCAGCATCCTCATTCCCTGGGGCATCAAGGCTCAATAAGATTAGTCACATCAGGGGCTGGAGAGAAGGCTCAGTGGTTAAGAACACTGACTGCTCTTCTGGAGATTCTGAGTTCAAATCCCAGCAACCACATGGTGGGTCACAACCATCTGTAATGAGATCTGATGCCCTCTTAGGGGATGTCTGAAGACAGCTACAGTGTACTTACATATAATAATAAATAAATAAATCTTTGGGATGAAGTGAGAGGGGCTGGAGCAAGTGAAGCCTGAGCAAGAGGGAGAAGGGAAGAGGGGAAAAAAAGAAAGATTAGGCACATCATTTCCCACTGAGGCCAGACTAGGACCAGTCCTCTGCTATGCCAGGGGCCACAGACCAGCACGTTTATGCTCTTTGGAAGGTGGTTTAGTCCCTGGGAACTCTAAGGGGTCCAGGTTAGTTGATACTGCTACAATTCCCATGAAGTTGCCATCCTCTTCAGCTCTTTCAATCCTTCCCTAACTCTTCCGTAGGAGTCCCTGACCTCAGTCCAATGATTGGCTATAGGTATCTGCCTCTGTCTCAAATGACACTCTTGACAGAGCATTTTTCTAAGGAGTCTGTGTATCACCTAAGTGCTCTTTCCTCATAGATGTTTTGATTTTCTCTGTTGGAGGGGACCTCAAAGTCTCCATGGAAAACAAGAGAATAACCAACAACAATGAAACAGTACGCTAAGCTTGTCCCAATATTCTAAGCATGTCCAGAGGATGGCAACCACTCATGCAATGTCTGGATTTGGGGTATGCCTGACAGATGGGACAGCTCTAGGAAACTGCTGTTGTAAGTAGGATGACTTGCCAATGAGGATGGATCCTATTATTTTATTTCTTGCCTGCCCCACTTCTTGAGAGACATAAAAGTCTGTCTTCTCCACTGCATGCTCACTTCTTAGAAAGTATTGCATCTTAGCTATCCACTTTTTTCAGTACTTAGAACAACATTTTGCATACAGATGACACTAATTATATTTTCTTGATTTAGCTAAATTCAACTCAGTGAATGCTGATAAACTAGAATGACCTATATCATAACTTCTTTTCCTGGTACAGTAAAATTACATGTTTATGGAAATACAATGGCCAAAGACCAATGACCTCCCATTACTCATTTATTATAAAAGGGAAATATTGTGCATGATATGCAAGTAAATATAGTAGATTAGAACTGTTATTAACTCTACAATTGCTTCAAAGCCTTTTAATTATTTAACAAAACTCAAAGAAAGAAAAGAAGGACAGACTTAGAAACCATGTGTAGTTTCCCAAATAAGCACATTTTGGATTCATAGTTCTCCATGTTAAACTTACTGCCATATTTTATATAATTAACCTAACAAATGAACATTCATTTCCATCTTCATTGTACATGCGCCACTGTGTTTTACAGACATACCCTTTACTAATATATCACTGAGGTTTGTTGAAAAGGTGATGGATTTAATTATTTTTTAATTATTTTCTTTGCATTCCAGCCCTTGTCCTCCCTCCCAGTTGCCCTCCCACAATTCCTCATCACATTTTCCCTCCCCCTTGCCTCCAAGAGGATGCTCCCTCTCCCCTGGTATCCCCCTTCCCTGGGGCCTCAAGTCTCTCCAGGATTAAGCACATCTCCCACTATGGCTAGATCAGGCAGTCCTCTGCTACATATGTGCCAGGGGCCTTGTATCAGTCCATGTATGCTACCTGGTTGATGGCTCAGTCTCTGGGAGCTCCCAGGGGTCCAGGTTAGTTGAGAATGCTGGTTAGTCTATAAGGTTGCCCTCCCCTTCAGCTTCTTCAATCCTTCCCCTAATTTAACCATAGGGGGTCCCTGACTTTAATCCAATGGTTGGCTGTAAGTATCTATGTCTGTCTCAGTCAGCTGCTGGTAAAGCCTCTCAGAGGACTGCCATACCAGGCTCCATCTTTAAGCACATCATAGCATCAGTAATAGTGTCAGGACTTGGTGCCACCACCATGAGATGGATCTCAAGTTGGGCCTGTCACTGGACAACCTTTTCTTCAGCCTCATCTCCATTTTTATTCCTGCAGTTCTTTTAGACAGGTACAATTTTGGGTCAGAAATTTTCACTGTGGGTTTGTAACTCGGTCCCTCCACTTGGAGACCTGTCTAACTACAGGAGATGGACTCTGAGTTTCCTTTCCCCAGTGTTGGGCATTTCAGCTAAGGTCACCCCCATTGAGTCCTGGGAGTCTCTCGCACCTCAGATCTTTGGAAATTTCTAGAGACTTCACCCACCCCTAGAAACTGCTTATCTCCATTCTTTCTCCTGGCTCTCTGGCCTTCTCTCTGTCACCTACCCCATATCTAATCTTGTGCCCCTTTCCTCGTCCCCTTCTCTCTCCCAACAAAATCCCTTCCTCCCTCTGACTCCCATGATTATTTTGTTCCCCCTTCAAATTGAGATTGAAGAATCCTCATATGAAACTTCTTTCTTGTTAAACTTCTTATGGTTTGTGGGTTGTATCCTGGATATTCTGCACTTTTGGGCTGATATCCACTTATAAGTGATTAGTGAAAAATTAGTTTTAAAATATGGCCTCATTTAAAAGGTAGTGTCCTCTTGAAAGCTTGAAGGCACATGGAAGGATGCTTGAATTTAACTTAGAATGGGAAGTAAAATAGTCATAAGCAGCAGATGGAGGGAGGGAAACAGAAGGGGGATGGAGAGGGGAATGGGAAGAGTTCAGGATCAGGTGTGGGAAAGGTGGCTAGATGGCCATGAAAAGGAATGAAACTTGAAATTGACAGAATGAGGAGGTATTGGGCATCTCCAGGATGAGACAGAGACCTGGGATAAGGGAGGTACCCAAGAATCAATGGGGGTGATCTTAACTGTGATTCACAATATTGGGAATTTGGAACCTGAAGTGGCTACCTCCTGTAGCCAGGCAGGAAGCCCAGTGGAGTGATAGAGACACCAACCTACTCACAAAACCCAATTTTGTTTCAAACCAAAATTTGTCCTGTCTATTAGAAATACAGACATGGGGGATGGAGCAGAGACTAATCAAATGACCAACCAATAACCAGCCCAACTTGAGACCCATCCCATGAGCAAACACCAATCCTTGACACTATTAATGATACACTGTTATGCTTGTAAACAGAAGCATGCTGTTCTCTGAGAGGCTCCACCCACCGGCTGACTCAAACCAATACAGACACCCACAGTCAAACAATGAATATAGCTTGGAGACTCTTATGGAAGAATAGGATTGTGGGCTCTGAAGAGGAGAGAAACTCCACAGGAAGACTAACAGTCAACTTAACCTGGATCTTTGGGGCCCTCAGAGTCTCAACCAGCAACCAAAGAACATACATGGCCTCCCCACACACATGAAGCAGATGTTATACATCCTAGTCTTCATGTGGGTCCGAACAACTGGAACGGGGGCTATCTCAAAGCCTGTATGTTCTTCTAGGTGGGATGACTTGTCTGGACTCAGTGGGAGAGAAAGTACCTAGCCTTGGAGAGACTTGAAGTGCCAGGGTGGAGAGGATACCCAGGGGACCCCCACCTGCTCAGAAGAGAAGGGGAAGGAAGATGGATGAAGAATTGTGGAAAGAGGTGACCTGGATGGAGTGCAGGGAGCATGATGTAAAGTGAGTAAGTAAAAAGTAAAAATTTTTAAAAGGTAGTGTCTTCTTGAAAAAAATAGGACAAAGTACTAACCTTAACTCTATAGACAGCAAACAAAAACCTTTCAAAAGTGAGGGTTTTGTCAAGATTTTAATGTACTCACATACAAAAATGTGTCTTCTTCTAATTATTCCTTTTAAGTAATTATGATAGCATAAAAAGACTACCAGGAAAACATCACAGTTGAATCAAAAATATGTCTTACCTCTCTCTCTCTCTCTCTCTCTCTCTCTCTCTCTCTCTCTCTCTCTCAAAACCCACACAGTGAGCAAGACTATGCACTGATGCTGTCAGACCTGATTGGTACATCTACAATGTCACCCACATATCTGTGGCTCAGGGATTATCTCAGAAAATGAGAGACTGAGTTACAGGACCCAGATGCTTACTTGCTGTGAGATAGTATCTTACCTGAAAGCTTACCCAGGAAATCTCAATATGGCTGCCTGAACAGAGCAGCATAACGAAGCCTGGCATGGAGTTGCACACCTTTACTTCCCACATTGGGGAGGCAGAGGCAGATGGATTGCTGAGTTCAAGGCCAAGCTACTCTGCAGAGTGAATTCCAGAACAACCAGGGTTATGCAGAGAAATCCTGTCTCAAAATACCAAAAAGAAGGGGGAAGAAAGGGGGAGAAAGAGCAAGAAGAAATGGGGGGGAAGAGGAATAAGAAGGAAGAAAGCAAAGAAGGAAGGAAGGAAGGAAGGAAGGAAGGAAGGAAGGAAGGAAGGAAGGAAGGAAGGAAGGGAGGGAGGGAGGGAGGGAGGGAGGGAGGGAGGAAGGAAGGAAGAAAGGAAGGAAGGAAGGAAGGAAGGAAAGAAGGAAGGAAGGAAGGAAGGAAGGAAAAAGAAAAGGAAGAGGAAGAACAGCTGTATAGTAAATGAAACCAGTTGAAATGCCAGCATGGAAGGTGACATTTCACAGGTTCCCATCCTTAAACAAAGAGCAACAAACAACCAATGACTGCTGAGAGAATTGTTTTTTACAGGCATAAGCCTTCTGATACATTATGTTATCCAAGTTATACACTTTCAACTGGTCTGCCATAAGCACAAATAACAACACTAAATGGGCTCAGTAGTGTGTGTGTGTGTGTGTGTGTGTGTGTGTGTGTGTGTGTGTGTGTG
>JANHMN010000016.1:48157405-48178652 GCA_030674055.1 Rhabdomys pumilio
AAAAAAAAAATTCCAACACATACACACACACACACACACACACACACACATGCATACATACCAAAAGGCACACACAGTCTTATAACGAAGGAAATAACGAAGATCATTTCTGAGGACATTTGCTGAGTGATATATACTAGAGAAAGGCAAACATTGTGTGGTCTGCAGAGTCTTTGAATAGGAGACCCAGTTGTAATAGTAAGGTGAATGTGAATTTGGGAGCATGTAAAATAAAAGGTGGGGGCACAGCCGCATAGAAGCAGCAGGAGTGGGGATGGGACAGGGAGTTCCCGGTGGAGGGGGAATGGTGAAAAGGGATAACATCTAAAATGTAAATAAGTAGAATATCCAATATAAAAATAAAACAAAAGAAGGTGAAATATTTCAGCCAAAGAGCACACAGATTTACAAGTACTAGAAGACAAGTATTAGGTTACTACACAGTTTACTAAGAATAGACTTCAAGTAGTCTTGCCACAAAAAGAAGGTAATGATCCAATGTGGTGAGCATGCTCTTTAGACTGACTGTGATAATAATTTTATAATGGATGTACATCTATGACCTCAAAGCATCATGTATGTATGTATGTATGTATGTAT
Source organism: Rhabdomys pumilio (assembly GCA_030674055.1). Lineage (NCBI taxonomy): Eukaryota > Metazoa > Chordata > Mammalia > Rodentia > Muridae > Rhabdomys > Rhabdomys pumilio. The sequence continues at coordinate 48,158,006 of JANHMN010000016.1, forward strand.
GTATGTATATTATACATTATATTCATATATATGTACATTCAATGGTTATTTGACAGACATACCATAATTAACTGAAAACTTTCATATTAATTTAGAAAAATTACATATATGTGACTCAATATAATTCAGCCTTAATAAAAGAGAATCATATCATCTATGACAACATGAAATGAACTAAAAAGACACTGTACTAATAGAAAAATGAATATATCTGTCCAACAAAGCAGGTCAGCCCCCTGAAGATTTCATCTCTCCCTCTGATCTTTGAAAGCCAATCCCCCAGTTTCATGCACAGCTCTGCAGCGGAACTCTTGCTGTCCACCCCTGTCCCATCTCCAGTGGATCACACAGATCTTTCCCTCCAAACTTTCTTCCTTGATTCATTGTTTTAGCCCAGACCACAGTTCTAGCAGGCACTCTCTGGAAACCTTCAGTGACTCCAACCAAGTATCTAGGTAGGCAAACAGCAGATCCTCACCTTTCCCTCCATGTCCCATGTCCAATCCCTGAGTCCTATAACCAGCTCTGTAACAGAAAACCTGCTGCAGCTTTTGCTTCTTCTCTGCCCCTATCTCCAGTGTATCACACAGACCTTCACTTCCAAACTTTTCTTCCCCACATTCATTGTTTTATTCCAACCCCAACACCAGCAGAAACTTCCTGGGAACCCATAGGCCACTCTGGCCAGGAAAGCATGTAGGCTAACTATCAATCTTCACCTCTCCCTTTATACCTCCAAGTCCAATCCCCCAGTCTCATCCCCAGCTCTGTAACAGACTATATGTTAGAGCCTCTCCTTATTCTCTGCCCCCATTTCCAGGAGACTAGGTAGATCTTGGTGGGAAATCCTGCTTTTCTTCCTTTTGTGAATCTCAACACTCCCCAGTCCATCCCCAAGTGTCAGCCCCCAATATATATACACACATCTAGTGGTCACACATATCAGGATTTCAGAAGAATTTCCTACCAGGCAACATACAGTCACCTCAATATCCTAAGAACCAGAGAGAGCTATAATAATCAGGAAACAAAATAAAGACAAGACTAGATATCAGCACTTAGAATTTCAGTCTTCCCAAACCCAGATGCCTAGATTCCTGCATAAAAACACAATCAGCAACAGTCAGGGCAATGTCTCCTTTAGATCTCAGGAACCCTACCACACAGCAAGCTCTAAAAAATATAACTAAAGTACAAAAAAAACCAGAAAATAGCCATTATAAATAAGATAGAGGTCCTTAAAGAGGAAATTAATAAATCTCTTAAGAAATGTATGAAAGCACAAACAGTGGAAGGAAATGAATGAAACAGTTCAAGACATAAAAGTGTAAGTAGAATCAATAAAGAAAATCAAACTGAGGGAAATCCAAAAGTGAAAATTTTAAGAACTCAAATAGAAACCTCAGAGGCAAGCCTCACAACAAATACAAGAGATGGAAAGAAACATATTAGCATTTAAGACTTGATAGAAGAAATAGACTTTGAAAAATGGAAATGTTAAATCTAAAACATCCTAACAAGAAAAATGCAGGATACATAGGAACTTATGGAAAAACCAAATCTAAGAATAATGGGAATAGAAGAAAGAAAAGAACAGAAAATATTTTCAGCAAAATCATAGAAAAAAATTTACCTATCCTAAAGAAGACGATGCCTATCAAGGTACAAGAAGAATACAGAATACCAAATAGACTAGATCAGAAAAAAATTACTTTCAACAAATAATAAAATAATATATGTACAGAGCAAAGAAAGAACATTAAAAGCTACAAGAAAAAAAAAGTATCTGTAAAAGACCTGTTATAATAAAACCTGATTGTTCAATGGAGACTATAAAAGCCAAAAAGGCCTAGACAGATGTTTTAAAAACTCTAAGGGACCACAGATACCAGTCCAGACTACTATACAAACAAAACTTCCAATCACAATAGATGGAGAAAATAAAACATTCTATAACAAAACCAAATTTAAACAATATCTATTTACAAATATAACCTACAAAAGAGGCTAAAAATTCCAACCTATAAAGGTTGAGCACACCCAAAACCACAAGCAATAAATAATCCAAGACTAGCAAATTACACAAACACACAGACACACAAACACATATCACCACCATGACCGCAACCACCACCACCACGACCATCACTACCACCACCACCAAAAAACAGCAACAGCAAAATAACTGAAAGCAACAAATACTCGTCCTTAATATCTCTTAACATAGTTTCAATTCCCCAATAAAAGGATATAGACTTACAAAATGGATGTGAAAATAAGATCCAATAAGATTTTGCTACATGCAGACACATACCTTAACATAAAGAATAGACATTACCTCAGATATATATGTATGTATGTATGTATATATCAAAAAATAGACCTAAGAAGCAAACTGGTATAGCCATTTTAATATCTTACAAAATAAATTTCAAACCAAAGCTACTCAGAAGAGATAGGGAAAGACACTTATGGTAGTTTGAATATGCTTGGTCCAAAGAAAGTGATACTAGTAGGAGTATGGCCTTGTTGAATTAGGTATAGCTTTGTTGGAGGAAGTGTGTCACTGTGGGAGTTGGGTTTTGAGGTCCTATGTTCAGGCTCTACCCAATACAGAGAGAATCTTTTCCTGGTTGCCTTCAAATCAAGATATAGAACTCTCAGCTCCTTCTCTACCACAATATCAGCCTGTCTGATGACATGATTCCCTATATGAGGATAATAGACTGAATCTCTGAAACTGTAAGCCAACTTCAATTAAATTTTGTCCTTTATAGAAGTTGCCTTGGTCATGGTGTCTCTTCACAGCAAATGAAACCTTAACTAAGACAATAGTACAAACTCATCAAAGGAAAATTTCATCACCAGTACATTGCAATTCTTATCATCTATGCACCAAACACAAGGGCCCCTAAGTTTGTAAAACAAACACTACTACAGTTTAAATTACATGTTGACCCTCACACACTGATAGAGAAAGAATTCAATACCCAACAGTCACCAACAGACAGGTCATCCAGACAAAAATAAGCAGAGAAATGCAGAGCTAATTGACATTATACACCAAATGAACCTAGCAGATATTTATAGAACATTTTACCTAAAACAAAAGAATAAACCTTTTTCTTCTTAGCACCTCATAGAGCCTTCTCCTAAATTAACAACATGCTCAAATACAAATTCAATCTAGATATATACATGAAAGCTGAAATAATATCTTATATCCTATCTGACCACAATGGATATTAGCCAAAAAGGTACAGAGTACCCAGGATACAATCCACAGAACTTAAGAAGTTTAACAAGCCAAATGGCCAAAGTGAGGATGCCTCAATCCCAGTTGGGAGAAAGAAGAAAGCAATCATGGAGCCCAGTGGGAGGGAGGAACCTGGGTAGGAGAGGGGACAGGGAGGGAAGAGGGAACTTGTAGAGTCCACCTCCAGTAGAAAGACAGGGCATCCTGTGGGATGATGCGGTTGCCATCCCATAGTCAAAAACCCTGACCCAGAATTGTTCTTGTCTAAAAGAACTGCAGAAACAAAACTGGAGAAGAGCCTGAGAGAAAGGAGATCAAGCAAAAGGCCAAAATTGGGATCCAGCTCAAGGGGAGGCTCTATGATGTACTTTCAGCCAGAAGCCTAGCATAACTGCCCTCCGAGAGGACTAAGCAGCTGAAAGAATCAGATACAGATACTTACACCAACAAATGAACAGAACCTAGGGACCCCTGTGGTGGAATTAAGGAAAAACTGGAAGAAGCTGAAGAGGATGGTGACCCCATAGGAAGACCAGAAGCCTCAACTAACCTAGACCCCCGAGATCTATCAGACACTGAGCAACCAACCAGACAGCATACACCAGCTGTTATGAGGCCCCCCAACACATATACTGCAGAGAACTGCCTGGTCTGGCCTCAGTGAGAGAAGAAAGTATCTAACCTTCAAGAGATTTGAGGTCCCAGGGAGTGAGGAGGTCTGGTGGGGTGGGGGTGGAGTGATGGGGACATCCTTTTATAGACAGAAGAGAAATTATGGGATGAGGAACAATCAGAGGGCAGACCAGGATGGAGATAATGGCTGGTCTGTAAAAAAAAGATTAAAGAAAAAAAAAAAGAGTACATCACAAAGATTATCTACCATGATCAAGTAAGCTTCATCTCAAAGATGAAGATATGGTTCCACAGACATAAATCAATAAATGTAATCAACCATATAGAACAACTGAAAGAGAAAAACCACATGATCTTCAAATTAGATGTGGAAAAGGCCCTTAACAAAATCCAACCTTCCTTCATGATAAAACTTCTGGAGATACTAGTGATACAAGGACCATTCTTTAATGTAATCAAGGCAGTTTACAGCAAGCCCCAAAATAAATGGAAAATTTCAAGTCTTAGCTAGAGCAATAAGACAACTAAGGAATATTAAGGGTATACATACTGAAAAGGAAGAAGTCAAAGTATCTTTATTTGCAGATGATATGATAGTATACATAAGTGAGCATAAAAAAAAAATCCCATCAGGGAGCCCCTACATCAGATAAACACTTTTGCCAAGGTAGATAAATTAACTGATAAAAAATCAGTAGCCCTCCTATATACAAATGACAAAAGGACTAAGGGGGAAAACAGATAAACAAGGAAGGCCCAAGCAAGGAAGCTTGAATCTCTCTTAGAAGGAGGATGAAGGTAGGTGGAGGGAGGGAACTGGAAGGGAGGATGGGACATGGGGAAAGAAATGGGGGATTCAAGATCAGGTGTGGGGAAGGACAAGAAGGACAGCCAGATGACCATGAAAATGAATGGAAATCTACAACTTATAGGAGTGAGGAAGTGGGATGGACAACTCCAGGACAAGACACGGCTTGGGACAAGGGAGGTTCCCAAAAATCTATGGGGTTGACCTTGACTGTGACTCACTACATTGGGAATATAGAACCTGAAGAAGTCACCTCCTATAACCAGACAGGAACCCCAGTGGATCGGTAGAGACACCAACCCACCCACAAAACCCACTTTTGTTCCAACTCAAATTTTATCTTGTCTACAAGTAATGCAGTCATGGAAAAGTATAGGTACTTGTGTCTGGGAACTGCAGGGTTCCTCAAACCATGCTGTGCTGCGTGTAGTTGGCTGGAAACGCCCTGGGTTCCTCCAGCTGGAAGTTAGGCCCAGCTGCTGTAACTCCATGGTTCCTCACAGCGTGACCCCAACACAAGTTGGCCCCAACAAGTCTTTGGGTTTCCAAAGTGGGTGTATTGGCATGACGGATGGTGGATGGATCTCCATGCGCACGCGCACGCATACACACACACACACACACACACACACACACACACACACACACACACGTATAAAACCGAGGGCAGTCCTGAGTTATATAGGGAGGGAAAGAGGGGGGAGGTTGGCTTTACCCTCTGGCCTTCTGGTACCTCATTAGTATGTAAATCTCTCTAGGGTCTGAGGCCTGTTTATCATGCCCTCCACCTGTGTCCTATGTAACTGAAGGGTGCATGTTGAATGGAGATTAGACCTCCTGTCAGGCCCGATAGAAAAGGGAACAGAGATTAAAGGAATGGCCAACCAATAATCAGCTCAGGCCCAATTTGAGACACACCTCATGGGCAAGCACCATTCCCTAACACTATTAATGATACTCTGTTATGCTTGTAGACAGGAGCATGTTGTCCTCTGAGAGACTCCACCCAACAGCTGACTCAGACAGATACAGTCACCAAACAGAGGGGTTTGGGGATTCTTGTGGAAGAATAAGAGGAAGGATTGGGAGTCCCGATAGGGATAGGAACTCCACAGGAAGATGAACAGAGTCAACTAACCTGGACCCTTGAGGCTCTCAGACTCTGAACCACCAAACAAAGAACTTAAAAAGGCTGGGCATAGGCCTTCCCATACATATGTAGCAGATGTGCTGTTTGGTCTTCATGTGAGTCTTGAACAACTGCAATTGGGAGCTATTCTAAAAGCTGTTGCCTGTATGTGGGATCTGTTCTATTAGCTGGCCTCAGTGGGAGAGGTTGCACCTAGCCTCACAGAGACTTGGAGTGACAGGGTTGGGGGGAGTGGATACCCAGGGAGTCCCCCACCCATCCAGAGAATAAGGGGAGGGGGAAAGAATTGTGGAAGGGGTTACTGGGAGGAGAGCAATGACTAGAATGTTAAATAAATAGATAGATGATAGATAGATAGATAGATAGATAGATAGATAGATAGATAGATAGATAGATAGAGCCAGCATGGTATTCACATACAAATAAGCATATTGATCAGAGGAATCAAATTGAAGACCTAGACATAAATCTGCATACCTATAGACTTCTATTTTTTTTTTTATAAAGAAGCCAGTAATACACACTAGGAAAAAAATAAATCTTCAACATCCAAGGATAAAACTGGATAGCTGGATGTAGAATAATTTAAGTAAATCAAAACTTATAACCCTGCACAAAATTCAACTTCCAATGCACTAAAGACTTCAACATAAAGCCAGATAAATCCAACCTGACAGAAGAGAAAGTGGGGAATGTCTGTGAACTCACTGGTACAGGAAAAGACTTCTTGAACACAACACTGCAGGTAATATGATCTACAATTATTAAATGGGACCTCATGAAACTGAAAAACTTCTGTCAGGCAAAGGACATTGTCACTTGGACAAAGACACAGCCTACAGAATGGGAAAAGAGTTTTATCAACTCCACATCTAGTAGAGGACTTATATCTAAAATATATAAAAAACTCAAGAAATTAGATATCAAAAGTCAAAAAAATCCTACATGATCATGGTGAATGATCGCTTTGAAGTGTTCTTGGATTAGGTTTACGAGAATTATATTGAGTATTTTTGCATCAATATTCATGAAAGAAGTTGGTCTGAAGTTCCCTTTCATTGTTGGGTCTTTGTGTGGTTTAGGTATCAGTGTAACTGTGGCTTCATAGAACAAATTGGGCAGTGTTCTTTCTGTTAGGTCTTTGAAGGTCTGATAGAATTCTGCACTAAAACCATCTGGTCCTGGGCTTTTGTGGTTGGCAGACTTTTAATGACTGTTTCTATTTCTTTAGGATTTGTGAGACTGTTTAAATGGTTTATCTGATCCTGATTTAACTTTGGTACCTGGTAACTGTCTAGAAAATAATCCATTTCATCTAGATTTTCCAGTTTTGTTGTGTATAGGCTTCCTGACTTTGTTAATGTGGATACTGTCTCTGTGCCCTCTGGTTAGTCTGGCTAAGGGTTTATCTATCTTGTTGATTTTCTAAAAAAAAAAACAGCTCCTGGTTTTCTTGATTCTTTGTATAGTTCTCTTTATTTCTACTTGGTTGATTTCGACCCTGAGTTTGATTATTTCCTGCTGTCTACTCCTCTTGGGTGTATTTGCTTCTTTTTGTTCTAGATGTTTCAGATGAACTGATAAGATACTAGTGTATGATCTCTCCAATTTCTTGGCACTCCATTTCAAGGCACTCATCCCAATGATGCAAGGATGGTTCAATATATGGAAACTCATCAATATAATCTACTATATAAACAAATTTAAAAAAAAAACCCACATGATCATCTCATTAAATGCTGAAAAGACCTTTGATAAAATGCAACACTCCTTCATAGTATTAGAGAAATTAGGAATTCAAGGTTCATGCATAACCATAATAAAAGCAATACACAGCAAACCAATAGTCAACATCAAAATAAATGGGGAGAAACTTGAAGCAATACCATTAAAATCAGGGATAAGACAAGGCTGCCCACTCTCCCCTTATCTATTCAATATAGTACTTGAAGTTCTAGCCAGAGCAATTAGACAACAAAAGGAAATCAAAAGGATACAAATTGCAAAGAAGGAAGTCAAGAAATCACTATTTGCAAATGATATGATAGTATACATAAGTGACCCAAAAAAATCCACCAGAGAATTCCTACAGATAGTAAACAATTTCAGCAAAGTGGCTGGATATAAAATTAACTCAAACAAATAAGTAGCTTTCCTCTAATCAAAAGATAAACAATTTGAGTAAGAAATTAGGGAAATGACATCCTTCACAATAGTCACAAATAATATACCTCAGTGTGAATCTAATCAAGCAAGTGAAAAATCTGTATCACAAGAACTCCAAGTCTCTGAAGAAAAAAATTGAAGAAGATCTCAGAAAATGGAGACATCACCCATGCTCATCCATCATCAGGAATAATATAGTAAAAATGGCTATCTTGCCAAAAGCAATGTACAGATTCAATGCAATCCCCATCAAAATTCCAACTCAATTCTACATACAGCTAGAAAGAGCAAAATGCAAATTCATCTGGAATAATCAAAAAAAACAAAAACAACAAAAAACAGGATAGTGAAAACCATTCTCAACAATAAAAGAGCTTCTGGGGGAATCACAAGAATCACCATCCCTGACCTCAAGCTGCAATAGTAATAAAAAAAAATAAAAAATAAAAAATAAAAAACCATGGTATTGGTACAAAGGAAGGCACATTGATCAGTGGAATAGAACTGAAGACCCAGAAATGAACCCACACACCTATGGTCACTTGATCTTTGACAAAGAATCCAAAACCATCCAGTGCAAAAAAGAGCATTTTCAACAAAGGGTGGTGGTTCAACTGGTGGTCAGCATGTAGAAGAATGCAAATTGATCCATTCTTATCTCCTTGTACAAAGTTCAAGTCCAAGTGGATCAAATGACCATAGGTGTGTGAGTTCTTCTTAGTAGAGGACACTCAAATGGCTGATAAACACTTTAAAGTACTGTTTAACATCCTTAGCCATCAGGGAAATGTAAATCAAGCTACTATGAGATTCCATTTTTACATCTGTCAGAATGGCTACAATTAAAACCACAAGTGATAGCTCTTGCAGGCAGGAATGTGGAAAAAGAGAAATAGCTTTTTATTGCTGGTGGGAGTGCAAACCTGTATAGCCACTATGAAAATCAATATGACAGCTCCTCATAATATTGGAAATCAACCTATCTCAACACCCAGATATTCCACAATTGGGCATATACCCAAAGGACTCTTTATCCTGTCCCAGAAATACTTGTTTAACCATGTTTCTTGCTGTTCTATTTATAAGAGCCAGAAATGAGAAACAACCTAGAGGTCCCCAACAGAAGAGTAGATACAGAAAAAATTGTACATTTACACAATAGAAGATTATTCGGTTATTAAAAAATTAAATTATGAAAGTCACATGTAAATGAATTGAACTAGAAAAAAAATATCCCGACTAAGGTAATTTGAACCCAGAAATACAAATACGATGTGTGTTTACTTATATGTGGATATTAGTTGCTATGTTGATGATAATCAAGCTAGATTCCCTAGAAACAAAGATTAGAACCTTATTCAGATATCTTCAGAGAAGCTTCTTCTTGCAGCATATTGACAATCACAGCCATTCCTTACACAGAGTAAAAGACCTCTTAACACTCATGCCCAAATGGAATGGTTCCATCACATCCCTCCCCTTAAGGTTCAGGAAGCCTAAGAAAGAGGGGGCAGAAGAAGTATAAGAGCCAGTTGGGATCAAGGACACCAAGAAAACAAGGCCCTCTACATCAGCATATGTGTATATATACTGATATATATGTCTCTCTTTCTCAACTGTAAGTCTACAGTCAACATCAACATGGCCCCCGGCTACATTAAACTATAGCAGCACAGATCCAGATACCACCATGACCTCAAGTACCTGCACAGGCCACAGACATCAGCATGGCCTAAGGCAGTGACACACAGATTATGGAAATAGAAATCACTTTTAACCTCACTCAAGATCCTAGTTTTGCACAAAGCCTCACTCCACAACTAGGAACCATACATCCACGATCCTCCATGAATCTTCAGGCAGATCAGCCACCACAGTTCCAGAAGCCCAGTAGGTGAGCCCTACACAGCCTCTTCTCCATTCCATTCACACAATATTTTCACTAGTAATTCAGTCAAGACATGGAATTCACTTTCCAGTTCATCCATGGCTATTGCCACTCACTCCCTTCTTTTCATTTTTGCGGGTTATTTTTGGTTCCAATGAAATCTCAGAGAAAAACATTACAGATTTCTATTAAGCGAGAACTTATTTCATGTCAGAGTCTTTCTTTATGCTAACTAGAATGTTTCATCGTGGGTAATCCTATATTACACAAAACTTCATTTTGGGTAGGCTAAGCTGATGTTCTTGAGGCAGTCTGTGAACTACGATATAAACTCCACAGGTAATGGTCTATTTAATTTTCTTTTTGTGCACTTTCTTGCCTGCTAAAAAGGCTGCTGATTCCAAGATGTTCTCCTTTGGAAGTTTATTGACTTTTCAGATTGGTTATTCGGTGACAATCTGAGTTTCCCATTCTCATTAGCAAAGTTCCATTTCACAGAAAATTTCCAGAAAGTTCAAGTTGGTAGGAGCTGATGGTCGGGCTGAAACTGCAAGGTGCTTGTGATTGCAGATTTTACCTGTGAGGTCATTAGATTTCCAAATGCCTCCCTGCTGTATTCATCTGCACGGGGACCAATTTTGAAAAGTAGGCTAGGATTTGGAATGAAATCACCTGAAGTGAAGGGCCAGAGAATAAAAAGGCAGTGAGGGAAGATGAAATAGCTCCTTCCCACTAATACTAGATTTGAGGATGAATTAAAATGAGACAGTTTGAGAGAAACTGGCAAGATGCTTAAAATGCCTCATGTAGGTCCATAAGTCCTTTTTTGTCTCTCTGTCTCTCTCTCTCTCTCTCTCTCTCTCTCTCTCTCTCTCTCTCTCTCTCTCTCTCTCTCTCTCTCTCTGAATTTCTTCTATTCTAACTGCTCATGTGCCCTCAAGCCAGTGCCTTCCAATGCTTTCTATTATACCTGGCTCCTGATTTTTAATCATTCTCTACCTCCCAGACAGCCTCTCATCTTGAACTTTTTAAATTTTGAACCCAAAATATTGCTAAATTAATTACTCCATCTCTATTTTCTGCCTTGAAAGTGACAGGTCATTGAATTCTAAAAATTATTATGGGTTGGCATCTGTAGCTAGGATGAAAAATAACCCCATTAAACTGCCTATAAACTGTTGTTTTCCTGAGGACACGCAGGCTTCAAGAATGCAAATAAGAGACTGATCCAATTTCTACCAACACACCAGAGGAAAATGCCATTTGCATCTGCACTGAAGATCTTCAATAGCTGCAAATAAATCAGTGGCTCCTTGAAATCAGAAGCCAGGCACAAGTAGGGAGCTTGAGTAGCAGAGGATTTAGAAAGAGAGAGAGAGTACACAGCACATAAAGTCAGGATGAGTGAATCTACATCACCACTCAAACAGAAAGGTGGGCAGTGTATTCACACATACTTAACCCCATGCTGGTTAATGCCAACTTCTTATTTTTAACCAAAAGTGAGAAATTCAGAGAACTAGACACTAGGTTTGTGGAATAGCGCTGCCTCTGGCTAATATTTCAAGTTCGATTTCTGCTAAACTACAAACCCTTCTTAACGAATGGGTAGAGAAGAGACTCTTGCTTGTATTCTCCTGTTTCTTGAAATCAGCTGCCCAGCTCTTCCACCCAAATGCTCTACTGGCCTGCAAATTACTTCTAGCAGGTAGCATTTCCTCCTAAGGATCCTCCAGCATATGCCACTGCCACCATCCTTTTCTGAAACATAATGGTTTACAACTGTCAGAAAAGAAAGCATACCCCTGATCTCTATTTCTTCGGACTTTTACTAGAGAAGAAATAGTGAGCGAGCGCGCGGTGGCGCAGCGCTTGGGCGTCCTCCAGCAGAGAGCGGGCGCGCCCCTTCCCGTGCTGGTTTGAATCCCGTCGGGACTCTGTTGTGGAGTCTGATGGAAAAAAAAAAAGAAAGAAAGAAATAGTGTTGAGAACAAAGCATCAACCTGAATTTAGATCATAAACCATTAGGAGTGTAGTGTTTCATACAACAATGATTTTTTTTTGGAAGTGCTTTTCATTGTAAACCTGTATGTCATAGTGAAGGGTGGGCATAGTAAAAGGTACTGAAGTAGGGTAGTTTTTAAAGGCAAAAAATATTAGAAGCATGAAATTAGGAATTTTTGTAATAATAATCCTTGACCATAATGATTAATAATGAGAGTGGTATTTGTCCAGAGTTAAACGATTGGGCAAGTGTGCTGGAAATATACATGAAGAAGCATGTTTGGGACAAGGTTGCTGTGACACCTACATTAGTTTGGAGTCTGGCAAAGTCTTTCATGATAGTTATCAATTCAGATATATTTGGTGATGCTTCCTTGAGCTCAAGAGGTGGCTCCACTACTAAGAGCATTTGTTTCTCTTGCAAAGAATCTGAGTTCAGTTCCCAGCACCCACATCAGGCTAGTCAAAACTGTCTGTAACTCCAGCTTCAGAGCATCCAATGCTCTCTTCTGAACGTCATGGGTATCTGTACTCATGTGTACATACCCATACAGAAACAAATACACGAACATAATTTAAAATAAAATACCTCTCTCATTTTTTCTAGATATATGATTTCACAGTGCAGCTTTTGCTGGCCTGAAACATGCTATGTAAATCAAATGGGCTTTTTACTCATAGAGATCTACCTACTTCTGCCTCTCAAGAGCTGAGATTAAGGATATATACCATTATACCCTGAATAAATATTTTTAAAGGAAAGAAAAGAAAAAAAACTTTTCCTTCACAAACTCTCAGCTTTATTTACTATAAAGTAAATACTTTTACTTTTTTGTTTGTTTGTTTAAGGTTGACCCAAGTGACTCTCTTTTGACAATTTTCACATTTCTTTTATCAAAAGAAAAGCAAATCATTAAAATATTTTTAAACATTTTAAATTCTATAAATTTTGGTCAACAGCCATCTGTGTGCACACAAATAATAGGTGATAGATGACAGATTAGATAGAGAGATATAGGTAGATGATAGATAGATAGATAGATAGATAGATAGATAGATGAGAGGAGGGATAGAGAGAGAGCATCCATTTAGAGCACCTTATTTATGATGGACGCCTTTACACGTCATGCAAGTCATTTATGAAGGGAGAGCAAGAGCAGTCACTTCTAAGAATCACACAACATAGAAACCACTTTCCAAACATGCAACTATGGAATAAAAGGTTAGAGAACAAAACATGAGCTGAGAAGGAGACCTCACCCCTCAAAGAGAGATGGGGAAAGAAGCCTTAGGACAAGAAGGAAATAAAAAGCAGCAATACCTGGGGGGGGGGGGTGATTTACTTAATCTACTTAATCTACTTAAGTAAATCTACAATAAGTAGATTTGGGGATGGGAAGAACGTACACTGTAAGCATTCTAAGCTGAATGGTGAGCAAGAGGACTAATTATCCTCACTTCTGGAGTAATGGTTGGATTCTTGTACCACAATCCTGAGAGAGATCTAGCCCCAAAGTAGCTTCCCTGCTTTCTCAGTCACAAACCAGAGCCTGAGAGTCTTATCACAGTCCCAACTTCCTCTCCCCTCTGGCTTCCCCAACTCGTTATTTTTCTCCCTTCCTTTCTCCACTCCTTCTTAACTTCCCTTCTTCCTTCTTCCCATTCTTCCTTCCTTCTTGTCTTCTTTCCTTTCATGCAATATCAGTAGATACACGTTGCTTTTATAAATAAAATTATTTTAAAGTGAAGGTAGAAACCAGCAAGATGGCTCCAGTGGTAAAGGGAACCAATCCTTAGAAACCTCATGGTGGAAACTGATCCCTGCCAGTTGTCTTCCCACCTCTACATGCTGTGTCACATGGAAGCACACATCTCACCCGCACTTAGATTCATAAATTTAATTAATGTTTAAAGTAAACAGTAAATAGCAATGATTAAGTGCACTGAACAAGACAGACTTTAACTTTAGTTAGTACTCTGTGCACCTGAACAAGCTATTTCTACTCATACCCTTTTCTTGGACAAATAATCTATGCAAGCTTTGGAAATAAAGACAGCATGTGGCCCCAGAGGTAAGCACAGAAGTACTGCCTTCATTCTAACAGTCGCAGTGCACCTGTATTGGCATTTTAAAGGTTTGTTGCTATTTCTGAACTAGAATCAGGTTAATCCTATTTAAACTCTCTTTGTTCTCTCTAAAAACCTTGTCTCAATACATTTTTCATGTAATAACTGTTAATAGAGTACTGTTAATAACAATAATAACTGTTAATTGTGGCATTTTGAACTTCTTAAAATCATACACAGATATATCACATACAATAAAAACTACAGGCAGGTTGGTTTTAGTCTAATGATTGTCATACATCATTTCAGCCTTTGTGGATAAAGTCCCCGGCTGTGTCCCTGGGTGCCAGCAGGAGAGAATGAGGTTGGACAGGACAAAGGCTCATTTACCAGTGAGGGGACAATATTGGGTTCGTATATGATTGGTGTCCTCAAGAAACCCACAAAAGTTTTCTGTTTATAGCTTGAGAGGCTAAGCAACCCATCTCTTTTTACATTGGGAAGCATTTGGAAGCTCAGTTTTAAGCTGCAGAGATGCAAGCTGTATGCCTTCTCCCAAGTAGCCATATGCCCCAACTATTCCTGCCAGCATAGATTTAAATACAGTCTTCTTGTTCTTCCTTCCTGAACAAGCTGGTAGTCAACGCTCCAGGCTTTCCTTTCTTCTCCCACTACCCCTTCTTTCACCTCACCTCTCTTCTCAAATATCTATATAACAGAAACCCAGTGTTTCTGAGGGAAAAAAAGGAAACCCAGGAGCCTCCAAGGTCCCTATCATTCCTTTTCTCTGTAGGAGAAAAATCTTTCCAGTCTGTAGCTGATTCAGTAAAACACTTAAACCAGATTTGTCTCCAAAAACAGCATGTTCTGAGTTTATCAGAACACCTGGGTTCCAAGGGCATTGTGATGAGTAACTCTCTCTACACCATTGCCTTGGCTCAGTCTTCGAGAGTGCCTCTCTTCAGCCATGAGCAGCCAACCTGGCAGAGCCTATAGCTTTTAAGACCAATCAAAATAACTTACCTAACCCAAATAACTCCATTCTGCTTCTAGCAATAAGAATGAAGTGGAGTCTGGTCTTCCCTCTTTTGCTTGCTCAAATGTGTCAATTTCTTTAAGGAGGCAGCATAAAGAAGAACCATAGGACTTACCTAAGTACCATGGCTATTCCATAATGAATGCAATAAGCAGAATAATGCCCCCAAAGATGACAACTTTCTAATTTGTGACACATCTGACTATGTCCCCAGATACGATAAAAAGGCATTTGATGGTGTCCTTAAATGGAGAACTGTACAATGGAAGAATGACCCTGGGTCTTGGACATGAACTTAATATTATCCAAAGTATTTTTAAAAGTGGGAAGAGTCAGAAGAGTCAGCATCCAAGAAGAAATATAACAATAGAATCAAAGGTTAGAACATGGCCATTGCTGGCTGCTAGCTAAATTAAGAAGTGGGAGCAGCTTGGGGAAGCCAAAAGGGCAAACAAAGGGATTTTTCTGGACAGACATCCAAGGGAGCACAGCCTTACCAGCAACCTGACTTTGAAAATTATATAATATAATAAATTAGAGATGCCTTTCGCTGCCAAGATCTTTGTTACCTTATTATAAGTGCCAAGGAAAACTAACGCACTTATGCCCTGTGGGATATATGATAGATCTTCCAGAACCCCACAGCAAGGCTTTTAGTATAGGAGATTTCTTCAAAGCAGAGTTTTTCAAGCTTAGGCACTGTTTGCCACCCCCAAGGAAGTATTTCTAATTTATGAAGACATTCAAGGTAATCATGACTTGGGCGAAGCTTCTAATATCAAGCGGTTGCTTGCCAACCTGCTTCTGACCTCACTGTATTGTTCAGGAAGCCCCAGAGCAAAGCAATATTTGGTCCGGGACTTTAGGGCTGCCAAGATTGAAAAACCTTAACTGAAGCAAGAAATACACCCTTTAACTTCTTTTAAATCTCCCTCCTTCTCATCACAACAGCTCCATTAAAATCTGTCACAAAATAA
The DNA here is from genome assembly GCA_030674055.1 of Rhabdomys pumilio. Lineage (NCBI taxonomy): Eukaryota > Metazoa > Chordata > Mammalia > Rodentia > Muridae > Rhabdomys > Rhabdomys pumilio. The sequence goes on from JANHMN010000016.1 coordinate 48,173,991, forward strand.
CCTGAACCTAGTTCAGGATGTAGCTCAATTGGTGAGTACTGTACCAATGTAGTATTAATTAAAAAGGCCTGTATTCATCCCCAGCAATATGTAAAACTGGGTACGGTAGAACACACGTGTAATCCTAGAATTTAGGATATAGAGGCATCAGGAGAATCAGAAATTCAAAATAAGCTGAACCTGGTTAGCTTCTACAGTGTGTACCTGGATAGTAAAGCATTACCTACATATTCCCAATCAACAGAAATTCAGGAAGTTTCTCTCTCTCTCTCTCTCTCTCTCTCTCTCTCTCTCTCTCTCTCTCTCTTCTTTTACTTGAGGATTATATAAAAATTAGATCCTCATGGGGCTGGACAGATGGTTCAATGGTTAAGAACACTTATTGCACTTACAGAGGACCAGAATTCAGTACCCAGTACCCAAGTCATTATGAACCTCCCAACTGCCTATAACTCCAACTCAAGGAGATCTGACATTCTCTTCCATTTTCTGTAGGCATTTCCATGCATGCATACACAGATACACACACACACACACACACACACACACACACACACACACAAAGAGAGAGGGGGAAGGGAAGGAATGAGAGAGAGGGAGGGAGGGAGGGAAAGAAACAAAATAAATTTTTCTTTAGACTTTGAATCTCTATTTCAGAATTTGGAGTTCTGAATATAATTGTGTTATTATATTGTGGGAAAATTCTATGGTCTAAAGTCTTTGCAATTTATAAAACACTGCTTGTCACAAGAAATGATGAATATAGAAATGGATATGCCACCAGCTGATCTGCACAGTGCCATGAGCAGGTGTCAGAATGCCACACTGCATTCTATTCTGTATGCTATTATAGGCAGCTGAAGACCTACTAACTTTAAGATTCACAAAACTAGCAAGGCATCACCTCTATATGGATAGCACACTCCAAAACAAGGCTGTGCTTCTCAACCAGGGAACTTTTTTCACCAAGTGATATTTGGCACCGTCTATCTGAAAACAATTCGGCTTTTTATAATTTGCCCAGAAGTTATTTCTATGAGATCAGAATTTTAAAAATACATTCTAATCCAATAAGAGAAAAGAAGGAGTTTCAGAAAGTCACAAGGCTGTTGAAAGGATAACTTAAAAGTGTGAGGGAAAAGAATAGATAACATACAAAATAAGAAGTGAGCTGAACACAGCTCTAGGCATGAGACTCCCTGGTTAGGATGGAGGACACAGCCTAAGCTGCATGTAAACGGTAAATGAAAATTGAGAAAACTTTCCCTCAATACAAGTCCTCATAAGCTTCAAGTCCAGTGTCCAAGTTTGGAGAGGAAGAGCACTTCCTCTAGTGCATGGATCAGAGCTAAATAAGGATCCGATCTGTCATCTGTCTGACTCCACGGGCCAGACATCATCTTAAAAGGGAACCTATTGTTAGCTAGGTGTGGCACCACGCACCAATAACTTCAGCACTTGGAAGGTAGAGATAGGAGAAGCATGAGTTCAAGGTTATCCTTGGATCCATAGTGAATAAAGAGGCTAGCCTGCTCTAAGTAAGATACTCAAGGAGAGGATGGCCTACTGTCAAGAACTAAACTACCCTGGGGCCTTAAAACAAGAAACAACCACAGATCAGGAGCCTCATTTTAGCCTGTGAAAGCCCCCCAAATCAGTGAAGGCCTATGGAAGCAGCTGTGTAGAGCCTGAGAACCATAGGCCAATAAGTCGAACTGCAGATGGTACAAAGCTTGACTCAGACAAGAAACTGCATAGAAACAAATAGGTCCATAGTCTATGGCTGGAGGCAGATCTCATTATGTGTGAATGGACTGGAGTTTGAGAGCTCTGATGCTGAGGGAAGGAGGTGAATTCAAGCCTGGGGTCACCTATGTGTCATTCACAACTACAGATCCTGAAAATTCAGACAATAGAGTAGTGTGCTGGATACTCATGGCTGCATCACGATCAAATACTCAGGAGATCTTGAAAAGTGAAGACAGGCCCTCCATTTCTGCAGATCTCGTTTCACACATGCCCAGCACCCTTGGAAGATAATCCGGGCTAGAATGTTAGCCCATTCAAGAAAGATGCAAGTGCCTAGTCCACTAATGCAATGCCAAGTGTGGCCAGCAGAGGTTCCTGGTACATAAGGAAGAGACATTACAGTGGTAAGATAACAGACCCACATTAGATATGTGTTTGAGCCTTGGTCATGAGAAAGATGAGAGTCTATATGAGCTCAATTCATCAATCCTCACACATATAACTGATACTGTTCATTTTCTAAGGACCCAAGAAGGAAAGAAACTCCCTGACATAGCATCTTTTGCTTTCTGACTCTTGCTTCCATGTTTCTGAACTTTAGCAATATTTTTACTATATTAACTTGAGGAAAATACACTTCTCTTTTCAGAAAGTTTTTTCTTCTTTTTCCCTTCATTGCCTTTTTTCTACTTATTTTAAATGCATCAATATTACTCCTTTATTGTAATTATCTAAAACTGTTTTGAACTCGTTCACTGTTGGAAATTTTTTTTTCTCCTTTCTTGCTTTTTTTTTTATTTCTCACTCCCATAGCAATTCATTTCCACTCCTCTTCTCTTTGCTTCTTCTCCTTGACCTTGCTGTCAGTTTCTGCCTCTCCTTTCTTTCGTTCGTATTATTCATAAATAGTTCATTTATAAATAATTTATAACTTTTGTAGCACATTTCGCAGCAGTGTTTGCACTGTCTGTTTTTGTAACTAGTGATGCAAGGGAATGTTAATCCATTTTACATTTATTCCTGCATCTTGTATGGTTGGGTGATGCTCTTCCTTCTTTCTTTTCTCTTACGCTGCCCTGGGATTGAGGCCTCGGGATTCAGTTGCTCAGGATGAAGACTGACAGTAAGATGAAGCTAGATCCCAAACAGCGGGTGACTCAGTCACAACACAGAACCTTGAGAGAAACATAGAGAAGCAGCATTGTGTTACTGCTCCTAAAATGACAACTCCTGAACTGCCAAACTCACACATGTTGAAATAAGTAAGTTACCACATGAATATTTTAGTTTTTCCTATTAAAAAAAAAAAACTAATGGTTGACTTGAAGACAATATAAACAAGAAGCTTCTTGTGAAATAAGTCCACCACAGACCACAACATGAAGATTCTTTTTTTTTTAATTTTTTATTTTAACTTTTATATTTTTTTATTTTTTATTGAAATGCAAATTTTATTTACATTTCAGATGTTATCCACTCATCCCATTCCCCACCCAAGAGCCCCAGATCCCATCCCCCTCCTCCTGCTTCTATGAGGATGTACCCCCACCTACCCCCCATTCCTACCTCCCCACCCTCGAATTCCCCCACACTCAGCGTCCAATCTTCATGGGACCAAGGATCTCCTGTCTCACCTACGCCCAATAAGGCCATCCTTCCATACATATACAGCTGGAGCCATGGGTCCCTCCCTTTGTGTTCCCAGGCTGGTGGTTTAGACCCTAGGGAGCTCTGGTTGGTTGGTATTGTTGCTCTCCTCATGGGGCCACAAATCCTTTCAGCTCCTTCAGTCTTCTCTCTAACTTCTCCATTGGGAAACCCTTGATCAGATCAGTGGTTAGCTGTGAGCATCTGCCTCTGAATGTGTCAGATTCTGGCAGACCTCTAAGGAGACAGCCATATCAGGCTCCTGTCAGCATGCACTTCCTAGTATCCACATCAGTGTCTACATTTGGTGACTGCACATGGGATGGATACCCAGGTGGAATGGTCTCTAGACGGCCCCTAAAGACTCTTAAAGTCAAAAAGAAAATTTTTATTGCAAGCCAGAGACTGCATCGGAGAACTTGCCCAAATCATGCAGTGCCAAGCCAAGCCTTATATCCCTTTGTTTCTGTTGTCGTTGTTTTTTTTTAAAAAAAAAAAAAAAAAAAAAAAAAACATGTCCTGGTTGCCATACTTTAGTTAGCAAAAATCAAAACTAGAAGCCAAAAAGAAATGTTATAGTGTATTTCGGAACCTTCCTTGAACTATGGATTCTCTTTGTAGATCAGGTCTTTGGTTCCATTTTGGTAAGTGCTGGGGCCTAGGTTCTGGGTTTGAAGGTCAGAATGGTACCTACAAGATGACATTAGTTGAGCCATGGTCTGGGGACCTATTACAAACTATATTCAGGACCCAAAAAATGGCAATACAGAGGGAAAGCTCATCAAAATGGATGAGAAAAATCATAAATAAGCATGAAAATGTCAGCATCATGGAAGGAAAACATCTCTAAGGAAGTTATGATTTTGAAAAATAAAAATGCTGAAAACAAAAAACTCAGTGAATCAGAAAAATAGAGTGAAAACATTCACAAATAGACTTCGTAGAGCAGAAGGGAAAATATAGGAATGAAGAGAAGGTTGATTAAACGTTGGGACACAGTCAAAGGCCAAACAGAGAACTAAAACAAATGAAAAGGGAAAGGGAACTTCTTCAACTAAATTATACCAGACAGTGTTCCAATTCTGGGGAAAGAAAAAAAAAACATAACAAGGGTTCAAAACCCCAAATGCACATGAACAGAGAAGAATTTCTCTAGGATATAACATAGATAAGCATAGTGAGTGTGTCAGTCAAGGAGCTCCAGTGCAACAAAACTGATGAGAGAGAGAGAGAGAGAGAGAGAGAGAGAGAGAGAGAGAGAGAGAG
>JANHMN010000016.1:48178662-48204158 GCA_030674055.1 Rhabdomys pumilio
GAGAGAGAGAGAGAGAGAGAGAGAGAGAGAGAGAGAGAGAGAGAGAGAGCAATTGGAGATGAAGGAATGGGATGGAGGAGAGGGAAGTAGTGAGTGAGTTAACCAAAACTAAGGATGTGCAGAAAAGGCCTTGTGAAGACCCACAGGTTAGCATGTTGCTCTCCCCTTATTGCAAAATCCCTTTGAAGAGTCTTCTAGGTTTGGAAGTGTATGACAACTGTAGGATCATTTCTTTAGTTACTTGTCTACCTGTGATCATTGACTTTCACTCAGAGAGCTCAGTACAAATGCAAGATCCATCATTAGAAAGCTGTTGCATACCTTCTTTGTTGGCTAGTAGGGATTTCCCTGTTAACTTTCAGGAAAACATTGAGAGACAAAATTTCTGTTCAATGCGTCTTTCATAGAAATATGCAGAACTGGAAAGACACACTCTGGTGCATTGACCAGAGGAAAGGCATGCTCAGAAAGCAAGAGAGAAGGAGGTAGGTCAGGGCCTACATGCTTTATCCAAACTTTCCTTGAGTAAAATACCAAGTGTTGCCTTCTTGTCAAAACTTTTCTTCACTACCACAAGTTTTAAATAATGTCACCACCAGAAACCATTTAGTTTAGAGAAAGGAAACTATATCTGCTTTCTCTCTCTAACACTTCACCTTATTTTTCGTCGTTTTTTTTTTTTTCAGAAACTACTATGTTCTTTGACAAAGTGGCCCATCACTCACTTCCACCAGCAGTGGACAATTCCAATTTCTAAATATTGCCATCAACACTTGGCATCACCTTTTCATTTTACCATCCTAATAGGTGTGGGGTAATAGCAGTGCCAGGTAATAGCTCCTTTTGGATGTGTTTTAATGTACATTTCCCGATGGCTGGTGAGATATTTCCACATGATTTTTTTTAACTATTTCTCTAACCTTTAGGGAAAATATCTAAATTCTTCTCCCATTTTTAATTGAGTTTTTCTTATTACTCACTAGTATGAGCTTTTATATAATATTTTTATTTAATAGTCTATCATATAAAGATAATACATGGTTTGCAAGTATTTTCTTCCGTTTTGTGAACTATCTGTTCATTTAACACCTTTCAGAACATAAAAATCATTTTTAAAGTAAATTTAAATTGTTTTTCTTTAATTCTTTTGTGTTTTAGGTCTCATCTCCAAGATGTATACCTATATCTCCTTATATCGAAGTCTTCAATCTATTTCTGTTAATTTTTCATGAAAAAGAAGACTTAACATGAGTATTTGATTTTTCCACCAACGTTTATGAACACTATTCTTTCTTCTATTGCATAGCTGTTACACACTTGTAAAAAATCAATACTTTGATTGACATGAGTTACCAACTAAAGTTATATTATTTGTTTACCTATCATGTCTTCTTCCAAAATTCCTTAATTCCTCTCCCTCACACCGTGTCCCCATGTCCACACAAAATAAATGTTCCTTTTTGGAAGATAGTTACATCTCACTTGACTATTTATTTCCAACCAAATAGTGGGTACTAATCACATATTCATGTTAGGAAAAAGACTTGAACTTTGTTGAAAAATAAGTCATTGTGTATGACTATATCTTCATACAGATAACTACCTAAATCAATTATGCAACTAATTCCTGGGTAAATAAAAGGAGCCTAATAAGGCAAGTAACTACCCACTGGTAAGGAAGCAGCAGAGAATTTGAATAGTAACCAAATACAAATATAAAAACCCCAGTAAACTCATTCCTTGACATTCTAAAATTATTTCAATGGGTTTATGAATTTACATGATTCGTTTCTAAGTTTATTCTCTTTATATGGAAGGCTCTAGAGCTACACCTGTTTACAGACCATTATTCTATTATCCTGATCCCTATTTTCTTTAGAAATAAATTCTGTAGTTGCTTGAAAATACTTTACTTAAGAAATTAGAAATTTTATTACTTTTCAAAAATAAATATAACTATTCTGTTTAAAAAGATAATACTTTGAAGGTGTAAAAAGTATTGGAGTGGCTCAGGCTCTAAGATCAATTACTGACAAATAGGAGCTCATAAAATTGAAAAGCTCTGTAAGGCAAAAGGACACTGTCAATAGAACAAAGTGGCAACCTACAGATTGGAAAAGATCTTTACCAACCCTACATTTGACAGAAGCCTAATATCAAATATATACAAAGAACTCAAGAAGTTAGACTCCAGTGACACAAATAGCCCTATTTAAAAATTTAATACAGAGCTAAACAGAGAATTCTCAACTGAGGAATCTCGAATAGCCTAGAAACATCTAAAGAAATGTTCAGCATCCTTAGTCATTAGGGAAATGCAAATCAAAACAACCCTGAGATTCCACCTCACACCAGTCAGAATGGCTAAGATCAAAAACTCAGGTGATAGTAGATGCTGGTGAGGATGTGGAGAAAGAGGAACACTCCTCCATTGCTGGTAGAATTGCAAGCTGGTACAATCACTCTGGAAATCAAGCTGGCAGTCTCTCAAAAAAAAATTGGAAATAGTTCCACCTGAAGACCCAGCTATACCACTACTGGGCATATACCCAAAAGATGCTCCAACATATAACAAAGCCACGTGCTCCACTATATTCATAGCAGCCTTATTTATAGTAGCCAGAAGCCGGAAACAACCCAGATGTCCCTCAATAGAAGAATAGGTACAGAAAAAATGGTATATTTGCATAACGGAGTACTACTCAGCTATTAAAAACAGTGACTTCATGAAATTCACAGGCAAATGGATGGACTAGAAGATATTATCTTGAGTGAGGTAACCCAGACACAAAAGAACACACATGGTATGTACTCACTGATAAGTGGATATTAGCCCAAAAGCTCAGAATACTCACAGTACAATTCACAGATCATATGAAGCTTAAGAAGAAAGAAGACCAAAGTGTGAATGCTTCAATCCTACTTAGAAAGGAGAACAAAATAATCATGGGAGGTAGAGGGAGGGAGGGACCTGGTGGAAGAGAGGAAGGGGAGAAACAAGGGGGCAGGATAATGTGTGGGAAAACACAGGGGAAAAGTTCAGAGGATCAGGAAATTGAACAGAAATATGTAGCAGTGGAGGACAGGGAACTGCAGGTAGACACTACAAAGTCCCAGATGCCAGGGAAGCAAGAAGTTTCCAGGACCCAACGGGGATGACATTAGCCGAAATATTCAAAAAAGGAGAGATAGAACCTGTGAAGACCACCTCCAGTAGATAGGCCTGGCCCCCAGTTGATGAATGGGATCACCCAACCATCTCAAAAATGTTAATCCAGAATTGTTCTTATCCAAAGGAAGTGCAGGAACACACACACACAAAAAAAAAAAAAAGAAAGAAAGAAAGAAAAAAGAAATGGAGCAGAGACTGAAGGAAAGGCCACCCAGAGACTGCCCCACCTAGAGATCCATCCCATATATAGACACCAAACCCAGGCACTATTGCTGATGCCAAGAAGTGCTTCCTGACAGGACCCTGGTATAGCTGTTCCCTGAGAGACTCTGCCAGCACCTGACCAATACGGACGCAGATACTCACAGCCAACCATCGGACTAAGCCCAAGGGACCCCAGTGAAAGAATTAGGGGAAGGACTGAAGGAGCTGAAGGGGATTATAACCCCATAGAAAGAACAATATCAACTAACTGGACCACCTAGAGCTTCCAGGGACTAAACCACCTATCAAAGAGTACACATGGAGCGGCCCATGGCTTCAGCTACATATGTAACAGAGGACTGCCTTATCTGGCATCAGTGGGAGGGAAGGTCCTTGGTCCTGTGGAGGCTTGACACCGGATCGGATCGTAAGGGGATGCTAGAGTCGTACGGTGAGAATGGGTGGGTGGGTTGGTGGGAGAGCACCCTTGTAGAGGCAAAGGGAAGTGGGGTGGAACGGTGGAGTCACAGAGGGCAAACCAGGAAGGAGGACAACATTTGAAATGTAAATGAATAAAATAACAAATAAAATAATAATAAAAAGATAATACTTAATGAAAATATATAATCCTGATCATAATAACAAAAATTAATACTCTTCCTAAAAGGTAGATCGGTAAAACCTCTTAGCCAACTGCCTAAAACAGAGGTTTCCCTTAAGAGGCTCTCACTTGGAAAGACCATGATTGCTCACCAGTGGATGAACTAAGGAATTGCTCCACTTACAGAAAGCTTCGTTCATCAGCTCCATCTCCTGGTGAAAAGTGTTAAGTATTACATAACTCCTTGAAGGTGCCAGACTTGCACTGGCAAAGTCACTTAAGACTTCTGAATCAGTCTCAATTAAAAAGTCATAGGAACATAAAATTCTGATTTCTTTGTTTCCTTCCCAATATGTTGCTTTTGTACAGGGTCTGAAACATTCCCTTTGTGCGCAAAGTCTTCCTTGAAGAGGCAAATAATGCAATTTAAATAGAATTAAGAATACAAGGTATTTGATTTAAAAAAAAAAAAAGACTTCTGAATCTGCAAAAAACACAGACATGAAGATCTATGGGTGATGTAGGAAAATTCAAACTAGCTACCTGGAAAATATCTACTTCAGCTTGCCAAAGTTCGCACATACAATGGTGTACATACAATGGTGGTCATAATTTCAGTACTTCCAGAAAGCTAAAAGTAGAAATATTTTATTTTTAACATTTCTGTCACAGTTAACTACCTTTTGTTTTGGAATCTGAATAATTGTTTTAATTTCCATTGATGCCAAAAACACATTGCAACATAAACACAGAAGTCAGCCTTGGTTACCAACTATTCACCAAGTCCAATATCTAACTCTGTGTAGTTAAACATTGAAAAAAAAACTATTCACAAAGCTGATTATTGAACCTTAATTTTAAGCATAAATTTAGAGAGGCTACCTGGCCTCATGCCTAGCTGAGGAGTTATTGACAGATGATGGCTTCTGGGCATGGGGGTTACTTTTTCTTTTAGATTATGGCCATTGATATATTGTCCATGCTCCAGGGGCTGCCCCCACACCTGTGCACATATTTTTCAGCACTAACCAGACTCAAAGGAGAATAAATGAACGAATCTGAAATTGGGAAGAAAAAGTGTTAAGTGAGCCTAAGGGAGTTGAAAAGTACAAGTTAAATACAATCAAGATATGTTGCACACCTGTATGAGAGTTTCAAAAGAATAATCTAAAATATTTATTTAAAAGGAAAATTTTTCCATTAACTTATTTATTCACTTTAACTTATTTATTCATTTTACATCCGGATCACAGCACCCGACTCCTCCCCGTCTCAACTCACATGGCTTCTCCTCCAACCCTTCCTCCATTTCTGAGGAGGTACCAACCCAGCACTGCACAACAAGTCACTGCAGGACTAGGCACGTCCTCTCCCACTGTGACAGAATACCTGAGAAGACAAACTTAAGAAAGGTAAGCTTTCTTTCAGACTTGACATGATGGAAAATATAAAAGTCCACGAAAGCAGGAAAGGAAAGACAATAGGGACATGGAGAGACTGATCAGTGGGTACACAGTCAGACACAGAAAGAGCAAATGTAGATATTTACCTATCTTTTGCTTCTTCCTTCATTCTTTTTTATTTTTATTTCTTATTTATTTTTTATTAAATATTATATTAAAATTTCAGATTTTATCCCCTTACCCCATCCCACTACCACCCAGGAACCTCCTATCCCATCAACCCTCCTCATGCTTTTATGAGGATGTGGCCCCACTTAACACCCCACTCCCACCTCCCCACCCTCAAATTCCCCCACACTCAGCATTCAGCCTTCATGAGACCAAGAATTTCCTCTCCCACCTATGCTCAAAAAAGGCCATCCTCCCATTCATGCACAGATGGAGTCATGGGTCCCTCCCTATGTGCTCCCAGACTGTTGGTTTAGACCCTGGGAAGCTCTGGTTGGTTGGTATTGTTGCTCTTCTCATGGGGCCACAAATCCTTTCAGCTCCTTCAGTCTTCTCTCTAACTTCTCCATTGGAAAACCCTTGATCAGATCAGTGGTTAGCTGTGAGCATCTGCCTTTAAATGTGTCAGACTCTAGCAGACCTCTAAGGAGACAGCTATATCAGGCTCCTGTCAGCATGCACTTCCTGCCATCCATATCAGTGTCTACCTTTGGTGACTGCACAGGAAATGGATACCCAGGTGGAATGGTCTCCAGACGGACCCTCCTTCAGTTTCTGTACCACACTTTGTCTCCATATTTGCTCCCTTGAGTATTTTTGTTACTCCTTCTAAATAGGACCAAGGCATCCACCCTTGGTCTTCCTTCTTCATGAGCTTCATGTGCTCTGTGAGTTGAGTCTTGACTATTGCAAGCTTTTGGGCTAATATCCACTTATCAGCGAGTAAAAACCATGTGTGTTCTTTTGTGATTGGGTTAACTCACTCAAGATAATATTTTCTAGTTCCATCCATTTACCCAAGAATTTCTCAAATTCATTATTTTTAATAGCTGAGTAATACTCCATTGTGTAAATGTAAAACATTTTTTTTGCATCCATTCCTGTGTTGAAGGACATCTGGGTTCTTTCCAGCTTCTGGATATTATAAATAAGGCTGTGATGAACATAGTGGAGCATACGTCCTTGTTATATGTTGGAGCATCTTCTGGGTATATGCCCAGGAGTGGTATAGCTGGATCCACAAGTAATGCTATGTCCAGTTTTCTGAGGAACCGCCAGACTGATTTCCAGAGTGGTTGTACCATCTTGCAATCCCACCAACAATGGAGGAGTGTTCCTCTTTCTCCACGTCCTAGCCAGCATCTATTATCACCTGAGTTTTTGATCTTAGCCATTCTGACTGGTGTGAGGTGGTATCTCAAGGTTGTTTTGATTTGCATTTCCCTGATGACTAAGGATGTTGAGCATTTTTAAGGTACTTCTAGGCCATTAGAGTTTCCTCAGTTGAGAATTCTTTGTTTAGCTCTGTACCCCATTTTTAATAGGGTTATTTGGTTGTCTGGAGTATAATTTCCTGAGTTCTTTGTATATATTGAATATTAGCCCTCTATCAGATATAGGATTGGTAATGATCTTTTCCCAATTTGTTGGTTGCCATTTTGTCTTATTGACAATGTCCTTTGCCTTACAGAAGCTTTGCAATTTTATGAGGTCCCATTTGTCAATTCTTGATCTTAGAGCATAAGTCATTGGCATTCTGTTCAGGAACTTTTCCCCTGTGCCTAGGTATTCGAATGTCTTCTCCACCTTCTCTTCTATTAGTTTCAGTGTATCTGGTTTTATGTGAAGGTCCTTTATCCACTTGAACTTGAGCTTTGTACAAGGAGATAAGAATGGATTGATTTGTGTTCTTCTACATGCTGACCTCCAGTTGAACCAGCACCAATTTTTGAAAATGCTGTCCTTTTTCCACTGGATGGTTTTAGCTCCTTTGTCAAAGATCAAGTGATCATAGGTGTGTGGGTTCATTTCTGGATCTTCAATTCTATTCCATTGATCTTCCTGCCTGTCTCTGTACCAATACCATGCAGTTTTTATCACTACTGCTCTGTAGTACACTTTGAGGTCAGGGATGGTGATTCCCACAGAAGTTCTTTTATTATTGAGAATAGTTCTCACTCTCCTGGGTTTTTTGTTATTCCAAATGAATTTGCAAATTGCTCTTTCTATCTCTATGAAGAATTGATTTGGAATTTTGATGGGGATTGCATTGAACCTGTAGATTGATTTTGGCAAGAAGGCCATTTTTACTAAATTAATCCTGCCAATCCAGGAGCATGGGAGATCTTTCCATCTTCTGAGATCTTCTATTTCTTTCTTCAGAGACTTGAAGTTCTTGTCATACAGATCTTTTACTTGATTGGTTAGATTCACTCCAAGATACTTTATATTATTTGTGACTGTTGTGAAGGGTGTCATTTCCCTAACTTCTTTCACAACCTGTTTATCCTTTGAGTAAATGAAGGCTACTGATTTATTTGAGTTGATTTTATATTCAGCCTCTTTACTGAAGTTGTTTTTCAGGTTTAGGAGTTCTCTAGTGTAAGTTTTAGGGTCACTTAAGTATACTCTCATATCATCTGCCAATAGTGAAATTTTGACTTCCTCCTTTCCTGTTTGTATCCCTTTGACTTCCTTTTGTTGTCTAATCGCTCTAGCTAGGACTTCCAGTACTATATTGAATAGGTAGGGTGAGAGTGGGCAGCCTTGTCTAATCCCTGACTTTAGTGAGATTGCTTCAAATTTCTCTCCATTTAGTTTGATGTTGGCTACTGGCTTGCTGTATATTGCTTTTACTATGTTTAGGTATGGGCCTTGAATTCCTGATCTTTCCAAGACTTTTAACATGAAGGGATGTTGAATTTTGTCAAATGCTTTCTTAGCATCTAGTGAGATGATCATGTGGTTTTTTTTTTTTTGAGTTTATTTATATAGTGGATTATATTGATGGCTTTCCGAATATTGAATCATCCCTGCATTCCTGGGATAAAGCCTACTTGATCATGATGAATGATTGCATTGATGTGTTCTTGGATTCAGTTTGCGATAATTTTATTGAGTATTTTTGCATCGATATGCATAAGAGAGATTGGTCTGTAGTTCTCTTTCTTTGTTGGGTCTTTGTGAGGTTTAGGTATGAGCGTAATTGTACCATCATAAAACAAATTGGGTAATGTTCCATTTGTTTCTATTCTGTGGAATAGTTTGAAGAGAATTGGTATTAGGTCTTCCTGGAAGGTCTGACAGAATTCTGCACTAAAACCATCTGGTTCCAGGCTTTTTTTGGTGGGGAGATTTTTAATGACTGCTTCTATTTCTTTAGGGGTTATGGGACTGTTTAGATGGTTTATCTGCTCCTGATTTAATTTTGATACCTGATATCTGTCTAGAAAATTGTCCATTTCATCCACATTTTCCAATTTCATTGAGTATAGGCCTTTGTAGTAGGATCTGATGATTTTTTTAACTTCCTCAGTTTCTGTTGTTATGTCTCCCTTTTCAGTTCTGATTTTATTAATTTGGATACTGTCTCTGTGCCTTTGGTTAGTCTGGCTAAGGGTTTATCTATCTTGTTGATTTTCTCAAAGAACCAGCCTCTGGTTTTGTTGATATTTTGTATAGTTCTTTCTGTTTCTACTTGTTTGATTTCAGCCCTGAGTTTGATTATTTCCTGCCATCTATTCCTCTTGGGTATATTTGCTTCTTTTTGTTCTAATGCTTTCAGGTGTGCTGTCAAGTTGTTAGTGTATGCTCTTTGCAGTTTCTTTCTGTAGGCACTTACAGCTATGAGTTTTCCTCTTAGTACTGCTTTCATGGAGTCCCACATGTTTTGGTATGATGTGTCCTCATTTTTATTCAATTCTAAAAAGTCTTTAATTTCTTTCTTTATCTCTTTCTTGACCAAGTCATCATTGAGTAGAGCATTGTTCAGTTTCCATGTGTATGTGGGCTTTCCATTGTTTTTGTTGTTATTAAAGACCAGCCTTAGTCCATGTGGTCTTATAGGGTACAAGGGATTATCAATCTTTTTGTATCTGTTGAGGCCTGTTTTGTGACCAATTATATGGCCTATTTTGGAGAAGGTACCATGAGGTGCTGAGAAAAAGGTATATTCTTTTGTTTTAGGATGAAATGTTCTATAGATATCAGTTAAATCCAATTGGTTCATAACTTCTGTTAGTTTTACTGTGTCTCTGTTTAGTTTCTGTTTCCATGATCTGTCCATTGCTGAGAGTAGGGTGTTGAAATCCACCACTATTACTGTGTGAGGCACAATGCATGCTTTGAGTTTCAGTAAAGTTTTTTTTTATGTATGTGGGTGCCCTTGTATTTGGGTCCTAGATATTCAGAATTGAGAGTTCATCTTGGTAAATTTTTCCTTTGATGAATATGAAGTGTCCTTCCTTATCTTTTTTGATTACTTTTGAATGAAAATCTATTTTATTTGATATTAGAATCGCTACTCCAGCTTGTTTCTTGGGACCATTTACTTGGAAGAATGTTTTCCATCCTTTTACTCTGAGGTAATGTCTGTCTTTTTCACAGAGGTGCGTTTCCTGTATGCAGCAAAATGCTGGGTCCTGTTTATGAATCCAGTCTGATAATCTATGTCTTTTATTGAAGAATTGAGTCCATTGATATTAAGAGATACTAAGGAAAAACGAATGTTGCTTCCTGTTATTTTTGTTATTAGACGTGGAATTATGTTTGTGTAGCTATCTTCTTTTGGGGTTGTTGGAAGATTACTTTCTTGCTTTTTCTAGGTTGTAGTTTCCCTCCTTGTGTTGGAGTTTTCCATCAATTTTCCTTTGAAGTGCTGGATTTGTGGAAAGATATTGTGTAAATTTGGTTTTGGGGGGAATATCTTGGTTTCTCCATCAATAGTGATTGAGAGTTTTGCTAGGTATAGTAGTCTGGGCTGGCATTTGTGTTCTCTTAGAGTCTATATGATATCAGTCCAAGATCTTCTGGGTTTTATAGTCTCTGGTGAGAAGTCTGGTATAACTCTTATAGGTCTGCCTTTATATGTTACTTTACCTTTTTCCCTTACTGCTTTTAGTATTTTTTCTCTATTTTGTACATTTGATGTTTTGATTATTGTGTGACTTTAGGTATTTCTTTTCTGGTCTAGACTATTTGGAGTTCTGTAGGCTTCTTGTATATTTATGGACATCTCTTTTTATAGGTTAGGAAAGTTTACCTCTATAATTTTGTTGAAGATATTTACTGGCCCTTTAAGTTGGGAGTCTTCACCCTCATCTATATCTATTATCCTTAAGTTTGGCCTTCTTATTGTGTCCTGGATTTCCTGGATGTTTTGGGTTAGTAACTTTTTGTATTTTGCATTTTCTTTGATGGTTGTGTCAATGTTCTCCATGGAATCTTCTGCACATAAGATTCTATCTTCTATCTTTTGTATTTTGTTGGTGATACTTGTGTCTATGACTTCTGATCTTTTTCCTAAGTTTTCTATCTCCAGGGTAGTCTCCCTTTGTGAATTCTTTATTGTTTCTACTTCTATTTTTAGATCCTGGATGGTTTCGTTTAACTCCTTCACCTGTCTGGTTGTGTTTTCTTGGGATTCTTTAAGGGATTTTTGTGTTTCCTCTTTAAGGGCTTCTACCTGTCTACCTGTGTTCTCCTCAAATTCTTTGAGAGTGTTATTTATTTCCTTCTTAAAGTCCCCTATCATGGTCATGAGAAGTGATTTTAATTCTGAATCCTGCTTTTCCCGTGTGATTGGGTGTTCAAGGCTTGCTATAGTGGGAGAACTGGGTTCTGATGATGACAAGTAACTTTGGATTCTGTTGCTTACATTCTTACGCTTGCCTTTCTCTATCTGGTTAACTTTAGTGCTATCTGCCCTCACTGTCTCTGACTAGAGCCTGCCTTTCCAGTTACCTTGCTTTTGTCTGAACTCCTCAGGGCCCAGATGTCTCTGTGATCCTGTGATCCTGTTGTTATCCTGAGCTCCAGCTGCTCTGGGTGCAATGTCTCCTCTAGAATGTCTCTGGGTAAGATGTCTTCACAGGAGCAGACCAGCTAGGTGTCCACTGCTCTGAGTGCAGTGGCTCCTCGAGGATGCCTCAGGATATAGTGTCTGCTGCTCTGAATGCAGTTGCTCCTCTAGGATGTCTCAGGATGTGGGTGCCCACTGCTCCGAGTTCAGTGGCTCCTCTAGGATGTCTCGGGATACGGTGTCCACACGGGAGCAGACCAGCCAGGTGTCTGCCCCAGGCATAAAAGGCTTCTTCATTCATTCTAAAACCTCCACCCATGGAATAGAGCTTCCTGCTGTTAATGTAAATCTTTACACCTCAATTAATCCATTCTAGAAACTCCCTTAAAAAACACGCTCAGAGGTCTGTTTCCAAAAATTCTACGTCTTGTCAATTGGACGATCAGCATTAACTATCACAACTTTCCAAAGTTAATCTTTTCACACTTGTTAAAACATTTGTAGGAGCCTAGCTTTCAATCATCGCTGCACTAACTTCCCCATGATCTATCACACCAAGGTGATCAACCTTCACTGTACAAGTGAGACTTGGTAGCTCACTGAACCACAAATCTGAACTTAATAAACCTTTTGGAGAAGTTATTTTCAGTATATCTCAGGTTTTATCATGCCCTCAATATCAGTCCTAAGAACTCATACACAGAAAAGGACTAAGAAATTAAATGCCAGATGCATCACCACACAGCATCTTATAACCACTGTGGTTGACTTTCAGGGAAACATTCACAGGGTTTTCCCTCTCAAAAGACCAATTGTATGATAAAAATCTTTACTGCTAAGCACAAGCACATTTTCCCCCTCAGATGATGTAAGGTTACTTCTTTCAGCAGACCATGAACAGTCCCTTTGTTCTGCTAGGACAGAGCCTCCTGCCTTATGTAAATTGACTGGTCCATGTACTATATATCTGATTGCCAACTCTCTGTGTCTTCAGCTTGGACAGGAGGCTGAGTACAAGTGGTGAGCAATGTCTGTGGCATCTTCCATTTTTAACTTATAGCAAAAAGCAATGCCTTTTGAATAATGCAAATGATCATATGCAAAGCCTGTGTCCTTACATAACTTGCCACATAAAACTCGAGTTTCATTGCAAGTCCAGTATTAACTCCATACATCCCAGAAATGGAATCATAAAAGTACACAAATTTATATTCAACTGTTCAAAAGTTTCCACTTTCCACAGAAGCTAATTTCTGAAGTACTTCACAGTGTCATGTCTATCATGAGCACACTGTCCAAAATATTTCCAGTCATAAAAATTTGCAATACATGGTAAAGAAATAAAGCTAACTATTACATTAACATATTTTAAATATGCTTGTGGATAATATGAAAAACAAACATTTTTACATAATTTATCTTTCAAATTCTTAGCCAAATTTAAATAACATGACTTCAGCAATGTCATTTAGCATGTTAACAACAGTGTTTCTGGTATCATTCATATTTGCACATATTAACAACTTTATAAAACACACAATTTCCAGTAAAATGTTTATTCAGTAAACATTTCCACAACTTGCTATATGTGATAAGTTACATGCTTCAGGAAGATATTTCACTTACATACATGACTGCTTAGTTTATAAACAAAGATAAAATCTGTTCACATTTTCATTGCCTTCTCCCTTCACTAGATTTAGATTGCACATTTTTTATGTATCTTGTTTTTGTTTCTGTAGTAGCTTGTTTCATGATAGCTTTCAGACTATTTTCTTTCATTATACCTTAAGACAAATAAAAATATTCACTAATGAACAAAGTGGAAAGTATGCCCCTCTAGGGTACAGTTTTTTCTCTATTTTTTATAGAGATATGTATCCAAGAATTATGCTTCTTTCTAACACTGTATTGTGGATGCAACTCCACAAACCAAAAACTTTGTTTTGTAAAGTACTATAACTATTTCTTATAACTCAGTCATTCAGTTGTATTTCCTTATACCTGATAGAAAAATACGTCTTTCTTAGTCTTCTCTAAAAATTCACTGAGTCATTGCTACAGAGTGTACTGCCATTATTCCTGTTATCATTGTTCCTACAGACCATATGATAAAATCAAAAATAGAGCCCCATAATGAATGATGAGTCTTAATATATCTCCATCATCCCCAGTTCCCTACTAAAACAAAAATAGAGAGATTTAAAAGGCAAGAATCCAATTATTCTCGAGAATAAATATTCAGACTCCATTAAGGTTGTTGAATGGTGATGTGGATGTTTTTATGAGTTCTTTGGAAAATTTAGTCAATACATAGACAGACATGAGGAAGATAGGTCAAAAGAAAACAGCCAATGGTTAAAGCCAAATGCCAGTTAAGGTGAATCTACTTATATAAAAATTACAGTTATAATCAGCAGACAGAGGTCTGCGCTAGAGACACCAGAAGAACTCAAAAGCAAGCTACCACATGACAATCAACACATGGAAGCCTGACATTCAGAAGGGTTAGATGGCCAGATGGTGATGACCAAGAAAGCAACAATCTCTGGAAAGCTAGGAGGAAAGAGCAGCCAATGAAATAAAAAGACTCTGTCTTCTGTCTCCCACATCATCTGGGACTTGAAGAGGAAAAGATGGATGTCTCAGAGCCCACCTTATGCCTAGGCAATCCAGCCAGCAAGAATCTTAGCTACAAGTAGCTAATAGAACAGTAGAACATAAAATTTAGACAAATATTAAACTGAACTATTAATATTTTTATTATAACGTATAAAAACTGATCAATATATCACTGTGGATGACAAAGGGGGAATTCAGCACCATTCTGATGACCTCCTATCAGGTTAATTCCCCTTATGTGAATTGACATGACCCCATAAGAAAATTATATTTTAATGTTTACTTGGTCATACAATCTGTATTGTGTATGTCCTTACTGAATTTTTCCAGGATTTCTCCTTACTGTTCTCTCTGAAATGAAATCCATGCTCCTCAGATATCATACTCACATGGCACGGTAGAGAGGAATGGAGGAATCTAACCCATGTCTTACATTGACCTTAAATTAATGGTTGACCTTTTTATCAGAACTACTTATTAAATCTGCCAGCTAAATTAAATCTTGCTCTCTTTGGGATCCACCAATTTCTTCAATGGATTTCCAACTCTTTCTGTGGATGTTATGAGGGTTTAGCTGCTTTTCTAAGGGGTAGACTCAAATGCTGTTTTGCAGCTCTGCTTGTCTTTGATACTCCCATGAAACCTTAAGAAGAGGACAAGGACACAGGTCATAGAGATTCTCACTCTACTTTCTCCTCCTTTTGTTCTTTCATCTCCAACTTGAGAAGACATTTTCTATCTCAATGTGCTGGTGGAGAGAGAAGTATTTCCCCTAACTAAATATTCTTCCAAACCTGATAAAATTTTCCAACCAAATGGCCATGGTTCACCATAGGATCTTCCCTGCAGTACAGATTCTCCTATCTTGGCCTTTTATGTGCTATCATAAGAGAATGCCAAAAATAGGGCAATTTATTAAAATTAGAAATTTATTTTTTAAAGTTCTGGAATCTAAGAATCATAAGGCCAGGTATTTTTCATCTGGCAAAGACCGTCTTGCTGCATTCTTCCATGGAAGAAGGCGGAAAAAAAAAAAATAGTGAGCAAGAAATGGCTGAGCTCACTTCTATAATAAACACACTGCTGAAGTAATATTAATTTACTCATGAAAGCAGAATTTCTATGACAATCACTTCTTAAATGACCCTCTCACTTGTTTAGCCTTAGATGAGGTAACTATTATCACACAGGCTCAGAAAACATCTTGAAAGAGAGGATAGAAAGATTGTAAGAGTCAGTGGCTGGAGAGGCATGCTGGGAAACAGTATCTTCTAGTCAAGTTAGCATCATGGTACTTAGATACTCATAGCATCTGTGGTATGTGTCAAAGACTAGGTTACTCAAAATTCTAGCATATATGTATGAGAGGGGAGCACACAACCTCTCAGCCCAAGCTGAGGAAATATTGATGGAAGATAGACTCTGGGGAGTAGAAAGTCAGTTTTCTTTGGTTGTATGGCCCCTGATAGGTTGTCCACACTACAGAAGATGACCCTACAACCACATATTTAACTTCACATAGCACTAGATGGACTCTGTGAATCATTTAAAAGGACATAAAGTTGGGTAAGAAATCTGTTGAAGGTATCTAGGAGGAGTTGGAAAGGATGGGAATGATCAAATACATTGTATACATTTATGGCATTCTCTAAGAATAAAGAAAATGTATTTTTCAAATCCCACATGATGATTTAAATATGTTTGGCCCATAGTGAGTGGTCCTGTTAGGAGGTGTGACTTTGTTGGAAGAAGTATGTTGCTATGGGAGTGAACTTTGACACTCTGCCCAGTTTAGAATAATCAGTTTCTCCTAGCTGAAGTCAGATCAAGATGTAAAACTCTCAGATCCTCCAGGATCATGCCTGCCTGGACACTGCCATGCTTCCTACCATGATGATAATAGACTGCACCTCTGAACTTGTGCCAGCTCCAATTAAGTGTTGTCAGTCATGGAATACGCATTATCAAAAGCAATGCACTTCTGTCTTAGGTTGGTAAGGCTCTGTGCAGAATCTTGGCTTTCCAGCCTGATAATTTAATAACTCTGTCTGGGGAAGTGTTGTCACTTATAAGAGTTGCCTTGGTCATGGTGTCTTTTCACAGCAATGGAAAACCTAACTAAGACATCCCACTTCTCAACACTGTTGCTTTTGGGAATCAAATTTGCAACACATAAAAGTTAGGGGCCACATTGAAGCTATTTCACATCCATTCTAGCTCTCTATATTAAAAGTAAATAAATGAGATGAGTTGACAACACTACAGTTATAAAATTATGACGTCCTTGGATTTGGCAATCTTAGACTTACAGCCTGTGTAAACCTTGAGCACCCATTTCCAGACCTTGACTGCTGCCTTCCCTTGCCCCCTTGTTCAAGTCTTTGTGATTGCAGGCAAATCCTGCCTAGCATGTCTTTCTGCTCTCAGGTGAAGAAAAGTATGAATGAAAACCAACAGAAATGAAACAAGAAAAATTAAACTCAATAACTACAAGTGAGAAATTTGTACATATTTATTGAAAATATATAAAGTTGAGTCAAAATAAGCAAAAAAAATGAAAGTTGCCACTCTATAATATGTAGAGCTACTCATAGTCATTAATCTTCTCTCCTAAGAGAAGAAATTGAAGGCAGTGTGTCAATTTCTTACATGAAATGTTAGACTGGTCAATAAATACTATTTCCTGTTCCCACCTGTGATGACTGAAGAAGCTATGAGTTGTCTTGTGTAAGTCTCTATGTTGACATTATGATTTCTTTTTCTCTGTAGAATACTTTAGTCATTTTGTAATATTCATCTTTGTCTAATACTATTTTTATACAAACATGAACAAGTAGCACAATATAATTTGACTGGGCTTAATTTTCATTTTGTTTGTTTGACACACAGTCTTGCAATACGGAACTTGAAAAATTCTCCAGCTTTCTGTCCTCTTGTCTCAGCATCTTCAGTACTAAAATAAGAGACAAATTCTACCGTGCCCAGCTACACAACTAAGTTTTATAGTAATCAATTTGTAACACCTTCTTTTAAATCAAATTAATTTGGGGTTGTGAAAATTCATGATTTATCATTCTTTTCATCTAACAGGACAATCTCATAAGCAAATTATAGCTGGTACCAAATCTGAGTGTCAAAAGATATTGTAAACTGCACTATATGTTTAATTGAAAAGCATATTTTTTGCTTAAAACAAGAAACCTGCCTTAGTTAATTGATTGCTATGCTGAATCACCATGACCAAAGCCACTTGGCGAGAAAAAGGGTTTATTTTACTCTCAATTCCATATAACTGTCCATCTTCAAAAGGAGTAAGAACAGGAACTAAAGCAGGACAGGAACCTAGAGACAGGAGTTGATGCAGAGGCCATAGAGGGGTACTACTTACAGGTTTACTCCTTGTGGCTTGTTTGGTCTGCTTTCCTGCACAATTCAGGACCATCAGTCCTAAAATGGCACTACCCACAATAAGCTGTGCCTTTTTCTATCTAATTTCCTTCGCTAATAGGAAAATATTCTACAGGCTTCCTACAACCCAATCTTATAGTGACATTTTCTCAGTTGAGGCTCCCTCCTCTTAATGACTGTAGCTTGTTACAAGTTAACATAAAATTAGACAGCACAAAACAATTGACTAGATTCAGCCAAATCACCATGTAATCTCAAAAAAAAAAAAATCTTCTGGCTGAATGGGAGGTGTTGGTGCTACCAGGAGGATCAGGAAACCAGGCACATGAACCCATACCATGAAGCCTACTGGTCCACAGAACAGACTTACTCATCCATTGTCTTTAATCTGTACAATACTTAGAGGCAAAAAAGGCCACCCTCTCAGAGGAAGACTGTGTCATCATCCTACTTTGTGCAGTTTAAGACCTTTCCAAAAGTAACTTCATTGTAAATGAAAGATGTTCACATATGAGCTAAATGAATTTTTATTGTCTTACATGGTAACTATAAAATTAAATCTTACAAAATAAGGGCAATAAAACATGTAGCAGGGAGAATGAGGAACTGCATACAGCCACTGGAGGGCCTCACACCCCAGGAAACAAGAGGCTCCCAAGATCCAACTGGAATGATGTTAGCAGAGAAGAGTAAATAGAACCTGTAGAGACCACCTCCAGTAGATAGGCATGGCCCCCGGTGGTAGGATGGGGTCACCCACACATCTCAAGGTTTTTAACCCAGAAATGTTCCTATCCAAAGGAAGAACAGGGAAAAAAATGGAGCAGAGACTGAAGGAAGGACCATCCGGGGACTGCTTCACTTGCTGACAGGAACCTGGTGTGGCTGCTCCTTAGGAAATTCAGCCAACAACTGACCAATGCAGATGTGGATGCTTGAAGCCAACCATCAGACTGAGCTCAGGAAACCTGGTGGGAGAGCTGGTGGAAGGACTAGAGGAGCTGAGGGAAATTGCAACCCGATAGGAAGAAGAACATCAGCTGTCCAGACCACCCAGTGCTCCCAGGGATTAGACCACCAACCAAGGAGTATACAGGGAGGGATTTGTGGCTCCAGATACATAGGTAGCAGCAGGTCAGCCTTATCTGACATCAATGGGAGAAGAGGCCCTTGGTACTGTGGAGGTTTGATGTCCCAGTGTAGGGGAATGCTGTAGGGGTGGGATGGGAGATGGTGGGTGGGAGGGGGAGCACCCTCATAAAGGCAAAGAGAAGACAGGTGAGGGAGGTTGTGGGATGGGAGAACTTATGAAGGAGTAACTGGAAAGTGGGATATCATTTGAGATGTAAACAAATGGAATGATTAATAAAAAAGGAAGGAAGGAAGGAAGGAAGGAAGGAAGAAAGAAAGAAAGAAAGAAAGAAAGAAAGAAAGAAAGAAAGAAAGAACACTGAGCACAATAGTGCATGCCTATAATCCCTGCTATTTAGGTAGCAGTGGCAAAAGAATGATAGGCTAACCTGGGCACCATAGAAAGAAAAAATGAGACAGCAGTAGGTTTTTATAAATAATAACAAGTAGCACCAGTCTTGTGAGATACATTTAAAAAAAAAAAATCACTGGACACTGAAGATTCCTAACTTGGGATTCTTTTCATATGGACTAAAAATAAGATGAAAAGATACTGTGCTGGATATTCTTGAAAATTTTGTCTTATCCACTTCTAAAAGCTCCCAAACAAATGGGTGTTTATGAAAAATGGAGTCAGAGCCAGTAACCAAATCCTTTCATAATTTGCATGTCAAACCTCTTCCTTGTAGTTATGTGATAAACAAATAAAGAAAAGTAGGAAATAACTCTCAACAAAGAGGGGAAGTATTTCAGTAACTCTGACTGTGGGAAGATTACAGGCAGACACCACTTCTCAGTGAGGAACCTAAGTCAGAGTCAGACAGAATGGCAGTAATAATCACAAATTCTGACTATTATGTTCACAGGTATGAACTCATAATCCCTTTCATTTTCTCTATAATAGACTCTATCGTTGGCATCATTGGCAATGGCTTCATCACAGTCATCTATGGGACTGAATGGGTCAGGAGCAAAAGACTCCCCGCTGGGGAGAACCTTATGTTGATGCTGAGTTTTTCCAGGCTCTTGCTACAGATCTGGATAACAGTAGAGATTATTTATGGTCTATTTTTCCAGATCATTTATATCCATAATACCATGTATAAACTATTTAAAGCCATCTCTGTGTTTCTGAACTACTGTAACCTCTGGTTTGCTGCTTGGCTTAATGTCTTCTATTGTCTTAAAATTGTGAACTTCGCTAACCCTCTGTTCCTTATGATGAAGCAGAAAGTCATAGTGCTGTTGCCTCAGCTGGTGAGTCTGTCAGTGTTGCTTTCCATTGCCTTAAGCTCTGTCTTCTCTAAAGACATCTTCAATGTGTATATGAACGCTTCTGTTCCCATCCCTCTTTCCAACTCCACAAAGACGGTGTACTTCTTTAAGACCAACGTACTCAGCCTGGCTTTCTTATACTATATTGGGATCTTCATTCCGTTGTTCATGTTCATCATGGCAGCCGTTCTGCTGATCATCTCACTCAAGAGGCACACCCTACACATGGAAAACAGCACCACAGGCTCTAGAGACTCCAGCATGGAAGCTCACTTGGGCGCCATCAAATCGACCAGCTACTCTCTCATTCTCTACATTATCAATGCACTGGCTTTATTTCTTTCCATGTCAAACATCTTTCCTACCTTCACCACCTGGAACAATTTGTGCAACTTTATCCTGGCTGCCTATCCAGCAGGCCAGTCAGTGCATCTGCTCTTGAGAAACCCAGGGCTGAGAAGAGCCTGGAGGCGGTTTCAGCACCATGTTCGTCTTTGGCTTAAAAGGTAAAACCAGTGACTGGAATCTGGAAGTATTATAAGACCTGACTCAACCAGTTCTGCCTTTTCCTCACAGATCTCTTCATTCGCTTTTCTCGCACACAAAGCTTGCTCTAACGCTAACTACTGCTCCAGTAACTGGATTTTTACATGAATGTGAAATTGGATTAACTTGAGAATCTAAGCAGTAATAGGGAAGACATTTGAAGATCGACTCAAAACAACACCTTTACACAGATTTTTTTTTTTAAATATCTGGCCCCATCCTTTTTTTTTTCTTCTCTCCAAGACCCCTTGAGACTTAGGAGAAAATCTCAGTTCAGCTAGGAGAAGCTTTGAGTGATGATGTTATCTGCTGAACAGCCTTTGATTCTTGAAGATACTCCACACGACATTAAAAAAAAAATCATCTGATCTACTTTTGACATCCTAATATCCTCAAAGAGTAAAAAAGAGAACTCCTATCAGGCACAGCATTCAGAGCAATAAGGGAAACCAGAATTCCTACAGGGAAAGGGATTTAGGAAACAAACAACTGGCCACAGTTACTAGGACATAAGATATTAGATATTTAAAAAATAAAACATGAAGGAAAAGGCTTTGGATTGCAGTGACTGGAGGCCATGTTTACTGTTAAGGAAGTGATAAAGTGACATCCAGCTTCCGGAAGTCTCGAGATAGGAAGAAAAAAAGAGAGAGCATGTAAAGAGAGAGACTCTAAAGACTAATAACACAAGGAGTTTCTCTGGATTAAATGGTGAAATAGAAGACAGAAGATGGAAACATGGTTAAACGAATTAGTTGTTTTTCCAAATGGGAGGGGATGAAGCAAGAAGACAAGAAAAATGGAGTAGGAAAGTGTCAAGTAAACATAAAGGTCAAACAAAATATTAATTTTTCTTACTAGCCAACTCATAGCAACATAGCAGTCGCCCTCTGACTTTACCTGTTCCAGGCTACCTTGAAGAAACTAATGGGGCTTGGGTTACATGGAAGAAGATATGGAGAAGGAAAAAATCCTTTCCATTGTCACCTCTCAGAGTGGCATTAGAGGCATGATTTCAAAGGGTTGTGTGCAAAATGGGAACTAGAATATACCTTCTGTTGTGTACCTTGAAAATTAAAATTACTGAAGAAAACAGAGAATGGTTCTGCTCATAGGAAGCTTAGAGACCTCCCAAATAAAACCCAAGGTTGACAGGAAAGACAAAAACTAATTCTGTGCCCTTTTGCCTCTCAGATTCACATTATAGAGCCTGTTACACCTAAATACTACAAATGAGAAAAATAAGTCTCTTTCTCTCTGTCTCTCTGTCTCGCTGTCTCTCTCTCACACACACACACACACACACTATCTATCTATCTATCTATCTATCTATCTATCTATCTATCTCTAATGTTACCTTGTTACTATAAAAACATAGTCTTTTGATTTAAGTGACTATTACATTTTTATAGTTGTTATAGTAAAGATAAATTAGATTGCAGATTTCATTCCAATGACTATAAAATGGAAAAAAAATTGTTTTCCAAGTAACAGATGTTGATAAAGCACTTCCATACCCACTGTATATGTACTAATACATCACAAAAGAAACATGAAGTTGATATCACATTGACAGGAATTCTGGTAAGATGCCAGAATGAGTAATTTCTCTCTCGGTTTGTTCTGAGGAAATGGCATCCCTCTGTTTGCAGGTACCTACAGCAGCAGGCAGGAAACTGGGTAGCTCATCGATGTTGAGTGTTGTCCTGCTTTCAACTTGATGAGACTCATTCACATTCACTTTCTTCCTTTATGAAGAACTATCCATACAGAAAGGACCAGAAGGCTTAGTTTTCAAGTATGTTTGTTTAAGAAAGATCAGAAGTACTAAATAAAGACAAAATTAGACTACTGCTGAACTGAAGAAAATAGCTAACTTCTCAAACCCTGGCTTGCTGTTGTCCTGGCATCCTTATTGGAAGTACTTAGAAACTCTTTCTGTCTGCCCCCACCCCACCTTTATTACCCTCAGACATATGCCAATTTTTTTTCTTACTCTGGATAATTATAAACTGTATGGGAAAAGTAATGGGCTTTTGGTGGCTGAAAGACTGTAGTGTGAAAAGTTCAGTACTAAGATAGCGGGTCCAGGGTCTTAGATCTGGCTGAGTTTCCACAAATGAAGAATTTATGACAGCCCAGGGGAACATAAAATCTGTGACTTGATGAGTACTAAGCTACCCCACAATCCAACACAGTACTGGTCTGTCCCACAACCCAACACATCCATCTCTCCGAGTGTCTGCTAAAGCTCCACTGTGGTTTCTCTGTGTTGTGAGTCTGTAGGTAACTTGGTTTTTTGATCCCTGCTGTGTCCTTTGGTTTGGGCTACTGAACAAAAGGGTCTCTGTCTCTGCTTCTATATAGGCCAGAAGCTGACTGCTTTGGGAGAAGCAATGGATTCAGGAAAATGCTCGTCTTGTGTGTTCTCTGGGAAGAGGTAACAGAAGATTCTATTGATAAATAGAAGATGGAAATATTCAGGAGCCTGTGGCTGAGAGTGGACAGGTCTGGGCAGGAATGATGTGGAAAGAGGAGTTGGGGGAGGAAAACAAAACTGTAAAAGGGAAGGTGAGAGGTGCTAAGAGTTGAAGTCGGTCTTGGCCAGCCCCAGTTTGGGAGTAGTTTCCTTCCCACAGCTCTGGCTCAGTACTTCACACCCAGCAAAACAAAGGGTCTTCCATGATTATTCAGAAGCAATGTTTCTTAATAGGATGCTTCCTGGTTAAAGGTAGGTAGAGCACAAGTGCTCTTTGTAGGTACATTCATCTACCAACAGCTTTATTGAGAAAATTCAATGTTCTGGTTACACACACACACACACACACACACACACACACACACACACATATTTGTGGTTTTATATGATGTATGTGTTTGGGTCCGAGGATTTGGAAAACAATCTACTATTAAAACCAAATTTGACGTAGCCAAAGTATCTTTATTCAGAAACTGATACATCAGGGAAATGACTGAGACTGGGGTCCAAACCTTGTTAGCCAGACGTAAGATAGAGCAACCTTTTAAGCAAAAGACCACAAACTAGGAAGAGTGAGGCTAAGGGTAGGCCAGCCAATCGGGTGCATTCATGCTGTATGTTTCCAATCATTTTTTCATACCTGGCATCCTAAGTAGGTTACTGCTTGTCAAATACATCAGTTGGCATCCCTGACAACCTGGCCTAGACTGAGGCCAGCCAGTCAGAGAAGCCATCCTAACTGGAAGCTAACCAACAAGGCATGGGGTGGGACATTGTTGTCCAAGTTCATACAGAAACCATTTCAGGAAATTCAGTTGTTTTTTAGTATTTAGCTTACTACGAAATGGAAACTATGTATAAGATGGAGTCCCTGTAGCTGAGGAGACCCTCAATACATGTAATACACACACACACACACACACACACACACACGCACACACGCACACACGCACACACGCACACACACATACAACATACACACACACATACACACAATTGTATGAATGTTCATTTTTTCAAATTGCATAATGAAAAAAGTAATAAAATGGGTTTGTTAAAAAAAACCCACGTTACTTTATACAAAAAAGGTATTGAGAGAGGTAGTTCAGCAGTTAAGAACACTTGATGTTCTCTCAGAAGATCCAAGTTTAGTTCTCAGAGCCCACATGGTGGCTTACCACCGTCTGTAAGTATAGTCCCACGGGATCTGAAACCCTCTTCTGGCTTCTGGACACCAGGCATGCACATGGTACACATACATTCATACAAGCAAACGTTAAAATATATATATATATATATATAATGTTTTAACAATGCAAAGAGAAAAGAATCTGTATTTTCCTGGGCTTTGATATGACTCCACAGCAAGCCATAATGCAGAGAAGAAGCCTAAATTGGAACGTTAATAGGAAAGCTTCCTTGGTCTCTTGGACAATGGTAGCTCCACCCCATGCAGTTTCTGTAGGCAGGAGTCCTAGATTTGCTCTTCACTTGTGTGAGGCCTTGGGTTGTGGCTGCATCTCCAAGACTCTACTTCTACATCTGTAAATCATAACATCCACCTCTAGATTCAAAATGCCCAGAGCCACTCAGATCCAACTGGATACACAGAGCACTTAGGCGTGTGACCACAGGTCAGTGGTAGTTTGTTCTACTTGAATGGAAAGTGGAAAATGAAAGGCAGATGCCCTGAAGCTTTGAGCCCCTGCTTCTTCACTGGGCAAGAAGAGACGTGATTGCCAGGCAGCAAACATTCCAGTTTTAACTGCCTGGGAACTGTTTCAGTGTTGATTTGAACAAAATAGGGCACTAGGTCAGGGGTCAGCAAGTTTTTTTTGGTTTGGTTTGGGTTGGGTTTTATTGTTTATTTGTTTGTTTGTTTTTGTTTTTGTTTTTGTTTTTGTTTTTGTTTTTGCCAAAAGCCAGAGAATAGATGCTTTAGGTTATGCCAGGCACAAAAGGTCTCTGTTACAGGGACTCACTTCCTGTGTGACAGCACAAAACTGTCAGCAATGTTTGATTGGATGAATGTGGCTACAGTACGTAACAATTTTATTTAGGGACACTAAATTTGAATTTCATATCATTTTCAAATGTCATGAAATATTATCCTGTTCTTAATGCCAGGTGTGATGGCACATGTCTTTAAACCAAGCACTGGGGAGGCAGAGATAAACTAGTCTCTGAGTTTGCAGGAAGCTGATCTACTCCAGGACACCCAGGGCTACACAGAGAAACACTGTCTCTAAAAGGGAAAGAAAGAAAGAGAGAAAGAAAGAGATGATTTTGCTCAGGCTGGTTCTCTTCTTCCACCGTGTGAGTCCCAGGAATGAATTTAGGTCATTCTTTACCTGATGAACCATCTCCTCATCCCTAATTTTAGTTTTTCAATTAATTAATTGATTGACTGATTGATTGATTAATCAATTAACCCCTTAGTGCTCTGTGTATCCAACTGGATTCGAGTGGTCTCTGGGCATTTTGAGTCTAGAGGTAGATGTTATGATTTACAGGCAAGAAAGGAGAGGAAGAAAGAAAGGAAGGAAGTAAAGAAGGGAGAGAGGGAGAGAGGGAGGAAGGAAGGAAGGAAGGAAGGAAGGAAGGAAGGAAGGAAGGAAGGAAGGAAG
>JANHMN010000016.1:48204168-48219973 GCA_030674055.1 Rhabdomys pumilio
AAGGAAGGAAGGAAGGAAGGAAGGAAGGAAGGAAGGAAGGAAGGAAGAGAGAAAGAAAGAGAAAAGAATGTAAAAAATATTCTTAATGTCTGGCCTAAACAAAGAAAAGGAGTTGCTGAGGTGGAGGAAGGGGTTCAAATTTCCCTTAAGGCACAGTTGTAGCCCTGTGATTTCATTGTAAATCACCAATGCTCAAAGTAAGAACTTTTGCCAGTCAGTATTTCCAATACTTTATCACTTGTTATTTCTTCAGCCTTTTCCACTCCTTTTCAAACCTTTCAAACACAACCCTACAGAAAGCCAGCTCCCACAAACTTTCCTTTGGCCTCCACACATTCCCTGTGGCATACTTATGTTTGAGAGCATACTAATACATGCATACATGTGCGAGTGCACGTGTGTGTTTGCACACAATTAATTAATTAATTAATTATTAATTGAAAAACTAAAATTAGGGCTGGGGAGATGGTTCATCAGGTAAAGAGTGACCTAAATTCACTCCTGGAATTCACACGGTGGAAGAAGAGAACCAACCTGAGCCAGTCATTCCTCGTACTCTAGCACTCATAAACCAGGCATGTGTCCCATGCTTGTAACTCCATCATGTGAAAAAGGCAGGCCGGAGGATCAGAAGTTCAAGGTCATCCTTAGCTACATAGCAAGTATGGAGCCTAGATGGATACATAAGACTGTCTTTAAAAAAAACATAATACTGACATTCTTTATAATAAAAAAAAAAAATCTAGTATCATAGTTCTACCTGTGAAGGGCATTAAGAGAGGATCCAGGGCTTAGCCCTTTGAAAGATACTCTGAAGCCACTCATACAATGGTAATAAGTAAAGACACTCAGAGCTTCAGTCTCTAGAGTATTTGAAGGCATTATCTGTGGCTTTCAAATAGTCACATCCCTGTCAACTATCTCTGCTAGGCTGAACCTCATGCCAGACCATTTCCCTTCCTGTGTCTGACTCTACACAGTAAAGCTTTGGTTTTGTGGTCTTTTCATGACTAAGTAACAGGCTAGCTTATTATATGATGATGTGTTATGTCCAAAGTCCTTGTAGTCTGTAAGAAAATACTCTCTGTTGCCAAAACTCTAGATTTTGGATTTCTGCTGTGGTGATCATGGGTACCACTCTGAGCCTGTCTCCCTATATGGAAAACACATAATCTTAATATCCACTTCTAAGGTTGCTGTCTCAAAGGTAATGACACATGCGTAATGCATGAGAAATCACTGTGTGAAGGTTGACACATATGTTCTTTCAAATAAAGATGTATTCTACAATTCAAAGATTAAGCTAACACAATTTTTCCCCATAAGAGTGAGTTGTGTGAGGTGGAAAGACTGACTAAATTGTATTTGACTAAATATTCTGTGTGCAGGGTGGGAGAGTGTGTGCTGTGCATGGATCATTGATGTAAATCAAGCCTCAAATGACCACACTTAAAACTTCTACTCAACAAAATATAAATGTTTTCTAAATCCTGGCCTTTCTTCCTTTTGCACTTTTGCCAGAGAAAGGGGAGACCTCAGAGAAAAATCTCTTGATTTCACTAAATCAGTTAGAAGAGATCAAGATAGGAAGAAACAGGAATTTTCCATTGAGCATCTTTGGAGATACACATCAGACCAGGCTGCAAATCAGCAAAGGGGTCCTGTTACACCACACCCTCCCTAGGGAAAGTTGTAATTTGCATCTCCTATGGAGAATCCAAAGACTGCAAATAAATCTTTGGTTTATTCAAACCATTTAGATTATGATACATTCAGGTCCCAATTGCAGCTGGGATATGAGTGACAGAAATGTTCATCAGGAAAGAGGCAGCAAAAGACCTCTTAGGAAAGACCATGACCCACACAAGCCCCTACCTCTCTCACCATGCTCCATAGCGGAATAGCACCACAAGTACCATACTCATGCATGCAGTGAAAAAAAATTACATTTGTCTTTGCATTCAGAGGCCCAGGAAAAGACTTTGGAAATCAACAAGTAATAGACAGAGTCTAAGGTATGCATAGACTATATAAAATGTTTAGGCAACAAAAACAACAAAGAACAAGTAAGATGACTTTTCAGGTCTCTGAAGTGTCTGTAAGAAAATAGGGCAACCCTCTAGAGTCTGGAATCTAGATAATCAGTCCCCACGAATTAATAAATAAGCTGAAAACACTGGAGATTGTATGTCTGAACTGCTCTCTATGCCGCCTTCTGTAGCCTCTGACAATAGGGTGTCATTTATTGTCCCCCTGGAAGACTCATTTTTCATTCACCCAGCCTTAATCCAGGGCCTCACTCACAACACAATGCAGTAATACCAAGGAGAATTCATCAACAAACCCTTCTGTTCTAGGAGAACCAAGAGAGCACCCTAGCACCGCCCAAGACACTGAAGTACATCTTTCAATAACAACCTTTGCTACATTGTTCATGTTTATGCCATTTCTTTATGATCAGGAAACATGCATACCCGTATGCTCTTGAACTACATATGCACTTTCACACACACACACAACTTACATACACTCACACCACCTACTGAAAATCCTCCATAGACTTTTGATTGCCGTAGATATGGCCACTGGCATGAGGAAGAAGGAAAAAAAAAAAAGCTCACTGCTGCATCTCAGGTGACTCTTCTTGACCTCTTTTGATGTTTTTTTTTTTCTTTATACACCCTAGCCAACATAATCACTTAAAGAGCTTGCTGGGTTGTCTCCTTTGTAATTTTGATTTTGGAAATGTTCGATCATGCAGAAAAGTAGAAGAGATACTGCAGCCATCCCTGAGTATATACTACTCAGCCTTAATAAGTGCTGTTTGAGATCTGAAGTGTCCCCCAAAGGCTTATATGTTAACCGCTTTATTCCTGGACAGTGACGAAATAGAGGGATTATTGTATTATGGGGGCTTAACCCATGGATGAATACACAGCTGAGTTCATAGCTGAACAGACTAGAAGGGTCCTGCTTGGAAGAAGTACATTGCTAAGTGGGAGGAGTTGTGTCTTTGAAGGGTATTTGGGACCCTGGTCTTTTCCACCCTCTCTTCTGCCTTTCTAACTCATCTCCCTTCTAACCACAATGCAATGAGTTCTTTTCCATGCATGTCTCCCAACCATGATACTCAGTCACACCATAGGCCCAGGTGACAGTAATAGGATGGAGTGACCTTTGACAGAAGCTTCTGAAACTGTATACCAGAACGATTCTCTCCTCCCTGAAATCATTAATCTTGGGCATTTGGTTACAGCTCCTGTTTAACATTTTGCCAGAACTGATCAATGAAGACTTTTGAGGTAGATTACAAATACTTTTTCAGATATTTCTTTTGAGGGAGATTACTATACTTCAGATATTTCTATATTTCTTGTGTCTCTAAAGCTAAAGATTTTTAAGAGTTCTTTGACTTCACATAAATTTCTATGTTCTATAAAAATGAACTGGGTCCCAAAATTAGTCTTTGAAGTGTAAGCTGAAATGCACCAAATCACTCCTCTGAAAAGATCTAAATATTTCCTCTAATACATCCTTCATTATTCCTTACGATGGGGGCAGAGGATGTGGCAAGACAGGCTCTCACTATGTAGCCTAGGCTGGACTAGATCCTGCTATGAGACCAGGCTGGCTTCACTCTCACAGGGATCCTCCTGACAATGTGTTCTGGGGGCTGGGATTAAAAGTGTGTGCCATCATGCCCTGCCATGGGACACCATTCCAGTATTTACAGGAAACATAACTAAGCTCCATAAAATCTAAACTGTAATAGCTTCCTGGTCTTTCCTACCACCTCTGTCATGTCATGTCTTCTCCATGCCATTCTCCATAAACTCTTTTGATAGACACCTCTTTTTTTTTTTTCAGACCAGGCTGTTCTCGAACTCAGAAATCCACCTGCCTCTGCCTCCCAAGTGCTGGGATTAAAGGTGTGAGCCACCACTGCCCAGCTGACAGACAATTCTTTCTCCTGTCCATTTCTGTGCACATAACCTCTGGACTCCTCTCCTCAAACCTCATTTCAGATTGAAATGATACCCATTAGTACAGTATTCTCTTGTAGATCAAACTTTGACTTTAGAGATTGACCACTGTGTAGTTTGGTGATTTCATTGTGTAAATAAATGTCTCACTATGACAAAATTCAAACTACCAGCAGGATGTGTTCAGTGGGTTTTGGAGACAAGCTAGCTTCCTTCTGAACAGCAACAGAAGACATCTCCGGAGATATCGTTTTCTTCAGTTCAGCATTATATTTGTGGTATTAACAAGATGCTCAGCTCATCCTAGACTCAGTTTCCTCACTTTTACATAGGGTTTATTGATTGTTTACACACTCTTTTATTGATTGTTGACCGGTTTCATAGAGTACCTAACATGGTGACGATTGGATGTGGGGCCACTAGATGGCGACCAAGTCATTTCTTTAGCATAAATCTTTCTGTAACTGTTTCCAATTCAATATTGAGCAAACCACAATTCAAATATATGAATTAAACTGGTGGTATTTCTTTTCCTTTCCGTAAACTTTTTATTATGAAAGTTTTCATGTTTTCCTTTAAAATTCTAGTCAGAGACTCCAGATCCTGGCCCTTCTGTATGGCCATCTCTCAAGGTCCAGTATAGAAGCTGTTGTCCCTCAGTAATGACTAGTCCCCAATGAGTTGTGGAAAAAGCTATATTCAAAGCCACATCTGTCCCTGAGGTGTCGACTTTGTGGCCTTTGCTGTTCTTCTCCCTCCAAGACAAGATGGCCTCCATTATCACATTGCCCACCTAATCTGTGAAAGGCTGCCATAAATCAATTCAAATCGTTTTATGGATACTGGTTGAACAATGGTGTGAACCAGATATGGTATAAGACACAGGCCAGGCATCCCACAGACAGAGGAGGCAAGAGCAAACAGTGCCACGGAGAAACAAGAAATTCACATCAACAAATCCTCCCTTGGTGCTGAGAGGGTAAGTGGACATGAGCTCCCATTCATAGCCAAGAGGCTATCTCCAAATGACCACCACTTACAAAGGGAAAGTTAGCTCTCCAGTAGAGTTTCTCTCGGTTTACAAACCACACTTAAGGACAGACAGGCTTCATGTTCATCAATAAATGGCCATGACAAAATAAACTCAATGATTTTTGTAGATTTTTTTTGTCTCATATTTCTTTTGATTTTTTTTTTTGCTTGTATATTATGGTTGCTGGTTCTGTGTTCTTATGGATTATTTTTTCCCGTGTGTGCGTGTGTAATTGTGTGTGTGTGTGTGTGTGTGTGTGTGTGTGTGTGTGTGTGTGTGTGGTGTTGTTGTTGTTGTTGTTGTTGTTGTTTCATTTTTCTTTGGTTTTGTTTTTTTAGTTCTGACTTGTTTGTTTTCTAAACAGAAAGAAAGAGAGTGGAGTTGGGTGAAGGGCAGTGGGGAGGATTTGGGAGGAGTTGGAGGAGTAAAATTGATCAAAATATAGAATTTGAAAAATGTGTTCCAATTTGAAAAAAAAGTAAAGGAGGAAGGGAAGGAATGCCTATATCAGACACTGAAGCAAGCTGGGTTACAAAATAAGAATAAAAAATTATGGCAAAATCAGATTCATTTACTCATAGAAATCTATATCAAGTGTGAATGATGTGAGGAAATGGAGTTATTAAAGGCACTGCCCATGAGAGTCACAGCTTGCAGAGAGACAAAGGTGTCCCAAGTTTTTCTTTAATTCAAACACAAATTCACATGGATAGAAAGACATAAAGGAAATGTTTAAACCTCTAAAACAAAGATAGCATTCAGTTGGTAGAGTGCTTGCCTAGCGTGGCTAAGTCCTGGAGTTAGTCCCAAGCACTGTATAAAACCAGATATGGAGGTGTACACCTGTAAGCCCAGGATTTGGGCAGTGGAGACAGGAAGATCACTTCAGCTATATAGCAAGTTTAAAGCCAGCCAAGATTATAGAAAACTCTGCCTCCAATGTTAAAAATAATAATAAAGTTATAAAACAAATAGATAATAGCAATAACTCATGGCCAAAGAGTTGGAGGTGACCTATTAAAGAACCTTCCCTTAAGCTCTAATCATACGGCAAAGACTGATTGGATTTCCATTGAGTATGGCATGAGTAACAGCAAGGGTCACTTGCTGTGTCTTTAAAAACAAGAGACAACTAGCTAGTCTCTACGAGGGACTGTACATGTCCATATGTGCATACACACACACACACACACATACACACACACACACACACACACACACAAAATCAACGGGCAGTGATAATCCTGTAGTCATGCTCACTAATAACCAGAAATATGAATATCAAAACACCAATAAGACTTAGCTGCCTTTATGGATCCACAGCCTAGTTTCTGCAGCCTTAGTTACCCACAGTCACCAGAAGATAGGTGTGGTATATTATGTGGTATATATTTTTGAGAGAGAGAGAGGGAGGGAAAGAGAGAGAGAGAGAGAGAGAGAGAGAGAGAGAGAGAGGCCACAGTCACACAAATTTTATTTTATCATTAATAGTTGTTAACCTATTCTATGCCACATTTACAAACTAAACTTTACAGTAGAAAAGCCATAGTACATATAAAGTTCAGTGCCATCTTTTGTTGCAATGATCCACTGAGGGTCTGTCACAACGCTCAACATGTCTCAAAACACTGAAAAATTAGCTAACACTGATGAGAATGTCAAAAGGGGAGAGTCTTCTGATGCTGGCTGGAGTGCCAGACTGCACTGTCATTCTGAATGTACACACCTGGTGAAATAAAGCACTCACATGTCCTTTGACTCAGAGATCCACCCCTGGGGAGGGTTCCAAGAGAAGTTCTGGCACCAGTTCATAAAGGGACACAGATAAGGTCTCCTCGTGTCATTGACGTAATGAGTCCAAATCTCCCCAATGGAGAGAATGGGTCAAGGAGGTGTGGTAGATAACCAGGGTAGAGCATGTAGCAGTCAGAAGCAATTAACTCGGTGTGTTGATAGCAATGTAGACAGTGTGGAGAGAAGGACATAAGAGGAAAAGCAAGATCTGTAATACAGTGCCATTTATGGTTGTGAAAAGCACATCATGTGTAAAATGACACCATATATTAAAGGAGGTAATATTTAAGCCAAAGGTTAACATTCACCACCAACAGCAAGTAAATCTAGGAGACACACACACCAGCACCCAGGACATAGTATACCACAGAACTTAAAGACATGGCTTCTAGAGCAAGGGAACACTTGATTGAGTTCAAGTTCTGGCTCTGCCACCAACTTGCTCTGTCACCTTGTGTGTGGTGGGGGGGGGGGTTGTGGAGGAGGAAGTCTCTTTAACTTTTTCCTAAATCTGTTTCTTTAACTTTAAAATGAGAGCTTATCTTTGTAACTCTTCTATAGAACTGTTGTTAAGGATCAGTTAAGTTACCATAAATTAATTTTTTAAAAAAGTGTCTAGCTACTGTGGATTTATTGGCTATCATTAGCTACTGGAAGAAGGAGATACAGTTTTCTCTAAGAAAGTACTGTTGACTGGTAAGTTGATCATAAATAAAGAATGACCACACAGCTGAGAATATTTGGGCATCATGAATTGGGCTTCAAAGATTTACTCTTAAAGGACAAAAAAGTTGGCTGAAGAAGGAAGGGGTGATGGATCTGGGAAAAAAGTTAGGGGAGAGATGAATATGATCAAAATATACAAAACTCTCAAAGAACTAATTTTTAAAAGTGCCTGACTGTAAAGTGTCAAGTTTTATTATAGTAAGAATATAAACACAGGATCAAGAATGAAAAGAAATACACATTCTTTGTTTTAAAAAAGAAAAAAAAGGAATTGCCAGATGTGATATACACCCTGTCACCCCACCATTCATCCAACATCATCAAAGCATTAATTTGAAGCCAAGCTAGGCTACATAGTCTATTATGATATATAATAAGGTCTGTGATAAGGGAACACAGAGATAACACAAAGCTACAAAAGAAAATTGTACCTAGTCAGGAGGTTCACAAAGGCCTTCTGGAAAACAACCATTTGGGGCACAAGTTAGGATCACAGTTTTGTCTATGTTTGCAGTAAATTATATTTCCAGCATCACCCAGAAGACAGCCAGGCCCTGTGAATACAATATTAGATGTCAGAGACTCCTGGAAAGTCTTACCCCAGCCTTATCTCTGACTATCCTTCTCTAAAGGTAGACATAGCCCTAAGAACACGCTTGACGGGCCTTCAATCAACCCTGTTATGTCCACCTGGAGTCCTGACAACAACACTTCTCCTTCCTGCTCCGGTTAGAATGTGGAGAAAGGACTCTCTAAGCTCTTTTCTAGCCCTCAGCAAAGATAAAATGCAAAGCATGGTGGCCATACCAAGTCTAGAAAGCAGGAGATGCTGATGAGGATGGCAACATTTAAAATCAGAAGTAAGTAACAGCCAGAGGCAAATGGTCCTTTGAGCAAGTGGCTCCCCATCCCCTTGGCAGCCCACACACCACCATTGGCATGAGTACACCAGGCTACCAGCTGCTCTGTTAGAAAGAAATCCAGCAGGCACATAGACTAAATCAGCGGCCAGGATGTTAATTTCATCATAAGAAAATGGAACTTGGTCCAAGAACAGGGATTTGTTCACCAGAGGGCTTACAAATCCCAGCCAAAAACATGATCAAGGCCTTTTCACATTTCTCGTGAAAGGAGCACAAAAATGAAAGTGCTTCAGCATCTTGAAATTTACTTTTGGATTTACCTCAGAGTCAAAGACAAAAACATAATATCACAGGGATTCTGTCCATTCCCTATAAACAGAACTGAACGGCACATTCTCTAACATGCCTGAACTCTGTTCAGGCAGGGGGTATAGGCAAAGTTTAATCTTAAAAGCTTTGAACAGTCTCTGAGGCAATCATTCTCAATGTTCTGCACAGTCTGCAGAGGCAGGCTCAAATGACAAAGCTTCAATTGCCATCTTCGAAATACAGGATATATGATCATGTACAAATTTCTCCTTACAACAGAGGTGATGGTGGTGAGAGTGCTCATCTATATTGGGTTTTTTTTTTTCTATTGCTGTGGTAAAAACAACCCATAGAAGGAAAGGCTGATTTGGAGTTTATGGTTCCGGAGGGACATTA
Source organism: Rhabdomys pumilio (assembly GCA_030674055.1). Lineage (NCBI taxonomy): Eukaryota > Metazoa > Chordata > Mammalia > Rodentia > Muridae > Rhabdomys > Rhabdomys pumilio. Next base: position 48,213,273 of record JANHMN010000016.1, read on the forward strand.
TCATGGTAGGAAGCATGAGAGTAGGCAGGCAGGTAGTAAGCAGATGCTGTAGCAGCAGCTGGGAGCTAACGTCTTGAACTACAAACAGAAAGCAGAGAGAGCACAGCTTTGTGGAGACAGCATGGTAGGTAGGGCCTGTATTTCTGGCTGGCTGGAGCCATGGTCTCCTGGGTCTATTTGCTGCACATGTGGCCTATGGCCGCTTCCAGCTGTGATGTGCTTGTCTCTGGCTGCAGAACTTGGCGGCCTGAGCTAAGCAGAGCAGCTGTAGCATACATAATCAGCATGTGCAGAGGCATTTTTTAAATATTGCCTGCAACAGGGACCCAAGTGATTAAATACATGAGTTTATGGGAACCGTTCTTATTCAAAGCACCACACCTTCTGAACAGCTGCTTTAGAAGTTTGTAGGTTTCTTAAAAAGGTAAACATACTTTTCACTAGACCTGGTGATTCTGCTTCTAGATATCTACTCAGAAGAAATATAAATGTATGCCCCCACCAAGGCTGGATGATGTAATTTTCACAGCAGCATTATTCCTAACATCCAGTATTTTGTTTTGTTTGTTTGTTTTGTTTGGTTTGTTTTGGTTTTTTTTTTTTTTTTTTTTTTTTTTTTTTTTTTTTTTTTTTTTTTTTGCCTTTTTCGAGACAGGGTTTCTCTGTGTAGTCCTGGCTGTCCTGGAACTCACTCTGTAGACCAGGCTGGCCTCGAACTCAGAAATCTGCCTGCCTCTGCCTCCCAAGTGCTGGGATTAAAGGCGTGGGCCACCACCGCCCGGCCAACATTCAGTATTTAGAAACAATACAATATCCATTACTGATAATAAGCAAACCATCATACATCCACACAAAAGGTTTTGACAATAGAAAGTAAAACACTACTGATACATGGTACAACGTGGATACAGTGTAACAGCTTGCCAGCTAAGGAAAAGAAGCCAGGTACAAAGGACTATATATGATACAACTTCTATCTGCAATGTCATAAAAAGGCAAAGCTATGCTGACAGAAAGCAGAGAGCAGCTTGTTGAGAATGGGACTGAGTGAAAACCAGCCCAAGGTAAGTGTTTGGGATGGCAACAATGTTCTAAAACTGGATCACAGGTGATGGCTGTAAACTGTGTAACTGAATATATCTACCTAAAATCATAGACTGACACAGGCAGTGAGTGGATTGTATGGTAAAGAAAGAACGAGAGAAAGAAGGAAAGAAAGAAAGAAAGAAAGAAAGAAAGAAAGAAAGAAAGAAAGGAAGGAAGAAAGAAAGAAAGAAAGAAAGAAAGAAAGAAAGAAAGAAAGAAAGAAAGAAAGAAAAAGAAAGAAGGAAGGAAGATGCTAAAGAAAAATACCTAACGCTGGGTTGTTAAACTAGTTAATACTCACAGAACATTTAGAATTGTACGGAGAATAACAAGCTCAATGCATGCTTCCTAAAGAATAACAATAAATAGTCATGACTGTGCAGTTCATCACAGGAACACATAACCGTCCTTGTATGAATTCTATGCCATGGGAAGCACATCTGAGAACTTAATTTAATGTCTGATCTTCTATAAAATGTTTATAAAATCACAGTGAGCTCGAGGTCAGTTGAGTAGAGACATAAAACTCAGTCCATGGCCAGCATCTGCCTGTTCTGGCTTCCACCTCCAAAACCCTTTGGCTGAAGGGAAATCTCTCAGTTCTTTGGGGTTCCAGACAAAGCTGGGCAAGCTTCTGGCTCATTGGGGAATATTCACCCCCCTTTTCCGTTCCTTAGAGTGGATGTTTATCTCCCAGAAAAAAATCATATTGAAATCCTAACAGTATCCATAGGAGATACTCTTAGTAGATGAGGCATTTTGTTATGAGTAGGCACGTCATAAGGGTGGAGCCTTTTGGAAAGGGATGCATGCCCCGGTTAAAGAGACCTTACATCCTCGAAGACACAAACAGATGACTGCCTGTGAATCACAAAGTGAGTCTTCACCAGGCACCATATCAACTGGTACCCTGAGCTCCAACATCTGAATTGGAGCCATTAAAATAAACTTTTACTGTTTATAAACATCCCAGCCTATGGCATCCTGTAATAGCGCCATTGATTAATGACAGTGTGCATAGCTTACTTACATAGTGCAATCCTTCTAGTCTTCACTTACGATCACTTCCACTAAGTAGGTTCTTCTGTTTATTTTTCCTTTTCGTCATTGTCCTCAGGACATGCACACACGTGCATTCATGCACACTTCACACTCACTGAAGTTGTGATACTAACCTTGCCTTTTGAGTGCCACTTCAAAAGGTTTTCTGCGTGTTTGTATCCCCAAGCACTGAGAACAGTAAATGAGGTGGAAAAGTTAATAACTACAGCACAGTGCATTCCACCAGGGTGATCCTAACACCACCTCGGGATATGCAGCAACTTCATTGCCCAAAGGCTGTCCTTGTGTCATTTTTCAGCCAGCCCCTCTCACTGTCATGTCTCCTATGCAAGTCAGCCCATATTTTCTTGTTCTTTCACATTACTGACTTATTGGGAGAGGGGGTGGCATGTGCATCTGGGCACGTGTATGTCAGAGGTCAATTGACAGAAGTTGGTTCTCTCCTTCCACTCTTTCATTTTCAAGAACGAAACTTGGGGGTTTTAAGTTTAGTAGTGAGTATCTTTAGCCACTGAGCCATCTTGGTAGCCCTGTGCTTCGCGTTTTCTCAAACTTTCACGTAAAAGAAATATTACGTAGTCTGTTCTTGTTTATCATAACATTTGATTAATATGAATGGGATTCAGAGAGTTGCTAGGTGCATTTTAATGAGTTCAGACCAGACATGCTACAAAAATGTCTTGCAACAAAAACAACAGCCTCCTACAACCAAGAATTATCTCATCCTATGTGTCTAATGTGGAGGCGGAGAAAGTCAGGACTAGAGGGGTGAGTGAAGGTATTTATTAACAGGTGAATCTTTCAAACCTTAATTCACAGATTATTCTTAATGCCCTCTCAAATTCTTAAAAGGTCTTTCGAAAATTTCCATCTATCATCTCACATTTATTAATCGGATTTGTATTATCTCAACAAAGTAGCTGGGGCAACCAAATCCTAATGGAAAAAAAAAAAAACTAATTATTTAGCTTATGATCCTGGAGACTTAAGTTCCAAACTGGATACCTGCGCTTCGCTTCTCTCTAGTACTATATGCAAAGAACTCGTTAGGACAGTATAGGTAGGACTGATTAATAAGTGAGGAACCTTGACAGATTCTGTACATGTTCCCTCCAGACATAACCCAGAGCCAGCAAGATGCTCTTAGCTCTTAGCTTTCAACCTGCAACTAAAGAACTGCCTCAGACAAGGCCATGTCTCCTATGCAAGTCAGCCCATACAATGTGACTGATTCAGCAAGGGCTGGGAAGGTTCAGACAATGCATCCAGAGTCTGGAGAAGCCAGAAAAGCCAGCCATCCCAGGTTCACTGAAGGCTTAGCTGGGGCCTTTGATACGATATCACATAGCACTTGGAATGTAGTTCAGTGACAGAACACTAGCCTAGAATACAAAGGCCCCATGTTCACTCTCGAGCTCTACTCAGCTAGATTTCTTCCCTGTCCTCCTTTCTCCCTTCTTCCCCTCCCCTTCCTTCCCTCATTCCAGATTCCCCTCCCCTTTCCTTTTCCTTCCCATTAGACCCTTTCTTTTCCAGAGACCATGATCATAAAATCAATTCCCACTTCAGCCTCCAAGACTTGGCTGGGACAGTATGAAACAACGGCCCTGGCTGCTAAAAGTTATTTTGCAACATGGAGACTTTTAATACATAGAAAAGTATCTGCAGAGTAACCTACCATTAACAAAACCAGACTGGTGTGAGGATGGGAGGCAGGAAGGGGTGAGGGGCATGATTGCAGTACTCGTCAGAGAACTTTGGGATACAGTACAAGTGTTCACTGTCATGGCGACAATGAGAGTTTCATGAATGTACGCACATGCTAAAACTTAGAAGGTACGTTCCTTATATATTTGTAGCTTACTATATATTGACTATAGTGTAGCGAGGCTGTTGAACAAAACAGAAAAGGGAGAGGAGAAGAGAAAGAAGAGAGAAAAGGAAGAAGGGCAAAAGAAGGGAGAAAGGATAGAAAATAGTAAAGAAGGGATTGTGCAGGCCTAAATTTTTTAAAAAGTCTAAAAAATAAAGAAAAATGTGTATGATCCCTAATACAGCTACTTTTTGTCCATGTGAATACGTGTTTTACAATGGTATGCCAGCATATATTTGCTCTTCAGTGTTATGATATTGGTTTGTCCTAATAAACTCTGAGGTGGGAATGCCTGTTATATTCATCGTGCCTTCCACTGACAGAGATTCCATCTTTGACTGCAGAGAGTGATACATACCAGGGATAGAGCTGTAACAACACCAGCTTACTGTCTCCCATTCTGGTGTGGCTGCGAAGTGAGAAAGCCAGCACATGGGATAATGTGGCACCCTCACTGAGTCCCTAGGAAAATGTCAGGCCTCACGAACTTGCGATGTAAATACTCAGCTGAATCTTGGCAAACATTACATCTTAATGCTGTTTCACACATGTTGCTGTATAGCTTTCCTAATTGGAATTTTCCTTAAATTAAAGTAAAATATGCAAGCTGCGCTATGTCACATAAATGATAACTGTCTTCTAGCTCCCTGTGCTGTATGTATAAGTTCCAGAGGACAAGCCTCCTTTGTTCCTTTTCCTTTCTTTCTTCCTTTCTTCCTACTTCAGTCTTTTTTTTCCCGAAGCACCACCTCTCCCTGCTTCCTTCCTTCACACATTTCTTTTTTTATGAATGTCTTACATACTCGCGTTTTTTCCAGGGAACACCAGTGCTAAGTAAGCATCATGCCCAGCAAAGGCTCTTTCCTACCCAGATAGCATCACTCCTAAGGAAAAACAAATGATCTTCTAGGTTTTTTGTCTTCTCTCAGCAAGATGAAGAAGCATGCAATTGTAGAGATGACTTATAAACCTGCCAATCCCTGAGTGGACCTACTGATGTCTCCATATTGCTGAGAAATTCCTAATGGTGAGAGAGAAGAAAAGCATCTACAGCTGGGCCTTTTATGTTGCATACCTGGAAATTCAGTACTTGACAGATTGAAGCAGAAGGATCATGAGTCCAAGGCAAGCCTGAGCTACACAGCCAGTCTGAGGCTATAGCAGCACTAATGTGTATGTGTCTATTCACACAGAGTACACCAATACCTAAAAATGGTAATATATACTCAGTAGTCTTGGCAGATAGAAATGCATAATTAGTATACAACTGAAGAGCACAGGTCAACATCTTCCAAGATAAAAACTATGTATAGCGCCGGGCAGTACAAGTATAGAAAGAATATACCACACAATGGAGGTCATATATTTAAAAACTCACAGATAACATCGTACTAAAGGGTGAAATGCTAACAACTCTTCCTCTAAAATCATGTACAAGACAATGGTGCCCACATTTGTTTGCAACCTAGGATTAGAAATCGTAGCCAGAGCAATTAACCAAGAGAAATAAATACATATCCAAAACAGAAAAAAAAGGAATAGGGAAGTGGAGAGATGGCTCAGTAGGTAAGAACACTGGCTTGTCTTCCAGAGGTTCAGAGTTCAATTTCCAGCACCACATGGCGGTTCACAACCGTCTAGAACTATAAGGAATCTGATTCCCTCTTCTAGTGTGTAGTATAGATACAAACGAAACACTCATATACATAAAACAGATAAGTATTTTTAAACAGAAGAAAAGAACAAAGAAATGGAATTATTTCTGATTGCTAATGACATTCTTATATAAAAAGGGAAAAAAAGACTATACTCATACCCTCAACCTAGAAATAATATGCAAATTCTGAAATGTTGGACAATACAAAATAAACCAAAAAAAAAGTATATTGGTTTTATTCATTTGATAATAAACTGTCTTTTAAAAAATTGAACAAAATGACAATAACAAAGGCAGAAAAACTTTAGGTATTATTAGTTTATTTGGTTTAAAAGGGGGAATAAAAGATTACTCTTTAGTGAACACATAAGAACACTATCAAGAGAAACAGAAGACACAAATAAATAAAATAGGTCCTTGTTCAAAGACTGGGGAAATTAATATCATTTAAATGTCCTTTCTACTCAAAGTTGTATAGAAATTCAATTTTTCACCTAAGTAGAAGAAACAAAACTGAGATAAGTGAAATATTAAATATGTTAATTAACTTAATGTAATCATTCCACTCTTACTTCCATATTTGCATTATACCTCATAAATATATAAAGTTATGATTCTATTGAACTACCAGACAGTAGCTCAGCACTGAAGAGCACTTGCTGCTATTCTAGAGAACCCAGGCTGTTTCCAGAACCCACATTAAGAAGATCACAAACAACAGTAACTCATGCCGTGTGTCTGCAGGACTTCAAGGGTATACATTCCAGTGGCACACACAGATATCAAAAGAAAAAGAAGCTTTTTGTTTTTTTTTTTAGAAATAGGTTTCTCTCTGTAGCCCTTTCTGTCTTGGAACACAATCATTAGAACAGGCTGGACTTGAAATCAGAGTTCTACCTGACTCTCCCTCCACAGTGTGGGGATTCAAGTCATACACACATAAATAACCTTATGTCACATTATATTTCATACACAGGGTCATTTTTATCATAAATTACCAAAACTATTGAAATCACATGGTTT
>JANHMN010000016.1:48220435-48263161 GCA_030674055.1 Rhabdomys pumilio
TTTTTTTTTTTTTTTTTTTTTTTTTTTTTTTTTTTTTTTTTTTTTGTATTTCGAGACAGGGTTTCTCTGTGTAGTCCTGGCTTTCCTGGAACTTACTAGATAGACCAGGCTGGCCTCGAACTCAGAAATCCGCCTGCCTCCGACTCCCAAGTGCTGGGATTAAAGTCATGTGCTACCACCGCCTGGCAGAAATTTCTGCATTTTGATAACATACTAAAGAAAGATCCCCAAGAGAGGAGTCCCTTACTCATGTCTCGGGACACGGGATGTCATGGCCACCCATTAATTCACAAAACACTGATCTAGATGCAATTAGCAAGAGGTATATTTTGGGATCAGTTGACTTAGGCCTAGACTCATAACCCATGCAGGGGCAGAGGAGTGTCAATCCCGAGTCAGGGGAGTACAGGGTATATAACGGAGAAAAAACCAGAAACGGGGGTTGGGGGGCTTGTTGGGGGAAAACAAGGATACAACATAACAACAGTGGAAAGTCTCAAAAAGTCCCAACCCATAATTCAGTCAGTGTCATTCGGAAACATCTTGTACACTCATCTTTCGAAAAAATGTAACCTTGCCCAACCATTGTGTTTTGGGGTTCTCTTTTCTGAGGTCTGCGGAATGTTAATCAGCCCCTCCCTTCCTCTCCTAAAAGTTAATCTAGCAAGTGTCCTCTGACTGTGGGATAATGTACTCCTCCCAGAATGCAGAATGTATCCCGGGGCAGTGAAGACCTTAAATCTCACATTTAGTTCTGCTTTCTTTGTGGAACTAGTGAGCCTGCTGGCCTGAAATTTTTTTTTTTTTTTTTTTTTTTGCTCAGGTCTAGGGGGTCATAAAAACTTTCTATACTTTCATAAGTTTTCTATATATTTCACTAACTTCTGTGAGAAGACTGTTCTGACGTGGAGCCCACCTTTGGACATCTGATTCGAACTTTCAATCAGGCTAAGCCTTTTTGCCAGCTTCCCTTTGCTTGCTCCCTCTGGCTTTCTCATTTTCTATCTCATTTTCCCCTGGATACCCTGTTACTTCCTGTCATTTTCCCTTCCCTTCTCTTGTCTGTACTCTGTGCGTCTTCTGAGATCTAAAATCATCTTCACCCAGGTTCACTGTTGTGTAAAACCAGAAGTACATCTTAGATGGACTGTTCTACAAAGGCGTCTTTAGTACATGTGGTTCGAATAAAATAAAAAATATGAAGATTTCCAATGTTTACAAACATAAGGCAAGATTAACAATGAGTAGCTTTGTTTACCTTAGAGCTGCCCAGATAATAATGAGTGTAGAGTTTTAGGAATAACGATGCGTGTCTCTGCATTATCTTCTCACCCAAAAACTGGTTAGGGCCAGTAAGATGCCCAGTGGGTAAAAGTACGAACTGCCAAGTCTGATGACCTGAGCTCAATACCTAGAACCTTCACAGTGAAAAGAGAAAATGTTCTCTTAACTGTTCTCTTCTGAACCACTCTACCCCACACACACAACATGCACCGTGGCATACACAGGCCCTCACACAAACAAAGTGTAAATGTAATTTCCATTTTAAAAACATACTTTATGTGTAGCAGTAGCTTACATATTAAATACCACAACAGAATAATTTAATGTGGTCTTAAACAGATGAAAAAAATGAAGAAATATCAGTTTATAAAATCTCTGCTTACTTACTGATCCAGGGTTACCTGATATAACCTGTGAGTAATTAAACCATACTCAATCTATAGAGATCACAGCAAGACCTAGGCAATCAGATTTTATACCCTTATCAGCAACAAAATATAGTGGCAAACACCAGGATCGATATAGTTAGTTGTATTTGCCAGGATACAGTGACATTTGAAAGCTATGCAGGGTACACAAGATTAATGTCTAAGACCAATTTTCTTGTCAGGCTTCCATGCTTTCTTGACTTCTAAGGAAACATACATAGAAACTCAAGGTGGTCTGAACATTTCACTGCCTGAGGGGGTTTCTCAGGAACTGTAAGGCACTTTGTGTCCCATTTATTTACTCTTAAATAAACAAACAAACAAGAAAACACCCTGTTGCTGTGATAAAATATCCTGACAAAAGCAGCCTTAGAAAGGAATAGTTTATTAATTCACCATTTGAGGTTCAGTCCAATACGACAGAGAAGTCAGGGCAGTTGAAGCCTGAAACAGCTAGTTAATTTTTGTCCATATTCAGAAAGAAAAGAGAAATGAATGCTCATGCTCAGCTCACTTTGTTTCCTTTGATTCAATCCAGGATCCCAGCTTAGGGAATTGTGCCACCCACAGTGGGCAAGTCTTCCCATCTTAACCTAATCAAAATAATCTCTTCACAGTCATGCTCAGAGGCCAGTCTCTCCAAGTGATTCTAAATATCATCAAGGTGACCATTGGATGTAGCTAGTATAACTTCCTACTATAATGTGTACACATCTGTCCAAGAAAGAAGTGAACAGGCCCTGTACCAACAGATTTTAAGAGTACTGTTGGGATAAACAACAGACCATCTACTTAAAACCTGCTTTCCCTTAAGAGACTGGAGCTTTGATTTTTCTATCTGATCCATCCCTCTTCCCACTCTTCCCCTAGGTTTGCCAGCAAGCGTAGCTACCATTAGTCCAGTTGTTTGAAAAAAATAATATGACTGTTTCTCAAACAAACTTAAAAGTAGAGCAACCATGTAGTGTAGTGTTAGCAGTCCTAGATACATGTACAAAAGTGTGTCAAAGAGATGTGCTTAGCCACACTCACGGCACCATTGTCCATAGCACCCAGGATAGGGAATCAAAGAAAATGCCTACTAATAGTTACAGAAATCAGGTATGATATAATTATAATGCAATGCTACCCATCCCTAAAACAGAAAGAACTTACACTTGCAATGCATGAATGAGCCTGGAAGACACTATTCAAATGGGTCAGGTCCAAAGGAGCATAAGAGTACTGCGTGGTCTCATAGGAAGGAGCAGCTAAGAGTCAAGCTGGGTGTTCTCGTACACAACTGTATTCCTAACAGCTGAGAGGCTAGGAGCAACAAAATTGTCAGTTTGAGGCTTCCCTGGCCTGTATAGTATGAAACTGATAGAAGGAAAGGAGAGAGGATGGATGGGTGGGGGTGAGTGAATGAGTGGGTGAATGGGGAAGGAAAACAAGAAGCATAAAGAAGAGTCTGAATGTCACTCTTCTGTGTAGTAGAATAGTGGTTACAGCAGGACAGGGTAGAGGTGAGGAAGATGCTGGGAAGATAGTGAACAAAGGCTACAAAGTTTATTTTAATTAATCATTTTATTTGTTTATACTTCAAATGATATCCCCCTTCCCGGTTTCCCCTCCAGAAATCCCCCATCCCATCCCTCTTTACCCCTTGTGCTTTGTTTCTATGAGGGTACTCCTACACCCAATCACCCAATCACACCTCAGCACTCCAGCATCCCCCTATGTTGGGGCATCAAACCTCCACAGGACCAAGGACCTCCCCTCCCACTGATGTCAGATAAAGCCATCCTCTGCTACATATATACTCCTTCCATGTGTACTCTTTGGTTGGTGGTTTGGTCCCTGGGAGCTTTGGGTGGTCCGGTTGGTTGATATGGTTCTTCCTATGGGGTTGGCATCTCCTTCAGTTCCGTCAGTCCTTCCCCTAACTCTCTCATTGGGGTCTCATTGGGCTCAATCCAATGGTTGTCTGTGAGTATCTGCATCTGTATTAGTCAGCTGCTGGCAGAACCTCTCAGGAAACTACCATACCAGGCTCCTGTCAGCAAGTGCTTCTTGGCATCAACAATAGTGTGGGGGGTTGGTGTCTGCAGGTGGGATGGATTCCTAGGTGGGGCAGTCTCTGGATGGCCTTTCCTTCAGTCTCTGTTCCATATTTTGGTCCTGTCTTTTTTTTTTTTTTTTTCCTTTTTTTGGACAGGAACAATTCTGGGTTAAAAATTTTGAGATGGATGAGTAGCCCCATCCCTCAACTGGGGCCTATGCCTAGCTACTGGAGATAAGAAGATAAGAATGTCTTTTCAAAACCTCTTGCATGACATGATGACTAGATTTATTTCCAAGTTGCAAAAGAAATTTATATTAAATCTTTACATAGGTGGTGTCAATAAACTCGCTGCAATCTTTCCACAGTGTATACATATATCAAAACATTGTGCCACATGTACATATGTAGTCATAGATCAGAACGTTAAAATACAAAATCAGGAAAACATGTAAGGAGATTACAATTCTAAAGTGCTCCACGCCTCTCCCTGCACAACTAAGCAAGGTCGGCATTAAAGATTGCAAATGTGTGTTCACATGGTCTTAGTAGTGGCTTATTGCTTTCTATCGTCACAGTGAGATTCTTCATATTTCTTTGGGGGAAGGCTGAGGCAGGGTATCACTAATGTCTCAGGCTAGCCAGGAGTGTAAGATCCTCTTGACTCAGCCTCAAGACTCCTGGAATCAAAGGTATGCATCCCATCTATTGCAACATTGTGTTTCATTTCGTTATGGTTTGGTTTGGTTTTGCTTTGTTTTTAATTCATTGACCTGCATTTTCCTTTTGCGTAGGACTGCCCCCCACATACATAGACATTATTTCCCTGATCTTGGAAGCATATCATGCATACTGAGTAAATTATCTCAACAAAATGAAACAAAGTTTTTGAAAAGGGAAAAAGGGAGAGGGGAAGGTGGAGGTAGCAAAAAGTTGGCGAAAACAAAGTCAGAGGAGAAGGGAAAGTCACGAAGTATAGAAGGCAAGTGTAGACTCCAGGAGCGGGTGCCTCAGGGGAGGGCAAAAGACTGAGAACATGGGAGTCTGCGGAAAACTAGAGTTTGGGGCCCATTAACCATCTTTTTCCTTCTGGAGAGATTTGTAGCCCTTTTCTCTTCACCCTTATTCATGTGCAGAGACAATAGTGACAGCTCTTCAGACCCAGAGTAAGAGGTCACTGAGGGCTTGTGAGGCTGGCCAAAGGAGCTCTGCTTCCTCACCCTACACCTCTCATGCAAGGGGACAGAGTCTCTTCAGTGAATTCACACAGAAAACTAAAACAATTGGCTTGGAGCTGATCAACTCTTTTATTGATTGATTGATTGATTGATTGATTGATTGAATATGCTTTATTAGTGGATTATATTAATGATCGTAATAGATTAGTGGACATGGAAATTACATGCTGAAACATTTCAGAATCACCCAAATGGGTACTTTTGTATGATGCTGTTTAAATTGTGACTGCTGTGTACTGTTAATGAGAAATGTTTTTACTTATTTAAATGTTTATCTGTCATCTCAGTCTTTAACTTTCTGTGACAGTGTTTATTTTTCTGAAACCCACAAAGAATGCTGGCTTATCCCTATCTTTCCATCTGTATTTTGTTGCCTTGATGTACTATATTTGTTGCATGTATATTAAAGGTTTTTAACCATTAAAAAAAAAATGCTTATTTGTTGAATGTAAGTTTGAAGTCAGTCACTAACAGCTAAGTCCACATGATTCCAGAGAGTTACCATCTCTTAAGAAATAAGTTGGAAGGCATGGTGACACACATCTTTAATATGAGCATTTGGGAGGCAGAGGCAGGAGAATCTCAGAGTTTGAGGCCAGAGTGACCTAAATAGTGAGTTCCAGAACAGCTAGGGCTATACAGAGAAACCCTGTCTCAAAAAAAAAAAAAATTATATATATATATATATATATATATATATATATATATATATATATATATATGTGTGTGTGTGTGTGTGTGTGTGTGTGTGTGTGTGTGTGTAGGAAAAGGGAAAATCAAGAGATTAGAAGATCATGAGTTATTACATCAATACCTATCTACTAATTACCATCAAATGACAAAGCAATTATTTATTTCTTACTCCATGCTAATAACTAATACTCCCATAACAGAAATGTGAGCAAGCCCTCTTTGGCGAGTCCCAGTCTCCACCCTTCCCAGCTCTCAGTTCCTCCTCTGACCCACAGTAGCCTATTGTACCTTCCTTCCAGCACTTACCTTTCCATACCATGCTTCAGAGCTACCCATCCTTCCACAGCAGAATGTAAGCTCCCTGCCAGTGAGTCTCCACGTTAAGCTGTTACATACACCTTACAGTGTAAGCATGACAAGTGTAAGATAAAACATTTGTTGACTCTAAGCTTGGTAACACTTCCTTGGTGTGTGAAGGAGCAGGCCCTTGTGTGAATCAGGATACAAGGTGCTGAAACTTCTTTGGCTGTACCCACCACAAACTTCATTTTGAAACCTTGTACCTGGAATACCAACACTTGGAAGGCTGAAGCAAGATGCTCAGGGCAGAGCTGCTATGTACTACGTTAGACACCCGGTGTCCACATTTTTAATATGAATAAATTACAGAAAGACAGGAATTAGTCTTATTTACAAATACAAATAAGGACAGATGTAAAATGATATTGACGGCTAAATCTTAAAATGCATTCTAAATGGTTATCACTTGGAAAGTCATTGATCAAACGTATAGTCCCCTTAAAATAATCAAATTATACATTTGTGGCTTATGCTATAATATGTTGACATTTTAAAAGATAAAAAGAAAATAATGCATGCCTATATAATTGACTGGGATGTGACTGGAAGGTACTTTCTAAGGGAGAGTAGTGATTGCATTTGAATTGACACTTGGTTTTCCAGGTATATTCCTGTCAAAAGTCAAAAAATAGCCTCCTGTTTCATGGGAGAATGCCGGGGGCCACTCCACCCAGCCCCGGCTTGGTGTGGCGAGGGGGAGAGAGATGCAGCTTCTTCTTCTTTCTTCTCTTCCTCCCACCGTCCGGTTCTTCTTGAGGTAGCCCCTAGGCTGCTGCTGTGTGCTGGTCCTGCAGTCAGCGATCCTGTGGCCAGAAACTGGCACTAGTATCCCAGCCTTAAGACCAGCAAGGGGTTAAGTAAATAGCTTTATGCTATCCTAAAAACTTCTGAGGGTAAGAGACTGCAGGCTAGGGTGATTAACACCTGGAGCCTAACTGCAGAGGATTAGGCAAAGTGGCCTTTGTTCTATCTCAGCAGGAACTGCTGGGCTCTAACTTGCGGCTGGGTTGCAGGAAGAAAAGACACTTAGAAAAGTTGCTATAGAGTTTATTAAGTGTAAAAATTATCCTATGAAAGCTATCTGAGGGGAAACGTGGAAAGGTCCTGAGTGGGGAAGAAGAAAGATTCTAACAAAGTAAAAATTCTAAGGGAGAAAAATTCTAGGCAGGGGGAAAGGAAAGGGCAACGGGTCTTAACTAACTAATTGATTCCTAACTCGCTAGCTTTTTGAACTCTTTGTCTTCAGTATATATATACCATTCAAAGTACATGATCACATGTTACAAAGTTCATCACAAGTTCACACCAAAATTCAAGTCATAAATTGAAATAGAAGTTTACAACACAGAGTTTACATGAATATCCATTAGGAGTAATTATCTAGCTAAACATTCATCACCTGTCTAGCTCCACAGGTTCGCAGAAAGTTTGAAACTATAACTTAAGAAATTAGTGAAGTTTTGTATAGATAACCCAGGCAATATTTTCTCTTCTGTCCTGGTACCTATAATAAATTGTGGATAACCTCTAGTGACCTAGGTTAGTAGTTTTATGACTTCTTGGAATGTGCTCTAAGCAGGAGAAGGTCTAGGGGCAATTAACTGATAACACTCAGGAGACTGGCAGAGTTCTCATTGCAGTTTCGACTATGCCTGAGGGACTTAATAGCAGTCCCGATATAAAAGAGCTTAATAATCATTGATATAATTTTAGGAATTCTTATAGGATCATCATTAAGACTTAAGAAGTCATCTATTTGTCTGTATAGTATCTCTACAAGACAGTACATCTTCGTGGATCTGCAGAGATCTGCTACAAAGGGGTGTGCTATTGCTTAGTGATAGTAGCAAATGTCTAATAATAATAATAATGGGGAAAGCATATTAATAACAGGAATCTTTCCTAAAATCACGTCCACCACAGCCTTGCTAATGGGGCACACTCATCGCAGATTATATAATAATCCGAGGTAAGCATTTCAGGATGATCATCTGCCAATTATTAGCTTGTCCCATTATGGCTCCTGACAGGAGAAGGAAAGAGCTTACAAACACTGAACTCTATTCATGCTGAGGTATTTAAGCAGATGTATACTGATGTCTTCAGTCCCTTTTGAACTGTACCAAAACCTAAGGTGCATTTCGAAAATGAATAAAGTGATAATTTGGATAAAATGGATATTTGTGTGATAAAGCAATCACAGTATAGTGCTGATTATAAAAACTTGTGGTATATGTATTAGTTATAAATTTCTGTCTCTATTTCTAATATTTAATAATAAAATGGTGTATTCGCACTGGTACGAAATAATATCCAGTGTATAGTTACATGGAGAAAGCAAAATGTAAATCAATATTAAATGGCAGGCTTCTGAATGCATTCAGGACAGTTTTTATCGGTCCATGGGCTTCGGTTGGGCCAACCGATCATCTTTAGGGAGAGGTACTGGGATTCAGTGAGGTATGGAGGTAAAAAGAATCCTTTTTACTCTAATTCTCTTAACTATAAGCAGTATACCATAAATATAGACGGTTTAATGAACTGAAACTATATTTTAGTGGAAGAGATTTTTGATTCATTAACATGCACATTGATGCTTTCTCAGACCATCATTTATCACTTTTTAATTCATTTGTCTTATCATTCAAGCCACATCAAAGAACTCTGGTGACCAAAATCAAACGTGTTAATTCTCTAGGTAGGTCCCCAGGGAGGTTAACATGGGGCTCTGTACAATGTAAACAAGTGCTCCTTCATGAAATCATGTTCTATCGACAAGATGGTGCCCTCTGCTGGTCTCACACAGACCCACCCAGTACATTCAAGTCTGGCTTTGGCCACAGTTCACCAAATCAGAGGGAGGCACAGGGTCAGAAAGCACTGACAAGCAGAAGCTTTTTTTTCTTCAAAAGTGTGTAGATGAGAAATGGATGCTTTGTAACTCCACCTAGCATCCTGTAAGTCTCCTTACGTGTCATAGTTGAGATTTGAAACTAGGTTTGTCAATCTCAAAACTCATACTTAACCCTGAGGCCTTCTGCTTGCTGGTATTTAGAGATGGCTGGACATGCAACTCATTCAGCAGCTATCTGCTATTTATTTGTTTGTTTACTTTTCTTTTCAATACAGTATCTTACTGAGTCACGCAGGCTGGCCTGGAACTCGTGAAGTCTCCTACTTCAGCCTGTGGAATGCTAGAGACTGCAGGCCTGTGCTTACACTTCTGGCTACGTGTTGGTCTCTCTCCACCTCTATTAACATTTGTAATAAACACAGTGCCATCCTTAGACTAAGACTTCTGTTGTTACTGGGCAACAACTGTAATCAAGTTCTCAAATTTCATTAAAACCTTTGGTAACTTGGTGAATACGTGTGTTAGACTGGCTGCCTAAACCCCACTGCCCAAGCCATTCCTTCCTAGTGAATGTTGTGCAATATTAAGCTTTGCTTTTGAGGGTGAGATCATGTATTACGTTCTATATTGGAGGATTTACAGCTCTGAGGAAATAAGGGATTAATGAAAAAGAAAGCACTACAGAATTATCAGGTCAAGGTCTGTTTGGTTCTAATTCATTCACTTTATCTGAACCGGCTGGATCCTCTGGAGAATAAAAATGATAATGAGCCTTACCCAACAGGCTTGCGACCAAGGACCAAACAAGATTGTTTTTAGAAACAGGGTCTCATTTAGGCCCACTCAATTATTTCTATGCAAAGTTATATCTCTAGGATGTGTGAGTCAGCCTTCTCATACCATAATAAAATATGCAAAGAGAAGTTAACCTAAAGAAGGTTTGTTCCTGGTTTATGGTTTCAGAAGATTCAGGTCAACAATAGATCCATTGCTTTGACGGAGCAAAGGCAACCAAGCATCAGGCAGAGGAGGATGTTTATCTTGTGGTATCCAAAAACCAGAAAGAAAGATAAGGGCAGGGTCTGGGGACAAAACATATCCTTCAAAGTCCAGCACACTGTGGGCAGTGCCACACATGAGCAGGGGGTTCTGGTTGTATAAGAATGTAAGGCAAGCAATGCACAAGGAACAAGCCAGCCAGCTGCCCTCCTCCATGGTTCTGTTTCAGTTCCTGCCTTGGGTTCCTGCCCTGACCTTCTTCAATAATGGAGTGTGACCTGATGGAGTTGTAAGATATAATAAACACTTTCTCCCCAAGCTGTACTTTTTATCATGGTGTTTATCACAGCTATAGGAACCCTAACCAAGTTCTCTAAGATGACGTGGGACTAATGGGCTCAGGGAATAACTGGAAGTCAGATCAGTCAAGAGCTAATGATCCTGTGATGGTGAATTTTGTCAGCTTGACTGGGTTTAAAACATTAGTAGGCCACACCTTGGGTGTGTCTAAGGGAATCTCTAGAGAAGACTAACTGAGAGGGAAGACCTGCCCTGACTGTAAGCAGCCCCATCACATGAACTGGGTGGGGTTCCAGAGAGAATTAAAATTGGAGGAGGGTAAGCAGAAAGCTACCCTCTTTCTCTACTTCTGATCCACCCAGATATGAGCGTACTCAGCGGTCACATCTTCCCAATACAAGTGACCTTATTCCCTTAAATCTTTACTCAAAATAAAGTTTTCCTCCCTTAGATTGATTTACCTGATATTGCATCACAGCCATAACTAATATGGATACAAAGCTAAAGAAAGGAACGAACACAGGGCAATAAAAACTTTCCTTTCTGTTTGTCTCTCAATATAAACTTACTTAGAGTTTATCCATTTCTCATTCCGTTTATAAAAATGAAGAGGAAGTACACATAAGAAGATGTTCAATGCACTGTGTAATCTTTGAAACACACAATTCACCACCACCATCTAATACTGGAATGTGTCTGTTACTGTACAAAAAAAAACTAATAACAAGCCAGGCGGTGGTGGCACCGGTCTTTAAGTCCAGCACATGGGAGGCAGAGGCAGGTGAACCTCTGAATTTGAGGCCAGCCTGAATCTACAGAGTGAGTTCCAGGACAGCCAGGGCTACACAGAGAAACCCTGTCTTGAAAAAACAAAACAACCACCACCACAACAAAAAATAACAATTGTTCCTCTGCTCCTCCCTCCCGTGCTCTGGTCCTGGCAATCTCTAGCCTCCTTGCTATCTCCTCTAGCATAATTTTTAATGATAGAAGTGAATAAGGAAGCTGTTTCATTAACCCTTAACCCTATATAGCAACCTTTCAGTATGTTAACCGAATTGCAGCCTAGCCATTCTATAATATGTTTCATAGATGTTACAAATAACTTAATGGGGCTGAGGATCTATAATTCAGTGTGTTAGTTTAGTATGTACAAAAACCTGAGTTTTATCCCCAACCAAAAATTACTATAGTCAAGACTTTTATCATTGAGTAAAATATATGCGACCTAATTTCTAACATATTTTAAAGCTGCAAAGCTATGAGTGTACACTAGTATGAACCAGGGTATGGTCTATTTTGTGAACAGCCTAGAATTACAAAACTTTTAAATGATATCAAGATAATTAATAATCATGTTTTCTTTACTTTTTAAATAGTTTATAACTTTTTGAAACTAATGCAATTGATTTTAAGATGCTGATTTACCGAATTAAAGATCACAAACTACAGACTGTCCAAACTCGCAGATTTACATTTAGTGCTTATCACAGTTAGCAGAGCTCAAGTTTACAGCCTCCTCTGACAACCAAGAGCCTTATGCTATAGAGGTCTCAAAATTCCCCTATCAGAAACACAGCCCAGACCAAATGGTGTCGACACTCCCACCCACACCCTCAGGCCCTTTGCCTTTTACCTCATTCCTTTCTCTCTCCAAACTAACACCTTAAGATGACTTGCAAAGTATATCAAGGACTCCTCAACAACTTCCTTCTGTTGGAGTATTAACTGAGGCTTGAAATTTGAATTCCAGCCATACTTTCTCCATATGAACTGAATAGTAAGGAAAGTGGTACAGACAAATGAAATACTTGGGCACAAGCAAAATTACGACAGGTTGTCCTTCCTACCCCACTTCTTACACTATACAAAGCTACACCTCATATGGGTACTATAGTCTGTCATGATGCCCCATCCTTTCCTCCAGAGCAATCTTGGACAGAGGCTCCCTAGGAAGTCCTACCACTACTCAGATACACTCATTCTCATGTTCATATCCATTCTCATTCTCTCTCTCTCTCTCTCTCTTTCTCTCTCTCTCTCTCTCTCTCTTTCTCTCTCTCTCTCTCCTTCTCCTATCATCCTATCAGTCTTGTCTACCCTCACAACTGTTTCTGAGGACCCTAGATTATATTTGTATCCCAGTCTCTCTAGTGCCATTGAATTTGTCCAGTGCTAATGCGGTGAGGGAATAGAGTGGACAGGGACACAGCAGTCTCCCTCTGTCACACTTCCTCACAGCCCAAACGCACAAATAGAGCATTGGAGCAGCTACAGGGGCCACAGGGTGCAATGAAGGGGCTAGCTCCCGATCAGAGCATAAACTTAAGGTATGGAGCTACCCAGTGTCAAGATTCACTTTTTTCAGGGATTCGACCAACATTGAAAAGAATCACTTTTCTTGTAATGCTCAGAGTAAAAGAACAGTAAGTAAACATTAAACAAAAAAGCTGGGGCAGAGAAAGGAACGGTTTGGTTAAGCAGTGCAGACTTTAAAGCAGGTTTCATCTAGAAGTAGGAATTGTGAAAAGCCTGCTGGGAAGCCAGGGCACACCTCCAACGCTTCTTGAGACAAAGAATCCACAGACAGAGCAGCAGAGACATGATATGCCACTCCAATTTCAACCATGGCTCTCACTACACCCAACAATGTGAGTACGCCACAGTCTCTGCTCCAGTCTTTCAGGAAAGACATGTACAAAACAAATCAGAAAGTACTTTGTGCTTAGGATTGTGACTAGCACCCAAGATGCTTTGAGTGGGACGAGGAAAAGACTAATTCCAACTGCGGTCCTAAGTACAAAGACCATTGGGAGCGGGAGGGGACAGGACTTTACAGTGGAAACTGAGGTGGAGCAGTAACAGGAGGTCAGTCTTGGGAGAAAGGGGTGGAGAAAGACAAGACTTGAAGGAAGGATTAGGGCAGAAGAGAGGGTGGGGCAAGTGGGCTCCGCCTTCTGCCCCTGTGTCCCAGGTCTGCCACCGGTTTTCGGCGTCCCTGGGAGACAGGTGAGCCGGAGCTCCTGGGACCTTTACAAGGGGCGGGGCGCAGGCCGTACGAGTCGGGTTGGTGTGGGCAGAGAGGGTCTGTGAGTTCTTGCTGCAGTGAATTCAGAAAACTGGCAGGGTGTTTGTCTGGTGTGAGCTGTCTTGAGATTGACTGTTGCTGTTTTCTCAGAGAAAAGGTGTCCCTTCCAGCCTCTGTGCTGGCAGGAAACTTGAAATCTGAGATTAGTGATTTGGGGGAGGAGGCTTAGGTCAGGACTACGTGGTGTGTAGAAAAGTCATTAGGACTTCTGGTGGTTGCCCTAGGCCTTTCTAAGATTCTTCCTCGCTTAGTTGGTGTCCTTGTGGCCTTGTTGTGTCTGGGTTCACATTTTCCTCCATCCAGAGCATGGGCTGATTCAACTGTGGCTGACAGCAAACGTTCAGGCTGACGGGTAAGTGATGAGTACTCTTCCTATCTCCATCAGGGTCAATATTGGGGGCCCTCTGGCTGGGAAGAAAAGAATAGAGGTCTGACCAGACCAGGAAAAAGTCAAAGCTTGATTCATCATATGCATTCCAGAGATTCCTGTGTGCACTGAGGCCACAGGCAAGGTGGCTGGCCCTGGGTCCTATATGGTGTGGTTGGGAGCTAAAAGAGAGACTTCAGGGCAGAGAGAGAGAGCAAAAAATGTAGGCAGTGCCATGGAATAGTAAACTCACCTTAGGGTTGAGAATCGGAAGTGAACTAATTTCCCAGCTTTTCATACCAATAACCTAGAGACAATAATAAAGCCACCAGAGGGCCTGAAGATTCATTTGTTTCAGACTGAATTCATCACTGGGAACCCAAATAAAGGAGCATAATATTTTTACTTTGGGGTCTGACACTGCTGCAGTGCCAATCACTAGCTAACACACAACTGTGTGTCTTTCTGCAGGTGCCCTAGGAGGGGCCATGGTGCCAAGGCAGCTGTTGGGAAAACTGAAGCAGCCATTTCTCTTCCTGAGCAGTGCCTCCCTCCTCCTGGGGCTGGCTTTACTGGTCATACAGCCTAATGTCGCCCCTGTTGCTTACTTCTTCCTCTGCTTGGCTGGCTTCTGCTTTATTGCCTGCCTCCTGGCCTGTGCTATGGAACGGTGCCTCCAATCAAGCTCAAGGCAGACTGAGAATCCAGAGGCCTCAGGCAATGCACAGTGAGTTAATGGGAGATGGGCAGGATGATGGAAAGATGCCCTAGGCCCTTGTTCCCTCTGTGCTCATCCTTTCTTAAACCTAGACTCTGCTTTCCTCTGTCACTGGTATCATTAAGAGCAACGGTCAGCAGACATTAGAGAGGCCTTTTGCAAGAGTACAACAGAAAAAAAGGGGCTTCTCTCAGATAGCCACTAATGTCCATATTTCTCCTCTCACAGAGACAATGAAGCTTTTGAGGTGCCAACCTATGAACAGGCCGTAGTGGTGATGGATTCACAATCACAAGGCCACCTCCAAGAGTTGGAGCAACCACCCCCTTACAGCAGTATCATAATATCCCCAGGAGTTGAGGGGGCACAGCCTAACCAACCAGAGAGGCTCGGCACAGGCAGTCTGAAAAGGCGAGTGGGCTCAGAGGGGACAATGACTCCCAGAGGAAACCCTGGAAGAGCTCTTCGACTTAGGGGTCCACGAGTTGTGTCCACAGCTCCTGATCTGCAAAGCTTGAGAGTGGCCCCCAAACTGGAGCCTAATACTCCACCCCCTGACTATGAAATCTGTTTTGCTCACCCCGATGATGACAGTGTTTTCTATGAGGATAAACGGATACTTCCCTAAGTGATGCTCTCAGAACCTATCATCTGTGCACTCATTTGCCCAGCATTTCCTAATATCTATCGAATCAAAACTGGCTTTGCCCGGACATCACAGTTGAGGCCTTCAAAGCAGCGGGGAGTTGGGCTTCGGCATATCCTTCACAATTGAGATAGAAATGGCACACCTGGATTCTTCTGGAAATATTCTGGAGCCTACCTGATGACCAGTATTTCCTGCGTAAGGTGGAAGATGGGAGATTTAAGTTACCAACAGAAGCTGGAGAGATACCTCTGAGTGACAGCTGTGTTTCTTCTATTGAAGACAGCAAATCTCGCTAAGATTCCTGATGGGGTATTACCTACCAGGATAATGAGAGAGATTCTAAGGGTGAGGGGTGCTGAATCGTTTGCACAAGAACGGGATGCTAGTAAAAACATAAAAATAACTCGAATCAAATCCCAATTCCAGTGCCTACTGTTTTCAATACCAACCAGGCAATTCACATTACTTTATAGCGTTGTCTTGGGACAACTGGTAGATAAGAGAAGTCTAAATAGAGACAGAAGGACAGTGCCCCTAGCCTGGGAGACGAGCGCCTCCTAGTGCTTTCCATCTTTCCTGCACCCTGGCCTTGGAAGTTCAAGGCGAACAAGAATAATAAGAGAAGGCCAGCCCCTTTGGGCTCCTGGTAGTGCAGGAGGGGCTGGAGGAACCAGAGGAGGGGGCTGCAGTTTCCGCGGGAATCGATAGCCAATCAGGTCCCCGAGTTGGAGAACCCTTGTTCTTTTCCCGCCCCTTCCCGTTCCTCTTAGAGCCTCCTCTCTTCCCATTGGGCTGTGCGGGCCTCAGCGAGCAGTGTGCGCTTGCGCTTTTTCCGGCGTGGGTGGGGCTTGCAGGCGTCGGGGCGGGGCCATGCGCAGGCGCGGGTGGGAGGCTGGGGGAGGGATGCGGGGGGTGGCGGGGCCGGGCATTTGTTTTGTGGGTGGTGCGTGTGCAGCCCGGGAAAAGCTGGAAATGGCGGCGCCGAGCGGGAGGTCGCAGTCCACCCTGCACAGAAAGGGGCTGATGGCGGCTGACAGGAGGAGCAGGTGAGGAGGGCAGAGTCGGGGAGGCGGCCGGTCGAGTAGCGCTGCTTCTTGGCCTGGTCCCGCGTCTGCAGAGGCTTCAGCAGCCTCCCTTTGTCCAGCGCAGAGGAATCTATACGAGAGTGGATCTTGCCAGTCCTGCAGCATCTCACCTTTTCCAGCGATGCTTCTGAGCGTCCTTTTCCTTCCAGTTCTTATCTGAGGACTTAAACTCGTATCTCTTTAAAACCAGAGACTTTGTGCAGACTTCGCGACTCGGCCTCCAGCACGTTTGATTTGGGTTGACTATCTCGTGTCCTGCACTGCTTTTCTATATGAATAGATGTTTGTTAAGAGAATTCCACACAGGTTTGGGGGATTTGAATCCTTTGAGAGGATTAGATGGTTCCTGTTTCTCCGCCTCCTCAGTCAGTTTCGAAGAAAATAATGCACAGGATGACATAATTTAATGTTTCCTGTTCAAACCTCTAACATTAATTTAGAAACGGGAACCATCAAGGGACACGGAATCAAAGCGTTAGAACCTTCTTGGTGTTCTTTTTCTCCATCCCACTTTCCTTGAGTGTCCTAAAATTCCAGGTGACTGGAAACTTCGGGAAAGTTCATATTTAAACCTCTTCTGGTAGTTTGAAATAAAAGGAAGTAGCAGGTGCGCGGAGTGGGTGATGCTTCAGATCAACACCGGTGGCCGCTTCGTTCAAAATTCAAGCCTGGGACATGAGAGACTTTAGAACTGGAGTCAGTAAATTGTGCCTGGGGATGAGATTGTGTAAAGAAGAGGCTTTTTGATGTTGTTGTTGTTGTGTAAAGAAGAGGCTTGATGTTGTTGTTGTTGCTGCTGCTGCAAGGGAGTCCTAGTTAGATGTCAGCTTTTAAAGGCTATCGGGCTGTAATCCTGGCATCCTGATGCCTGAGGCAAGAGGATCAGAAAAGAGTCCTGTCAAACAGAATGAGGTGGTGGGGGAGAGGTCAGATGCCCTCTCAAGGAAACCAGAGCATGGTGAGCAGAGTGAACCTGGAGAGAATAGTAGAGTGAAAATCAAGGGAATGGAGCCTTTTAAGAAATGGCTGTTCCTAATGAACTAAGAACTCTGCTATATCATTCATCATGTACCTGAGGATATACCCAACTAACAGCTGCAGTATCAATTTTATTTTCAGCAGGCTGTATATTAAACCTCCTTACTGTGTTGTCTTGTAAGGTGATTCTTACCTGAGGTTTTTAAATTCGTGTAGGGCAGATCCTAGTGAATTTTGAAATAGCTGGTACATTCTGAATACTTACTCTGCCTCGATACCTCTTGCTAATGCAATTCCCCAGAACTCCGTTTTTCTGCGTGTCAACAGAAAGGACTTAAGGAGCCTTTATGCAAGGGGCATGTGACCACTGCATGGTGTTTCAGTGACTGAAGATGCTTATTCGTTCCCCTATATTTTAACCCACATTGAAGTCAGGATTCATCTAAAACTATCTTGATTATAAAGTCAACCGTTACAGTCTCACTCCATTGTCATCAGACTCTAAGCATTCTCTCATACTAAATAAACTGGAGATCAGGGAGATACCTGGACACATAAAGGATGTATATTGGAAATGGGATTCTTCTGATTCATGAGCATAAGCAGATCTCTTTTTAAATATGGAAGAAATACTAGGGAATCTTTCAAATATATTTATTGCTAGAAACTAAATTACCAAAGTAATGTAACCCTTGCTTGCACTATCCTTGTGATTACAAGTTACACCATGCTCACCTTCTGTGGCTTTCACTCAGTTTCTACTTAACTATAGTAGGATTTTGATCACGTTTTAGTATCAGTTTATCATGAAAATGTAAAGTATTTTTGATATAATTTATGTGAGCAGTCTAGGGCAAGTGTGTGTGTCTGAGAAATGTGGGTATCAGCTTTAGGTTTTTATTTAGGTTTTTTTATTTAGGTTTTATTTAGGTTTTTATTACTTTATTCCTGTCTTAAGATCATTTTCAACTTAGGTTAGTTTTTTTAAGATAAAAGGTATGTCATGTTTTCTGAACATCAAAGCTTGTCTGTCAGAGGAGTGGTTCTTCTCTTGGATGTGTTTGTGCTTCTGTATATTAATTTGACCAAGACAGCTCTTTGCTCTCATAATCAGATCGTTATCTCAGGTAGTCTGGTGTAAATATTCTCTAGAGAATTATACCTTATTTGCTTAGGGTCAGCATATTACTGCTTAGTACATTTTGATTTAAAGAGATTTAACAAAATGTGCCTTATCTTGTTTGTTCTTTTTACCCACCTCTTTTCTCCTTCTGTGTTCAGGCTTATACTTGAAAACCCCTGTGTCTGCCTTCTTCCTGTAGGATTTTGGCAGTGTGTGGAATGCATCCTGACCATCAGGAAACTCTGAAAAAGAATAGAGTGGTGCTGGCCAAACAGCTGCTGCTGAGCGAACTGCTAGAACACCTCCTGGAAAAGGACATTATCACTTTGGAAATGAGGGAGCTCATCCAGGTATCTGGGGAGGGGAAAGGCTCCAAGAAGATAAACTGTCTTAGAAAGACTTGGAAAATGCCCTTCTCAGCCTTGAGAGATTGATAGAATACCTCACCTGTGCATTCTCACTCTGTAAAAAGGAATTCCCAAAACGAATGAGAACACTGCTGAGGAACCTCATGTGGAAAAATAGCATTATAACTAGATAAATAAGTACAATTTAGCATTTTATTTCTGTGCCTTAGGCCAAAGGGGGCAGTTTCAGCCAGAATGTGGAACTCCTCAACCTGCTGCCAAAGAGAGGACCCCAGGCTTTTGATGCCTTCTGTGAAGCCCTGCGGGAGACCAGGCAGGGTCACTTGGAAGACTTACTGCTCACAACCCTCTCTGATATTCAGCACGTACTCCCACCGGTATGAAGCTCTAGGACTGTAGCCTGGGATGGGTTAGTTTGTCCAGAAAATATATAGAGCAAGGGGCGTGGGAGAGAGAAACTTGATTTTAGTTAAGACAGAACCATCTCTGAGGTCTTTCATGGTGAGTCTTGATTTCTTACAGTTGAGCTGTGACTATGACACAAGTCTCCCTTTCTCAGTGTGTGAGACCTGCCCTCCTCACAAGCAGCTCCGCCTATCCACAGGTGAGAACTGAAAGTACAAAAGGAACCTCCCATTGACTTACCTGCTTTTTGACTGGTATCTGACTTTTCTCTAAAACTGACACCAATTTCATCATAGGAACAGTTTTTTTATGAGTGTTGACAGTCTAGTAGGATAGGTTAGAGGGATATAAATTGGACCCATTCCCCTCCATAATAGGTAGAATTCTTCAAAAATAATTGGCTTTTTTGTGTACCTTATTCAGATGGGAAATAAAATTTACTATGTATGATTTGAGTTGCCTTCTCTGTAAAGCCAAACAAGAAAAGTCTACATTTAGGGCTCCCTATCTGAACTGAGATGATTAGAACCGGGCTTATCTCAGAAGGATTTTCCACCATTCAGCAAGTTCTGTTTGAAGCCATGTGTGGGGCCACCCAGTGATGAAGGGAAGCCAGCAGGGTCTGTGCCAGCATGGAGCTTACGTGTTGGGGGAAATAAACATTAAGGCCTCCATTTGAAGGGCATCCTGCAGTTAAAATGACTAATTAATGAAGTTACAGAGCAGTGCTGAAATGTGTACTAACTTCTGGCGTTCTCCCTACCACAGATACCACGGAACACTCATTAGATAATGGTGATGGTCCTCCCTGTCTTCAGGTGAAGCCATGCACTCCTGAGTTTTACCAGGCACACTATCAGCTGGTGAGTTCGCATAATTTCAGAAGAGCGGTGGGGAGTGAGACACTTTCCTGGGCTTCTGAATCTAGTTTGCATGTCTTGCTGTCTTTGCACTTGTGAGAATGTCGTTGCTGATTGATGGCTTCTGTGGCTTTTCCTTGTTACCTATTGTGATTTAAAAAAAAAAAAAATAGAGGAGGTTGGATTGGGGAAGTTGTCTGCTTTGGGGATTTGAGTTATTGTTTGGGGTGTGTTTTGAAATTTTTGATCTTGTAGGGTAACCACATTGCCTGTCATCAAGAAGCTCCTGGTCTAATTGGCCTCCTCCTTCTAGGCCTATAGGTTACAGTCTCAGCCTCGTGGCTTGGCACTGGTGTTGAGCAATGTGCACTTCACTGGAGAGAAAGACCTGGAATTTCGCTCTGGAGGGGATGTGGACCACTCTACTCTAGTCACCCTCTTCAAGCTTTTGGGCTACAGTGTCCATGTACTACATGACCAGACTGCACAAGTACGTGAGGCTGGAAAGGCCGATGTGTAAATCGGGTGGGCTGCACTTGGGGGCTGGGTGCTCCTGCTCCTCTTGTGCCTGCTGGATGTTTCTCACTGTTGTGCTGCTTCCTGCAATCTAGTAAAAGGAACTAGGGCCTGCCAGTTGTCTGAACATTGCTGTCTCAAGGTAACTGTGCTTTCATGGAGTTAGAATAGTCCAGGGAGGCTTGGGTTCCCACATCTATGTGTTAAGAAACCTGACTCCCAGTCACTCAGGAAGTGATGAGACACCAAGATCCATCCAAACAAACTCCAAAAGGGTATTTATAAATCAGGCTACGCAGGCATTTACTTTATAGTTGATACCATTACTTAAAGAGACCAATTATATATGTGAATGCTATTTAGAGATAGTCTAAGTCAATGTCGGATTGTTTTAGGGTAGGTTGCTTCTGGACAAGTCTCACACATAAGCAATAGTTATAAGTTGTCCCTCACTGACTTGGTTTTGAGGATCAGGAGTTAAAGTTCAAGACCAGCTTCCTTTACATAGTAATTTGAAGGGCAGCCCAGGCTACTTGAGACCTTGTCTTTTATAAATAAATGAGTAAATAAGTTCCCTTTGCCCTCGTGCGGTAGAGAGGGTTGTGGTTTTGTATTGAAAGTTTATTGTGGTCATCTTGACTGTCCCACTTCTGTGAAAATAATTATGTATTTGCTACATCTTGGGTGTGGCCAGTTTCATAAGTATGTGCCTCAGTGCTGTTCCTGACATGGTGCTCTTGCCAGCTTGCCCATAATTGCCCATTTAAAATAGGTCCATTCTTGCTTCAAAGCCATGGCTGGGAGTTGAAGTTGTGGCTTGGTGGTTAGAACGTTTGCATAGTGTATGCAAAGCCCTGAATTTAATCTCCTACAGCGGGGCAGGGGTGAGGGCTGGGGGGAGCAGAACAAGACCAAGCTTTTCCATCATCAAGGGGATTGAAGTAGGTAGCTTGTCCTCCTCAGTAACTGTTGAGGGAATTGGAGGGTCACGTGACAGGCTTTGTGCTATGTTTGTTTTCTAAGGGTATGGTCTATCTTTTCCTTATAGTTTTCTAGGAAACAATTGTGTTATGGTTTTCTAGATTGTATGTTGTTACAGTGAATCTTAGATGCTTGATAAAGGATTCCATTCTTTTTTACTAATGTAGTTGAGTACTACTGCTTTTCATTTCATTGTGTTTGTTTTTGAGACATTCGGGAAACTTGAGTCCATGAACTGTACTTTATATAGGGCATTTCCATTTAGGCTGTATTTAAGGCAGATTCAAGGGCTACTGAATTCTTCTCTCTCAAGTTGTTCTGACACGTGGGTTGCAGTGAAACTAAATTTTGAGCACCTTGTAATTGAGGACTATTAAATTAAAACACACACACACACTTAATGTGGCTCAGAATTCAAGGATGGATGTAGAGGGAGTTTTTAACATTAGTTCGTCCCCCTATATTACTAATAGGAGCTGAGTGTATAAATAACTTGAGTAGATGAGGTCAGAAGAGTAAATACAGTGGGTGGACCTCACAGAGGCATCTAAGCAGAGGGAGCAGTGTGTAGATGAGATGAGCACATCACAAGCCAGGTGTTTGCCGTGAATGCAGTACTTTGCTACATTGGGAATACATTGGGAATGTGCAGAATTCTCTTTTCCTGTTGGGCTTATCTAAGGACTACTTTTTTTTTTAAGGTTTTTATTTATTATATGTAAGTACACTGTAGCTGTCTTTAGACACCCCATAAGAGAGCATCAGATCTCATGGTTGTGAGCCACCATATGATTGCTGGGATTTGAACTCATGACCTCTGGAAGAGCACTCAGTGCTCTTAACCACTGAGCCATCTCAGCCCCTAAGGACTACTTTTTTAACATATGTGACAAGCAGAGAAACACAACCAAGAAATCTAAGATCCTCCTTTGTGTCGTCATTCGTTTTGACTAGTAGTAATTGCTACTAGTAGTAATTTTGACTAGTAGTAATTGTTGAAGTAAAAAAAAATATAATTAATTGTAGAGAATTTTTTTTCTGCTGTTGGTGCTGAAGAGAACACTAATTAGTGTTCTTACCACTTAGTTATGTATTCAGTGTCTGTCATCAAATACACATTGTGTCTACCTTGAGAGGTAACTTGACTTTTGAATCATAGTTTAGCACATTAGGAAGTAGAGATGTGTTCTGAGGTGATAAGTTTGATTCTCACCACATGCTGTTGTTTTTTAATTTGCATTTGGGTTACAGACAGCTGGGAGAATGTAAGGACATTCTATGGGCCATCAAAAATACAGCTTTACAGCTTTGCATATACCTGTAGATGATCTACCACTCATGGCCTCCAGTCCTCAGCTAAGGAGTACTCAAGAGCTACAAACCCTCTATCTATATAAATACTATGCTTTTATTTAAAAAAAAATCTACAGATCCTATTTTAAGCTGCATCATGTGTGGAAAACAATCCACCAATAAGTAACCTACATTTGTTGAATGATTTCTCTTTATTCAGTGACAAAGTATGTATATTCTCTTAGATTTATTGTCTTCCTTTTTACTGGTATAGTAAGTTGCAAGTTTAACTTAGCCAGGGGTGTGTGTGTATGTGTATGTGTGTATAATTTTTATTCCGTTCTTCAAGCAAAATTAACTTTTAACTGTCTCTAGAACATTCACAGTCACTCATTCTCTTCAAATAAATTCATAGTTATTTATTAACAAATACTATGTTATGGATTGCTTCTGCTTACCCAAAAAATATGTATGCTTTCTCAACCAAAACCAATTTAACCATTTCCAGTTACATTACAGGGTATACAAGCAGAAGTATCTGAACAGGCCAGCTATAGTAATGAGTGTTTGTGATCCTATACTAGCTTTGGAGACTAAGGCAGGAGGACTGAAGAGTTTAAAGCCTGTATGGGCTTCATAATGAGTTCTCAGCCTAAGCTATGTAGTATGTGCCTGTCTTTAAGCAATCACAAAAACAAAGAACAAATATTTTCAAGCAGATAAATTAGAAACTCTTAAATTTTAAAACATCAGAATTAGGGGGAGAGGTTATTAAAATAATTTGCTGAAGCTCGGCTTTTCACATTTTGCACAAGCTCTGAGTGCTGCTGCAGTTGCTGCTTTGGGAGACGACACTTTTAAAAGCTCCAAAACATTCACAAGTGAGCTGTCTATTGGGAGTGGAGAGGATGATAAACGGGAGGCCTGTGTGCTGTGACTGTTCTGCTTAGAGCACATTCATCCTTTTAGTTCCTTAAACGTTGTAATAAGATGAACTAACATAATAATAGGTTTTTTCTTTCTCTCTGTCCACTACAAGTAAGAAAGAAGGCTTGAACTGGATCTCTTACGTTGCAAAGGGAGACATAGGTTTACAAAATATAATGGATACTATGTAGTTTTCTTTCAAAGAACCAAATTCTTAAGTTGGTGATATCTGTATAGTTAATCAATGAAGATAAAATTCTTAAGTTGGACCCTAGGTTGAGCAGTAATAAGTTTCTTTGAACAAATACTGACATTATTACTCTATCAGACATGTTTATTATAATAATGGAGGATCTTTGGAGTATCTGATTAAATTCTTTCTTTGCAGTATTCCACTTAACTGTCACAAACTAAGAGAAATGTTACTTGTAATGATTTAATCATAAAATGAAAAGTGGAAGTTAGAGGGACTAAGTCTCTTGTTGTAATACTGGGTTTCCTAACTAAATGGATCTGATCTCAGAACCACACGTGAAGTTTTCCCTGTATCGAAGAACATCACAACTGCTTCTCCTGAGCAATTCGTCTTA
This sequence comes from Rhabdomys pumilio, assembly GCA_030674055.1. Taxonomy (NCBI): domain Eukaryota; kingdom Metazoa; phylum Chordata; class Mammalia; order Rodentia; family Muridae; genus Rhabdomys; species Rhabdomys pumilio. Next base: position 48,244,581 of record JANHMN010000016.1, read on the forward strand.
TGCAGACATCATTGTGGCTCACTTAGAATCCAGACAGATACTAGATAAGTCCTGCTGGTCTCCAGTTTTGAGACTTAATCCCGTATCAGAGCACTTTATGCTCTTGTAGCTGAGAAAGTGCTGTCTCCTTATGTATAAATGGGCTGAAGGCTTGGGAATGAGTCAAAGTTAGCACACTCAGGGTAACTTCATGTTTGTTTTGTTAACGTGTATGTGTGTGTGTTGGCATGTGTTTAGGGGTGTGTATGTGTGTGTGTGCATGCGTATGTGTATGTCGAGGCCCTAGGGTTGATGTCAGGAGTCTGACTGCTCTCTACCTTTCTTGTTTAAACAAGGTCTTCTAGTTGAACCCAGAGCTTGCCATCGTGATTAGTGTAGCTAGTTAGCCAGCCTGCCCTGGGAGTTCCTCTGTCTCTGCCATCCAGGTGTTAGAATTATAGTAATCAAGGCCCGTGCTCACCCAGTATTACTCAGGATTTAGGATCCAAGCTCTAAGCTTCCAACTTTATTGGATACACTTTGCCTACTGAGCTATCCCCACATACACCATGTGACTTCTTTGGTAACTCACTTTAATACAGGAGTTCTTAATCTGTTTCAATGAACTCATGACTTCATACTCAGAGTTTGATACCTGAAGTCATGTGCATTTTTCTTTTGGCTGTACAGTTTTCTTTAGTTTTTCAGAGAGTTTATGTTATCACACTGATCACAGGAAAATGTAGGAGAACACTTTTATCTTCCAGTAGGTCTGGTTTCTTTGAAGCAAGCCAGAGATTAATTCAAGCATCAGAGGTTGATGCTGATTGCCGTGAACAATACTAGCAGGTGTCTCTGTCTTCTAGGAAATGCAAGATAAACTTCAGAATTTTGCACAGTTACCCGCACACCGGGTCACAGACTCCTGCATAGTGGCACTCCTCTCCCATGGTGTGGAAGGTGGCATCTACGGTGTGGATGGCAAACTGCTTCAGGTGTGTATAATTTTGTGGAAGCTGACCATTGAAAATAGGCCGTTATATGGCCTATCTTTCCATCTGTATTAGCTACTTTTTCCTAGCTGTAACCAAATACCTGACAAGAAGTTTCTGAAGGGAAGATTTACTCTGGCTTATGGCTTGAAGGCATACCGTCCATTGTGGCAGAGGGGACTTAAAGTGTTTTGTTAAAACATGTCATCTGAAATTTTAATACTGCTAAGCATAGAATATCTTCATTGTTTTTCAGAGTTAGTTTTTTTATTTTATAATCATCAGTGCTAAGAACACTGCTTAACATGAATACATAGCTTAAAATAGCAGATGTATGTTTTGGACTGTTTCAGAAATTGTTGGAAAAGCAATCCCAATCTCAATCCAAAATCCATTCAATAATTTTTTTATGAAACTCAATCCAGCAATTCAAAAAGCAATTTTTAAAATCAAGCTTTCTAACAGTATAGTCCAAAAATTACCAATCTTCTGTGTCTGTGCTGAAGAATGCTCATAGTAAAATATTAGAAGTCAGTCTTCTCTAATTAGACCATTATGCTAAAATTCTGTGTCCAGTAAAGACACTGTAGGAATCTAAGCTAAGTATTGAAGCCTGCTTTACTGGGACTCGCAGTGCCAAGTACACTTACTACATGTTCGTATCTGAGGCTGAACTGAAGCCACACAGTAGAACAAGCAGCACTAACAGAAGCACCTCGGATTAACGGTTAGGAACTCAGTTCTAGGGGATAGAGAGATGGTTTAGCAGTCAGGAGCACTGCTCTGTCGAGGCTGCAGTTCCACTCCTGGTACCCACAACAGGCTACTGAAGAGCAAGCGTGTCATTCCAGTTCCAAAAGACCCTCTAGCTCCCGTGGGAGTCTCCATGCACCCGATGCATATAAACGAGTGCAGGCACACATGCACATAAATACAAATAATAAATCTTTACAAGAAAAAAAAGGAAACTATTTTTGTGATTCTAAGTAAGACACCCGAACAGATCACTTTTAAACCATGACCTGTCCCTGGTTCTCTTAAGATTTAATGGGCATCGCATAGTGAAAAGTACATTTCTAAGAATCTCCTAAGTTTTAATTGTTTCAAAACTGTTCAAAAGTATAAATTTAAAGTATTGTGAGACTGGGGGTAGAACTTATAACAAACAAGAGAACCAGTTTCACTCAGTACACAATGGCAGAGTAAACATTTCTGTTCCAGACAAAAGAATGGGTCATAATAATGAAGTGGACAAACGCCGCACTGAAACCCTCCTGAATGAATGGCAGACCCACAGCTCAGCATCCAGGGTTCCTCATTGCATCATTTGCTCCAGTTAACATGATCAGCTTGATCCTTCCAGCTTGCATGTGGCTTATGTGGCCTCTTTGGGGCCTGCTTCACTTGGTGCCAACAGCTTTTCATAGCAAAGGCCCCATGTTTCTGCTTTCTCCATTATATGCTGTCTCTGTTTACATCTCAGCAGTCACTTTCTGTTTTAGCCACTCGGGAGTTCTACACAGGTATCCAGCCTTGCTGAGGCTTTCTAGAACCTTGGTATAAGTGTCTGGTTCTACCTCCTTCTCTGTTGCCAGCATGAGATTTAGCCTAGTTACAGAAGCCTCTGACTTTTAGGTGACCCTTGGAAAATACTTCCCTGGGTAGCCTATATCCAGCAGGATACACCTAAAGATGATTTTTTTCAGGTACTTCTGTTTTGTGGAAATTTGTACCCTCAACCCTGGAACTCTGTTGATTGGAATCTTTTCCCCTAGTTTCCCCCTTTCCTATTGTCTAATGTAGAGCTCAATTTTTGCCTTAATGACTCTAATAGAATTCTCTCCCATAGTGTCTAGCACTGGGCTCCAGTCATCCTTGAGGACACATGTTTCCTAGAACCTTTGACACCTGAGAGTCTGGGGGTTCTGGTACATAATAAAGAATTTCTACCATGTCCTTCATTTTAACCAAGTTCAAGGGCCTTTCTTCATGAAAGTACATTTTTATATCTTTATGCTGTACACTTCACTCACTATAAATGTGGGTAAGTTTAGTGAGCAATGGGTCACTATGGTGACCCATGTTATACAGCCTGAATGTTATGGTAAAATATACTCTGCTAAATAAATTAGTCCATTATTTCAATTTACCTCAAGTTTTCAGAATATAGACGACTATATCCAGTTCCTCACCAAAGTGAGACACAAGCTGAGTTCTCATTAAAGTCCTTGATCTGCTCTGTGATCTACTGAGCCTGGCCTGTGTCTTTATTTTTCTTAATTAGCACTTGGGTCTCTTGAAATCCCACTAGAATTGCCCATGAAGCCCTGCTTACAGCATTCTGTGCTGGGTAGCCAGCAGCTTTTAGTTCTCCCCTATTCCTCCAACCATGTGGGAAGGTTTATGGCTGTATTGACCCCACTCTGGCATCAGTTTTCACTATTAGTTTTCTTGGTCTTAGACCAAATACTGAACAAGATGCAACTTAAGGGAGGAACAGTTTGCTGTGACTCCCTATTTGAGGATGTAAGCCCCTGTGGCACAGAAGCCCACCAGCTCTCCAGTGGAGACAGGAGCTTGAGGCTGCTTCCTTGCATTTGGGTAGATCATGTAACATAAAAGAAGAGATGCTGGCATGTCTGGCTTTCTTTCAGTCCGGTTCCAGGTCTTTCCTCCTCAGCTAATGCTTTCTGGAAATCCAGTACCTTCAAAAGTAAACTGAAGTGTATCCTAAGACATTGTAAATGTTGTCAAGTTAACATGACCGGCTTTCAGATGATGGTTGAATTTGTTATGTGTTAGACTTCAAGAGGTCTCACTGGCTACCTAACTTCCCCTCTCCCTTATTTGTTTCTGGTAGCTCCAAGAGGTTTTTCGACTTTTTGACAATGCTAACTGTCCAAGTCTACAGAACAAGCCAAAAATGTTCTTCATCCAAGCATGTCGTGGAGGTGAGTGCCCTGGCAAAGCAGCGTCTGGGTGGTGGCTCCTGGGCAGCCTCCACCAGCTCTCACTTTCCTGTTTGCTCCTCTCAGGTGCTATTGGATCCCTTGGGCACCTCCTTCTGTTCACTGCTGCCACCGCCTCTCTTGCTCTGTAAGTGTCTCCCAATGCATGGGGTGTGCTAGGACTGGCAGCCCATGGCTCTCTGCTCAGCTCTGTACGCCTCCATGGCTGTCAGGAATCTCTTATCAGTGTGTGCCCTTTTCCTAAGAACTTGGCTCTTCTCTGCTTATTAACTGCAATGTACTTTTTATTGTTTCTCATTCCAGTTAAGGATTTCTGCTTGGCTCTTCCTAACCTTCCTTCTCTTTCCCTTCCATTTTCTCTCTGTGCCGTGTTCACACTCCCATGCGCTTGCCTCCTTTCTTTACCATTCTCAGAGCATGCAGGAGAACAGTACAGACCTCATGTCTGCCTCGGACTCTCCTGAACTGCTTCTGTCCTCTTCTTTCTTGCATGCAGTGTCTTCTACCCCTTTAAGAGCCAGGCCTGTGTAACATGGCTCAGAAGACACATAGGCCTCCTTCTCATCCAGAGGAAAACAGTAGTAATTAAGAATCTAAATTTGGAGTCAGATTGTGACTCTCCTGCTGAATAATTTGTGAAGTTAGAGAAGTCTCATCACGTCCTCTGCTTCATTTCCTTCTATACTGTGCGTAGTCAGCTTCTTTAAGCTGTTAGGATGATTATCAAAGTTTGTACCTAAGAGCTTTTAGGGTAAATGTGGAAAGAAAGCCAACCATGGCTGCCACAACCTGGTCAGCATCCTCACTGGGTTAACGTTTGCATTATCCTAACACGCAGGTGCCTAATGTTCCCTGCATATCACTGCAGAGTACATGTTAAAGGCTTGCAGTCACTGTAAATTGCATCACAGAAGCAGAAGAAAATGTCTGAGTCATATACGGATTACTCGGGAATTAAAGCAAGTGTATGTGGAGCATCTTGAGTTTAGATCTCATGCAAGGATGAAATTTGTGTGCTAGCAACTGTACAAGTAAGAGTATGCAGTCATGAGGTCATCTTATCTGAGGCTCGTTTGAAGAGGCTTTTGTGGCTGGGAAAAGACTTAACTTAAACCATGGATACATGCTTTATACAGGTGTGAAGAGAGTCTTTCCGAGAAAAGGGATGGAACACATAACAAACAAAAGGTTATAAAATTTATCTTCTAGGTGCACAGTGTGCCATTATTTAATGTCATCCGCCCACCAAAACTGTATATTTGCAGTGCTCAAATCTAAAAGGCTAAACATCTCTATAAGTGATGTAGTGAGATGTGGCTGATCACAGGCTGTTAATCTAGCTAATTACAAACCTTTCGTCATAGCTGAGATGTTGAGCTTTAATGGATAATACTTTGTGAGTTTAACTATGAAATTCATAGGGTGCATTTTTCCAGGAATGTTACCATGGAAGGAAGCCATGCTAAGAAAAGAGGATGTAAGGTCAAGCATTTTTTATTCAGAAATGTTTCTCTAACCCCAGAGCACTGCTTTACACAACACAGTAACATCTAAAAATTTTGAGTGAATAGAGGAAATCTTTGTCTGAAAGTGGGCAATAATGTAGAAAGCAATTGTGAAGAAAAGATAGATAATGTTCATTGATTAATACACCTAGACTTGAAGGCAGGAGGTCCACTTAAAGGGCGTCCTCAGCCTGGCCTCGATGGCGGTAACAACAGAGCAGGTCATTGATGGCCAATTTCTTCCTACCTCAGAAGTATATGGAGTGCTGGGGCGGATGAAGAAATTGCTTTTTTCTGGACTAATTTTTGTTGTACCAATGTCTCAAATCAGGCCCATTAAAGTATAATAAGAAGCTGATGCTTCTCTGAAAATTTGAACTTGCCAATCTTCCCAAAATTCAATGATTGACTCCCAAGCTAGAAGGGTGAGCTCGATAAGAGTCTAGTTTTAACTCAGTGTGCCCCTGGATCTTAGGAGGAGACAGTGCCTGGTAGGTGCATGGATGATACTTAATTTAAATTTAAGGAAAACAATTTTTTTGAGTCACTGAATCTTGGTCCTTTTACCCACGTTCTTCAGTCTTCTGTTTGTCCTGCGTGTAGGAAGTCCCGTGAAAGGGTGGTCTTGGGCTGGGTGTGCTGCCCTGTTCCCCTTCGCTCTGTTCCCGTCCACAGACACAACTGCTTCCTAGCTCTAAAGTAAACAGCAGCTTGTTCATTTTGTAGGAGAAAAATACTCACTTGTTTTTCTGATTTTAAGTTCTTCCATTTTTGAACGTCTCTAAGTCTTAGATGCTTATCAAGTTTGTCTTACAAACTCAATAAACAAGTAGGAAAAGTCTCAGAAGTATGAAAATCGCTGTGAAAACCTCTAATCACACTCTCATTTTTTAAAACTGATAACATAGTTTAAGGTTATAATTTTAATGTAGAATATGAATAGTAAGCAGTCTTGTTTTTTCTTCTAAGACTGAATATCATTATTTTACTGTCTAATACAGGGGAAAAAAGCAATTTCTGTACATTACTACCTGAATAAGTTAATGAGATTATTCCTAACTGCATTTGCAAGTATTTAATTTGTCGCTTTCGCACTTAAATGCAGAATCGGACTGTAGGTGCATGTGCGTGGTCTTTAGAAGTTAGCCCTCGAGCAGTGATGCGGCTTTAGAAAGTAATAACTTTCTTAATTTTATTTTTTTAATTTTTTAGCTATAGGTTGGAGGCAACATCTAAAAATGGCTCTTCAGTCGCAATTATAGGGAACTCGGGTGTACCTTTGGCAGATCTATAAAAGATGGGAGGAAGTAACACCTTCATGTCTTCTGTTGGTCTTTTTGCAGATGAGACAGATAGAGGGGTTGACCAGCAAGATGGGAAGAGCCACACACAATCCCCTGGATGTGAGGAGAGTGATGCCGGCAAAGAGGAATTAATGAAGATGAGACTGCCTACTCGCTCAGACATGATATGTGGCTATGCTTGCCTTAAAGGTATTTTGAGACACCATAAGAATGTAAAAGGTTATATTGTCCTAGATGTGGGGTTTGTTTTGTTTTGTTTTGTTTTGTCTTCATGCTGAAATCTACTTCATAGTAGGAAGGGTAGAAGATGAAATAGAAGTCTGACTTTGTGAGACTTGCCCATGACCTTCATACCTCTGGTTGTAGGCAATGCTGCCATGCGGAACACCAAACGGGGTTCCTGGTACATTGAGGCCCTCACTCAGGTGTTCTCTGAAAGAGCTTGTGACATGCACGTGGCCGACATGCTTGTTAAGGTAAGTCAGTTCCAACTGACTCCACAAGCCTTTGTGTCTCCATAGTGGTGTTCTTCCTTCTTGTCTTGCACGCTTTTTTCATCTACCCTTCTGGTTGGTCTGTACATGGAAGCACAAAGTGATCTCAGACTTTGGACCATTGGTTCTGCCCTCCCAGGTGAATGCTCTTATTAAAGAGCGTGAAGGCTACGCCCCTGGCACAGAATTCCACCGATGCAAGGAGATGTCTGAGTACTGTAGTACTCTGTGCCAGCAGCTCTACCTGTTCCCAGGCTACCCACCCACGTGAAGCCGCCTGCTATTCATGCTGTTGGAGGCCACTGGACCGCAGGGGGCACAATGGAGACTTCTCTTCAGGATGGTTTTTGTTCTATCTACCCCCTCAGGGATATGAGATTCTCCCAGGCTTGTTTCCTGTCAGCCATCTCCGTCTTTGGGTATGAAACTTAAGGACCGCTCCTCCAGTGTTGTGTTCTCTTCCTATAGAGCCAGCTCTGAATGGATGTATTGCCAGAAGCATTTTGGCTATAGCCAATAAGTCTAGAGAATGACATTGTGAACACAGTATTATTATGGGGAGAGGACATACGGGTTTCTCAATGTTTGTGATATTTTTGTTCTGGGGGCTCTCGTTGCTTTTTTTGTTTGTCAGTTAAGGTGTCTCAGATCATCTACTCTTTGTTTGTATCTGCAACCTCATTTTTTCCACAGTGAAGATTTGGAAATGTCCCAATTTAATGTAAATGGCAGATGAGAAAAAGTTGAAAAGTTTCTGTGCATCCCCTTGAGTTGAGGCCCTAGGTGAAGAACAGTCCCTCAACCTTACATTGGTTCCTTTGTGTTCCTTTGAACAGAGCCTAGGGTCTGCATTCCATGACACTGGAAGTCCTAGAAATTTCCCTGGTCATGCTTTATTTGAATTGTCACTTAATAAACCTTATCGAGCATATCAACATAAAAATGCAGTAACCAGGTGAGTGTGCCATGTCTCATACTGTCACCTGTCACCAGGGTGTCTCTCCTTCCTTACTGTAGTTTCTGCTGTACCATAACCTGTACTTGACGGCTGGCCTCCAGGATCTCTCTTGCTTTGCACTGGTCCTTCTCTTTACTTTCACCCCATTTACTGCTTCTGCTGAGTCTGTGAAGTCGTCCTTTATGGGATGTTTCTGGCTACTTACGGTGTACTGTAATTGCTTATTCTTTCTGTCTTCTGCTTCAGCATAAGGCTTCTTTGGTTTTCTGCAGCAGTATCTCCTCATTGTCTCTCTGTGTTTTGGTGAGGACAGTACCATACATGATACAACCTAGAAGCACTTGTCTCTGCTCTTATGGGACTTATTCTTGAAAACCCTTTACATTTCCATTTTTTCCTCTCTTCCAACTTATTCTCCATGTAACAGTAGTTTTGGTTTTTAAAATATCTGGTGATGTCACTCTCTTGTTTAGAGCACTAACTTCTGTTACAGCTCATCTAAAATGCAAATTCTTCCCCAGCTTATGAGATCTGGCTCTTAGCTTCCCTTTGGATCTCATTAAATGGTGATTTCTCACTATGCTGCAGCCGCTTCAGTTTCTCATCTCAGTGCTGCAGGTGGTCTGAGCTCTTCTTTAGGCTAGTCTTTGATTCTTTAGGCTAGTCTTTGATTCTTTAGGCTAGTCTTTGATTCTTGAGTCTGGTGGAGGCCCCTTAGCCATGCTGCCCGTGAACAGTTTTCTGTACCTCCTTATGACGGTATCATGGTGGTCCCTGTGGTGCTTACTGCAGGTTGTAATGGCAAGTTTGCTTGTTTCACTGCTTCCCTCTGAAGCTGCATGCTCCAAGAAAGCAGGAACTGTACTTACTTACTGATATTGAGTAACTGGCACTTACTAGATCTTTGATGAGTGTTTCCTGAATAAAGGAAGGAGACAAGCTAACTTTAGTTAGAGTCTACTTTTTGCGATTTCTAAATTGCTATTATAGTATACAGTTTAATTAGTATTTATACTCTTATGGGGTTTTTTTTCCAGGTGTTTTATTTTTATTCACTGTTTATTGTTGGTGGGTTTTTTTACATTGTTTGAAGACATATCACGTGTGAGACAACTTCCTTCACATTCCCATGGTGCCCAGCAAATTTGAGGCCTATGGTAGTTGAGGTGCTCAATTAATGTTTGTTGTATGAACCAGGTGGTTTGAAGACTTGCTGCCAAATTCTGCCTTTGGGTCAGTATAGGATTCGTAAGTGGTAGAATCTTCACACTTCCCACTGCCAAGATTTTGTATTGCCATCGGGTGCCAAATAAATGTTGATACTTATTACTGATTTGTGCCTGGTGTATATTTTTGTGGATGCTCAATCTTCGGAAGCCTTATATTGTGCTTCATTAGCTCCTTACACTGCATCATTCCTTCCCTCTCACAAGGCATGCTGAGACCCCTCCTGTTTTGCTACCACTGTCTTTCAGTATGACCAGGTTGTAGGCCTGTCTTCGTTGGCGTAACCTGAGATTTCTCATGTTCAAATGAGATACAGGCACAAGTAGTTGTTCTGGCATATTAGTTACGGGACAGGGGCTGAAATAGCAGGGAGGGCTGAAAAGAGGATGTCGAAGTGGGGAGGGCACTGGGATTCCATTTTTCCTTCAGCCCATATTAAAGATTTTCCATAGACAAAAACTAACAAATTCTAGGTTGGCCATAAAGAGATGTAAGCAATGAACTCTAGGCTGGTGGATACTTGGAGTTCATGCATCAAAAAGCATATGCTCAAGTTGTGGGAGGTTTGATGAGAACCAGGAAATTCTGCTGGAGCATTGGAAAATAAACTGCTGCAGAAAGCTGCTGCTGAGGGGTGACAAGTGTCTGTCAACCAGCAGAGTCCAAAAGCGAGCCTGCAGATGGGGAGAATGTTGGGAACAAGGAAGTATCGGGACTGGGGAGACTGGCCAAAGTACTACAGTAAAGCAACATGTACCTTGCGTGAGGGTGGATTCAAAATTCTAGAAGGGAAGTAGACATAGTACCTTTTTTTCAAGATAGTAAGGACAGAGGAGGTGTGGTATTGGAGAATTACAGAGCAGAGCCTGCCTGAGCCTAAGTTCATGTCCTTCCCACCCGCCCTTGAATAAGGGTGTCAGGTTGAATTTCACAGCTCTCCTCCCTTCCCCCACTTACCTCTGCCAGGGGATTCTCTTCTAAAATTATCCCCCTCCCTGAGGTGGGGGCCGTCCTCTGCTGCCCTTCCCCATCCTGTTTTCTCAAACAGGAAAGGAAAACAGGAAGATATGAAACCACTGTTCATGAGGGCAAAGCTATAAGAAGGGAAAGGGGGGAGGGAGCTAAAGAGGAGGAAGACACACAGCTACAGCTGATGGAGTGTTGCCCGCACAGAGCTGGGAGCCTTCCATTTGGTCTTCCCCAATGTCTCATAAAGAGTCACTTGCCCTCGTTTTTGCCTAGAAGAGACAGTAAGGCTATCAAAAAAGGAAGAAATGCAGTATTGAGAGCATGTCTTGTAAGATCATGTAGATCTGGTTTCATGATAGAACTGCCTATAGTAATGGCTTTAATGAGACACTGGCTGAAGTAGCTAAGTCTCCACTTGCCCATACCTAAAGGTAAGGAAAGAGTTTGTGTTTTAAAGTCATTGTAATGGTTAAAAGTGATGATGGCAGGAAAATACTGTATTCAAAAAGACAGAAACAGGTTTAAGGAAACTTGTGGTGGATACTACACTGGAAAGCCAAGCCTTAAAGAGTGATGGTCAGGGTGTGACCCTTTTGGGCATTGCCTTATCTGCCCTTGAGTTATTATGTCATTTGTTTGTAATGAACTGCCTGTTTCATACATGCACTCCCAGTGATGTTTGGGTGAGAATATGACTCAGTGTGCATAAGACCCTGGCTTTAGTCCCCAGTACTGCAAAGTTATGGTCATATTTATTGCCCTATGCACTGGGGAGGCCAAACCAGCAGAGGCTGGCATTGGAAAATAAGCATAAGCTGAAAGGAAAATCTGTTTTCTGGGAAAAGATACTAAAAGATAATCTCGTCTCATACAGAACTACCTATATCCACATCCTCCTGTAAAATACAGCCTTTCATCTTAGTATCATGAAACACAGGAGACGATTTAGAACTTTGAAAGAATGTACGTGCATGCTTGTTTATGAATCTGCATCCAAGTTTAGGACCTTTGCAGGACTACCCACAGCCCATCTTGGGGCCCTCCGAATCAGAACCTAAGCACTGAGCACAGTCAAGTGTCATCGTAAGGGGTGGGCACAGTTTAAATTTAGTTCTTTTGTAAAATGATAGCCTTGGGATTTAAACTACTTAAATTTTTGAACATAAGGTTTTTGAACTCTTAAATCCTGCAGTCTAGAACGAGTTTTCTGTGTATGTTCATGCTCTTGCTTTGAGAATCTGGGTGTTATCATTGCAGTTGGTATTCATCTCAGCAGGGTATCCGTGAGCACTTTGCAGACCCTGCAAGTCCCTGCTTTCAAGTCTTAGGCTATAACTACACTGCTCTGTTTTAGGGATAATGTGCTCAGGAATACTTTAGAAGCAGCAATCATGTCTGATAGTTGTTTCCGAAGATTTCCTAAGAAAATAGTTACCTTCAGAGAGCCAAGCTCCACAAATGGGGAAAAAATCTTACTGTGAAGATCTCCATGAATATAGTCTTTATTCTTTATTAGGAATCCCTTGATCTCTGGTCTCTATTATCTTCATCTGACCCTTATTCCCTCTCCTGCCCCACATTTGTAATCTTTGTGGGTGGATTGTAAGTCCTGCAAACTAAGGACTGACTCTAGAAAGGGTGTTTATTTTCAGCTTTACTGCTATATAATTGACAAATTATAGAAATGATATACAAAGTGAAAGTATACAATCTGATGTACTCTCGTGTATGCATTGTAAACTGATCCCAGGATCCAGATTCTGAACCATCACGTTACCCCTAGGTGCATGTGTGATGTCACCTGAAACCTGCCCTTAACATAGTGAGGTATTGTTAACTGTAGCCACCGTGAACATTGGTTCCCTAAAACTCAGAGCTGAATAACTGATGTGCGCCTATGGCCAGCATCTTCCCAGGACCCCCAAAGCCCACTCCACCTCAGCCTGTGGCCTTCAATTCTGTGTATGTTTCACTACTTTATATTCTGCATATAAACAGCATGCCCAGTATTTGAATATGTCTAACATCTTGCTTAACATTGCCTAAAAGAAAGTGTCTTTTTTTGTTGCTGAGTCATGTGTGTAAACTTCCTTTATACCTGCACCTATTGACAGCCACGGAGGTGGTTTTGTATCCTGGCTCTTATGAATATGCTACAGTGAAAAAAAGAACAGAGATATCTGAGAGATGGTTTGTTTTCCTCTATACAAACATCAGCAGGGCGGCTGTGTCATTTTCGACAGTAGCTCTGTTTCTAACTTACTGTGTTCTATAAGGACCATGACAGTTTCTCCCACTGTTAGTATCTAAGGGTTCCCATTTCTCTGCTTCTTCCCCAGTGCTTGCCAAGCTTGCCCTTGTTACTCAAACAGGTATGGATGATGTCTCACTGTGGTTCTCATGTATATTTCTTTCTGGTAAGCGATATTCAACACCTAGAAAAGGCACTTTTGTATATAAACAGCATCATAGATAGTATTTGAGTGTCTGGCATCTTAGCATTGCCTTAGAAAAAGTGGGTTTTTTTTGGGGGGGTGGGGGGGGGGTGGGGAGGAGCGGGGTTTGTCTGCTGAGTCACATATGTAAACTTCTTTTATACCTTCACCTGTTGACAGCAAAGGGTGCTTGGAGACTAATGACCTGAGTTTGGGCCCCAGAATCCACATGGTGGAAGGAAAGAATTCCCAAAAGCTGTCCTCTGACCCTCACACATGTGCCAAAGCACATGTGCACCCACAAAATGTACACACACACACACACACACACACACACACACACACACTGATTCCTTTTTTTTTTTTTAATTTTAAAAGGGCCAGAAAAATGGCTCCATGGTTAAAAGAACTTACTGCTTTGTAGAGGATCCACCAGCATCCATGTCAGGCCATTCACAGTTGCTGTAACTAGCTGCAGAGCATCTTGGTACCCTCTTCTCGACTCCACATACATACACCACGCATGAAGACAGGTAACGACAATAAAAATTAAATCTTTTTTTGTTTTTTGTTTTTTTTTTTTTTTTTTTTTTTTTTAATTTCAAAAGAAAAGGTACTTTCAGTGGTGTCTGTCATTCCACTTACTTTGAGCAGTCCCATTTAACGTAGGTCAGAATCACATTGTAGACCAGATATTTGGTGTACGTAACTTTCAGTCCCTGAACTTCTCTTGATGGTGGATCCGAAATTCAGCTTGTCTTGGTTTCTTCTATAATGGGAAAGAATGTCTTAGAAAAAGAGAACCTGATGGAAAAACACAATACCTGTGGAGTACGTGTCCTTCATCTCTTAATGTACTGACTAGAAAAGAGGTTACTTGTCCATCTTCTGTGTCTTGGATTCCTACTATCACCTGCTCTATGACTCTAGCCTACTTCCTCTTCCCACCTGTTATCTAACCTACCCTGGTAGAGCTGCCATGGGCTTCATAGTCCAGTTGAGAGCTCAGTCCCTCCCTGTTGATCTGAGCTGCTGGTGGGGCTAACACGTATGTCTAGGAAATGAGAAACATTCCACACCCAGTGGTGATTAGGGTGGGATCAAGGGAAAGGCACTGGAGTGTTTTTAGCCGCCTTTGGCAGAGTCAAAGGCAGAGAACTAGATGAGAAAGCTGGGAATTCGATGCATGTGAAGAGCTGGCCACAGAAAAGTCCAGATGAGGACTGAATCCTTAAAAAATACTGAGCTGAAACCAGCCCAACAAGGAGATGGCAGAGAGGCATCTACTACTCTTTCAGGTGAGTTGCCTGTTTAATATTACCAAAACATTGAGTGGCTTCATTCAGCACTATATCTCCCCTCACTTTCCACGAAGTCTGCAGGGAATGCTCAGTTGTACCCACAGCCTAGAAATTTCACTTAGGAAACTTCATTCTGGTCCTGGTGATATTTATAAAGTGACTAGTAACCTGGAGCTGTGAGCCTTGTAGGAAAGGAACAGTGCTGGCTGGCAGAGGGAATTCCCTGTTGGACTCATCCACAGGTTCTCATCCTAGCCCCCACCCCCACACTCCACTCACACCTGCTTCGACCCCAGAAGGATCAGATGTGGCGGGGGGGGGGGGGGGGGATGTGATGGAGAGACAGCTATAAATAGCTAGAGGTGGGCATGTTGCCCCAGACGCCTTGGGGACAGTCAAAAGCAGAGGCTTAAGGAGCTACTGGGGGGAGAGTAGGAGCAGTCAGGCCAAGGCCTGGCTGGGGTTTGGGGGGAGGACACATGGAGCGGTCCCAGTCCCAGCGGCATGGAGGTGAACAAAGCTGGTGGGGCAGTGCCCCCCAGTACCAGTACATGCCTTTTGAACATTGTACCAGCTATGGACTGCCCTCAGAGAATGGGGGCCTTCAGCACCGGCCCCGAAAGGACATTAGTCCCAGGCACAATGCCCACCCAACACAGGTAATGTCCTCGGGAGGGAAGGGGAGCAGCAGACAGTTGTCTGGGGCCAAGGATTAGTGAAAATTAATTGTTATGTGAGAAGGGAGTACAGAATTTATTTTAAAAATTAAATGGTAAATTTATCAATATATGAAAGCCTTCTAGAGATCTGGGCTTAGTGTGTTTGCTTAAGAGTTGCATGCACTTTTACATATCCTGTACTAGTAGAATATTCAAACCATGTGGGGAACTAGCAAAGCCACACTTAAATGAAGAGTACAGGCTTACATGCTTACATAACCAAAGT
Organism: Rhabdomys pumilio; assembly: GCA_030674055.1. Taxonomy (NCBI): domain Eukaryota; kingdom Metazoa; phylum Chordata; class Mammalia; order Rodentia; family Muridae; genus Rhabdomys; species Rhabdomys pumilio. Next base: position 48,259,659 of record JANHMN010000016.1, read on the forward strand.
GGTTTTTGTAGGAGCTGCAAATGCTATAAGGCTCTCTACCTTCACCCACATACAGGCAACATAGACTTTCTCTACACAATCCCCTGTAGAATGTATGCACGCACATTCGTGCACACATACACACACACACACACACACACACACACACACACACACACACACACACGGAGACAGAGATTCACAAAAGGCAGAAGTAAGGCATTGGGACAAGCAGAGGAAACAGTGGATGATTTATCAATACTGATCATTGACCAGTATTGAAATAAGCACAGAAATGGGATCCAGTTTTTAAGGACTTGGAAGTAGAATTCTGGTGCATCATTGGCCTAGTATGAGTCTCTGAGATCTTGGTTGGTTGGTTGGTTTGTTTGGGGTGTGTAATTGTTAAAAGGGGCCAACAAAGTGATTCAGTAAGTAAAGGTGCTTGCCTCTAAACCTAACAACCTGAGTTTGATCCCTGGGTCCCACATGGTGGGAGAAAAAAAATCCACTCCTACAGACTATTCTCTGACCTACACACACACACACACACACACTAGTAAAACAAAGCTTTCTGTGAAACATAAGACACTAAGGAAAGTGCTGAGCTATGTCCAAAGGCAGTTACCCTCCAGGACTTGGGGATCAGTAGTATATGGGCAACTAGAACAGAAATAGGTATAGGCACAAGATAAGGAAGGTTAAACTGCCTTGGGAAATTTACAGGGCACTATTAACATAAGTAAATGTATCTCTTAACTGCAGAGAATGCAGAATGGAAGAGAATGGAAGGAGTCTGAGAAACAGATCAGACTTTAGAAGTTTTTCTGACAGGGCTATGGCTCCTGGGGTCAGGCTCAGAACCTGGAGGTGGGCTGTGTAGTTGGTGTCAGCACAAGAGTCATGATCTGTTCTCTGAGCAGTTGCTAAGGGTAGGTACACAGTGGGGAGGGAAATGTGTTAAGCAGGATATAAATGTCAGAGACAGCTCATCCTTACCCAGTGCCTCTCATTTCTGGAGAAGGCTGACTGACCACTTGAGCAAAGGTGCTATCAAAGCACTTTTTTTTCCTTGTCTTGTCTTGTCTTTTGTCTCTTGGTTTTTCGAGACTGGGCTTCTCTGTGTATCCTTGCCTGTCCTGGAACTAGCTCTGTCAATCAGATTGGCCTAGAGCTCACAGAGATCCACCTGGCTCTGTCTCCAGAGTGCTGGGTATAAAGGTATGCACCATTACTGACCAGCTAGTTAGAACACTTTCTGGTGACAGGACACTTGGCCAAAGGAAGAATAGCAAGTTTAGTTTGGGAGCAGAGTTCATACAGATTCTAACCCACCTTGAAAGCAAGCAGGAATGTAATGTGTTTTCTTTTTGTCTAATGTTTATAAGGGGAAATACTATACTTGCATAGAAACTAGAGTGATATAGAAACTCCCAGGATACAATAGTTATCAGCATTTTGTCAAGATAGTTTTGCCCACTATCCCCACCTCAATCCTACATACACTGGAGGACTCAAAGCATTTTGTCAAGATAGTTCTGCCCCAATCCCCACCTCAGTCTTGTACACACTAGAGGACTCTCAAAACATTTTATCAAGATGGTTTTATCCCTCCTTCCCACCTCAGTTCTGCACACACTAGAGGACTCTCAACACTTTGCAGACATTTCATCACTTGTACATTTGGGCTTTGGTTTCTCCCTCCCTAAACCCACCATTATGTGGTTACTGCTGGACCAGAAAAAGAAACCTGGCTCTTAATAGTGTTTTCCCAGCCTGAGTGTTTGTTAGAAGGGACCAAGCACACTGTTTCCTCATTTCTCCCAGTCTACAAGTCAGTGCTAAGGCAACCCCAAGCGTTGATCTTAAAGGGAAACATTTGCTGGCTTGGTTTGTTTGTTTCTTTGTTTTTGAGAACGGATCTTATGATGTATACCCAGCTGGCTTGGAACTCTCTATGTAGACCATGTTGGCTTCAGATTCACAGAGATCCACCAGCCCCTGCCTCCTGAGTGCTGGGACTACAGGTGTGCGCCACCATGCACAGCTAGGAGTATTTTCTATCTCTGGGTCACTGGTAGAGTTTGAAGAGAAATGATTTTCACATGAGCAGGATAGTTAGTATGTGCCTGCTCAGGACCAAAACATCACACCACTGCTCATATTGTGAAATAAGATCTCTTCTACCCAGGCTGTCCCAGAATCATGGCCTGGGCTGACCGTGGCCCCAGAGGATGAGTTAGTGTTGAGTGTGTGGGGCCATCATAAGATTAGCACTCTTACACATCCTTCACAGACACAAATGCTAACATAGGAATAGGTCTGCCCTCTTCACTTGTCGGTGGGACCCAGTTAGCTCACTTTGGGAAGTAAATTAACTTGCATTCTGTTTTTTGTTTGTTTTTTTTAAGATTTATTTATTTATTTTATGTGTGTGAGTACATTGTTGCTGTCTTCAGACACACCAGAAGAGGGCATCAGATCCCATTACAAATGGTTGTGAGCTATCATGTGGTTGCCAGGAATTGAACTCAGGATCTTTGGAAGAGCAGTCAGTGCTCTTAACCACTGAGCCATCTCTCCAGCCTTAACTTGCGTTTTTGAGCCCAGTTCCTGTTTGTGTCTCTAAGCTCTGAAATGTGAGATGAATGGGTTTTATACACCTTTAATAAGGAAGCTGAGTGTCTCAAGGCAGATAAGCATAGCAAGGCAAAACACAAGCAAACACCATCCAGCCATCCAGCATTGTAAATATATAACTACATTTACTATATAGTTATATAACTGTATGGTTATACATAACATAATTACCTAGATTTCTGTGACCTCTCTTTGTCTAAGTTGGGATCCTAAGATGGCAAGTGAATGCAGGAGTGACAGGGAAATACAGAGACATGCAGGACACAGAGTAATACAAGAAATGCCTGCCTGGTATGGATGAGTAATTTCCACACAGTTCTTAGCACCTCCACTTCCAAGTAGAAGTTAAATTTCTTGATAAAACTACTATGGACCAAGACATGTCTGAGTTGGGAGAAATGATGAAACGGAAGCAGGCATGGAAGAGCAATGGAGAACAGAAATGTGTGAATGGACAGAAGAGAGTTGAGAAAAGAGAAGACCATAACATACTCTGTGTGCAATCTTCAATGCCCAGGATTCAAAACAGCTCTTCTTTTCTCTGTAAATCTAAGTCTATGTAGTGCCTTTTGTATCCTTTGTGACTCTTCAACAAGATAGACACTGACCATTCTTTACTCATACAGATATATGGCCATCACAAAGAACAATATTCATATATGGCACAGGACAAGGGAATGCCCAAGAAGATGGGCTCCAGTTCTACCGTGGACAGCTTGGATGAAGACCACTATTCTAAATGTCAAGGTGATGGGAACTGAGGAATAAAGGAATCTGGCATAGGAGGTACAGGGATTAGGAGAATAACCTGGATACCCCATTACACATCTCCAACTTCACACACACACACACACACACACACACACACACACACACACACACAC
>JANHMN010000016.1:48263171-48360834 GCA_030674055.1 Rhabdomys pumilio
CACACACACACACACACACACACACACACACACACACACACACACACTTTGGCTACTTTCTTCTTTCCCAACCGTAAGAAACAATAGTTTTACATGAACACTGTATTTACATGGGCATTACAGGACACTACAGGAGTAGGGTGGTAGTGCTTTCTGGAATGACAGGGACAGCAACTGGCTGAGACATAAAGAGACGTCCAGTGACTAATACAGAGACAAATCCCACTTTCACTCCTCAGCCTGCTCCCAGAGAAATGACTAGAGAGCTGCTTTCTCCCTTCTTTACCTTCACCTCTCTCTAGACTGTGTCCATCGCCTGGGACGTGTGCTGAGAAGGAAGCTGGGGGAAGACTGGATCTTCCTTGTGCTCCTGGGCCTACTGATGGCTCTAGTCAGCTGGTGCATGGACTATGTTAGTGCCAAGAGCCTGCAGGGTAGGTTCTCCCTGGACTGCCGCCTTCTACCTTTTCCATATGGAAACCGTTTTGGAGTTCTTGCCTAGAGTAGACCATGTGTTTGGACTGAGCATGTTGCATGAATGATCAGGTGTGACTCTGGCTCCAGATAAAACTAAACTTATTGAGAACCCTACCACCACCCAGGCCTTTCCTGCCAGCTTCCGTGTAAGCTATGAGTACCCCCCTAACAGGGTTACTGACCTGTGCAGCTTTCCCAGTCTCATCACTGAAATTTCTAAGTCTTAGGAGCCCCTTCTGTTGTCAGTAGTTACCCTATGGCCCCTAGCCAAGTGCCACTACATCTTCTTACTCAACTGTGACTTGCACCACAGCCACTGGCTGCCTCTGCCAGAGGGAACTTCGACAAATAGCCACCTCTTCAGCTCGGAGTTTCTACATGTACAGTGAAAGGAATGCCTTGGGGCCAGGCAAACAAGATGCCCAGGGCATGAGAGCACACTATCTGGTGGTGTGACTGAGGGTGGTGGTGAGATGATCTGACTGTCCACCTTCCCTCAATTCTAACTGACCCGGGGTCTGTGTTCCTGCAGCCTACAAGTGGACTTATGCCCAGATGCAGCCCAGCCTTCCTCTGCAGTACCTGGCCTGGGTCACCTTCCCACTTATCCTCATCCTCTTCAGTGCCCTCTTTTGCCAACTCATCTCTCCCCAGGCTGTGGGTGAGTACTTTCTGTAAGATGACAGTCTGGTATTTTACAGACCTCCCACTCTGAACTGCCCCCATCCTCCACAACATGGTTATCTCCTTTCCTATCTCTACTTTCCTCTCCCATTTAAACTCTAGCTTAGCTCGTACATACGTTATCTGGGTTTTGTTTTGTTCTGTTTTGGTTTTTTATTTTTTATTCTTTTTTTGTAGTCCAATCTTTATCTCCCTCCCAGGCTACTCTCTGACTGTTCCATATCCCATACCTCCTCCCCCTCCCCCATCCCACCCTACCCCCTCTACAAAAGGATGTCCCCACCCCAACCCCCCACCCCACCAGACCTTCCCAATCCCTGGGGCCTCCAGTCTCTTTAGAGTTAGGTGCATCTTCTCTCTTTTAACCCTTTTAGGCTCTGGAATCCCTGAGATGAAGACAATTCTTCGTGGTGTTGTCTTAAAGGAATACCTCACACTCAAGGCCTTTGTAGCCAAGGTAGTGGCCTTGACAGCCGGACTGGGCAGTGGCATCCCTGTGGGGAAAGAGGTAAGTGTTCATAGCTAAGGAAAGGGATGGCAGAGCTGACTGGACTCAGCTAGGGCCAAAGGGCCATGACAAGGGGAAGCCTTGGAAGTTTGTCACCCTGGGTTTGGTGACACAACTACTAGAGCTGGGGAACCTTACGGTAGCCCCTCAACTGGGCATAAATAAGTTTGGGGCTGGAAAACTGCTGGGAAGAGGGGTGTTGCTCTGACCTGTGAGATGCATTATCCCTGACTTCAAACTGTAGATGCCAGTAGTAGGCCCAAGTTATGAAAACCAGAATGTCTCTAGAAAATGTCTGCCCTCTACATAATCTGAACCAATCTCCTGTCTTATTTATTATTCATTTATCTATATTACTTATTTTTGATTTGTGTGTGGTTGTTTGCTTGTTTGAAATAGTCTCATTCTGTTGCTCAGGCTAATCTAGAAGTTTTATGTTGCCCAGACTGGCCTATCAGCACAGTCCTTGGGTTTCCCAGTATTTGCACATGAGAAAACTTGAGATGTAGAGTGAGACTTCTTCCTTCAAGCTGCCAGCTAGGTTCCTTCAGCTTCATCCCTGTGAGCACACTTGCCCCTCACCACCACCCTCCCATCACCATTCTGCACAGTAGCCAAAGCATCTTTGAAAACAGAATTGGATGCTTCTGGTCTCTAGTCAAGAAAGTCTTGAGAGCTTTCCATATCACTTAATATAAGATCCTCATTCCTCCCTACAGTTAGCCAGCCCTGCAGTCTGCCTTCATCCCTGTGCTTGGATTATAAGGCTTTTCTCCTTTTTCCTACCATGCCATGCTGGTCCCACTCAGGACCCCTGGAGTATCTGTTTTCTAATACACTCCCACTCTGACACCCATGAGGCTCACTCATGTAAGTATCACTCAAAGGACTAACTCGAGTGGTGACTGATCAGGGAAGGCCACCTTCTCCAAGTCCCCACCTTGCCTCTTTGCCTTACTGTTTGCTTCCTAGGCTGTGGTGTTATCTGATAGCACACTGATTCTTCATCTCTTCCTTCCTCGAATGAGGCCCCTCTAAGCCAGAACTTTTGTCTGGCTTCTCCATTTCTAGCAACTAGACCAGGGCCTGGAGCAGGAAATTCCGGTTCAATGGCGTTTCCATGTGTCTCCTCCGTCCCTGAGCCCTGTCTCTCCTGTTCTCTTCCAGGGTCCCTTTGTTCACATCGCCAGCATCTGTGCTGCTGTCCTCAGCAAGTTTATGTCCATGTTCTCTGGTGTCTATGAGGTAAGGTGAGGCAGACCAGTTGGTAGAAGGAAGCCCTCAGTATGTGCAGAGAGCAGGGGAGGGTTGCCTGCTCTGGGCTGGCCTTGGTGCTGAAGGCGGCATCTTACTAACCCATGCTCCAGTTCTCCACGTCCCGCCTGCTGATCCTACCATATCATCCCCTCTGTCCAGCTTCTGTCTGTCTTCCTAGTGTCTATCCCTTCCTGATCTGTGTCTCCCTTTGGTGACTGAGCCAGGCCTACCCCACGTTACTTTCCTACCCACGTGAACTGTCTATTCCTTTCCATGTTTCCTCCTGTGCTGCCCCGTTCTTCTGTGGTTCCTGACACATCCACCCTGGTTTACATACCGCCTGTCTGTCCCCCCTCTGCCACCTGCCTTGCCCGTCGTGCTTCTCTGTTGCAGACCGTGCCTGGGCAGCTTGATCTCCTGGTGCCAGCCTGTGCAGTGGGCGTGGGATGCTACTTTGCAGCCCCTATTGGAGGCAAGTTTCACTTCCTCCCTACCTTGGTTGCCTGAGCCTGACTTGGAGGGGTGGTTGGTGTCTGCTGTAGCTTTGGGGTTGAAGGGCCATGTTCACTGAAGTGACTTATGGGTGGGCAACCAGGGAGTGACTGTACATCACCGCATCTCTGCTCCAGGGACCCATATGTTTCTACCCAAGAGATGAGTGCTCTTTTGACATTGGCTGCTCTCACATGCTGGTTTTCTGTTGGAGTGAAGTCCTTGGCACCTCTTGCCACTTCTCCTCATTCCCTCTTTGTTTCATCACTATTTGTTCATTTGCTGGGCCTCTATTTGCTTAACATTTTTCTTGATGTGTCTTGGATTGTTGGCCTGGAGCTCATAAGGTCACTTCCTGATTGCCAAACTCACCGAGTTTCTCCTGGCCTGGGAATCGCAGGGATGATGGGACTGTGTTCATCCTGTGATGTAGGCCTCTCATTCTCTTTTGTTTCCCATCCATGCTTATTCTCCTCCCATCTCTCTGCCTCTGCCCTTCTCCTCCTACCTGTCTGTCTCTCCCTAGTAGCAGCCATACTATTACACTGACATCCTGACAGTGGGCTGTGCCGTGGGGGTCGGTTGCTGTTTTGGAACACCACTTGGAGGCAAGTCTGCCCTATCCCAGTGCATGAGCCAACCAGCTGGTTCTTGTCAGCTTCACCTAGTGCTGCAGTTAACCAGTCCCACTAAAACAAGAACTGCCGGCTGCTCTTAGGTAGCACCCGCCTTGCGCCGCCTTCTAACCATTTCACATGAATTCCCACCTCATACAGTGAGTGCAGTTCAATAGATCATCATAGAAAGACCAGTGACTGGAGCAGGGGCATGCTGGCAGCACGTGCACAGCCAGGTATTAGAAACACAGCAGCTCTCCTGGTCTCTACTTATGCTAAAGCCTTTTTGCATTGCCAAGGCTTTTCCTTTACACATATTGTTCTGTAACAGGAGATTCTGTGTACTTCCCTCTCCAAGGGAAAACTTACCTCTTTTGTTTTATTAAAGACACTGGGGGCTGGGCCGTGGTGGCGCACGCCTTTAATCCCAGCACTTGGGAGGCAGAGACAGGCGGATTTCTGAGTTCAAGGTCAGCCTGAGTGAGTGAGTTCCAGGACAGCCAGGGCTACACAGAGAAAGCCTGTCTCAAAAAACCAAAAAAAAAAAAAAAAAAAAAAAAAAAGACACTGGGATTTTGGTAGACTGTGTATAGATTAATGATGAGCTTTAGAATTGGAAGTGCTTATGGGAGCTTTAGAATAAGTTATTTTTTTTATATGCCAGCAACTTAAAAGTGGGTTTAACTGTTTCTATCCATATAAGAAAAGTAGTGATATTATCATAGGTTAGTAGAGACAGGACATGATTCACAAAAGGCAGGTCTGTTTATTCCCTTATCAAAGTTGAGCTGTAGCTATGTTAGCAGGGCAGGGATTGTATGGCTCATTCGTTGAAATCACTGATGATGAAATTCCATGTTGATAATTGAAGAAATGCAGTTGTAGAAGGCCATATGCTTCTTAAACAACCAGTTCCTAGAAGCCTCTTGTCGATGATGAAACTGCAGTCAGTCTTTTCATAGAGGAGTCTTCTATGAAGCTAAATGGCTTAGCTCAGAATTGGTGTATGGTGAGAGTTCAAAATTAATGCAAGCATATTCTGTATGCCTTGTTCTCATGTGGTGGGAGCACACAGCATAAGGGCATCCAGGAAGCCTGTCCACCACTGGCATCCTGTTTACACTTCTCTTGTCAGCTCCAGTCGTTAAAGCCCATCAGTGAATGATAGTGTGTTCGAGTTTCTGTACGTTAACCATTCACACCTATATTTATTCACACGATGTGTTTATTTACCCGTTAGTCTTCCAAATAAAAGAAGAGTATATGGTTGTTTTGGTTGTCAGAAGCGTTAAAGTGAAGGGAATCTGCATTCTCTTCCCAACACTGCAGTTTATGAGCAGTCCAAGGCTCTCTCTGGTCTTGTCACTTACCTTAGGAAAGTTATAGTAACACAGGAAATTGCTAAGCACTTGTAAGTGAAGAGGCTGTGCTCAGGCTGTTTGCATTATGCAGCAAATGACAAACCTATCTGCAGGTGGCAGTAGTTGATTCTTTTTTGTGAATATAGAATAACTGAGAGAGAAAAAAATGTAGTGTTGTGATCTTTTACTCACAACTCCAAACTCTTTGTACTGGTCAAAGTAATGTATATAATTCAGCATCCTACTGAGACAGCCAAAGGCCTTTTGCTCCCATTGTGTGCCAGGTAGTGGGGTTGATCCTGCTACTCCCAAGGGGCTCAGGGAGACAGGCACACAGATCATTGCAGGCAGTTAAGTGCCCAAGTGGCTTCCTAGGCAAAGTGCAATGAACCTGCAAGGCAGCCTGTGGGAGCCTGTTATGCTTTATGAAAGAGACATTGTTTGCCATGGGTGTAATTAGTAAGTAGAAGCCTAAAAGGAGGAAAAGCAACCCTGAACAGAATGGACAGTATCCAAAGTCAATATCTGCTGTTACAGAAATAAGTAGTACTAGGGAGAATGGCAAAGTATAATAGGAAGTGAGTCAGAACAGATGAGTGGGCCTGAATCATAAGGTCTGCAGAAGTCATGCAGAATAATACAAGTTTTATTCTCTAGGGCAGGATTTGCCCAAATATGTTTTTCAGAGCCCAGTTCTTCCCAGTGTTAACAGGTGTAATGGATGAAAAGCCTCTCCAAGTTCCAGTTGGTTAGGAAAATGCAAGATTAAAAGGAATAAATAAGTAATTAAAAACACATGAACTGGAAAGGTAATGAGAACATCTGAGCTGTTAGAATGCATTTTGAGATCCCAGGATGGCTGCAAACAGCATTTCCAACCAAGCCCTCTTTGTAGAGACCATGTCATGGGACTTGTGTTGTCTCCTGAGACTAACTTTGTGAAGTATTGTCATGAGTGAAGCCATGTCATAGAAGGGTTTAAAACAAGGAAGTGACATGGTTAGCTCAGCCTGCCTATCCAATCCCTTTGGCACAAGTGTGCAGGATAGAGTTGGCCATGGATTAACAGGATTGATCTAAGATTAACAAGAAGACTATTGTCCTCGTCCTGATTCTACACGATGACAGGCAGAACTGGGCAGCAAAGGAGACATAGGAGGGGCTGAGAAACTAGAGTGGGATCAAGTCACACTGATGCTGCCTGGTGGCTGGTATTTTATGAAGATAGCAGAGAGAGAGAGAGTTCTATATCAACATCCAGGCTCACAGTGCTTTCAATGCACTAGATACTGATAGCAATGACCATAAGAGAAGACACAGGAAGTAAACTGGGTCTGGAGAGGAGTGAACAAATTTTACTTAGAGGATATTGAGTTTAAGATTCCTATGGCATGGCCAAATATAAAATAGGCAGCTAGGTTGATGATTCTACAATTGAGGAACTGAGTTGAATCTAATCAGTATCCATGGCTGATGCCACAGGCATAAGTGAAATTGAGAAAGAAATTGTGTTTGTGAGTAGCAGGAGATGGAGACCGAGAGCAGTGCCTTCATTGGACAGAGGTGTGGCATGGGGACCAGAGAGAAAACAGAGTGGAAGAAGAGAGCAGTGTTTCAGATCTAAGACACCAGAGTTTCTAACTGCTGCTCATATTCTTAAAACTCTGTTTTCTTTTAGCAGCGTATTTTATGTTGGTCCTGGGCTAACATGAAAGTTAGTTCTCACTCCCAATCACACTGTGACAGACCTGCTACAGAAAAGTCTCCCAAGTCTCCATTATGCAGGAAAAATGGTTGTAAAATGTAAGTTGGATACTTGCACTTCAGGCAGAGCAAAGCTGGTTTTACTTTTATTATGGCAACGTGATTCACACCGTGGACTTCTGCCCTTGCAATTTAAAGAGTGAAGAGGGCAGGAAGAGTGGTGAGCATGGCTCTTTATTACTAGGCTCTAGTCTTTGAAATTCCCTCTCTGTGTTCTTTCCTCCCCCATATCCTCTCTTCTCCTCTCTACTCCAGTATAGGCACCGAATCCCAAATGGGTGCTCACCACTACGCCGGGGTTTAGTTTCCTAAGACCCTCCAGTCTCAGAAAACTTAGCGTGAACAAGTAGCTACATCTGAAAGTGGAAAATACAATTATCCAAAATACTGGAAGAGTGCGATGAGAAACAGATGCTTTCTACTTGACAAGGAAGATGAGGATGGCTTTCTAGAGGAGGAGGCACCAGAGAAACCCTCTGCCAAGACAGTTTTAGCTCCAAAAGAAAATAGCCCTAAGCCACCGTCTCCTTAGTACATAGACTCAGTGTGACTAGTCACTGTCCCCTGCAAAAGAAATGGTGGAGGTCATGAGGTATTTGAGAGATGTGAATTTTAAATACAGACAGGATGGGGAGAAGAGAATTCCTGTTATGTGAGCTGCTGTCTGAATAGGGAGGGAATGGCCAGCCTTGAACAGACCAACAATGTACACCATGAGGAAGGGACTAAGTTTGCCTTGTTCATGTTTTGTTTTGCTTTTCCTGTTGGGCTTGTCCTTGGCTCCATCTCAGTCCTCTGTCCTCCTGTTTGATATGGAAGAGGCTTAGCTAATGTTTAGGTAACATCATTGATGACCTAATCAAAGGTCAACTCCCTTATCCTAAAGCTTAGAGATACTTTTCTTTTTTGTTGCAAATGATGCTTTTGTTGCTTGTTGGCATTCTTCCTTAGGCTCAGCACTCCTTGTGTATGCTGCGTCTGCCCTCCTCCCTTTCTGCTTGAGCCTCTCCCCTCAGAACATGAACAAGTGACTAGCTGCCATTCTTTTTTACCTCACTCACCTTGCTAAGCATGATGGTTTATGTTCTTCTCACCTTGGCTGTCCTGGATTTGGTCCCTGTGAGTCACATTTTATATCATCATCATTATTAAGAACGCTCCTCTTCTTTTTCTGGAATATTGAATCTTATTGATATGCATAATGCCCTATGCTGTCTTTCTTATTTCTCATAAACTTGCCCTTGCGTGGAGGAATTAAGAGGGAAATGAAAAGGGGTGTCAAGGAATATGGAAACCCTGAAACCTCTTTGGCAACAATGCTGACCACTTGGTCTGGAAGCTTCTTCTCGTTTAATAATTCTGCAGAACTGTTTCACCTTTCTATAAATCTCCATGGATATTTGACAGTTGTGAACCTCACTCAGTCCTATAATCTAAGTACAAAGATACTTAAGCTTGAAGTTCAGGGAGTTAAGACCCTATCGATATCCCATCTTCTGTGTACCTCATTGGTTCACATTTCTGGGCTGAGGGTAGAAAAAGCCTCCATAGACAAGTATGTGGCTGTAGTAAGGAACAACGAGAAAGCATCAGTTCCACTGGTGCGGTGCAGACTCAAAGTTCAGGCGAAGCTCCTGAGGTCTCAGCAGTGGGAGGTGTGGGGTGTCTGCACCTGACCTGCTTCCCTGCCCCATAGGAGTGCTGTTTAGCATCGAGGTCACCTCTACCTACTTTGCTGTTCGGAATTACTGGCGAGGATTCTTTGCAGCCACATTCAGTGCCTTTGTGTTCCGTGTCCTGGCGGTGTGGAACAAGGATGCTGGTAACAGGGGAGGTCTCGGTGGAGGTGGTATGAAATAGGGGTGGTGGTAGAGTGACAGGAAGTGTAACTCTGGAGCACTTCAGATAAAGGATGGATGGTGGCGTTTGGGAAGCAAGAGCAAGGGTCGGGGGCTAGGGAGGAATTAGATCATGGTATACAGAGTATAAGCATCCAGAGATGCTAGTAGGAAAAAGGACAATTCAGTGGAAGAGAAGAGCTGGGATTGAAAGAAGGGACGACCCCTTGACACTTGTCTTCCTGTCCCCGAGGCTCTCTGTGAGCTCCCACCCTAATGCTGCCTTTTCATCCTACAGTCACCATCACTGCTCTGTTCAGAACTAATTTCCGAATGGATTTCCCCTTTGACCTGAAGGAACTCCCAGCTTTTGCTGTCATTGGGTTAGTGGGACCGTTCTTTTCTGGGTACTGGGGAGCAGAGGCTAGGGTGTGGCTGTGGACCAGGAAGAAGCTGTGGAGAGCATAAATGAAAGTATGAATTAACCGGGAGGCAGCCGAATAGTGAGAGAAGGGGAAGCGGGTTTGCTTCCCTCCAGAGCCTGGGTCAGAGCTTCCAGCCCTGTGACTTCCACCCTTAGGATTTGCTGCGGGTTCTTGGGAGCTGTTTTCGTTTATCTGCATCGCCAAGTCATGCTCGGTGTCCGAAAGCACAAGGCTCTCAGCCAGTTTCTTGCTAAGCAGTGAGTCATTGCCCTTCCCTTGCCCTGCACACGTAGCTTCTCATTCCCCCCAGCAGTTCCTCCTCTAGGTGGATGCCTTTAGGTGGAGGTGCTGCGTACTGCTATGGGAAGCTCTGGTATGGTGGGTAGCGGTTAGCTGTGCAGGCTCTTTCCATGTGATCATTTTCTTGACCAGAGACTATGCCCTGCTGAAATGAATAGAAGACTATGGGAACAACAGCTTGGGCGCTGACTATGGCTGCACTGTGGTGGGCTGGCTAAGCCTGGGATAGAGCTAACCCTCTTTTCTTTTTCAGCCGCCTGCTATATCCTGGAATCGTTACCTTTGTCATCGCCTCACTCACCTTTCCACCAGGAATGGGTCAATTCATGGCTGGAGAGGTCAGCTCTAGGGGTGTCTAAGAACAGGGGGTTAGCTCATACCTGTGGCCCTGGATCTAAGTCAGGAGCAGGGCAACTGCTCAGACTTGGAGCTTGCATAGTTTTACCCAAGGTTAGACTTTCTCTCAGAGAAAAGAACGACAAGAGTTCTGGACTAACGAGGCTGGGGACCCATCCTCTAACACAGGACATACAGTATGTTCTTGGAAAACCTGCCTGCTCTGCTTCTTTCCTCACAGCTGATGCCCCGGGAAGCTATCAGTACCCTCTTTGACAACAACACATGGGTAAAGCACATAGGTGACCCCAAAAGCTTGGGCCAGTCAGCTGTGTGGATTCACCCCCAGGTCAACGTGGTCATCATCATCCTTCTCTTCTTTGTCATGAAGGTATTCTGCCCCACTACATCCCCTCTCAGCTTCTGTCTGTTTACAGTAGAGGGGCCCAGACCTTGTACAGGAAGGATAGACCTTCATCTGCTCTGTGTCCAACCTAGACAGAAATCATAAGGAAACCAGCATAAGTTGTCTGTCTATCAAAATGATCCAGGATGTAGTTTAATTGCTTCATTCATGTCAACTTAGTGATGTTAGCCATAATTATAATAACCCTTTTAATAGTTCCCCTTGTTATCTTTTTAAGGCATCAGAGCAGTCAAGTAAATTTGAGCAAGACAGAGTTTAGCAATATAGATAACTATGTTAAAACCCCAGGCCAATTAACCAAATTCCTCCCATGTGTTAGATAATTAGATATTTAATCTCCACTGATTTGTTATTTAATTCCAGGTGATTTGCACACAAATCTCTCTCATCTCTTTTTCTAGAATTTTGAAGGTGATGAAATACCTACCAAATCAACCTTATTAAGACTATAAATAATTTTTACAAATGTAATTATTCTCTATTCAGGCAATGAGAGTATAATAAGGGCTTCTAGACTAGACCAGTTTTTCTAACTTTAATTAGGAAATAAAAGCTAATACCTTTACATTCTTTCATTTTTAGATTTGTCTATCACAAATTATAAATGTAGAGCCTTCACATTATTACTTTATACAAAGATTTTTTTTTTAATTCCCAAACCTGATTGTGACCCCTATATAGTTGATGATAGTCTGATGTTTCCTTTTGGTGACTTCTCTTTTACTAATAACATGCCTTAAATAAGCAAGCCAGTATTTCCTGTGGGTATTGGGATTCTTATAGGTATCTTTGTTCAGCCTAAATTCTCATGCTTTTAAATACCTTGCTCTTTTATGATACTTTTATAATTTTATATCATATAAAAATATGAATCACTAAGTTATATTGGTATTGTTCTTAGAAGACAGTGACTTCACTTATTCAATAAATGCTATGAAAAACCACATGCCAAATACATAACTCTTGGTCATTGATTTTTGGCTAATTTTATATTTCCTAGTTTTCTGCTGTTGCTTGTTAATGTATTTTTCAATGATATTATTATTAAAGATGCTAGCTGCTTCACATACCAAGTCTCCAATCACAAGCTTAGGCTCCCAGAGTTTGCTGTGGATTTCTTCTTTTTCAGCTCATTCACTGATGGTGAACTAACTTAATTCATATTTTGGACACTTTATTTTACCCCTTATGTTTCTTTCTTCAAAATGAATGCTAATTTTTCCTGAAAATAGTCCAAGAATCTTACTTAGGATTTGATGTCTAGACTTTCATTTATAATTCTCATCTTCTCTAATTTATAAGTTCTGGCTTTCTATACTGGTTGAACTCACTTTACTGGGGAGTAAAGTTAGGTCTTATTTTGTAACACAGACTAGCCTTAAACTTGTCCTCTCCTTCTGAGATTTTTTTTTTTTTTTGAGACAGGGTTTCTCTATCTCAAAACTGTCCTGGAACTCACTCTGTAGACCAGGCTGGCCTCGAACTCAGAAATCCGCCTGCCTTTGCCTCCCAAGTGCTGGGATTAAAGGCGTGCACCACCGCCCAGCTCCTGCTGAGATTATAGCATGAACCCCAACACAGTAACTCTGCATTAACTGTTGAATCTACAATCCCATCTGCAGGAACCCAGTCCATATTTTTATAGTATTTCAGAATCCATTATCCAATAATGGTACAGCTTGGTCTAAGCTGTATGTTACCTTTGGGGTCCTGCAGACTGCTAAAATGTCAAGATTTTGAAAAGTTTTCTAAAAAACAAAAAATATCTTTTAACACTTACTCCTTACCTTATCCACATCCCCAGATTTCAAGTTATACATCTTTCCAACATCAAGCTTCCTTTCAGAACCCCACTTGGATGATATGGAAGGATTCATCTGCATGTCACTGTAATTAACTTCTCACTGAGTCATATCCTAGAGAACATTCGTATTGTAAGTGTGTAAGAAAAAGAAACACATTCTGGGCTATACTTCAAGCCTAACAGTTTATAGTGGATCTACACTATCCTTTAATACTTCTAATTACGAAAGTATTCCTTGCTGCAAATTCCGTTTCCCCAGTCTCTGCTTCCCAGTATTTTCATTGTCTAATCTCTGCACTCACAACAGCACTCTTATTTTTTTCAAATGTGAAAAATAGAACATATAGCCAAATTAAAATAAAGAAGTACTTATATCTTACTGTTTTTTTTATTCTAATTAAATATCTGAGGTGGGCTGCCTTATAAAGGAAAGAGTAATTTTTGGCTCACAGTTCTGGACATCCAAGGTTACAGAGTCCCACCAGTGATGGCGCTCTTGCTAACAGAGTCCTAAGCTCTGAGGAACATCACACAAAACAAGAAGACCTGTGTTTGGGCTCATCTGTCTGTCCTTGCTCCTCAGAAAGCTGCCAGGAAGCCATCACTAATGTCTCATCCCAGTGTCTTGTCTAATCCTAACAAATTTCCAAAGCCTCCACTTGAAAGCACCACAGCTGGATTAGGTCGTCACCCTCTTGATATCACAGCAGAGATGAATTTCCAAATGGAAGCCTGTGAGACATTCAAATTGTGATCAATCCAAAGCAGGGACTAGTACTAGTACCACTTTTCATGATTAGACTTGAAATCTAGTCCATGTCCGTGTGGCCTTCTGGCTGAGACAGGGAGGGAGCTTACATTCTCGGTTCAGCTGCTTCTTAATATCGGTGAAAGGGATGTCCGACTTTTCTACCTTTCCCAGTCTCAAGGTGTGCGAAGTGTCATCGTGTTGTACATGAAGAGATTTTCCATGAACATGAGTATAATTCTAACACCTCCTCTCCCTTTTATTAAGGCTAATACCATTGCCTGTTGCTGTTTTTACCTAGCCTGGGGCTCTGTGGGAGCCCTTTTGCCTGGTTTTCATACTAGTTCTTCTTGTGATGGGTCTAAATACAATGAAGTGAGTGATAACAGGTTTCTAGTTTCTAGTTCCTCACTTTGCTAGAACTGTGTCTTTTAAAACATAGAAGTTGCTTGTACAAGTGCCACATGCCTCTTGGGTTTTTTTCTTCGTGTACCAATAGCTAAAAAAAAAGTTTGCTAATCTCAGTTACCCTCTTTGTGCCATGGGAGTTGATAGCTTCAGCACCCCCTGGTCTGGATTTACACTTACCTGGCAAAATAATTTGCCTTATGCTCCAAAATCAGACCTATCCATTGCCCACCATCTGTGTCATTGGAGCTTTCAGATAATTCCAGCCTACAAAATCCCTTATGACTACCATGTTCTTATTCCCAAGAACACATGAGAGTGCAAGGATTCTTGATGTGCTGAATGTCGTTAACTTAAGAAGCTTAGGCAACAAGTGCTGGGGAATCCTGCCTCCAGATTGTCTGAGGTGGTTGCCTCCAGATTGTCTGAGGTGGTCGCCTCCAGGGGTGTCTGCTCGTCCGCATGTTTAACAAGTTCTCGGGATGAACATTACTTTGGAATGCTTTAGTAAATATTAAGCTTTGAGGAACCTTTACTGGTTTGCATGAATATCACTCCATCAATGTATTGCCTCCCTTTACTTCCTGTCTGCATTTGTGGAGCATGGTGCCACTGCAGAGGAGGCAGAAATAAGACTCTCCCTCTTCCCGCAAGAAATCGTCAGTCTGCATCCTCTTCATTTTGCACATTTAACTGCAGCTCTCAACCATCTCGATGATCATGTTCTCATATGAAGTAGACATTTTGCTTCATCTCACACTTCTGGAGTAAAATTCTCTCGGAGTCTTCATCCGTGCCTCTCGGATTCAGCCTTGGCTTGAAGCAATGCTTTCTAAAGTTCATAAAATGTATTTTTTATTAGTGTATCATACATTTAGTTCAAGGAATTTCAAATACTTTAATCTTCACAGTTTGCTAGACTTTTAGCTGTTTTCATTTTGTACCTAATTAGTTTGGAGTCCGTTTCTAAGATTTATTAACTTACATAGGAAGTACTTTCAAAACTATGTCTCATGCTTTTATTTTTTTTCTTTAGATATTTAATGTTTAGCCATTATTCTTGTTCTGCTCTATTTCTGAATCCTTGTGTATTCTTTGCCTCAGAATGTACATACTGCTTTTGCTATAATTGCCCCAATTTCTGTTGGAATGGTGCCTTGCAAAGTTGACCTTGGATATCTTTTCTGTTGTATTGAGAGACTAATCAGGTTCTCAGTTTGCCCCTGTGGTACAGCCAAGACATATCAGTGATTTTTTTTTTTCAGTACTGGGCATTGAACACAAAGCCTCACAGATTCTAAGAATACACTCCATCACTGTATGTCCCCAGGATCCAGATATCATTTTGATCCTTGTTTAAGGTGGTTTGATATCAGAGACAAAGGCTCAGGCAGTGCAGTCTTCTCTTGAGGATCTCTGTGATCTTTACCTTCTCTGTGGCTTTGTAAGTGGTCAAATCAAAGCTAAATTAATCCGACAAAAGTTCAGTAGACTTTGAAGTATCTGCTACATTGATTTGGGGCCAATTTATAAAAATACAAGTTGAGAAGGTAAAAGCATCTTCCAGCTTAGCATCTTAGACCACTCCCCAGAGATAAACTTCCTGGGCTGACAGAGTTCACTGGGTGAGGGTCATTTTGGAACAGTGAAAGAGGGATCTTCTGGAGCTTTCTTGTTCTAGATCACCAAAAAAAAAAATATAGTCACTCAAAGTTGGAAGGATTTGTGCTAGCCATCTGGAGGAATTTTCTTATCCTCAGCCTAAAAGTGCCAAGTTTTTCAGGCCCTGGAGAATGGTGACAGACAAGAAGGCTTCCAAACGGGTTAGCTATCCCAGGACATTTCTGTTATGACTCTTGAAGCAGGAGGGAGGCAGGTAAAGATTAGAGAGGGGCATGGGGGAACTTTGGAAAGGGTACTGTAATGTGTCTTTTTTTACCCTAGTTTTGGATGTCCATTGTGGCCACCACTAT
Organism: Rhabdomys pumilio; assembly: GCA_030674055.1. NCBI lineage: Eukaryota > Metazoa > Chordata > Mammalia > Rodentia > Muridae > Rhabdomys > Rhabdomys pumilio. The sequence continues at coordinate 48,278,591 of JANHMN010000016.1, forward strand.
GCCCATACCCTGTGGAGGCTTCATGCCTGTTTTTGTGCTAGGTAAGGGTTGATGGCATCTTACTAATAGCTACAGTCTGGGTGGTTGGTGGAAAAACCTAGGATGTTTGTACTCTTAATGCCTAAGCACATATTATGCTGAAAGCATAGAGACAAAGAAATTTATCTTAATATTTTTCTTCTTTCACTTCCCTCTAGGAGCTGCATTTGGAAGGCTGGTAGGAGAAATCATGGCCATGCTGTTCCCTGAGGGTATCTTATTTGATGATATCATCTATAAGATCTTACCTGGGGGCTATGCAGTAATTGGTGAGACATATTTCTAACCTCTATAACCAGATATTGAGTACCCTGAATCCCTATAATTGAAGTCTGCTAACACATCTTCCTTCAATGTACAGCAAATTAGTTTAAATACAACACTATTTAATTCAAGTTTTGTTCAAACAACAGCGCTTGGCTCTGCCTCTCATGGTTTCTTTTTTGTAAGCCTTAGTCCTCCCTCCTGTGGAAAATGGACATAGGAATCAAATAAGACAATAAGAAGGGGTAACCTGCACTGTCTTCGCATGTTTAGTAGGCTCTTTCCTAATAATTATGGAACCAATAATGCAGGTGATGGGACAAGTTCATCCAAATCGAGCTGTGTTAATGTTAATGGAAACTAAGAAGACAGGAGTGAGAGGGAGGAAACATGAGCCCTGGCCTTCTAAGATGGCTTGTGAGGTAGACCTATGCATGGCACTCAACTGCCTGATCCTAGTCCACTTAGGAAAGCTTCCTTTATCAATAGGCTTCTTCGGTTCTCTTCATGCCACTCAAGCACCTCTCTTCCATAATTTACATTTTCCAGTGTACATGTACTATGTAGTTGATGTTCTGAATGTCTCTGAGCGTCACCTACTAGGATCATACATCCCAGTGTTAGACTATGTGACCTTTCATTGTTTTTTTGTCACATAAGCCTTCTATATTTTCCCACAGGATATCTTCATCATTTTATTAACATTAGTTTTTGTTTGTTTGTTTGTTTTTGTTTTTTTAGGTTTTATTAGCTTTAGGGTTTACTAGCTTTAAGGTGTGGTTGTTGTCATTGTCATTATTTTTGAAACAGGGTCTCTTTACCTAGCCCCAATTGTCCTGAAACTCACTAAGTAGACCAGGCTGGCCTTTTCTCGTATTTGAATAAGAAATACAGTTAAAGTATGAATGACTAGTGAGTTGATAAGAAAACAATTTAAAATACATGAGACTGATTCTACCATATAGAATCATAATGATTTAGACGTGTAAGAATTTTAGAAAATATTTAGTGACCTTTTCAGTGAGTGAATGAGAGCACGGTATCTCAGGGAAGTATGCTTTATTATACAGTAGACACAGAATTGGAATCTGTGGATCCTGGTTGATAAAGGTACTGACATTGCTCTGTGTCTACATCATGATTCATGAATTTTCACACTATTTATTCATAAACTATTGGCATTGACACCAGAGGCTCAAAGTAAGTTGCCACCACTGAGTCTTTAATGTTCAGTGGAAAAGCAAAGAATGGGTAAGCTCTCACTGCGTTCACATTATAAGTGAAATGCTCTGCATATACACAGATTTTGTGACTTATTGAATGTTATGTGTAAATTGGATCAAATGCATAATTTTTAACAGGCCAGCTTTCTAGCCTTTTCTCTTGAAAAGTAGTAGTCCTAGAATTGCTGACACTGACCAAGGTCCGTCTCCTATTCTGTGTCATTCTCATTGTACCCTCATTTATTCTCCATCTCAAGAAAGACAGCTCCAACCCATTAATACATTCCTGTCATTCCAGGAGCAGCAGCTTTGACAGGGGCTGTCTCTCACACAGTCTCCACAGCTGTGATTTGCTTCGAATTAACCGGTCAGATTGCTCACATCCTGCCCATGATGGTGGCTGTTATCTTGGCCAACATGGTGGCTCAGAGTCTTCAGCCCTCCCTCTATGACAGCATCATCCAGGTCAAGAAGCTTCCCTATTTGCCAGACCTTGGTTGGAACCAGCTCAGGTCAGGGCCACTAGCTGGAATTAGTTAAGATGTGGGATGTGGGAGGTCCTGGAGTGGAGAATGAGTCTAGCATCAGTGTTGGGAAGCACTGTTTCTTAATTGTTGTCATGTTTCCACACACTTAGTAAATACTGTGAATGAAAGGAAACATGGCAGACCTTGTGGGAAGAAGGGAGGGGCCAGCATAGGCCAAGAGTGGGCTAACCCAGGATGCTTTCTCCCTCCTTAGCAAATTTACAATTTTTGTTGAGGACATCATGGTACGTGATGTGAAGTTTGTCTCAGCTTCTTGTACATATGGGGAACTGAGAAACCTACTCCAGACCACCACAGTCAAGACTTTACCATTGGTTGACTCCAAAGGTAAGTGGAAAGTAAAGGGCCCAACTAAGACTACCAAGATGGTGACCAGTGGGTTGTGTAGTGCCAGAGAGCACTGCTGTCACCTTGGTAACTTTCTAATGCTGATCTTAAAACACGTGATGTAAACAGGTGATGGGAAGAAATGTTTAATTCAGCTTATGGTTTCAAGGAGCACAGCCCAGTTTGGTAGAGGCGAAATGGGAGAACAGAGCAGCACACATCATGGCAGGCCCCCATGCCTTTCAAGATGCACCCCCATTTTTGTGCTTCTATTTTTTTTTCCTGAGATGCAAAGCTATGAGATCATGCTACCTATATTCAGAGTGGCTCTTCCCCCCCTTATTTAATCTCTAGAAATGTCCTCATAGACACACCCAGAAGTGTGGCTCACCATTCTCCTGGGTGATCCAGAATCCAGTTAAGCTGACAGTATGCGTCACTGTCGCAGGTATGGACTTGAACTCAGAGCTATCCAGCTGCCAAGGGGAACTCCGTTTGTACTTATTGAGGAACATGCTCTTCCTCTAGGAAAAACAAAAAACAAAACAAAAACAAAACAAAACAAAACCCACAGCCATAACACAGGCACACAAAGGCAGTTAAAATCCAATTAAGGAAGTGTGGGCAATTCTATTATTGCCCGTATTCATGGCAGCCATGAGTTTTTAAGTCCTCCTGAGCTTGGAATGAGTGAATAGTTTGCAGAAGAATGTTCCAAGGGGAAGTGCACAGCTGTCTTTTGACTCTGCTCACAGCTTTTTTTGCTAAGCAATCAATACATAGCTGTGTTTTATGTGTGTCTCTCTTTTAAGATACCATATTTAATAGATAGTTTTTCGTTTGTTAGCCCTGAACTTGTGGCCAACAGCGCTGTAATTCTACCCAGATAAAACTCATCTAACGTATTTTCTCGGTAAAGCAAAGCACAGTCTTTGCTTTCTGTGCTCAGAAACAGTAGACAGCACTTGAGCAGCGCATCTGAGGGACATTTTAAACAGCAGAATCACCACACAAAGCAGACATTGGAAAAACACTGTGGCTTAGATAGACTGCTAACAGAACCCTTGTTTCCTCGGGCTGGAATGGGAAGGCCGAGTGCTGTTTGTTCAGCCTCAGCTGGGAACACGAGATTCACGCGGTTGGTTCACTTTGTTGTTGCTCTGTGCATGGCTGTGAATTACAGCCAAGACATCTCTAGTACTGGAATCAGGATATAGATTCTGGTAAGTGAGATTACAAATAGAGAATTCATAAACAATGTGGGTCAGCTGTAAATCTGCCACACACACACAGAGACTTAATTAAATTCTGCCATTTCTTTTTTTTTTTTTTTAAGATTTATTTATTTTATGTATGTGAGTACACTGTAGCTGTCTTCAGACACACCAGAAAAGGGCATCAGATCCCATTACAGATGGTTGTGAGCCATCATGTGGTTGCTGGGAATTGAACTCAGGACCTCTGGAAGAGTACTCAGTGCTCTTAACCACTGAGCCATCTCTCCAGCCCATCTGTCATTTCTTTAATGGCCAACCTAAGGAACAGTGAACACTCTTGCTCAGAGGAGTAAATGGCTTTGGTAAATGTTGATTTCACATTTCCTTCCATTTATTATCCTTCCTGCCCACCAATTTCACTCTAGTGTGTATCGCTTCTCACTGTAGTTTGTCTCTCTCATTAGATTGGGTGGTCTTCGAATGTAGATATCATAATCTCTATGTTTTTAGAGATCTAATTATTAGCTGGACCTTCAGTCCTCATTTCCCTAGTCTGTGAGTTAGAAGATAGATATGAGGAGCTATGTGGAGCCAGAAACAATGTTAGCTTTTTATTTCAGATAGTCAGAGTATCTAGATTTCTCAAGCTACAATAGTTCAGGCATTTCCCTAAGCTCAGAGACCTTCTAAGGAGCTCCTGAAGCCATGGCCCTTCCTTAGAGCAAGGGTGGAGCCAGTGGGGTACAAGGTTTTCCTAATGATGGCAGAGATGTGACAGAACATGGTGTGTCTAAGATCTAAGTGCCCTTGGTGCAATGCTATGGTAGTTAACTTACTGAAAACATTCTGCACTGTAGCAGAACTTCTGTAAACACATAAAAGGCTCATGGAAAGTGAACATTTTGCTTATATTCTATCAGGCTCTAGGTACTTTAAGTGATGAATTTTCTAGAATAGAAAACCCAATGCTGGCACTACCCATAGATTTTTTTTTCCAGAGTGTGATTGAGCCTGAGATGGTTACAACGGCCTCTCAAGTTTCATTACATTTGGATGAGGTTGATCAGCCTATTTTAACAGCGAGCTTACATATTTGCAAACACCATATTAGGGCAGCATATAGATAAGTACAGATTAGCACCTATTAGTGTGCTGCCAATTGGGTCTGTAAAGTGCTAAATGTGTGGAGTTACAGGGATCAAGTGAGGCCACCCTGGAGGAGTTTAAAATGAGTTTTTCTGTAAGAAAGGGTAAAAATTGCAGTAAGAAAAGGCTCTGAGCTCCTCCTTCACCTGACCTGCTAGCCGAGTAGGTGCGGAGCAGGCCCTCAGGAAGCATGGTTGTCCCCCAGATTCGATGATCCTGCTGGGCTCTGTGGAGCGCTCAGAACTGCAGTCTCTCCTGCAGCGCCACCTGTGCGCAGAGCGAAGGTTGAAGGCTGCCCAGGACATGGCTCGAAAGTTATCAGAGCTGCCCTATAATGGCAAGGCTCAGCTGGCTGGGGAGCGGCATCCTGGTGGTCGACCTGAGTCCTTTGCCTTCGTAGATGAAGATGAAGATGAGGACCTCTCCAGGAAGACAGAGGTGACCAAGACAAAAGGGAAAGGGAGGCTGACAGAGGGGTAAATGTCAGGAGGTGTCACCAGTGACATTGAAATTGATAGCTCGGCAGGGCTGGGCTGGGCTGGGCTGGGCTGGGCTGGGCTGGGCTGGGCTGGGCTGGGCTGGGCTGGGCTGGGCTGGGCTTTGCTATGACAGGTGCTGGCAAAAAAAAAAAAAAAGTGGGGAGGAAAACATGGACAAGTGCAAAAGTGACAATACGGGATCCATTGCAGAAGAGCCCAGCACCAGGGTGCTGTTTTGAAAAGTAAAAAGGGGAATTTGGGAGGTGGGGGAAAGGGTTCAGTTAGATCTCGAGGGCACCTGCTAGTAAAGGTAGCAAGGTATCATGTGATGTGAGACTTCTCTGAATCTAAGAAGTTTTGCTTATTTTATTTCATGTTTTAGCTTCCACTGACTCCAGCTCCTCCTGCTTCCCCTCCACCTCCACCTCCCCAGTTTCCTATGGCTCCATCATACCCTGAAGAGCCTAATGGGCCACTGCCCAGCCACAAACAGCCACCTGAAGCCTCAGACTCTGCAGGTAAAGACCTCTCAACATGTCTTGGGAGTTACATTGGAGACTCACCTTTCCCTAAGAGCTTCTCTTGTAAGGAGATGTGAGGCTAGGCAATTTCAAGAGCTGACTCTAATTGATTCATCTCCAGGGAGTTGGGACAGAAGTAAAAAAGAGGAATCCACTGAGGGACGCATTGAGGAAGTGTAGTTCTTCGATGGCACAGTGTCAGGGGCCACTGGAAGCCCCTAGGCACTTCTTCCACCTTCTTACTACTCCTTTCAGATCAAAGACCATCCGTCTTCCAGCGCCTGCTGCACTGCTTACTGGGCAAAGCTCACTCCACAAAGAAGAAAATAACCCAGGTAAGGATGTGTTTAGAGAAAGAAGGATGGTCGGGAGTTTGTCTTTTAGGAATGAGAAACTGAAATCCTTAGTTAGAAGGGCAGAAGTCCCATCCAAGATGGTGGTTTGAAAGGGGGGCTGTGACCTGCCCAGGAAGACACAGCTTCTGAGAACTATAACTAACCTGAGAAGAAAAAGGAAGAACTTGGCCTTGCGTCTTTCTTTCCTAGGATTCAACAGATTTAGTGGATAACATGTCACCTGAAGAGGTAAGAAAATCCACAGCCTCAAATGGATTGTTTCATCCAATGAAGGTATTGCTTTTTTTGTTTTGCTTTTGAGACAGGGTCTTACTATGCAGCCCTTGCTGTCCTGGAACTCACAAATATCTATCTTCCTCTGCCTCCTAAATGCTAGGACTTAAGGTATACACAACCATTTCTTACTGTACCAAGAAGATTGAACACCAGGTAGCCATGAATATATGAATATGGCTATTCAATGCCTGTTAGAAATAACGTGCATCCTGGTACAGAAACACTGATTATATATTTCGAATGTATATCTTTCTCGAAACACACATAGAGGAGACATTATTGAGGAATAATTCAATAAGAGTAAACATTTAATATACTTGGAGAGATGATAGTCTTGACCACATCAGGATGTTGATTTTTGACAAAAATCATAGTGTGCCATTTCTGAAAAGCAAAGACTCACAAAGTGACAAGGTATGATACGGATGGTTAGACAGAAAAAACGTATCTTACTGGGAGGGTCAGTAAGACACAGAATGACGGATAGAAAGATCAAGTGAAGGTAATGAAGGTTGGAAGGTTTAGAGACCCAGGAGAACTCAGAAGACTACAAGAGGAGCCACTTTCTGGGTACCTGAAGGTGAAGGGTAAAGTTTGAGGCCAGATAACAGAGGAGAAGGAAGCCGTGACCCTCTGAGAAGAAAAAGTATACCTGTCGATCAACAGTGTCTATGATGGTTCCTGTGGGACAAAGCCAAGTTGAAGGGGTCTCTGTGAAACTCTGTCAACAGATTGAGGCCTGGGAGCGGGAACAGCTGAGCCAGCCTGTGTGCTTTGATTGCTGCTGCATCGACCAGTCTCCCTTCCAGCTGGTGGAGCAGACAACCCTGCACAAGGCAAGCCCTTGCTGACTGCTCAGGGCTTAGGGAGGGCAGGAGTGGGGACATGCTGACCTGTGCTTTCCCCATCAGACTCATACGCTCTTCTCACTTCTTGGCCTCCATCTTGCCTATGTGACCAGCATGGGGAAGCTCAGAGGTGTCCTGGCACTAGAAGAGGTAAGGATGAACAGGCCCCACTTGACCAGAGAGAGGGAGGAATGGATCCAGGGCAAGGGGACATGGATGGGGAACATACAAAGCAGATGTCCCTCCAGCAGACTGCAAGGCATGTTGTGGGAAGTTCTCTAGCACAGAAGGAAACCCATGTATTCTTCTCCCAGGGACCTGACTTGGGGAATGGACTTTAGGTGTGAGCTATGGGGAGTGGTGTGGGACTATGAGGGAGAGATTCATTGAGCACCAGGAGGAGAAGGTTCCTGGGGGGCGCTTTCTCAGGGGAACTGGGAAGGAATTGAAGTACAGGAATAACTTTGTCTTTCTGTCTTCCCCTCTGATTGTTCCCTGTCCGTCTGTTTCTCCCTTTCTTATTATTTCCATTTCTGTTTCCTCCTGGTTTGTCTGTTCTTGTGGTCTCTCTCGTTGTCCTCTGCCTTCTCTCTTTTTCCTACTATCTCTTTACCTCTCCTTTTCCTCCTCAGCTACAGAAAGCTATTGAGGGCCACACGAAATCTGGGGTGCAGCTTCGCCCTCCACTTGCCAGCTTCCGGAATACAACTTCAGTTCGGAAGACTCCTGGGGGGGCCACCCCCTCCTGCAGAGGGCTGGAATGTGCCTGAGGGTGGAGATGGGGCTCCTGGAAGAGAAGTCATGGTTCCTACCATGCCAGAGACTCCTGTCCCACCACCATCTCCAGAGGTCCCTTCCTGCCTGGCCCCAGCCAGAGTGGAGGGTGAGCTGGAGGAACTGGAGATAGTGGGGAGCCTAGAGCCTGAGGAGGATCTGGCTGACATCTTGCATGGCCCCAGTCTGCGGTCCACTGATGAGGAAGATGAGGACGAGCTGATCCTGTGAACAACCCCCTTCAAGCTTTCTTCATAAAAACTGTAGGGCCCATGTCAGAGAATGGGCTTATATGTGATATGGGTACCCTGAAGTTGGGGAAGCCTCCACTTCATCTTGTTCCTACGCCCACTGTGAAAGGTGATGGTGATGATCTTAAGAACTTGTTCTTGGGCAGGGAAGAATTGGGGTCCATCAGACCTTTCCCCCCATTTCCAGGGAGAGTTCAAGGCCCCATGCTTATAGGACTCTGTGGTTTCCTGCTGTGCAGGTCCGGTCCCTATCACTCTAATGCCCCACGGTTCCCAGTGTTGTTCAGTCACCATCCTGGCCCTGCCTATCTATATTTCAGTTTCCATATGAAGTAGGTGAGTGGAGGCCCAGATTGAATGAATCTGCAGTTGTCACATTGGAAGGGAATGTGGGACCACAATATTGCCATGTGGATTGAACACTCTAAAATGTGCCCCCAGGCCTACCAGCCCAACTCTCTACCTGTGTCCTAGACCCCATCACTGCTGCCACTGTCTGTTTCCAGGCCAAGCCTATTATCAAGGCTGAAAAAGCCAACCCTTGTTTCCAAGGAACCAAGCACAGTTCCCCGGAAGAGAGGTTGATGAAAGCTCTGTGTGGAGAGGCAGGTGTCATAGCCTAGTACAGGTGTCAGATCCCTGCTGCAGAAAGCTCTAGTTCTTATCCCCGGCTCTCTGCCTCGTTCCATGTTACACCTAGAATGTGCATATTTCCTCTAGCCCACTGCCATCGCTAACTTAGCCTGTCAAGACTCAGCTCTGCCATGGGGCCACTCTTTCTAGAGCTCCCCCCAAAACACACCAAGGCTCTCATGTAGCAACGGGGAATGCAGACTCCAGTCCTTTATAATAGCTCCTTGGGATCCTCTGGGATAAACTTGGTGGCACCCTTGGCTTGGCAAGCTTTAGTTTACCCTTAGAGGACGCCCATCTTTTTTCTTCCGGACCTGCAAGGTGCTTGATAGTCGTGCTGTGTACAGCATTAGTGTGCTTCACTTAGAAAGATGGGCCAGGTGCTGTGGGCATTCAGACACTCAGCTCCATTCATGGGCTCTTCCCTTCCCTCACTATACGCCTTTAGCTCTGTAGTTGAGCCCTCATATGTTCTCCCAGTTCTGGCCCTTCCCCCCACTCCCAGGTTTTGTCTGCCCCCGACCCCCCCCAAATAAGACACTCATAGTCAGAGGATGCCACCATATTCTGTTTAGTGTTGTTCCACACAGCCTCTGGCCTTCTCCAACATGGGCTCCTTCCACCACCCTAGGCTGAGACATTGAGGCCTAGGTAGGAGGATTAGTAGGGGGCATCCAAGCCCTGCCCATGTGTATATAATTTATAATACTTATATATATTTATATAGACTTCTCTCTGTAATATATGTCATAGAATCCTTCCTGGGCCTGGGGCGAGAGTTTCACATTAAGAAAACATGCTAAGACTGACCATAAAAATGGGTATTTTCTCAGACCTGGAAGACAGAGTGTGGGATATATAGGACAAGGGTAAGAACTTGTCTTTCAAGATTCCCTTCTTAACACAAGGAAAAGAAGGGAGGTGTGTGGGCTGGGGAGGCAGTGGAAGGGAAGGAATGGAAGGTTTGGATTTTCATTTAATAAAGTCAATTGAAAATGAAAGTGTACCCCCCTTAAAAAAATCATTCAGCAAGAGCAGTTTCATTCACAAGAATATAAAAACACAGCCCTGCTCCCCAGCTGCTGTAAGACGTGCTGCACAGCCTTCAACATCAAAGGAAAAGCAACCCTTCCCACCCACCCCTAACAGCCTCTCTGCACATGCCCCACCCCTCCCCTTAAAGTAGGCTAAAAGCAAACCCCCATGCACCCTGCCCCAGCACCAGAGAGGTGGTCCCTCCCTCTAAAAAAAAAAAAAGGAGTTCAAGATGGTCCTGGGCCAGCTCCTTGAGTCTTCCCTCTTATGAGTGGGGTGGGCCTCGCCTGCCTCTATGGCAGTATGCCAGCAGCCTGGGGAAACCAAGCCCCTGCTCAGTGAAAACCCTACTAGGTTTCTTCAAGTCTTTTGTAGTCTTTCAGTGGGGACCATTTGGCTTCCTTGAAGAATGGAAGGGGGAAAGTTGCTTTAGTTTACTCTTCCTAACTCCCCAGGGCCCTGAGCAAAGGGAACGGAGATGAATAAACCTCCTCACTGGACATGCTGTCCTCCATCACCTAGGGGGGAAAATATGGGGGCAGTAAGATGAGACAAACGTGTTGACAGAGCAGGACAGACAAGGCAAAAAGACCCTGGGCATAGCTTAGCTTCAACATGCAAACTCCCAGGGGGCTAGGACAGGAGGCCAGGGGTTAGGGGCAGTTGCCAAGGTTGGCAGGCTAGCCCTCCCTAGTCCTAGAAATGAGGTCCTCATAAGCTAAACCACAACATACTAGCAAACACGAGGTATCTTCTCCCATTCGGGCAGCATTAGATGAGCTGAGTGACTGTTCACCTACTTCGGCTCTTCTGGTCTATTCCCATGTTTCTTATATTAAGAGACCTTGAGATCCCGTGCTGCCCCCAGCCCCTGAAGGATGTGGGACACCTACTCTGGTTACACTTCAGTGTATGAATGTGGTACAGGACAGCATCACAGATGAACAGAATCACTCCAGCGGTGAGCCTCATCATCTTGATGGGTAAGGGAGTAGTTTCGGACCCCTGACATTATAGTAGGACACAAGGCTTGGGACTGGAGCCATGGAAAGACAGGAAGAAGGAGAAAAACACGGCGACAAGCTTGGGCATCTCCTATCAAGACTCTACTAATGCCAAAGGCCAGACTGGAGCTGTGGCTGCTGCAGTACCCTCCTAGCCAGACTGAACTGACTTGCTATTGCTCCCTTTCCCCATGGTCCACTCCAAATCAAAGGGAAAAGGAGGTATGGGCAGGCAGGCTTAGGTCTCACCACAACCACTCCTATAAGGAACACTGGATTGAGGACCCCTGGGAAGAGCTGACAAAAGGCAGAAACAACCAGTGTCCCCCAGCCAGCCGTCTAGCCCAGCCAAGGCAGTGACAGCACCAGACTCCCCACTCCACTCTGCTCAACCCTGAGTCCCCAAGAAGTTATAAAAATGTAGAAAAGGCAAAGAGAAAAGTGTAAACAGCTCCAGAGAATTTGGGAAGGTAGAGGGAGGCCCATCCCTCATGGTTCCCACAGATGGGGACACTGCATCCTAGGTCAACAATTTGAGACATTTCCTTTCCTTGGGGCTGGGTGCCAGATGGAAGAAGGCAGAAAGAGAAGCCAGAACTGGAGTCAACCAACCCCAGTGGGCTTAAGGTCCCCCTTCCAGCCACAGGACATTCAAGTGGCTGTGTTTATTCTTTGTCTCATTGGTGACCCTCTTGTCTCTGAGTAGGCCTTGGGATAAAGAATCATACTGTGACCCCTGTCAATCCCAGCTGCCATGTCCACCTCACCCCTTGGCTCCTGATCTCAAAAGCCAAAGATTGCCTGAGCTGGGCCCACTGTCTATGCTAAACACAGAAGTGCCCTTCAGGCCACTCCTTCAGGCAGGTACTCTGCTATACATGCCAAGCCATGTCCAACAGCCCCTGAGGCCTGCTTCCCACAGTGGGGCTGCACTGGTGCCATGGGCAGAGTAAAACAGAACCAGGAAAGCAAGAGTGAAATGGAGAAAAGAGGCATTCAGACAGCACAGCCAAGGCTCCTGGAAGACGAAATCAGGGGTGTAAAAACTGAGATTCAGTGTTCAGCGCGACAGACCTGGGCACGGACCCAAGAGCCATAGCCATGGCTCATCTCCCACCACCACGCCACCTAATTGCCTGGGTCTCAGTTCCTGGAATGATGGTTTCTGGAGTGCAAGCCTAGATAAAACCCCCTGCTGGTCCTTCACTTTCCAGGGCAGCTAGCGGCCTGGTGAGGGCTGGAAGCTCCCAGTTCCCTGCTGTCTTCTGCCCGGGTTTCATCTGTGCTGCTGGAGCTTGGGGGGTATAGGTTGCAGCCATGCCCCTCAGGTCAGAGTAGGGTGGGAAGAAGCTAGTTGTTGGCATCCCCCTCCTCCTCATCAAAGGACTGCACACCTGAGGATGTGACATCAGACACCTTTCGGCTGAGAGCAGTAGACATCTCTGGGTCCTCTCGTGGGGAAAGTGACTCCAGATCTCGGCATCCTGCATCTTCTTCCTCCTCGGGGGCCAGTGGTCTCTTCTCTTCCTCTACAGGTCCCCTGGCCAGGTCCACCCCACCAACTTCTGAAGCCCAGTCAGTGTCTACCCCCAACAAAGGTGGAGGATCCTGAGCAGAGTATCCTGAAGCAGGTTGGGAAGGCCCCATGTCATGCAGGCTGGGCTGTGAGTCATCAAATGCAGGGCCAAGATAGGACCCTGTAGCTGGAGACGCAATGAGGGACTGATCGCTTGCTTCCCAGGCGTCAGATGACCCCAGACAGTACATCCCCTGTGACACGTAGGAGTGAGGCCATCCATCCATGGGGGCTTGAGCTAGTGCATCTGTAAACAGAATGAGCAGGGTTGGAGGAGCCACGGAACATCCATCACAGGCAGTAAGGAGAGCTCACAGAACTGTCCTATGGTTATGATACAAATGCAGGGGCACGGAAGAAGCTGAGACAAATGGAAAAGCCCTAAAAGAACAGGGAAGGATAGAGGGGGTCGGAATAGCTGAGAAGCCTCTTAGGCTTCAGGGTTTGACTCTAGAACCATTCCTCACCCTGACTTTCCATCAGCTCCTGGTAGTTGTCACTGTAGTTGCAGTCCAGTGGCTCCTGGGTAGAATTGACACTCATGTCCTCACCATCCATGGAAGACCAGGCCATAAGTGTAGCCTCCGAAATAGCAAACTGTTCCATGACACCTAGGAGAAAAAAATTGAAATTATCTTAAGAGTCCTCAGCCCAGCATGGTAGCCCATGCCTTTAGTCCTGGCACTCATGAGGCAGAGGCAGGTAGATGTTGAGTTCTACAAAGCAAAAGTAGCAGGATAACCAGGACTACCCAGACCCTGCCTCAAAATGGCAAATCAAACCAAATCAAATCAAACAAAAGAGCCCTCAAATAACCCTTAGACCCACGCAAGGGGTATGGAGAAACCCACTGCTGCATGGTTCAGCGGAAGTAGAATATAAACCATGTATGAGATCATTTAAGAAAGGTTAGCAGGGGCCGGGCGGTGGTGGCGCACGCCTTTAATCCCAGCACTTGGGAGGCAGAGGCAGGCAGATTTCTGAGTTCAAGGCCAGCCTCGTCTACCAAGTGAGTTCCAGGACAGCCAGGACTACACAGAGAAACCCTGTCTCTAAAAACCAAAAAAAGAAAAAAGAAAAAAGAAAGGTTAGCAGAAACAAGTGAAATTAGTTTTAATAATAAATCTTAAATATAATATATGTTTCTCTTTCAACATATATTCAATATAAGCATTATTAAAGAAGTGTCTTTCTTCATATGAAGTAGCCAGTGGCTACTCTAGTACTCTGAAATAAGGCTAGACCATGGGTCATACTTAGGATTCCTAGTTGTGGGGGAGGTGGGTTCTTCTGGTGAAATAATCTGGTGGGGGGGTTAAAGTTAGATGTTCTAGAACTTGGTCTTTGGAGGTTTTAGAATTTGAACCTAGAGCAGGAGAAATGGCTTATGGGTAAAGAGCTCACTGCTCTGGCTGAGGGCCTGAGTTTGGTTCTAAGCAGCTACACCAGGCAACTCATAATGGCCTATAACTCCAGCTTCAGGGAATCCAACACCCTCCTAGGTCTCTTGCACACATGTGAAACACAGAAACTTATGCAGGCAAACATGCAAGAACTTAAATAAAATAATATTATTTTAAGAGAAAGAAATTGAGTCTAGTTTCAGGTGGTCTAGGACATATAAGATCAATGAAGATTCCCCAAGGGAGCATCAGGTAAACATGGGTCCCCAGTCATATAAGGGACTACATTAAGGACTAGAAGGAAGGAGGGCATATCAGTGAGGATGGGAGGATGTGAGCATTGCAGATCCTTGTTCTAGTCAGAGACACGAATAAGTTGAAGCTCTCATTGCTATTACCTTGTCCTCTTTCTCAGTCCTCTATATCAATCACCCAGCCCCGCTCAACCTTCCTCCACCATCCACCACCCATACCAGCAACACTAAAACCCTTCCCCTCTCCTCAGACCTACCCTTCTTCTTGGGTATCTTCCTGATTCCTGCAGATAGGATCAATTCACCTTTGTATACATACCATATACTTGTCATCAGACCTATTCCACTTGAATAGACCTGAAACCATCAGACCTGGAACTAAACCACTGTCCCCAGGGCCATTCCCTTAATCATCCACTAGCTGTCACAGTAATGAGTACAGTAAGTCAATTCATGAAATCAAATGTTGACGAGCATGGCCTCAAGAAATTCCCCAGGCCTCTTTCATTTTTAGAAACAAATACAAGCAAAGTTATTTGAAGCCCAAGGCCCCTGTGTTTTTTTTTTTTTTTTCCTACACTAAGAAAGACCAGGGGGAAGGCAGTACTATACCAGACGAAAGAAAACATCTGGAACACATGGCCTTACAAATTTCATCAGAGTCTCATTTTCTGCAGCTACATTAAAAATATATTGGAGGGCACTTATCAGAATTAGCCAGTCCAAAGAACAAAGAACACTTGAAATCCAGGCTGGTAGAAAATGTGAGCCTGTGGCCAACATGCAAAAAGATAATTTTGCCATCAGGGAGCAGATTAGAGGGGTCAGTCTCTGACCATTCAAACAATACCAAACTATCATTTGAAGGCTTGGGATATTGGGATAGAAGTACCTGCTAGGAAACGCGCCTCCTTCTCACCATCGCTGAGGTCAGAGTAAGCATCTGTATCCCTGCGCACAGCCTCATGGCTGTGTTGTGGCTGTATTGTCGGGGCCTTCCCCCAGCCCTGCCACTCAATCATGTGGGCCACCCGGCCTTGGCCCATGGCTGTAGGCTTTGTCACATGGTCCTTCATGCTCCTCGAGATCCCTATGGAGTCAGACAATACCCACATCCTTCAACATATCACACAATACTTAGCAGATTCTCCAGTCATCCCTACCCAGGACCCATGGGATTCTATGCACTGGGGAAAGTATCCCCTAGTATCCTGTGGACGATGCTGAGGATTGGAGAGGCTTGACATAAAACCAGATGTTTCAGAGTTGTGGGTACAAACCCTGTCAGGCTTAAGGGAAAAGTGGCACAAGGAGGAACCCCTCAGCAGCCCCATTTCTAGGTGTGGAGTCTCACCTGAGAATGATGACTTGGCCAGGGCCCCAATGCCATAGGCATTAGAGTTTCGCTTCAGCTTTGGAAGGATGGAAGTGGTGTCCTCCATGGAGAGCTAGGACAGGGAAGGTAAGAGAGTGAGCAGAGGAATAAAGAGGCTTGGAGTGCCTTACATACAGATTAGGTTCTGGCTCCCAGGAAGGTGGATACCCAAGGTTTTCTTGACAAAGAAAAAACCAAGGAAGTATGTACCTGGTAGACCCCTGAAAACTGGGACGTCAGCAGAATAGCCTGTCTATAGAGGGTCCCAATGAACAACCAAGAAAAAAGAAGGATCAAGGTAGGTTGAGAAGGGTTAAGGATAGCTGCACTCACATTGATGCCGTCCCAGGAGAAATCTGTTCGTGTTTGCTGTAGGAGAGAGGAGAAGGGATGGTATCTGGGCACCTCTAGTAATGCGAATAATCCTGCCTTCCTCTGAGGAACTTCCAGATATGCATAGGGAAGCAGACCTTCCAGAGGCTGAGAAAGATCTCAGTGTGTATTTTAGGGAAGCAGGGAGATTTATGAAGAGAATTTCCACTCCCTTTGGGGCTTTCTGGGATGATGAAATGGGACAAGTAGCTAGGAGCTTGGGGGAGGTTATTGGAGTTGGCAGGCTTCTGAAGCATCCAGCCTTACCTCTGTAGAAGGCCGATGGAGGCTGCTGCCATGCAGTGAGCTGGTGCTGTCCATGTTGATCTGATCGACATCCTTGAGGCCTTTCCAGTCCACTGCAATCACCTCGTTCCCTGAAGCAACCAGAAGATTAGTTTCTTACCTTCATTTCCCTGGTCCTCTGCTTGTTCCCTTTCCATAAAAGGCAGAGGCCACACCCTAGGGTCCAGCTCTTCCTCCTTCTCCTCCTCTCCTTCCTCCTCATCATCATATTCCTCCTCCTTCTCCATCCCCACCCCATGTCTCCCAAAGTCATGCCTTCTGACTATCCATTTCCTTCTATGTCTACCATCCCCACATTTCTGGAGAGAGAAACAATAAGTGAAACGGAAACACTCCTTTTCAGCTCAGTAGGGAATAGCATACTTAGGGGGAAAATGCTTCCTGGCCTTTTCTGGTGTTGTTTACACAGGGAAGGGGGGTGGTGTCAAAGATTGAGTTGTACCATTCTCCATTCTGTGCTGAGCAATTGTTGAGATTGTCTTTATTGGATCCAGACTGCTCACCAATTACGGCTGGAAAAACAAGGACACAGCTTTCTAGAAGAACCTACTCTACTCTGCAGCTGGCTTTGATATTTGAGGGATGAGAGGAATGTGGCTTCCCCCTCGGGCCTTCCTAATCGTCAGAAACTTGGTTGATAGGAAAGATGCGGTGGCGATAGAAACAGGGAGGTGAAAACTTGAAGAGAGGAGTTAGACATAGTAACAAACACGAGGATTTTATAATTTCAGAGCTAAAAGAAGAGAAATTTAAGGTGTGAAGACAGAAAACAATAGCGGAGGTAGACAGGACACTTTGAGAACTGGTGGAAAGAGACCAGGAGATTCCTGACCTAAGTGCAAGGTCTGTAACTCTTGGGGAAGAATTACTTGAGTATTTACAGAGAGATTCAAGAATCAGGTAGTTGCATACATGAACTTTTGCCTTCTGGGTTTAGGACCCTTTTCTGAAAGACGTGCACTGACTGGGTCTTGGACAGGAAGAGGCACCCTGCATGCAACAATAGAACTGGTGACAGAGGGAATGGCGACCCCAGGGATAAGGCTCAGTTCACCACACACCCAAAGTTGTTATGCTCTCTTGGGATCTTGTGAAATGATGAGACAGGTGAGACCAGGACCTGTGGCTAGTTCAGAGAGGAAAGACATCTGGACCTAGCAGTAATGGGGCAGGCAGAGCAAGCTCTCTCGGAGAAGAGTGGGAGCGAGGGGAGAGAGGGGGTGGCCTTTGAGGAAGAGGGGGAGCTGACTCAGAGCCTTAGGGGGCAGGGAGATGGAGGGGAGGAGAACAGGGAAAGAGGTGAAAGCAGAGGAGGGTCTCCATGGAAATAAAGTGGGTCTCAGAAATCAGGCTTCCGGAGAGTGAGTTTGTTTGTAATAATAATACGAATTATTCTCTCAGCCTGAGGTCACTAGGGTGTGTAGGCGGGAGAAATTGGGAGTTAGGAAGGGGAAAATTGGGGGGTTTAGGAGAGGACTGTACTAATGTGTTCAGCCCTAAAGTGGAATGGATGCGTGGGGTGGGGGTAGGGGGCGGTAGTAAGGCAGAGGCTCGAAGGAGAGGATCATTAAGGAAGCGCCTTTCTTCCCTCCTCCTGCCAAAGGTAAATAAAAAGCCGGCCCTGCCCCGTCTGCCCCCGCTGACAGGTGCAGGCGGGTCCCAGGGTTCCTAGGCGGACCCCACCCTTCTGGGAAACGGACTCCTGACCTCTCTCAGGGTGGTACACCTCCACCTCCTCCCTGAGTCCACGGCTCTTCCGGAACACCCCGGCCCAAGCCCATTCCCTCCAAGCGTGGAACCCGTTCCCTCCCGGTGGCACACGCTCTTCCCGCCCCCGCCCCAGAGGGAAAATGCACGTGAACAAAGCAAATCGGGGGAGGCAGGAGCGACGGGAAAAGGCTACCAAGGGGGAAATGGTTGGGGGCAAAACACATAAGCCATATGGAGAAGAGGGTGAAGATGGGAGGGGGGCGTGCAGAAGAAAGTCAGGGATGAGGCCGGGGAGGAGATTCTGAGAAGAGGGGCTGCTCCAGAAAGACCCGCTCGGGGAGGCTCTGGCCACAGCAGAGTAGACGCGAATGGCCTGAAGGTGGAGGGATGGAGCCATCGGGAGTAGGGAACAGCGACGGAGCAGCGAAGGATGCTGTGGAGAGGCTACCAGGGAAGGACCGCGCCTGCGGGAGGGCGATGGAGAGAAGGCTATGAACTGAGAGGGATGGAAGCCCTGGAGGCGCGAGGGCACAGGGATAGAGGGACCTTAGCGGATGGAGGGAAAGTAAAGGCGCGAGGCAGGGCCGGGCGGGCTCGGAGGGAGGTCCCCAGGGGCAAGGATGGGGATGGGGGAGGGGGCCGGAGGAGCGCCCCAGGGCTAGCTTGCTCCTGACCCGAGCCCGGCCGCGGTACCCACCCACAGTCCGCGAGCCGATGCAGCCCATGGCTCCGGGGGCCGCCGGGGACCGGCCCTCACCGACTCGGGGCGCTCGCCGGGGGGAGCACCGGGAGCCGTGCCGCCGCCCCAGCCGCTCTGCAGCGCCGCGGCTGTCTCCGCTCGGCTCCGCTCCCCCCTCCCCTCTCCATCCCTCCCCACGGCAGCCTCCGTCGCCGCCGCTGCCGCCGCCGCCACCGCCTGGCTCCCCCGCCCCGCTCGGCTCTCGGCGGCCGGGGAGGGGGCTGCTCCGGGATTGGCTGTGAGCGGAGCCTCCCCGCCCTGCCCCCGACCGGGCGCCGCGCTCCCCGCGCCCCTCGCCGCCGCGCTGCAACCACGTCCCTCCGCCTGTCCCTCACAGCCCCCGCCCCTGAACTCCTCGCCATCCCTGCTGAGTGCTCCCAGGAGATGCTGATGGAGAGTGGATAATAACCGGCTTGTGTCTCAGGAGCCGGGTCAGGAAGCCAGGGCCCACACACCCTTAGGATCTGCTTGATGGACTTTGAGGGCTGCGGGGTGAGAAGGCCGAGAAAGTGGGGCGGAGATGAGAGAACACCCTGCTAAATGGCCTTGGGTACCAAATTCCGCAAACATTTGTTTTCTTCCCGACGCTGCATCTGGGACTCACGAATCAGGATTGGATGGTGTTCTGGTTGCCCTGCGTTTCACGTGCGTTGCTTCGCCCACCCAAACAGATCGTGAAGTCTTTGCCAGTGGATGCTGCGAGATGCTCCCCTGTCCTCTTGCCGTTCTGGGATGGGTGTGGGGCTGGTGCTAGTAATCTAGCTCTAGGCTTGGTTCCGGATGGGAGGAGAATGGGAATAATTCTTTTGCGGCGATAGGAAAATGAAAATATCAGGATCCGAAACCGGCCAAAAGACATGGATTTTAATCAGATTTAACTTTTCTGAGCTTTATGTGGATGTCCGGAAACAGCAAAGGGAGAATACTGCCCCCTGCCTAGAAGGGTCAGCACTACACCAAGGGCTCTCTATAGGAAAGGAGAGGGAGACCTGAGTTGGTTGTCAGACCGGCACGATTACAACTGGCGAGAAGAGTCTAGAAGACACTCTAGGAAGGACAAGGAGACCCTTTCGTCTTAGCCGAACCAGTAACCGCAAATTCTG
Source organism: Rhabdomys pumilio (assembly GCA_030674055.1). Classification (NCBI taxonomy): domain Eukaryota; kingdom Metazoa; phylum Chordata; class Mammalia; order Rodentia; family Muridae; genus Rhabdomys; species Rhabdomys pumilio. The sequence continues at coordinate 48,298,370 of JANHMN010000016.1, forward strand.
GGCAAGCAGGTCTGGGTGGTACCAGTGACCTGACAAGAAGCAAACATTAATTGTGGGTCAGCTTGCTTTCCATAGGTTTTGTATCTTTCCTGGGATTGGGGAGAAAGAAAAACAATGGGTGAGTGCAGAAGCCCTTGTAGGTTTGAGGCAGAGAGGAAGGGCATGTCTTACACGTGTAAGTTTGTGGCATTTAGATTATGATTGAGGGATTACATCCGATGAAGTATGAAGATGAAATAATCGGATTAAGATATGGGAGAGGATATTTTTTTTTTGCTCATTTTCTGGTACCAAAATGCCTCAGATCAGGAAGTTTATAAAAACTAGAAGTTTGTTTGGAGTCTGGAAAGGCCAAGCACCTGGTGTTAGCAACTGCTGCAAGTGTCCTAAGGGCTTTGATGCATTGTGACACTTGGAGTATATGATGTGGTGAGACAGGATGAATATGTTAGCTTCCACCTCTTTCATAAAGCCGCCGGTGCCAACCTCTGTGACCTTCACTAATCCTTATTATTGCTCTAAGACCTTGTCTCCAAATACCATTAACATATGAATTCAAGGATTAAGTCCTAGTCGTGGATTTGAAGGGCCACTTGCAAACTCTATCTGGAACTGACAGTAACTGCATACCTGGGAAGTGGATTTAGAAGATGTGGGGGTTTGTTCTGGCCAGCTGCCTTCTGGTCCCTGGAAAGAAGGTGACTTCCCAGCACACAGGGGCATTCTCTCCCATTGGCTGAATCTTATGAGGCAAGGCTAAAGAGTTCCAGTTTTCATAACTGGAACTTCCTGGAAGACAATGTGACCGTACAGATCCTCTAGTATAAAAAAAAATATTTAAAATTGCATCAACTTTTACACTTATAAAGACCTTAACATAAGCTGTTAAGGAGGCCTAGCAGAAAGATTGAGAGTTCAGTCATGGCTGGGCTACTTAGAGAATTCAAGGCCAGCTCAGCTAACTTTGTGAGACTCTTATCTCCAAATGAAGTCTTAAACAAAAGATCTCAACGAGCACTTGCCTAGAATATGCACGGCTAGGTTCAGGTCCCAGCAACAAACCCGGTCCTAGCTTGCCTTGCCATCTATTGCTGTGATAAACACCATGACTTAAAGTCACGTGGGCAGGAAAAAAGTTTATTTCATCTTACAGCTTGTGGCCCAGGGGAGTCAGAGGAGGACTGTAAAGTAAAATGATTAGATTTAGTTTTTGTTTAAAACAATACATACCCTTCCTGCCTTCCATCAGTTTTTCTATCCAAGTCACTGATGGAATTTCCTGAAAAAATGCTCGTATTTTACACAGTTCTGTCCCAAACAGACTTACAGGTTGACCCTCAACAAAATCCTAATATTATTTGGCTCATGTTTGAAACTTTATAGTACAGGGCTCTGGCAGAGTACCCCCATGTGGCACTTCCTACCTGGTTCCCTTTGGGATAGAATCTCAAGGTGAAACCAAGTCTTCACTTCTCTTGTTACTGCTGCATGACTGTGGCCTCTTGGGGGTATCTCTTGGATGGAAGGACACAACCATGTTCAATGACAGTACTGTTTATTATGCAGACTCTTCCTAGGATCTATGGGCAGAATAAAAAAAAATTCATTAACTTTGGGGAAAAAACTACATGTGTATTCACTAGCAGGCAACTGAAATTTTTCCTTTACTTGAGCTACACATGTAAGCAGAAAAACCACAGTCCTGTAGCATCACCAGTGTGTCTTCATCAGCAGTCAAGACCACAGATGCATGCATTACAGAACAGTCACTGAAAATTTTTTCTTTTTGGTTTTTCGAGACAGGGTTTCTGTGTGTAGCCCTGGCTCTCCTGGAACTCACTCGGTAGACTAGGCTGGCCTTGAACTTAGAAATCCGCCTGCCTCTGCCTCCCAAGTGCTGGGATTAAAGGCGTGCGCCACCAGCGCCCGGCCAAACTTTTTTTTTTCCCCCATCAGACTCGACAACAGAGTCATCACGGGATTCGAACCGGCACGTGAAGGGGCGTGCCCGCCCTCTGCCGGCGGACACCCAAGCGCTGCGCAAGATTTTTTTCTATGATATTCTTTATATCGCCTCTCCTTTGAAATCATTAAAAAATTATACTTAAAATTACATTTGCTTTTTACATTTGTTATTTAATGATTTTATTGAGAAGCAGCAAGGTCAGGGATCTATCTCAGTGGTAAAGCACTTGCCTGGCATGCATGAAACCCTGGTTTTTGTTTTGTTTTAGTTAAGCCAATGATAATAATTATTTATTTTATTTTGAGAGGTTTGTGCACATATACTATAGCAAAGGCCTGTAATCCCATTTTACTGGAAGGTGAAGACAAGAGGATCAGAAATTCAAAGTTAGCCTTGGCTATATGGCAAGTTCAAGGTTATCTGGGCTATAAAAAACCCTATCTAAGGCTGCAGAGATGACTCAGTGCTTAAGAGCACTGGCTGCTCTTCCAAAGGACCTGGGTTCAATCCCCAGCACCCACATCACAATTCACAACTGTCTGGGATTCCAGTTCCAGGAGATCTGACACCCTCACACAGACATCCATGGAGGCAGAACACCAATGAGCATAAAATAAATTTTAAAAAAGAAACCCTATCTAAAAATAAATAAAATACTCAAAGTCTCCTGAACTCTAAATATATACATAGTAGACGATTCTCTTGTTCTTTGGAGGTTTAATCTGATCAAAAGTCACAAATGGAATGACCACTGGGATTTTCTGGAGATTGGTAGTATGTATTTCCTTTCATTGGGAGTATGCTGAAAGAGCACTGAAACTTGGAGGATAAATAGTCCCCCCCACCATACACACACTCTCCCTGACCCACTGCTCAACCTTGAGCTATTTCTCAACAAATAGAAAGTCTAGAGCCCCACAGCTTAATGATCTGTGTCTTTTGTTTCAATTGGGCATCAGATTAAGTTAAAGAACTAAGAAAATCCCAGAGAAAGAGACATTCAAAGTGTAAGAACAGGCAAGATTAGTTCCCTGAGCAAGTAATGAGATGGGTGGAGGTTCACACTGGGAATCAGCACTGCTCCTTCAACCCAGCCTGGGGTGGGGGTGGGGGTGGGGGTGGGGTGGGGGTCAAATGGGCCAGTGCTAGCAGGTCACAGGGCTTTAGTGTTAGGAAGATGAGGGATTTCATCTGATGACATCCTTTTCTGGAAAGCAGAGGACAAGCGCATATACTGAGTCAGGGCATGGGAAAAGATAATACACAAATATCACTTTGCACCTGGAAAAGACTTTTCTGTTTACACATCTAGAACTCCTAATAGAAGTCTCAAAGTTGGGAGATTTTATATATAGAGAGAGATAGATACGTACATACATACATACACGCATGCGCGCGCGCGCGCGCGCGCGCGCGCGCGCGCGCACACACACACACACACACACACATGTATATATATGTATACACACACACACACACACACACACACACACACATATATAGACACACATATATATATGCCTTATTTGTATGTGTCCGTGTGCATGTGTCCAGAGGACAAGAGTGAACTCATCTTTTCTTTAATTGTTTTTTGTTTTGTTTTACATGAAGGAGTTTTTGATTGTGTGTACTTTGCTTGCCTGGTGCCTGCAGGGTCCAGAAGAGGGTGTCAGATCCCCTGGAACTGGAGTTAGACATTCATGAGCCGCCATGTGGGTACTGGGAGCTAAAGTGTTCTGGAAGAGCAGTAGTGCTCTTAACCACTGAGCCATCTCTTCTGTTCCTCAACCTTATCTTCTGAGGGCAGCTCTTTCAGTGAAGTAGGAGATCTTTGATTGGGTAGACTGGTCAGAGACTTCAGAACTAACTGCGTTCACCCCCTCACAACCCCCACCCCAATGCTAGGGTTACAATTGCCCACCACCACACCCAGATTTTAGGTGGGAGCTGGGGATCTGAACTGAGGTCCTCATGTTAGCACAGCAGGTACTTCATTCCTTGAGCTGTCTTCCCAAACCCTTCAACTGACTCTCTTGTCTTCAAGAGTATACTCCTAGAAGATAAGAAGCCACAGGTTAAATCTATCCTAGTATTATAAGAAAGAGCTTTGGTTATGTGTTTCTTCATTTACTTTTAAATAATTAGTGTCAATGAATAAATAGACAGTATTACACATAACACTATGGAGACTGAGCAGGTTATATTTAGGAATATACACGTATATACTTATACATATGTGTATATAACAATAATTAATGAAAACAGAGGTCATGAAAGGGAGCAAGGATGGGTAAATGGGAGGACTTTAAAGGAGGAAAGGGAAGGTAATTATAATCCCCAAAATAAAAGACAAAGAATTTAAATTAAAGAAAAAATAAAGTTGAGTCGGTAGGGAGGTGGGGGAAGATCTGGGGGTAAATTAGGGAAAGGAAAAAAACATGGTAAAATACATTTTGTGAGAGAGTTTTTCAATTAAAATAAATAAAAGCAGTATTATTCAGTTAAGGGAGTTTTAGTTGATAACCATTCTTTCACTCCTGACTGTAATTAAGGTAAGCTCGTAAGAAGGGATGCATCTGCTTACATTCCAAATTTCTGAAGTAGAAAAACAACCAGCTCTCCTTAGGAAGGCTTGCAGCAAGAGGTCTCAGGTGCTGTCATAGGATACTCATAACTCATGTCTCATTTAGCATCTATGAAAAGAGTTTGTATCAGAAAGAGGTTCAGAAAATCCCCTTGCTGAGTCAGCTTTAGGGTAACTCATAGCTAGCTGCTCACAGGAGCCTTCTTGCTTAAGGTGCTAGGAGTGGGGATGATACATAGGAAAACCTTGTCTGAGTAGAAATCACAGAATCTAAGAACTGGCAATGATGACATTTATTTAACATATTTGAAGTTTTTGTTTCTAGGAAGGGAATGATACATGGTTTCTCACTACAGCCCAGGATGGCCTGAAATTTTTTATGTCATTCAGGCTGGCCTTGGGGTTATGGTAATCCTCCTCCTTCGTGGTAGTATGTGGAGCTTTTTTCACTGTACTCTGGCTCTCAGCGAGCTACTCAGAACCATCAATAGATGAGGTTAACAGCCCCTGTGCTGGTGCAGGCTTCTACACTGAGCACAGTCTGCTGAGGCAATAAGGATAGCTCCAAGCAGTTAGTCTATCAAATGCCAAGAGCCACACCAGATGCTTTCTGCCTTCTGTTGGCAGGAAAGGGAGAAAGGCCTGTGCTGACCAATCTCAGATCTGCTGGACAGTGAAGAAGACATAACTCGTTAGGCCAACACAGCTTGCTAATTTTCTGCAATCTGGCATCTTTGCAACTGTAAGCTAGGTTCGTTCCCATATATAATCAGATAAAGAAGCTTTAAGCACGGTTCTGGGTGGTAAGTGCTGTCTTTGATGCTGTTCCCAGCCACATATCTCCGAAGTGCGTAAGTCTCTCTTATGGGTGTGATGGTTAATCTTTATTGTCAGCTTGACCATATCTAGAATTAAATAAAAGACATACTTCTGGGAACATCTGTGAGGGTTTTTCCAGAGATAGTTAATGGAAAAGGGAAGATGCACCCTGAGAGAGTGGTACCATCCCATGGCCTGTGGTACTGGACTGGATGAACAAGAAAGCAAGCTGAGTACCAGCATCCATCATTCTCCACTCCCTGAGAAGTATAACCAGCTGCCCCATATTTCCATAGTCATGCCTTCCCTGCCATGGCAGACTATGCACACTCAAATTATGAGCTTGCTCATAATTTACTCATAATTACTCATGAATTAGTGCTATGTGGCTCCATGTACCAGTGGTACTGAAGGTGAGGGGGCATTCTTATGTGATAATACCCATGTGATAGAACAGAAAGCAGACTAAGACACGATCTAAAAACCCCAAGGAGTAAGGCTCATCCAAGGGGTCTGGGATGAGTGGAACTCAATTTCTCTCTCCAGTGGTCTAGTGCTCTTTTGCTGCTTCCTATCAGATCCCAAAGGTCACACAGGACATTGAGATGCTATCATTATGCCCAAGTCAAAAGCTGGAGGGGGGGGGCTGGGAAGATGGCTCAGAGGTTAGGAGTACTGTCTGCTTTTCCAAAGGTCCTGAGTTCAATTCCCAGCAACCACATGGTGGCTCACAACCATCTGTAATGGGATCTGATGCCCTCTCCTGGCATGCAGGTGCATATACAGATAGAGCACTCATTTACATAAAATAAATCTTAAAAAACAAAAAAAAAGCTGGAGCAGACCAGGCAGAACGCTAGGAAGCAGGTCTTAGCAGCTAAGATACCAGAAATCAAAGGTGAGGAATTTGTAAATTTCAGAGAACAGGACCAGATGGGATTTTCTGAAGTGAGGGAACCAGTCAACTGTCATAACACCAAGAGAAAGAGAAAGATTTAGTCTGTAGTGCAAAGATTTACATAGCTACTTACTCTAGCCTCAGTGACCCTCCTGACAATTTCATACCCCATCTTTCACGGAGTACAAATAGATCCTAGAATTGGAAACCAGGTTTCTCAACACAGCAGATTTAGTTCATACACAGTTGGAGAAGGGAGCAATAAATACTCTGCTATGCTCTGGAGTCTTGTCACCTCCTCTGGGGCACCCTGAGCCCTCATCTTTATGTGGGCTCCCCTCGAGGAGATACCCCTGCCTGGTGCTGATAAAAGCCTGCTGGATAGAATTCTATAGTACCTGTCTGTTTTCACTTTTAGTCGGTAATCAATGCCAGCTTCCCTTTTTTGAGGTATAATTGCAGATCAGATCCTTCTGCTTGGTTGGGTGAGGAACTGCTGCAAAATCCACTTGCCTGAAACTATTGCTTACATGAAAGACGTACATGGTTTTGGCCATCATGCCTAATGTTAAGCAAGTCCACTGAAATCAGGGAAGGTTTGCACACGACTTTATTTGTGTCAATTAAAAAACAGTGAAAGCCAAGTATGTTGGTCCGTGCCTGTAATCCTAGTATTTAGGAGGCTGAATCAGGAGGCTTACTGTGAATTTGTGGCCAGCTTGAACTATATGGCAAGTTCCGGGCCAGCCTAAACTCCTCAGAAAGGTTTTGTTTTGAGAAAACTAGCCAAACAAGGGCTGGAGAGATGGTTCAGCAGTTAACAGCTCTTGTTGCTCTTCCAGAGGACCTAGGTTTGATTCCTAGCACCCACATGATGGTTTACAAATATCTGTATCTCTAGTTACAAGGTATCTTTGGGCCATCCTCTGGCCTCCACAGGCACTGCATGAAAATAGCACACATATATGTAGTCAAAATACTACATATATGTTAGGAGTTAGGAGTTAAGGATGATTGTAAGCTCCCTCCCTCCCTCCTTTCTCTCTCTCTCTCTCTCTCTCTCTCTCTCTCTCTCTCTCTCTCTTTCTCTTTCTTTCTCTCTCTCTTTCTTTCTCTTTCTTTCTCTCTCTCTTTCTTTCTCTCTTTCTCTCTGCCTCTCTCTGCCTCTACTACCCTCTTAACTACCCTCCCCATGCCCTGAATAAACTCTGTTCTATACTAAAGAAGAAGGAGGAGGAGGAGGAGGAGGAGGAAGAGGAAGAAGAGGAAGAAGAGGAAGAAGAGGAGGAGAAGGAAGAGGAGGAAGAGGAGAGGGGAGGAAGAGGAGAAGAAGAAAAAAAAAAGAAAAGGAAGATTGAGAACCACTGCCCTACATGCGTAAGTATATGAACACGTAATTCTTAGATGGTGGTATGTTTGGGAAGTGTGGAATCTTTAGTTGGGACCTGCCTAGAGAAAATGGGTCTCTTTGGGAAGGGCTTCACAGGCTGTATACAAGCCTTCGTCTACGGCATTTTCCCTCTGCTTCCTGGCACCTCAAACAGCTGTTGAAACACTCAGTTCCTATAGCCGGATCACTTTGCCATGTCTTCCCAGTCATGATGAACTTTAAGCCTCTGACCATGGCTCCAAAATAAATTCTTCCTCTATTAAGTTGCTCCTGTTAGGTATTTGTTCCTAGTAAAGCAAAAGTAACTAAGGCAGAAAATTGGCAGCAAGAATGGGTCCATTGCTGTAATGAGCCTAATCATGTGGTTCATAGTAATTTGGAATTGGTTAGCACAGGGAATGGGGAGCATTTGGGGCGTCAGGTTACAGAAGCCTTATGATACTGTAAGCAAGGCTTAGTAGGCCATTCTGGTGGAAGTTCAGAAGACCAGACTGCTGATAGAAATGTAGCTAGTTTAACACTATGCCTCTGAGGTTCCAGAGGGGAACAAATACTACATCAGGAAATGAGCTAGAGGTCACTCTTGCTTTATATTCTGGAAAAGAATCTGACTGTGTTGTGCATGTGTCCCCAAGATTTTAGTTTGGTTTAATTAACAGTAGTTAACTTATCAAATCAGTACAAGGAATTGGAAGACAGTATACCACCCAGGCTGTGATAAGGTTATTACTCACTGCTCTTATGCAGATCTTTCAGGGACAAGGAACAGAAGGTAGGACGATGAGAGACATTTCTGGTTTGGTATGTGTGAGTGTGAGGAAGTTTCAAGTTTCAGTGAGGGAAAGGCAGCTACAGTTGTTAAGGATATCGATGCAATTAAAGAGGGACCAGACACTTAGCAATATGGAAGAACCAACCAACCCATAAAAGGCTCCAGGGTAGTAAACCAAAAACTCATTTGAAAAACATGCATTATGAAAAGAGAGTGCCTGAAAAGATAGAGCCTTTGGGGGTAATTTTCTAGAAAAAGGCTATCTAGAAAAATGTCTTCCAAGGGTCAGCTATAAGCACTTGTAGCCATTGTGCTACATCTGGAACTAAGAAGAGAGCTTGTGACCATCTAGTCCATGCTGGTTTTGAAGACATGCAGTATGCAAGAATAACAGGGACAAGAAGGCTTAAACCAAGGTTTCAAAAAGAAAAAAAAAATACTCAGTGAAGCTAGATAGTGTGAACAGAGTCAGATTTCCTAAGCAATCAATGTGTGAAACTTTGAGGATTGGAAGCTTAAGCTACAATAGGGACCTTAAGATATTAGAGATGCCAGGAATGCTGAACACGTGCTGAAGAAAGCTGTATGCATATACCACATATAGCCAGTTCAAGAGAAAGATCACCTGAGAAGACTGTGGGGTGGGGTAATCCAAGCCTATTGGAGGCCACATGATGCTACCATAAACCCTGAATGCTTTGTAGTGATACAGGGTTTGGTGTTGGACCTGTGAGCTTTATCTTGCTGTGGTCCAGCCCGTTCTTGCTATTTCCCCACTTCTCCCTCCTGTTTGGAATAGGGACGTTCACTATTTGTCATTATATTTTGAAAGTATCTAATTCTCCTTTTCAGTTTGTTAAGTTTGACTGAGACCTTGAGTCTCAAAAGTGCTCTGAACTTTGACTTTTCTTTTGGCTGCACTTAAATTGTTCATTGTAGGTCTCCCTTCTCTTTGGAGGTCACTGGCAGTCAGCCCCTCAAGGACTAAGGGAACAAAAGTGATGAGCACAGTTTGGACACCTGTAAGTAAGCTAGAAGGACTTCCAGAGATCACTGCAGTGAGACAACTCTATTGTTCTAGGGATAGGGTACATAGGGGCTTTTAGGGGTACAGGTGGAAAGTGCTAATTGGTCATAACATAGGACCTAATTATCATGTGGGTGGAAAGGGTTGATTGGTCAATAATACAGTAGCTAATTATCATTCGGGTGGGAAGCCAGAGTAGGACTTATGTGCTGAGTGATGCAGGGCTAGCAGAGAGTGTTACACAAGGGCATTTTTCAGATAAGTGTGTGCTCAGGCACACTCTCTAGACATGGTCAGGCAGAGGAAGGGAAGCCCTAAGAGAAAAGGAGTGCACCATTTTGTGCCAAGCTTGGAGAGCCATCCAGACATAGGGGACTTCAACCTTAATAGGAGGGTTCTCCAACAGTTCACCAGTTATGATTTTACAAATATGTGTATTAGATTGGTAGAGCTGGAGATTGTTGCCTTCTCCAGTCTGCACAGTGACAGTTACCAATAATGTGGTGGAGTTTGTGACCCTGTCTAAGGCCAAGGCTCTTGCAGCCTGCATATGGCAGCTCACGTATCACCTAGTGCCTGTAGACTGGTTTGGTGATCCACTGGGTGTCAAGAATTCTTCTGACAGGTTTACAGAATGGGTTAATGAATATAATCTCAAAGAATTTATAAGTTGCATCCTCAGGAACTGGGCATTTGTAGCCACCACAGAGGACATGAATCCTATATATAACATAAGCTTGCTAGTCCTTGTATCCCAGCCCGCATACTTTATCCAACTGTGTGGGACAAAGCCCTGTGCTTTGCAGAGACCTGCCAGATGTGGACCCTCAGAAAAAGGTGCATCACATCTGACTGCTTCTTCTACTCTTGGATATATCTGTATTCACCTATCTTGGCTTACTTGATAGCTGTGATCAGAACTGGACTTTTTAACTTTTGAATGAGGCTGAAGCTACTAATACTAGGGGAATTCTGAAGTCAGATTGGATACCTTGTGCATTTTAAGATGACCATAAATCTTTGGGGACAGGAGTAGCTGTTATGGTTTGAAAATAAAATGCTCCTGCAAGTTTATATGTTTGAATATTTGCTCCCTAGTTGTAGGAACTATTTGAGTTAGCTGGAACTTGGAAAGGAACTGTGGGCCACTAGGAAGAAGTGGATCAGCAGGGGTGGGGTCAATATGAGGTGGCTCTGAGCATTACAGCCCAAGGCCCATTTCTAGCCCTCTCAGCTTCCTGGTTGGTACCATGAGTAAGTATCTGTTGAACATTCTTGTTGCTCCAAACTAAGCCCATTGCATATCTTCCTCACTGAGATGCTCTAAACCATCGAGTCAAAATATATTTTTCCTCTCCTTTCTTCTGCTAGGTAATACGTTGCAGCTATGTAAAAGTAACACAACTGAAAAACACTGTGGGTTTTTGCTGTTGGTTTTTTGTTTTTGTTTTGTTTTGTTTTTGTTTTTGTTTTTTTGTTTTGTTTTGTTTTGTTTTTTCCGAGATAGGGTTTCTCTGTGTAGTCCTGGCTGTCCTGGAACTCACTCTGTAGACCAGGCTGGCCTCAAATTCCGAAATCCACCTGCCTCTGCCTCCCAAGTGCTGGGATTAAAGGCGTGCGCCACCACTGCCCGGCTTGTTGTTGTTTTCTTTTGATCTAGTAAGAATTATTTTTGAAGGAGCATCTTTGCTAGAATGCTATAATAGAGCTGTTTCCTGTGGGTGTGACATAACCATCAGCTATCATGAAGAAAATGATATTAACCTACAGAATACCTTAGCATGTAAGTATGGCCACAAGATAACAGAACAACACAGTGACAACTAGGCCCATTGTGATGGTCTCATTCCCTCACAGAAGGAATGAGGTAAGGATAGTCACGAAGGCCCCTTCTAGGATTCCGGTCATCACTCTCTCCTGTTCTGTGGAAGTAGTCTTAGAGGAAGAATGCTAGAGTTTATAGTTAGGAGGTTAGGACTCTGGGGAACAACTTTTTGTGAGATGTCACCCATGCTGGGGTTGGACTATTAGGTGACACAAGCTACCTTTGAGTTACCCATGTTCATGTAAGCAAAGCTGCATAAACTCATTGGTTCTCCAAGAGAGCTGCCAGTGATGGATCCTCTGGATGGACTTTTTTTTCCTCGTCAGTGCCTATCTAGGGTGATCTTTTTGTGTACCTAGAAAAAAACCATATAATATGAGATTACTGGCATGCCCTATCATGCCTAGCTTTGTGGAAGAACAAACCTGGAACAAGAAATGTCAAGTGCAAGGCTCCAAGGTAGGAGTGTTTCTTGTCTCTGTTGTTGGAACAGAATGAATAGATGAGGTGAGGGAATACTTTTGGCAGATATGTGGGAGAGGGTGTGGCTGGGGAAGATCTTTCAGTTGGTTTGATCTCCTCAGTGAAGCCAGAAGGAAGGCTATTAGTTATGTGTGCTTGGCTCCGGGAGTGGCACTATTTGGAGATGTGGCCTTGTTGGAGGAAATGTGTCACTATGATCATGGGCTTTAAGACCCTCTTCCTAACCATGTGGTAACCAGTCTTCTCCTAGCTGCCTTCAGAACAAGAGGCGGAACTTTCAGCATCTCCAGCTCCATGCCTGCCTGGACACTGCCATGCTCCCACCTTGATGATAACAGACTGAACCTCTGAACCTGTAAGCCAGCACCAATTAAATGTTGTTCTTATAAGAGTTGCTTCAGTCATGGTGTCTGTTCACAGCAGTAAAACCCTAAGACAATGAGGCTGAAGAACAATAAGATGAGGTCTAGAAGTCTTCCTAGGTACTAGGAAATAAATGGACGTTCAAACTGGAATGCTGGAGAGAGAGTTCACAGAACTAGCACCTACCTTCTGTTTTTGCAGAGGTATGTTTAGTTATTGTGTGAGACAATCTGAGGAAAAAAAAAAGAAAAAACAAACAAACTGGAATGCTTATGAGGAAACATAATTAATTGCCAAGGGGCACTTGAAGTTCATTGACATGAATTTTCAGAAGGCCTGTGTATTTTCTCCAATCTTGCTGAAATGCATGGGTGCAAGCATGGTAATGGAGGGTAGGTTAACCTATGATTAGGTTTAGTAGGTACCAAAGAGGAAGAGAGGGACAAAAAGGAACTGGGAGCTGGTTTAAGAGAATAACTTGTCTAAGGAATTGAAACTGATACAGAAAAATGGCAATGGAGAATGGAATTGTTTATCTTGGGTTCCAAGAACTGTCTGAGTTAAAGTAAAAGAAATAGATGGCTAGAATACAAAAGAAGGGAGAGAAGCTTAGCATTTCAGAGTGAAGTAGTGGAACTGTTCTGTGATGTGATGACCACTCGAAATCTGTCAATAATGAACACATCAAAAATGAAAATTGTCTCTGTAAGGCTTAGATTTTTCTTTTCTTTTTTTTTTTTTTCAGATTTACTTATTTTATCGTATGTGAGTACACTGTCACTCTCTTCAGACACACTAGAAGAGGACATCAGATCCCATTACATATGGCTGTGAGTCACCATGTGGTTGGTGGGAATTGAACTCAGGACCTTAGGAAGAGTAGTAGGTGCTCTTAACTGCTGAGCCATCTCTCCAGCCCCTGGTTTAGGGTTTTCTAAAAGTACTTTATTTAGGGTTCTCAAAGGCTTCAACCTCCCTTCTAACCCATTGATCAGAGGGAGAGGAAAAGGTTTACAGGGAAAGGGGGTTGTGGACCTGTTTACAGATAGTTCTTTGAAGAGATTCCATTCTTTATTGTCAGGATACCAGCAGTCTAGTCCAATGGCAAACACCAATACAGATCAGTAGTGCAGTCTAGTCCAATGGCAAACACAAAACACATATCAGTAGCAGCGACTCAATGCAGCAGAAACTACAAGGCTTCACCAAATCAGCATGAGTCAGCGGAATTGGCAAGAATCAGCAGGAATACCACAAGTTCTTTGTCAAATTTCTCTCTACAAAGTCAAGACAAGTGAAGATCTGCGAAGACCAGCAAAGCATTGCAAGACATGGCAATGCAAGAACATCATTTCACCATCTGTGGGGTTCTATTATACTGTTTCCAAACATCACACGATTCGTTAGGTGTCTGTTTCAGCAAAACACCCTCTCACAAGACAGCTTCCAGAAAAACATCACGTGACACAACAGCATTTACAAGGAAACCAGAAATTTCCATTTCATGCCTCATGTGATGTGCTATTTGGGGAAAACACATTATCAGTAGCAGTGGCTCAATCCAGCAGAACCTGCAAGGCTTCACTGAATTAGCATGAGTCAGCAGAATATGTTTTCCTAACTGGGAGCTTTGGGCGGGTGATGGCTGCTGCTGAGAGGGGACTGACTCAGTTTTCCTTAGCAATGTGGCCCATGAGCCAGGGGACATCACCACACTCTTTCACATATTGGCTATACTCAGTGGGTTGTAAACGGGAGGAAGGAAAGAAGAAAAAGGAGGAAGGGAGAAAAAAGAGACATATGGTTTGAGGGTGTGTGTGTGTGTGTGTGTGTGTGTGTGTGTGTGTTCGGTTTGAGAGTTAGAAAGAGGTGTGGAACATGAAAAATGATCTAAAAACATTGTATTCATATGTGTAATTACCAAAGAACATATAATATTTTAAAAGACGTGCTATAGTGTAAATTACACTGAGTTCTCATGAGTTAGTTCACTGATAAATTTTAAAATATAGGCTATACATTGAGGTGGTAGGATTTTACACATACTAGTTTTAAGAAAGTATATTATGGGGATGAAGAGAAGACTCAGATGTTAAGAGCAATGGCTGCTCTTACAGGGGATCTGGGTTTGATTCCTAGTACACAGAGGCAGATCATAAAATCTGTAACTCAAGTTCCAGGGAATCTGATACCCTCTTCTGGCCTCCCCGGGCAACAGGCATGTAAACAGTACACAAATGTACATGGAGGTAAGACACCCCCACAGAACCAGCCAACAAAGTATCTTATTAAAAATAGCGTCTCACTATGGGTGTGGATCACATTTCTGTTATATTTTGTGGGGAAAGTGGTGGTGATGGGCAAAGCTATGAAAGTAAGGAGTCATCTACAAGGGTTTTTAAAATGTCTGAGCACTCATAGTACAGGCATTTGGGAATGACTGAAAGTGAACTAGAACATAGCAACCCTCCAGTAATGGTCCAGGATGGAAAAGGATTGTACAAGTACATGCAGTAAGTCGTTCACAGTTTGATGACATGATGTTCAAAGCTGGGTGATATTATGGAGGAACAAAGGGGAATTGTCTAGACATGGCAGTGAGGATCCAAAGAGACATTTGTTCCATGGTCAGTGCTAGTGGCACAAAGGCTGTGATAGACAAACGCTACAGCTACTTGACAGGGCTACAGAGGAGGTGTGTCCCGGCAGCTGCAGCTTAGTGCAGGAAGAGAGAAGGCTTTTTTTGCTGAGAATGGCCTGTGAGTTCCAGATCCAACTGGAAGGTTCAGGAGTTGAGCAAGAAAGCAGGATGTGAGGTGAACTGAAGAGCTAGGGCTTCCTAAGGGACTGGACACACATGGTGTTAGGGGACTTAATGAGATGTACTCTGGTGTTTTCCAGAGAGAAAACAAAGGGAGGCTTGTGAGCACAAGAAGGTAGAGAGGAGAGCATTTCCTTTATTCTCCTCTGTTAGAGGACATTGGGGATTGGGGAAATGGGGGTCATAGGTCATACTTGAGTCTGAGGAAGGGGCACACTGCTCTTCTACCTAGCCACCAAATGGTGTCCCTCAAGGCCCAGCATCCTAAGTGCTCTCAGCTTCTCATTCAATCTTTGCACTATTGTTTGAACGGTATAAACAAATGGTAAACAAAGGCCATATGGTAAAGGCTAGACCACCAGCCAGGGGCTCTATCCTGAGGTGGTGGGACCGTTAGGTGGTATGGGCTGTTGAAAGAAAATTAGTTATAGGGACTGGCTTTCAGTTTCAGAGGTTTAGTTCATGATCATCAAGGTGGGAAGCATGGCAGCATGCAGGCAGACATGATGCTGGAGAAGGAGCTGGGGATTCTATATCTTGATCTGCAAGAAGCAGCAGGAGAACTCTTGAGTCTGAGACCTCAAAGCCCTCCTCCATAGTGACACACTTCCCTCAGCAAGGCTGTATCTTCTAATAGTGCCACTCCCTATGGGCCAAGCACTCAAACACACAAGTCTATGGGGGCCATCCCTACTCAAACTATCACACACATGTTCCTATTATCACCACGCTGTCCTACTGTGGCATTTATAAAATTAAGAACTCTTGTCATGCCATTCTACGTCATCTAAAACTCTGCAATAGCCCCACATTGTTCATAAGATGAAGCCATCGCTCTCCCTCAAGCTCTGGAGTCTCCCCATCCAGCCTCTCCCTCAGCTGTCCTGTGGGCTTGCTTCTCTGGGGTTCCAGCATGAGCTATGTCCTCAGCTATCAGAGAGTCATTGCAGAAGTTGTTCCTCCCAGTTAACATGCCCATCTTCCTAATTTCTTTCTTTCTTTTTTTCTTTTTTTTTTTTTTTGGTTTTTTTTCGAGACAGGGTTTCTCTGTGTAGCCCTGCTTGTCCTGGCACTCACTCTGTAGACCAGGCTGGCCTCGAACTCAGAAATCTGCCTGCCTCTGCCTCCCAAGTACTGGGATTAAAGGTGTGCGCCACCACTGCCCAGCTTTAGAGAGAAACTTTTCTTGAGCTCTCGGGCTCAGGTAACACATGCCCTAATTCTATGGTCTTTACGTCTCTGGAACAGCTAGCTGCATATTGGTTTTATTTGATGAACATGTCTCCTAGTAGATCCCCTAAGGGTGCAGACTGTCTATGTGGGCTGGGAGCACATCTGTCTTCACTCAGTATTGTACTAGACTTGATGTTAAACAAAAGGCCGAGAAGCTACTTTGTTCGTATTATAACTACCACAGAATGTCCTGCGTATAGTGCTAAATACGTGGATGAGTTGGGATGTTATGAAGATCCTGAAGCCTTTTTCAAATATAGGAACAGCCATCTACTATGGATTCTAGTGATTCTGAAACCCAGTGTCAAGCACTAAATGGATGATGTGAGGCTCTCGATTTGTGCCAGGCTCTGTGTTGGGCTGCTACTAAGCCAACTGCAGGAATTGAGTAGGAACTGGGAGATTCTGGGGTGGCACAAGTATTACAGCTCAGACTTCAGTACCAGATCTTCAGGGGTTTGCCTGAGCAGGTTGTCGATCTTGGCATCTGCTGTTCTGGGTAAATTCCTTTCCTCTCCCTCACAGAGCAGCCATTTGTCACGTAGCTCCCACCCTTGGGTGTTGAGGTAAATAGCAACCAAGCAGGTGGCATTAAGCAAGTTCTGCTGGTTAACACATGAGCAGCCCACTTCCTGTGTTAGATCAACCCCTTGGGTGGGTTTCTGACATTCATCCCATCTTGTTGAAAGGGAGTGGAAGTGGGAAGCAGCCCCGTGTAAGTAAACACTTCTCGTCTCCGACAGAATAGGTTATCTATCCACACTCACCCGATTCCCTGAAATGTTTACTGCCTGTAATGACATAGCTATTTTCAGTGACAAATGCGGCAGCTTCTAGGCCAGGCTCTCTGGTTCTGGCTTCCTCTGGGTACAGAAGACGGAAGCAGCAGATGCCCCACTACCGGTAGCCTCTGTGCCAGCAATCTGCCTATGTTGCTGTGGGTGCCCTGGGCCTCTTTTCCTGTCTGCCCTTCACAGTTCCTATGGCTGCTGACTCCTTGCCATTTGACCATCTGCCTTGCCTGGCCCCCACATTTGTGAGCTGATGATTGCAATGCTTTTGGGTTCCCATCTGGCCCAGCACCAAGGGTGAATGAAGGTCTCCTACCTGCTCCTGCTCCTCTCACCTCTGCAGACTTTAGCCCCATAGTTCTTTCACTGCTACCTCAAACCTGATGGGATCAAAACAGAGCAGCCATTTGTCACGTAGCTCCCACCCTTGGGTGTTGAGAAGGCTGAGAAGGCTGAGAAGGCCACCCAGCTATTGTTGTTATGTCTCCTCACTAGGAAAGCACTGTGGAGTGGGTGATTTAAAAAACAAAAACAAAAACAAAAGACAACAACATAATTTTATTTTTCTTCTGACAGCAAGGACTAGGGTGCTTAGAATATGGAAGTTATATGAAAATATGGGTTGACCTGAGGCTGGGGAAGGGGAAGAGAAAGTACACGCAAGAGGAGGCTATGAAATCCATCATCCACCAGTCATTTGGACTGACCTGGAAGAACAGAAGCCTGGTGGCATTGTAATTGTCTGTTCTACCCTCCCATTGGGGAAGGGGGGGATGGCAGCAGGGCATTGCAGGAAGCTGTTGGCTAGGGCCTTGGCCACAAAGCTTCACCTTCATCTGATCCCCATTCCCATCAACATTCTCAAGCCCAAGCGTCTTTTGTCCTGACAAACAAGTGCCCTGGGACCAGGAACCAACACATTTGTCTGCAAGTGGGAAGCTCCTAAGTCACATGTCTGCAGCATTTCGGTGCAAGGAGAGCACTCTGCAGACGCAGAGGCATGATGGGGTTTCACTTCTCTCATCTCTTATTTATTATATTATAAAAGCTGTCCATGTTCATGGGAAAATATAACTGATAAAAGCCTTTTGCTATCCCTGGTTGTTTTTGTTTTGTGTTTTTCTGTCTGTCTGTTTGTTTGAGACAAGGTTTCTCTGTGCAGCCTTGGCTGTCCTGAAATCCACTCTGTAAACCAGGTTTACCTCAAACTCACAGAGATCAGCCTGCGTCTGCTGGGATTAAAGGAAAGCATGGACCACCATGGCCTGGCTACTATCTCTGATTCTAGTCCCCAAAGCTAACAACTGACATTAACAATCTTAGGAACCTTTCTGGCAGTGTGATGCTATGTAGTGATATCATAAACAACTTACAGATGAAGAATGCATGTGCACGTGCACATACATGGACAGACAGACTCTGATGCTGACGTGAAGGAAAGGGTTTATTCGCATTATACATCCCAGGTCACAGTCCATCACTGATGGAAGCCAGGCTAACATTCAAGACATGGAGGAAGGAACTGAAGCAGAGACCATAGAAGAATATTGTTTATTGGCTTGCTCCTCATAGCTAGCTCAGCTTGCTTTTATGTACATCCCAGGACCACCTGTCCAATGATGACACTGCCCCCCCTCCCCAGTGAGCAAGGCCCTCCCACATCAATCATAAATCAAGAAAACGTCTCATAAATTTGCCTAGAAGCAATCTAATGGAAGCATTTTTCCATCTGAGGTTCCCTTTTCCAAGATGACTTTAGTTGTGTCAAGTGGACAAGCAACTAATCAACATACTGTGTTACAAAACAGTTATGTAGTTTAGGAGGTGAGAATCCAGCATCTAGTTAGCTTTAGTTTCCTTAGCAGCCGAATACAATATATGGGCCTTGACACCTATGGGTGTGTGCACCCAGGTGTGCTGCTGGAGGTCAAGCCTGAGGTGCCATGCATGCTAGGCAGGCCCTGTACCATTGAGGTGTACCTAGCCTGTGAACAGTCATTGTAGTCATTGTTAATGTTTCAGTAGTACGCTGGTGCTTACGGTAGTGGTCATATCTTTACTCTTTTGTCTGCTTGCAGCCAGCATATCGAAAAGACTTCTGATAGTATCTTTGCTTTGCTATTCTTTCTTTGGTCACTATGCTGTTTCTTCCATGAATGCTATGAATGCCACACTTTGTACTGTTTATCTTTGAGGTGTGTGTGTGTGGGGGGGGGGGAAGACTTCTCGTATCTAGTGGATGTAACGCCTGGGAAGTGTGTAAGGATGTAAGGATATTTTAGTAGCCAAGGACAGTGGCCATTCCCTGGCTTCCTCTCCCTGGTTTACTACGTGCTTGAGGTGAAGAGACTGACTGACTTTCTACACATCACTCATACTACCCAAGAACATCAATTAGAATTGCTTGCTTAGGAATGCCCACCAAGAATCATTAGGGTAATTTCTGCTTGCTGTCTGCATTTTAATAGCATTGACTCTAACGGCCAGCTGAGACTTCCTGGGCCAGTCCTTCTGACCCTTTTGGAAACTCTGTTTGGTTTCTAATTTGTATTTAGAACGGCTGGCTTGAAACTCTTAGCTCTAATATTCTGCATCTTGACTGCTCTTAGTTGTCTGTGAAACTGAGTCTGCCTACACACTCTCTTATTCTTGATTTATAAATAGGTTCAGCTGCCAACAATTACACATACTCTATTTTTCGATGTTCCATAAAGAGGCTTTTAGAGGGAAGGTGGCTTTTACTCTTATAAAGTTATCTGGAAACTCCATTTCCCCACACGGGCCTATTTGGAAGGATGATGATGACTCTTGGTCTGAAAAGCCCAAGAAACAATCTCTAACACACAAAGTAAATCCAGTATCAAATTTCTAACAGATCTTCATAGGAGCAGGCCTGGGACCAGCTCGTGCATGTTAGGGTGTGTATACCTGAGCACTTTGTTTCATATATGGTCACGCATGCAATGCAAAAACACTGGTGATGGAAACATTAAGATGGCAGAGAAAAGAGTGGGGCCTGGAAAGGTGATAGATGTATAGTCATAGATATGATTCAAGACTTAAGGTTGACGGAAGGAAAGGGCTCTGAATCTACTAAGACACATTAAACCTGCCTGACAAACTAGAAGGGACCATGTGAGGGAAAGGTTAACTGGCTGGAAATTTCCGTTCTTTGCAGCCCGGGCCTTCCATGGAGGTAATACTGAGAACTTCGTAGACTTTTCAGGCATGGCATGCTATTTATTTCTTCACATAAAGCAGGAGGCAAATGAATTAAATGCCATCCCTTTTATAATGGAGGTCATGAAACCGAATGAATGAAGAAACCTGTCCACTGGGTTGGAAACTGGGCTCCCTGGTCTCACTCTGGACTCCATTTTTGCTAAGGGGTTTAATTAACTCTGACCTAAGTGCACCCCCTGGGGCCATCTTTCCAGGTAACATCCCCAGTCTCTACTAAGTTCATGAGGTTAGTTTGCATGCCCCTAAAGCACAGTTCAAGGTTTCTGGAC
Organism: Rhabdomys pumilio; assembly: GCA_030674055.1. Classification (NCBI taxonomy): domain Eukaryota; kingdom Metazoa; phylum Chordata; class Mammalia; order Rodentia; family Muridae; genus Rhabdomys; species Rhabdomys pumilio. The sequence continues at coordinate 48,318,854 of JANHMN010000016.1, forward strand.
AGTAGGGTGCAGCAGATGGGGAGCGCCAAGGGTTGGAAACTCAGAGGACAGTTGGAGCCTCAGCCAGGGATGACAGGGTAAAACCGAAGGAAGCCCCCGAGGGTTGGACGTTGGACTAGAGGACCTAACGCTTAACTCTATAATTTGGACGAAGTTTCCGTGTGTAGTTTTACACACACACACACACACACACACACACACACACACACACACACACAAAAGAGGGAGGGGGAGGGAAGGGAAAGGAAAGGAAGGGAAGGGAGATTCAGAAAGTAAGAAAACAGACACCAGGTTTGTTAGATATCTTTTATGTAGCCTGGAGCACAGTCTCAGGCTGAGGAATCCGGCAGGACCAGTGGGGGGCTCCACCGAGCTTTGTGTCCCGGGGGCCGCTGACAACCCAAAGACTCTTGTGGAACTGGGAAAGGCTTGCTGAAGGGATCCTCAAGGACTAGTCCCCGGAGGCTATTTGGGTCTTCCTAGATTGTTTTATCGCTCAACCTGACTTTGCCCTTGTACCTCCATTCCTGGACTCAAAGCAGTGGACACTCTCCCCGGGGGCAATACATTTGCAGGCGGATCTAGGGCTAGGCGAATTCCTAGAAGCCTGACGAGGCTGCCTTGCTCAGGAAGTTAGTATTTCCCCTAGAGCGCTAAGGCTCCTGCTCGCACACCGGTAGGTTACAGAAGGCCGGTCTGGGAGCCGAGTGCCGGCAGGGTGAACGTCCCCTCACCATCCCCGCCCACCCAGGAGTAGGGTCCCATCCCGGTCCTGCGCTCCCGGACTGACCACAGGACACGTGGGGCGCCGAGCTGAAGCTGCGGGGAGGGGCGGGGTCAGGCAATAGCAGGCAGGCCGGGGAAGCGGGACTGAGCTGCTCCGGGACCTCTGGGATACTCGCCGGCCTGCTCAGCCCGGAGTGCGGACTGTGAGTCAGTTCTCCAGCACTCGCGGGTCGGGAGGGGGGGAAGGGGGGGTAGGTAGCAGGTCAGGAAATGACATCAGAGGCCTGTGCTGGGGAAGGGTGGTCTGTGCCCGGCGGGGGCGGTGGTGAGTAGAGAGGCCGCAGGCAGACCTTTGCAGAGCCCGGAGGCCGGGGCAGGACCCGGGCCCCTTCCTGGGGGAGTTTCCTGCCTGGTCCTCCCTCCCCGGGCTCTCCCCGCCCCCTCTCCGGGCCGCTCCTTGTATGGTCTGGGCTCCGCTCTCTCCCCGCCCCCTCCCTCCCTTCCCTTGCTCGTCGTCCCTCCCCGCTTGGCTAGAAGCTGCTCCGGACCGGGACGCAGAGTCCGCGGACTCGGCGCCGAGGCGGTCACCCGAGACTCGGCTCTCACGCTCCTGCGCGCGGTGAGGCGCGGGGGAGAAGCTCCGTCGTCCCGGGAAGGGGACGCGGGGAGGGGCGGGTGGCGTCACCGAGGGGCGCTTGGACCGAGTGTCAGCCCGGCACCGCTCTGCGTAACCTGACAACCCACCCCGCAGCAGCCCGGCCTGGCCATGGCGGCCCCCCGCCCGCCTCCCGCGATCTCCGTGTCCGTCTCGGCCCCCGCGTTTTACGCCCCGCAGAAGAAGTTCGCCCCGGTTGTGGCCCCGAAGCCTAAAGTGAATCCTTTCCGGCCTGGGGACAGCGAGCCTCCTGTGGCTGCCGGGGCCCAGAGAGCACAGATGGGCCGGGTGGGCGAGATCCCCCCACCGCCCCCGGAAGGTATGCGGCTGGGATTGGGGGCCCGAATCCTTCTCGGGCGCCAGGTAGGGGGGTCGGTGGTTTGGGGAATTTGGGGTTGTCTGGAAAGGCTGTTGCGGAGGGGGCTGGGCGCTGGGTGGCTACCCTGTCCTGAGCAGATGTTCTTACCTCATCTTGGAGCTCCTGGCTGGGAGCCAGGACCCTTGGGACTGTTCCAAGTCTCCCGCCTGGGGGTAGGAGGCGGGAATGTGGGCCAGGAATCTTCCCCTCTGGATCCGTTCTCTGAAGTGTAACGGGAGCTGCACGGTTCTTCAACCTAGCTCGTTCTCACTCGACCTGCTTCGCCCAGGGCATCCTGAGCCCCTCGGTATGGTCCGCACACACTCTTGGAATGAAGAAAAGAGTTCTTGGATTAGGGAGTTAAAACAATCAGCTGAGGAGAGGAGGAAAGAGGGTCGGTACTGATAGCCTTCTCTCTCCTTCCTACCCAGACTTTCCTTTGCCCCCTCCTCCCCTTATTGGGGAGGGCGACGACTCAGAGGGTGCCCTGGGAGGTGCCTTTCCACCTCCACCTCCCCCGATGATCGAGGAACCATTCCCCCCTGCCCCTCTGGAGGAGGACATCTTCCCCTCCCCTCCACCTCCTCTGGAGGAGGAGGGAGGGCCTGAGGCCCCTACCCAGCTCCCACCGCAGGTAGGGAGGACTTGGAGGGCAGCTTTGCTGAAGATGGGGTGGGGGAACACCTCCATGGGCTGGAGAGGAGTCTTTAACTCTCCCCCATGGGAGTGGGGTGACAAGGGAAGACTGGGATGGGTGCTCTGACCCCTGACCCTCTAGCCCAGGGAGAAAGTGAGCAGTATTGACCTGGAGATCGACTCTCTGTCCTCACTGCTGGATGACATGACCAAGAACGATCCCTTCAAAGCCCGGGTAAGGGGCAGGACATTAGGAAAGTCTGGGCTTAGAAGGAGAGGAGGGGACACAAGGAAGAGATGAGAGCCTCCTCTAAGTGCATTTCTCTCTCCTTCTGCTTCTCCTTGCAGGTGTCATCTGGATATGTGCCCCCACCAGTTGCCACTCCATTTGTTCCCAAGCCTAGTACCAAGCCTGCCCCTGGGGGCACAGCACCCTTACCTCCTTGGAAGACCCCTTCTAGCTCCCAGCCACCACCTCAGCCGCAGGCTAAGCCTCAGGTCCAGCTCCATGTCCAGCCTCAGGCCAAGCCCCATGTCCAACCCCAGCCTGTGTCTTCTGCTAATACACAGCCCCGAGGTCCCCTTTCTCAGGCTCCAACTCCAGCACCTAAGTTTGCTCCAGTGGCTCCTAAATTTACTCCCGTGGTTTCCAAGTTCAGCCCTGGTGCTCCAAGTGGACCTGGGCCACAACCCAGTCAAAAAATGGTGCCTCCAGAAGCTCCTTCTTCTGTGGGCACAGGCTCCCCTCAGCCCCCTAGCTTCACCTATGCTCAGCAGAAGGAGAAGCCCCTAGTTCAAGAGAAGCAGCACCCACAGCCTCCACCAGCTCAAAACCAAAACCAGGTGAGGAAGCCACAGGCTGAGGCCAGGGCCTGGATGAAGTAGGACTGCAGGAAAAAGGGCAAGAGGGTGAGGGTGGGGTAGAGAGCCAGAGGAGTCAGAGTGGGTGTGGCTGGGGCAAGTGTAGGGTTATCTGGCTGGGCAGAGAGAAAGTTCTTCTGGAAGAAGTCTGGGACTAGCTGGGGCCTGGGTCAGTTGGTAGAGCAGCTGGGATTTAGAAGTAGGAGGATACAACTGTCTGATGTGCCTCTGCCCTAGAATGTTAAAGGGGAGAGTGAGATCACTAGCCCAACCTTAGTTTTTCCCATTCTTGGGCCTTGACTTAATCCCTAGGCTCCTGGGTTTTCTGAGCACTTTCAACGCCCGAGAACCCATCTAGAGATAAAAGTATAGTCAGTAGCAGTAAACACTTCCTGGACCAGCATCAGCTGAGTGCCAGGCACAGCTCTGTGCTCTGGAGGCTGGGACCATGGGCAAGAGAGACCTCTCCAACAGGTTCAGTCTTCTGAAGTCACAGGACAGGTCTAGGGTAGAATGTCTAGTCTGTTTCTCACAAGTTTTTGGACCCTAGTAAAATTGGCTGAACTTTGAGCCCTCCCCCCCCCACTCCCATCTTTGAAATAGCTACCCATCCCAAACAACAGTGAAGAACAAGTTAGCTTATCTTCTTGGTCTACCACATAAAAGCTCAAAATAGAAACAGACAGTCCAGTTGTTGCTTGTTAGTTCAGGGAAAGAGATCTGAGTTGAAGGGATCTCTTCTGGTTATCTGACTGGTAACTGTAAATGACTGCATGTACTCAGACACAGTGTAGGAATAAGTGTTGCTCAATTCCGATAGCTCAGAATCTATGAGTTACAGGGATTTGAAACTATGAGCCAACATGCGAACTGGCAACTTAGGACCAGCCTCACGAGGTCGGTCTGCCTTCAGGTCCTTGAGGACTCGAGAATCCAGAAAGGATTGAGAATAACATTAGGTGGGAAGGGATTGTGGGAAATTCCAGGGTATGAACACTCGAGGGCTATTGGGAGAACAGAAAGCACAAGGCTCCTATGGGACAGACTTTGAGCTGTACTTGAGGTTGGTAGAAGTACTGGGAACAAAAATCCCCAGTAGGTTCTCTGATGGTTCTCTGTATGCAGTTTGGCCAGAACTGGTGAAAGTAATAGTACAAAGCCTTTCCAGCTGAGATGCATATTAGAGGTACAGTGATCTGTGATGCCCAAGAGTTCACTCCTGGGCCACAGTAGTATTAGTTGCAGTGAGAAATACGATCCATGGATGAGAGCTATTCCGAAGGACGAGCCTATAGGAGGTGACAGCTGATAGAAGCTGGGATGGGAGAACACATATGGTAGGAAGGCCCCGAGCCTGGGTATGCTGAGGAGTGACAGTGTTCCAGACAAAATAGAGAAGTGCAGAAGGGGAAATGGTTTGGACGGGAAGTAGAGGGGTCCTGGTGTCATCGTGTTGCACAACAGGCTTTAGAAGTGCATGCCTTCAACTGTCATTCAGCTAATGTGGGACTGTAATGCAAGGGCAGGCCTCAAGCTAGAGGTGTGTGCACAGCCATACATACCATAGCTTATAGCTGACAAATCTTCCAAGAATTCCATAGCAGGAAGTTAAGAGCCTCAGGGACAGTAGGCCACCTTGTGCAGTGCAAAGAGGATGGAGGAAGATCCCAGGATGGGATTCTTAGATGTGGTTGACGTGACCTAGGGAATCTTTATTGTGGGTTTATGGAGCAGGACTGAGATAAGCAGAGGTTTGACTCTTAGGACTTTGTAGATGGCCTCAGGACTGTTTGTGCTATATGGTGGTGACAAAGTTGAGTGAGTAGTTGGTGGAAACATGGAAGTTGGCTGTGTTGCCTGATCTCAACGTTTGGCAGTGAAGTTGAGTATGGTGGCCTATAAGATACAGAACATGGAAAGTTGAGGCAGGAGGATTGCTATCAGTTCAAGTCAGACTATAGTGTGAGAGTCTTTCTCTCTTCCTCTCCCCCCCCCCCCCCCCCGCGTGTGTGTGTGTGTGTGTGTGTGTGTGTGTGTGTGTTACGAGTTTCAACTTAGGGGAGGAGAATCCAAGTATACATTTCATTAAGGAGGCAGAAGCCAGTTAGAAACCAGTGGGGAAGAGGCCAGAGATCTCTGAGAGCAGCAATTGATCCCAGAGGCACGAGGGAGGAAGGACAGGGTGACACACAGTGTTTGATTGGAGAGAAAGGAGGATGAGGGAAGTTACACTGGCCAGCTGCCAGGCATTTAGGCGATGAGGCCATCAGTGCTTGTGAGGGAGGGGGTGAAGCTCTTGGGGGTTCAGGGAGATGGAATAGGTTTGGAACAGCTGCTGTGGGGAAGGCAACTGGGAATCTGGCAGATCCAAATACCAGAGAAGCTGGGGCTGGAGGGTGGGAGGGTGTGGCAGGTGCTGCAGAGTTTTGGGAATTCTGCAGTGTTCAGTGGTCTCTCCACCTACTTTCTGCAGTGTAGAGGCAAAACAGGAAACAGGCAGTGCTGTGACCCAGGGTTAGAGATTGGGCCAGATAGCCTAGGGTGGTAGAAGAGGCCTTTGTTGAAAAAGCTAGTGACCAAGCCAGTCTAGGCACTTGATTGACAAGGCACAAGGGCAGGCCCTGGAACACTCAGGACCTTCTGTTAGGCTGTTAGTAGTATGGGTGGTGAAAAGAGAGGTGCGGATAGTTGGGGAGGATCTTGGGACCAAACTGCTGATAAGCACAGGCCCAAGATGTCCTGAGGTGGAAGATATGGAAGAAGAGAATTTTGAAGCCAAGGGAGTTGAACAGTGACATTGCTGCTGTCTGGCAGAGAAGGCAGCGGCTGATAGTGTCCTGCAGGAAGGACACGGGTACCCACAGGGAGACGTGCGGTTGAGTAGTTTATCCTTCCAAAGATGGGAACAGCCATTTATAGTAGCATTTACTAGAGAGCAAGGATGAGCTGAGTCCGTTTCCCTGTCCTCAGAGGGCAGCGAAGGGAACTTGGAAGAAGACAAAGGTGAAGCTGCATTCAAGGACTCCTGTTAGGAGTAGGAGACTGCAGGAGTCAGTCTTAGAGAAGGTGACTGAAGTCTGGAGGAATGTGACTTCTGTGCTTTCCTTGGGAAGGTACAGCATGGGAGATGAGCTCTGAGTACAGTTGTGGAGATGGAGGGTAAGAGGAGATTGGTGGAGAGGAGACCATGAAGGGCGCCAGAGGTGAAGGGGTGAAGGCACCAGAAGATGATTCGGGGCCACAGTGCCCTGAGTGCATGTAATCCTCAATAGACTAGACTCCCCTAGACATGCTGGTGCAGGCCATATAGTCCCTCAAGTTTTTCCCTTAACTGAAGGATATTCTCTCCCTTCTACAGTCTTTAGCCCTCAAGGTCTTCTACATAGGAGGAGTGGGCTAGCTTAGGAACTGGCCTTTTGCTCTCCCCTGGAGACTCACTGAGGAATGACCAGGATCAGGTAGACTAGAAAACCCTCAATTAGATCAGGGCGTCTGTTTGAAGAGCTGCGTACTGGGCCCCTACATACAGATTTTGAGGGTTTAACCTATGCTTCCCACCTGTGTTACATCTCATGTTACTCAGCAGCAGGTGAGATGTGCGTGCGTGCGTGCGTGCATGTGTAGCATTTGTGGTGGAAGGAAAGGGCTGTCTGAGCATGCTCTGTGAAGTTGATGGTGTGGCCTGGTATATTTGGTGCTGCAGTATGTATGCTCTCCATTGTTGTTCTGGCCTGACTGAATGTCTGGGGGTGCAAGGGTTTGTACTATATGGATGAAGATGTCCCTCTGTAGGAGATGTGGGCTAAGGGTAGTCCTACCCCTATGTGTTGTGCTAGGGCTCAGAAAAGGGAGCCAGGGAGAGAGGAGCTTGAGACCAAGCATCAAGGGAAGGAGGTAAAAACTGAGTCTCAGTGTAAGAAGGGGTCGGTAGTTCCATCTGGGAGGATTCAGAGAACATGAAAAGTGCATTGGTGTTTTTTAGGTACGCTCTCCTGGAGGCCCAGGCCCCTTGACCCTGAAGGAGGTGGAGGAATTGGAACAGCTGACCCAGCAGCTGATGCAGGACATGGAGCACCCTCAGAGGCAGAGCGTGGCAGTGAATGGTGAGTCCAGCACCCACTCTTCGGGGACACCTCATCTGTTGGTGTGTTGGCTGGCCACAAGCTTACAAGAGCTCTTGTGAGCGTCTGTCCTTCTGGTTGAGATGCATTTTTTTTTTGGTCTTCCCAGAGCCCTGTGGCAAATGCAGTCAGCCACTGGCCCGCGCCCAGCCTGCAGTTCGTGCGCTGGGACAGCTATTCCATATCGCCTGCTTCACGTGCCATCAGTGTCAGCAGCAGCTGCAGGGACAGCAGTTCTATAGCCTGGAGGGAGCACCATATTGTGAGAGCTGCTACACTGTAAGTGTGTTTTGGGGCTTCCGGTTTGGGGGTGGTGGTGGATGAATCTTGGAAGATATTTGGGTACTCTGCTTCCCTCACGACCTGCCGATTGTCTTCCAGGACACTTTGGAGAAGTGCAACACCTGTGGGCAGCCCATCACTGACCGCATGCTGAGGGCCACTGGCAAAGCCTACCACCCACAGTGCTTCACCTGTGTGGTCTGCTCCTGTCCTCTGGAGGGCACCTCCTTCATTGTGGACCAGGCCAATCAGCCCCACTGTGTCCCTGACTATCACAAGTGAGGACCTGTCGTGTCTCTTTTCTGTTCCAGCCTTGTTTTGTCTTGTAACCAGGCTCCCACCTGGCTATAGGTCGGCCACAGACCATAGAGCTAATTGTGACCTTATACTGCTTCCACGTTAGCCTTGGTTCCCTTGGGCTTCTTGGGCTGTGCCTTGTGTTCATCAGTTGGTCCTGGAGTGGCTAGGTTCGCATGCTGGCAGGGTTCTCAAAGTTCCTTTGGAGTGCAGCTGCTTGGAGTGCTAGCTTTTTCCTAGAACTAGTCTGTCGCCATCTTGAACTGTATGTCTGGGGGATTTTTCTGGGGGTGACTAGGATTCCTCTCCTTTCTCTGAGGTCAGGCTAGACATATGCACTTGCAGGTATCTTGTGTCCCACATTAGGTAGGATTCCTTGTAAACTGTAGTATGGGTGGGGTGAGGGTGTGGATCGAACACCTGTGACAGAGGTGTGGAAGATGGAGTATTATTGTGTGAGTAGAGAGGCAGGAAATTCCTCTTGATAAGGGCCTGCTGTGTGTGTGCTCGAGCCACTTGTTCCTTTGGCCTTTCTCATGAACTTGCTCCACCCATATATGTGGAATAAGCAGGTGTTGCCTGTGGCCACACAACCTGTTTCTACTTATCCTGTGCCCTCCTAAGGGCTAAATGGTGGAGGTGCCCGGCTCTGCTGAGCCTTCTGGACCTGCTTTCTGAACCTTTAGGCAATATGCTCCAAGGTGCTCTGTCTGCTCAGAGCCCATCATGCCCGAGCCTGGCCGAGATGAGACTGTTCGAGTAGTGGCGCTGGATAAGAACTTCCATATGAAGTGTTACAAGTGTGAGGTCAGTTGTCCCTTCTGTCTTGCAGAGGTCTCTTTGAGCCTTGGAAAAACTAAGGGACTTGCCAGTGGGTGGGAAGAGTTGTGGGTTTGCCTGGTTTTTTTGAGCATGCATGCATTGGAATGGGGGTGTTGTAGCAGTGAGAAGCAGTCAGAAGGGCGTTGGGGTAGGATGGGATAGCTTCAATCCTGTAGTGGGATGGTGGCGGGGAGGTTTCCTGCAGACTGTCTACTCCTCCTGCAGGAGAGGCCTGGATCAGGAAGACAGTGCAAGGCCAGGACATCAGCCCTAAGCCTGTGACACACTTGGTCTTACTTCAGGAGCAGCTTCAGCACAGTGGTCGGTGAAGCAGGAACCTTCCTAGCCAGTGCTCCTCACACCTTTTCTTCTTTCTAGGACTGTGGGAAAGCCCTGTCCATTGAGGCAGATGACAACGGCTGTTTCCCTCTGGATGGCCATGTCCTTTGTCGGAAGTGCCACTCTGCTAGAGCCCAGACCTGAGCTGAGGATGGACCACCTTCCAGACCACAGGTCCATCCCCCCACCGGGGACCACCCACACTGAGGCCAGTCCATGCCTCCACCCTCCCTGCATTCCAAACCCCTCCCCTGTGTCTCAAGTGCCCTGACCCAGGGCCTCGACGTGGCCTAGAAGTACTGAGGCTCCGTCCTGATGCTCAGGCCCAGCCCTGGGCTCCAACCCTTGCCTCTTCTGCAGGGATCACCTATCATCCTGAGGTCCCCAACCCAAGGGTCACATATAGTGCTGCTGCTTTCACTGCTGCACCGATGCCCTTGGCTGGCCTGAGCAGCCTATGCAATGTGCTTGCTGAGGGTAGAAGCCCTCCTCTAGGAGTGTGGCTCCAGCAGCCTGGACACCCACCTCGCTCTGTGCTGCTAGGTTGTGGCCACAGCTAAGATTATAAAACCTTATTTTCCAGAGTTGTTAGTACCTGATTTTTTTTGATAATATCTGAACTCTTGAGGTTGAAATAGAGGGAATCAATGGGGAAAAAGATCAAGGAAGAGGGATGAAAACTCAACTGTTTATTTACAAAAATAGATAATGCATATGTAACTATATATATTAAACCCTCCCCCAGCACCCACCCACCCACAGTCCCCTTCACTTGTACCCCACCCTCCCCCTTTATAAACAAAAGGCTCCTTGGTCCAAAGGCAAAGTTCTTACTGACTGGGCAGGAGCAGCACCAATTGCCTACATTTCGTAGGCAGAGGAAAGGCCCAGGGAGTGACTGTAGCCCTGTCCTTGCTAATGGAGGCAGGCCGAGGGCTGGAGCAGCTTTTCAGTGGATGCTCAGTCCTTAAACCCTTGAATACTGCAGAGAATGCGTTTCTGGTGCCCTGGCAATGTGATTCCCATCTGCGTCAGGTCCCTGTGGAAGAGGGAAGGTGGCTGTGAGTTTAGAGCCTCAGACCTCAGCCACCCTCCCATGCCCATACTGGTGCTGCCTGGCCCCAGAGTTCTCACTCAGCCGTCAGCTCCAGCACACACTCCATAGTGTCCAGCCCAGCCGAGCGGAAGTGCAGAATGTAGCGCTTCATGCGTATCGACTCAAGCCACTCAGAGACACTCCGATAAGGGATCCCGTCAGAGCCGCTCAGGCTGGGCAGGCGTAGGGTCACCCTGTGGGAAACGGTGTCCTGTTTGTACCTCTGAAGTACAGGAGCTGGTTGGCCTGGGCCACCACATTACAGCCAGCATTGAGTCAGATGCTTACATATAGCTCTTCTAGGCTCTGCACATAAACTGGTTGTTACCTGACCTTACTTCCTGGCCTGTTTCCTGGTATGCTCTGCTCGCTCAAAGTGGCAGGCAGGCAGCAGACTGACCTGTTCCACGGAGAGTGAGGTTGCCATGGCCATCCCTAGTGAAATGAATCCTTTAGACATGAATGCTTCTTGACGGAGATAAATCAAAAGGCAGGAGAAAGGACCTACAGCAAGGTGCTATGCTCCCTTCTCCTAAGATGGCTACCTCAGAGCAGCCCTCACTTGCCATATTCAACCCCAGACTGTTATTCTTACACTCTGATAACCACAATACAATGAGTGTTCCTGTAGGAAAGCCAGCTAGAGCCAAAAACCATTAGCAGAGTAAATCTGCTGGGGAAAAAAAAAATATCCAGCATTCCAGAAAGATTAGCACACACAGTCTCCAGCGTCCGAGGGAGTTGTGCTCCAAAAGATAGTCTCAAAAGTTGGAACATGGAAAACACTTTCTCCCAGAAACAAGGTTATATATGGTGGGTTTGATACACGGGCTAGCACACCAAGCTGCCTTACCCGATAAAGCACTTGAAACCCAGCCTCGCCTGGCTCCCCAGCATGACCCCCTCCCTCCCTCCACTTCATTCTCTACATTCTGACCATGTTTTTGAAATACAGTTTTGGGAAACTGGTCACCATTTCTTGTTCTCACAAAGTGTACCTTCTCAGCAGGGCTGGTTCTCTGTCCTGACCTCAGCTACCTCCCATTCTCAGGGCTGCAGACCTGGATGCTGCCATCATTCTGTACTGTCTGTGATCTGTCGTTCCTCAGCCAGACTGGCCATGTAGTCAGAGGCCTCCTCAGACTCCCGTCTGTCCCTACCCTAATCTAGCTGCCTAAGTTCTCAGGAGCAGGTTTCAGGCTGTAGCAAAGAGCCTGTCCTAGTACGTCCTCCAAGATGTGTCAAATCTCTGAATCTTTCCTCCACATTCGAGAATACATATGTGAGGAAAGGAAAATATCCCGATTTTCAGATGGCTACAGGAACACCAGAGGTGGGGTCCCAGTTGTTAATTAACATAGTGGGGGTGAAAAGCAAGAATGACTAAACATTCCAGGGGGAATAGAGAGGTGCATAATCTTGATCTAATGCCTTGAATCATATGTGTTCTCTGCTTTTTACCTTGTATCAGATTACCACCATGGTAGCTGGATCCCACCTCCATTAGCATGGACTGGGTGCTGTCTCATGCTGGATTCTGTTCAGAGCTCCCCCCAGGACCCAACACTCAGCGGATAGGATGGAATGTCCCATATTATTTTTCCAGATTTGACCTTCAAACTCCCATCCTTCTTGAGCATATTACCTAGGGTCAAAGTTGGCAATGGTCCTTAGGGAATGGGGGTCAGTAAGCAGCTGTTCCAGATGTGCCTGCAGCTGGAGGAAGTGGGGCCGACGGGCACGATCGTAAGCCCAGCAGTTCTTCATGAGTTCATACAGAGGGGCAGGACAGTCCACAGGAGGGGGCAACCGGTACCCGTCTTCAATGCTTTTCATTACCTGTGTAGCAAGAGACGGAGAGATGTCTAGGCAGGAACTTAGATATTCCACTAGAAAATGACTTATATGAGATGACTGAGATGTCACCTAAGCAGCCCTGACCAGGATTACAAAGAAGTAACAGAGAAAGGAGCACAGGAAATAGCGCCAAAGGTTGGAACTGAAAAGAAATACTCATAGGAAAAGACAGGGGGTGGTGTGGGGTGGTGGTGGGGAGGTGGGGGTGGGTTAGGATTAGAAGAGACGGGAGTTAGGGCTGATTTGGGGAAATAGTCCAGGTTTACCTCTTGATTACTCATCTCCCCATAGGGTTTGTCGCCGAAACTTAACACCTCCCACATGACAATCCCAAAGCTCCACACATCACTGGCTGTGGTGAAGATTCGATGCGCGATAGCTTCTGGGGCTGTCCAACGGATGGGGATCTTTCCTCCCTAGGAAGGCATTGCTGTTTCAGGGCATGGATTAGTATAAAACGGGAAAGGGAATTTATACTTGTCCATGGGTCAACAAATGAAGTGTACATGTGAGTGGACGGGGCTCTAACCTGGGTTTCGTAGGTGCCATCAAAGTCATCCAGGAGGCGGGTCAAGCCAAAGTCAGATACCTTGCAGCACAAGTTCTGATTCACCAAGATGTTCCTGGCAGCCAGGTCTCTATGGACATAATTGTGGCCACTGAGGTAGTTCATGCCTGATGCTATGCCCAGCAGCATACCCACTAGCTGACCAGGAGCTAGCTGGTCCTCTCGTTCCTGTAGTAGGGTGAATGCATATATCAGAGGATGAAGTCTCCTGCAAGACATGAGGTGTGACCCCTCCTGAACTGACCCTCTGCCAATCTCACCTTCAGAAAGGCATCCAGGGCTCCATTCTCCATAAATTCTGTGACGATCATGATTGGCTTTCCTGAGACATAGCACATGCATCACACCCAGACCCAGGTTTCCTCCATTGGCAGCCTACTCCTGTCCTCCATTGCTCCCACCCCTCTCCCACACATTCCATTCCAGTTCTTGGGGACCACTGCACATACTTTTTGTGATGACACCTTCTAGGTGTAGAATGTGTGGGTGGTTAAACTGGCCCATGATAGTTGCCTCTCGAAGGAAGTTCCACCAGTAGCCATCTGGGGATGTGTCTTTCAAGGTCTTAATGGCCACAGTCTTGCAGTCTTGGCTGGGGAGTCTCAGGGCTCCCCGATACACTTCCCCAAACTCCCCTAGATGAGAGGAAAATAAGGTTGTAGCTTGATGAGTCAGACTATCCCATGATCAGGTAGTGTCACCTCCAGTCCTCCAGTTTCTCCTCATTGGAAATCTGAGGGACAGAGCTCAAATTGCCCTTCCAGAGAAGCAACAGTCTGGACGCGGCATGAAGCTCTGCAGCCTAACCAGTACTGTCTTCCATGGCTAGCGTGCTCCCCGGCTTATATTAAGCATTCAGTAAATATGTACTTTGTTTATGAAGAATAAGTTGGTCCAGGGCTACTGCCCAAGTAACAGGACGCCTGCCTGTTTCCTGTGAGTGAGCTCCCTGGTCACAGCTCTTGCTGGCTTATTTGCACCACTGACAAGGACACTGCCAAGCTTTGTTCTCTGTTGAGATCTATTTTCCTTGGTGACCCAGGGGATTGGGGCAGCTCAAGGACACTGGGCCCCTGATGGGAGTAGAATGCTCACTTAGGGAGACTCTGAATCTCTCTTGTTTTGGGAATCCTCTGAGAGCAACCTGCACCTTGGCATGGTGACACCTCTATGGGTAGAGATGGTGTGTTTAACATTCTTTACCAGAAACCCCATAACCACAGAGCAAAGTGTGTAGGAGGCTGAGGGTGCTCCAGGGCATAGAAATTCAAGGAGGATACAGGATAGAGAAGGAATGACCTCACCTGGGAACTCAAGGCTCAAAGAAAGGAACCTGGTAGCAGCCACATGCTACCACACAGAGGGGACCAGGTGGGGTCACAGCAGGGCTTACCTTCTCCTATGACAGTGTCCACAATCAGCCAGGCTGGGTCCAGTTCCTGGGCAAAGTCTAAGGCTCCCTGTGCAGGGTCCTCATAGGCCTGGAGGTCCACATAGGGTTTTAGCCACAGCTTGTCCTCTGGGGGGGACAAGAGGGCTCAGCCACTGTAGCACAGGATCAGAGCATGGGGGGCTAGGAAGAAGGGCAGACAGCTGAGCCCATTCTCAGCACTTCTTTGCCCTCTGAGGTGAGCCAGGCTTTAGCTCAAGCAGAGGAAAATCTCTATTCTTAGCAATAAAGCCTCCACATGGACCCCAGCCCTCTTTTTGTCTATTTTCCAGGTTTTTCTGCCCTACACTTTAGGGTCCAGCAGCAGCCAGAATTCAGATCCTGCAGTAAATTCCCTGCCCTGAGTTACCCGATCTTCCTATGACTTTGTGACCCAGCTTCTGTCCCCATGCTGTCCACGTCACTTACAGCTCATTCACTCCCAGATGAAGCCTCCCTCCAATGCCAGCTACTCAGATAGACAGCAAATACTCCCTCTGGCAGAGACAACTAATGAGGTGACAAGCAGGAAGCCCGCATGTCTCCGAGGACTTCAACCTCTTCCTGCCTGGCCTTAGCCCATAGACCTGGCCACCAGGATGGAGAAAATGGTCCAGAGTCCATGGTAACTGTGCACTGGTACCGAGAGCTAATAGATCATTGCATCAGAGCTGCTGACAGCTATCAGGGCAGAGTTAATTAACCAAAATTAATTAGGTGGCAAAACAAGATCCTTAGGGACAATATACTGCACCCACATTCCCAGAGTTGACCTGGGTGCCCCCCCCCACTTCCCCACTCATTCACACTCCTGGCTCACCTCGTTCGACATTGGTGGTGCGTTCATGCTGCCTCTGCTGTCTCTGTCGCTGGCCTCTCCTGTGGAAGTAGGGAAATAGGACAACTTCTTCAGGGACACAGGGAAACCTCAGTGGTCCAATGAGCTTTGGCTGAATTTGCCAAAGACATGAGAGTTGGGTGTGGGGCATGTCTAAGCTTTGGTTTTAGGGGACAGGAGGATCACTGGGGGTACAGCCTTCTAACAAGGCAAAGGAACCCCAGATGAATGGATAGGGAAGACAGACCCAGCACCTTGAACGGAAGACATAAATCCCGATCAGCAGAGCTATGCCAAGTAGCAATCCAAAGATGACGGCCACAATCTCTCCTCCGGTCAGGCTTCTGGAAACTGGGTGTCAGAGATCAGAAGGCTGAGGGCTCACAGCCATTAGAGGTGATAAAGGCTAAAAGGTAGGGTTCTAAGTATACCCAGGATCAGTTTCTAAGAGGACATTGGGTCTATGTTTTTCTTAACAGAGCTTATTGAATGGGCACCTTAGGTACGTAAATACAGAATACTTAAAAAGAAGAGCTGAAGTGTCTCCAGGAGATGACAATTGTGTATGTCTGGGTGGGACAAGAGATAGGTAACCTACCTGGTGGGCTTGTCCGAAACTCATGGTCAGGGGAGAAAGGACCAGGCCCCAGTGGGGTTAGTGTTCGCACTCTGACAATGTATGTGGTATCTGGCTGAAGTTTTGTCAGCAAGACCCTGGGTTCCAGCACCATCTGGTGCCATTCTTCATCCTGTGAGTGGGACTTGCATTAATGAGGCTGTACTGGGTCAGGCTTGGTAGAGAAGTTAAAGAGCCATGGAAGGGCCTGGACAGGGTGGGCTGTCACAGTAAGGTCAGAGATCTTTGCAGACATTTATCCTGAGAAAGTTTGTTTTGGATAGTTCCCCCCCATCCTATACCCAAAGTTAAGAATGCTAGGGTATACCCCAAACACTGAACGCTGTCTCCAAGTATTTTCTGACCTGGTTCAGCACGTGCAGCTCATAGCTCAGATTCCCTCCAGGATTTCGGGGTCGGGATCCTGCCCAAGTCAGCTCCAGCTGCCTTGGTTCTTTCTTCACCAGCTTCAGTGACAGGCCAGAGAGTGACTCTGGACACCCAGAATGACAGGGTTGAATTGGGAAGGTGAGGAAGACTAACTTCAGTTGTACCCCCGCTGCTACCTGCCCATCACTCATCCCTGTGGTCTTAGGTGTCTCACCTGCATGCCCCATGTTGATACTGAGGGAAGCGCTGCTAGGGCTGGAACTGTCCAGTCCTGACACTCTGTTTTGGGATCTGACGGTAAATGTGTAGTTGGCATAAGGCTCGAGGCCTTCAACTTGCACAGTAGAAGCAGTGAGCCCGGAAGCCGCCGGGGAAAAGTGCACACCTTTTCCACAGGGTTGGCAGGGACCCCCATCCTGTGCAAGGCCCCGACACTGCAAGCACTCCACACTGTATCTGATATCATGGCGTCCCCCTGTATCTCTTGGGGGCTCCCAGCGAAGGGAGAGCTGAGTCCCTGATGCAGAGAAGCTCAGATTTTGGGGAGCCGATGGGGGACCTGTGGGAGAAGAGGAGTTAACAAACAGATGTCCATTTGCTGTCACCCAGGCCGCTGACCCCTGCTGCTATCATCCCAATTACATTTCCAAAGCCCTCATGAAAGATTAAACTTCCAAAGAGGAAGTAGTATGTAACACACCTCTGCATTTTAGAGAGACCAGAGGGCAGGGAGTGGCTATAATCAGTGCCCGACTACCTGGGTCTCCATTACTTGGTAAGCTGTGGAAGTTTTTGTCCCAAGGAGGGTCTAGCACCTGTTGCCAGATCGCCAGGTCCTGACTGCAAGACTCACGTGTGCATGCTACCTGGGGGCCTTCCCCAGGGGCTCGGTGATGTCCATTCTCACAGGTACAGATGGTAGACCCCTCAGACTCTGCTATGCTATGTTGGGGGCACTTGAGACAATGGAGTGTATTCACATCCATTCGATAGAAACCAGTAGGACAGGCTAGAGAGAGAAGGCAGAACCATGTTTTTTTGTTGTTTTGTTTTTACATGAAGAACAAAACCTTTAACTGCCTCCCTTATCCTCCCACACTGCTTTTCAAATTGTTCCAATTCAAATTGGAATTGGAACAACCCCTCAGACATCCCACTTAGGTTAAAAATCATGGAAGCCTTGTTTGGGGACATGGAAGCCCCACCCAGGTGGTCCCTGAGGTTTCCCACTTCCCCGTTTCTTACCAGTGCACCCCACATTTCCACTGCTTTCTTCATAGCCAGGCTCACACTGGCAATGACCCACAGGCACCAGCCACTCGCCATCAGGGCTGCAATGCATGCGTGGTGTACCCGAGGACCCCAAGCTGATCTGTGCATGGGTGAGGCAGGTTCCAGCTACTTCTACCAACCCTCCAGGTCCAGGGAGAGTGTCAGGAAAGTGGGCCAAGCCATGCACAGTCTCTGCACAGCGCTGGTAGAACACCCTTACAGACACTAGTGCCACACAGGAACCCGGGTTGTGGAAAGCTAGGTAGAGGCCACGGCGGGTGAGGTGGCCCAAGGAGCAACGCTCTACATTCAGTTTTACAGAGCCAGATGCCAGGTCTCTGATGGTGAAGCTCTGGTCTGCTGCCACAGTTGTTACCTGGGGGAGAAGAAGGAATAATGTTAAAGCCCATGCTTCATCCTGATTAATAAACAACTCTTGATTTAATATAGGATGGCTACCTCTAATCCAAAAACCTAAAATGTGAAGATCCCTATAATATGCCACAACTGAGAACTTTCTATATACTATCTCACGTGATCGATCATAATAAAGAAATGGAAAATTGGCTGGAGATGGCTCAGCGGTTAAGAGCACGGACTATTTTTCCAATGGTTCTGAGTTCAATTCCCAGCAACCGCATGAGGGCTCATGACCATCTGTCATGGAATCCGATGCCCTCTTCTGGTATGTCTGAAGACAGCTACAGTGTATGCCTACACATAAAATAAATAAATCTTTAAAAAAAATGGAGTCAAACTAAAAAAAAAAATTACATAAAATTCCTTCAAAACATAAATTAATTTCATAATTAGAATTAGGTCCCATTCCCAAGATATGTCTATATAAATACTCCAAGGTCTGAAATCTAAAACACGTCAGACCCTAAGCATGTGGGTAAGGAACACCCAATTTATACAACCACGATGGAAGAGCTCATGATGTGTGAGGTCCCCAGGTGAGCATTTTATAGACCTGTTCTTCGGCTCAGGAAATAACCCTCCAAGACAAGATGTCTTGCCATTTTACCTTACAGAAAAGGAAACGAAGGCTTCAGCAAACTAATTTTTCTAACAGACAGTATATCTATGACACGATGGAGCTCGGATTGGAACCCAGACAGCGGAACGCTACGGACCATAAAATTTCCACCACTGGGAGGTGTTCCCAAGCCTGGTGCCAAGGAGGTGATCAGTTACAGAGTGTGTCATAACTAATTTATTACCAATAACAAACTTTACAACCTTCGCTCTTTGGAAAGAAACGAGAGCATATCCTATAATAATAAGCTCCAGACTGGTTTGCATTCTAGTATGTTTCCACGCTAGGAAAGAACGGCAAGGGACTGATGACTGGCAGCCAGGAACTGTCCTGTGTAGTTCCAGCAGTATTCTTGGGGGGCCATGTCACATATGAAAATCATGGGCACTGAAGTGAAATGTCTGAAAATCTCCACACTATGCTTCCCCTTTGAACACAGCATCAAGCTACTTCAACGGATGCAAGTAATAAGGATATTATATGATGAGGTGACTAATGTTCAGAGAGGTTAAATGATGCCCTTAAAGCCAGGGCACAGCCAGTGGTACTCAGGACAGCCTCTCTGACTAGTGTCCAGTCCTGCCTTCTCATTCTACATTCATACTTGCTTCCAGTTCCTTCTCTGTATCTCCTTGGCTGAGCTGGATCATGGTGAGGACCAAGGTAAGGGTCTATATCAGAGAAGGGATGGCATGAAGGGGTGGCAGCACCTTTTGGAACAAAGGCCGTCGGAGCTGAATGCCCACATCCTGGTCACTCTCCATGTAGAAAAGGTTGAAGGTCTCTTTGCATCCCAGAGGCCCAGCTCCGCCTGGGAAACTCTTACAGTCCCGCACGGTGAACTGTAGTTCTACATGGACTCGTGAAGCTTCCTCTCCTCGGTAGATCCAACTGGAGCGGAGCCAGTGGTCAGTGTCTCCACTTTCCTGTATTGGGCAGTCTTGGTACATGTACAGGGGTGTCCCGTTCAGCATCTGTTGCACCTCACTCCACTGCAAGAAGAGAATCAGACTCAGTGACCAGAGTCGCTGCTCTCAGAGCTCTCAGGTTAATGGACCTCACCGGACCTTCCAGCCCCAGGACAGTAGTAGGTTAAGTGTTTCAAGCTGGGGTGTTATTTGGACTTGGGGCAGATAAGATAGCAACCCCTTAGGATCCTAGCCAGCCCTGGTTGGTCCCTTAATTTCATCTGCTTCAAATACAAGAGTATAGGTAGGAATTTTGACCTACTTCGTCAGAACTGTTAGGTAAAGGCAATGCTCATTCAAAAGCCATCTTCTGGTTTGTTTAGAGCCTTATTTTTCAAATTGTAAAGCCTCTGCTCTTGGAGGACAGGGACAAGCAAAGAACTGTTTATATGAGTATCTCACCCTCTCCAATATTCCTTCCACTTATAGCCACCACCAAAGTCTCAACAGTTAGCTGGACTCCCAGGTACCATCTAGTCTACTCCTTGACTTCTTTTTTTTTCCACTTTGAAAGAATTTTTTAAATTTAGTAATCATAATGGCTGGTATTATCATAACTTGCCACAGGCCACTGATATAGAGCCAGTGTGGAGTGACTTGTCCAATATCTGAGGCAGAGTTGGAGGACAAAGGCAGGTACTCCAGGTATAGAATTTATAGTCTTAAACCTCACATATCTAGCAGGTTCAGGATTTGACTAACAAAGGTTAGGTCTCCCCATCTTTCCACCTTTATTCTTAATGGGTTGAAATAAAGCTGTCTAGACCACTTCCAAAGCCTCCTGAGAAATAGTCTAAATGGTTCTGCCTTGTTAGAATAAATGTCATACAAGGGCTATTTTGTAATCTCCTTTGTTATAACAAATAATGCCCTGGAACTAGGCCTATAGAAAACATACAGGCCCATCTCTTGTTGCAGTATATAAACAGCATCCGAGCATATGGATGCACCATAAGCCTTAGCCATTCACCTGTTGTTGGGTAATTAGTTTCTAGCTTTTTTCCCCTTTCATTTTACTCTAGGAAAGCAGACTGATGAATATGAGATTCCCAAAAAATTGCTGAATCAATAGACAGATCTCAAATTTAATAAGATGTTGGTAAATTGGCCTCCAAAGGTTTTTATCAGTTTACACTTCAGCAGCAACTGCAAGAGAGTTCATTTTCTAAAAAGCTTATCGTAAGAGATATTAATGTTTTTTTTTTTTTGTATTTTGTAAGTTCCATGGCCAAGGCAGCCTCGTTGCCCTCCCAGTCACATTTCCCTGAAGGAGGAGGTTGTATGTTTCTTTTGTTCATCGGCTATGTATATGTTTATCGACTTCTGTTATCCACTTGGGTGAGTTTTTAAAAAATATAGTGTAAATATTAACCATTTGCTTGATATGTATGCTTCAAATATTCTCAGCCATGCCACATTTTTGCTAATGGCATCTTTTATGTTAAAACACATTTTTATTTTTTGCATAATAACATTAGTTTTGGGCTGTGTGTTTTGGCTGAGATCATAGAATTCTTTTTATCTTTTGGCTTGAAAATTTTGTTGGTTTTTTGGGGGGTTTAAACTTTATTTTTACTAGAATTTTTTTTTTTATGTGCTCATAGAACAAGGAGAAGAGTTCCTACCTTCATTCTGTCACAAAACTTAGAGACATCCAGCTGGCAGTATGGTGACCAGTCAGTTCTTTTAGGGGTCAGTACACACCCCCAGCTATATTATGTGACATTGTTTGAGATGATCACTAGGAAAATACTACAGATACAGGATTAGCTCATACAAGCTGCCCTTTGGTAAAAGAAACTTACATCTTTGGAAGGGATTGAAATTAGTGAGCTAACACTGCCAGGAAGAAGGCTGCCCACTGAAAACTTCTTTAACCCCAGAGACTTTTCAACTGGGCACAGCAGGGCAGCCTTTGTTCATTTCACACTTGGGCCCGTCACCACCTCCCGCCCCCCACTCCTTTGCAAAGCTCAGGGTAATACACAAGCTGCAACCCTCTGAACTTTCCTGGAACTTTTCATCCTGTGTGTGAATGAAGGTAATTAAAATACTGTTTCTCCTGTTCATTCATCATCTG
This sequence comes from Rhabdomys pumilio, assembly GCA_030674055.1. NCBI lineage: Eukaryota > Metazoa > Chordata > Mammalia > Rodentia > Muridae > Rhabdomys > Rhabdomys pumilio. The sequence continues at coordinate 48,340,104 of JANHMN010000016.1, forward strand.
TTGTCACTTTCACAGGCTCGCTTAGGGGGAGGGTAGGAAGTATTTCTGTCATCTACATGAGAGTATCGTACATGTGGATTCTGTGTTTGGACTTTCTACTCTGTTCCACTGGCTTGGGTTTCTTGTCATCATTCCAGGTTTTAATTACTTGTTGATGTTCTGATTATCTGTTGCTGGGACAGATACCGGACTTCATCTTTCTCTGAAGTAAAATGGCCCACAGATTTCATAAAATAGTTTACTGGTATTTGAGATCCCGTCCCATAACTTGATGGAGACTGAAGTCCTAAGAAAGTTGACTCTGATATTTTATTCCACTCCAGTGAGTGAGCCTTCATGACTTAAAAAAAAAAAATTTCACTAATTAAGAACTGGTGGGCGGGGCCATTTGAAGCACATAATTCGGTATTATGTCACAGAGTTCAGAGATCAAGAGGGGTGTCCAAAGGCCACAAAGCTGGACAGAAAGGACACCTGGAGTCTACTGAGGGGAAACTTTGCTGGGATCATAGGGCCCAGGCAGGTGGACAGGGTGGTGGCAGTACTGTGCTGCAGACCAGTAAGTAGCCAGACTGCCAAGGCTGCAGCTGGAGCCTAGAGAAACAGATGCTCCCAGCTGTAAGTGCCTCTTCCAGTTCCAGCAGTGACAGATGGGGACAATTCTGGGGCCAGGAACAGCACTAAGGATCCTTTCACTTGACACTCAGGAGCTGTTGGTTGCTACATGGGTGAATTCTGGGAGCTTGGTTCCAAGGACTTAATCTGTTTTAGAAAGAGGGAAGGGACATGAAAGAGAGTGGGTGTACAGTTGCTCGTGTGCTACCCTTGCTAGCATTGGACGTGAAAGGGGCCTTGCTTCCACTGGGGCTCAACTGGGGACGAGTTATTTGGGTGGGGCTGGTGGAGCTTAAGGAAGAGCCAGTGGGAACCAACAGATGGTTCTGTTGCCTTCCTTGTGGGTGATTAGCTGGTTTATGAGATGAGGCACCTATTAAAGCTGGCTTAATCCGGGATTTTCCAAATGGCCCCTCCTGGAGGATATATTATGGTTTAGTCTATTAACGCTAATTATAGGCCACTCTGTGGAAGAGCTCAAAGGGGAGCCTCGACCCTACAGTCCAAGAGAGAAAGAAGGCAATAACCCTAATCCCAGCAACAGCAGCAACAGGTCTTGAGTATTGGAGTAAGGGTGGAAGCCAGAGAACAGATCCAGGACCAGTAAGTCTCCAACCCCAGGCACCGTTCTGTGGTTCTAAGTCCCAATCTACTGGGTTGCAGCAAGGGTGTCTCTGAACTTTGGGTCTGAATACAGTCTCTATGACACACTAACTGTCTACCTCTGCTCACTGAGTCTCAATGACACCTAAGGAAGTTAGTGACTTGGAGCTGGTTCTTCCTTTCTCAAACAGCTGAAATACATGGTGTTTGTGGAGCCTGCCTGGGAGGGATGGAGAGTGCGCAGGGGCCACGGAGAGGAGCAGCTTTTAAGTTTGAGGGAGTCAACATACTTTTGAAGACTTTGATGAAAGTTTTGGCTCTCTCCTTCAGAAAAAAAAAAATCCATACATCATTTACACTTTTATGGAGCTCTCTAATGTTCTGAAATCCATCCACATAACTCCGCTGTAATGAAGAGCTGAGACTGGAGGATACTTTCCAGGTGTCTCAGTACTCATCCAGCCTTCCTTAGCGTTGGCATGTTCTCCCTAGGAGATGAGAGCTCAGGCCCCACTATGGTAGGAGGATGAAGGAGTGCAGAGTGAAGTTTGACACCCCCCCAGCTCCCCAGGAGTACCGTTCAGGAGGCTCTGACTCAGCTTCCCCTCCCCCCCTTGAGGAGACACTTCCAGTTTTTCCTGCTCTTTTCTGTTCCTCCACCCACCTCTCCACCCCGTTTCCCACTGGCCTTCAGACTTGAACTTTCCCAGATCCTTCAGACACTTACCCCAGTCTCTGGGGGATCCAGAAGCCAGCCCAACTCTCCTTGTGCTGTGCTTGTATCCATCAGAGTGACTGAATCGGGGAGAAAAGAAGGATGTCACCCCTGGGGAGGAGGGCCCAACTCCCTACATTGGGTATTCTGGAACTCGCCAGTTCGAGGCTGCCACAGTGTGACAGCCTGAGGAAGAGAAGGGCAGAGTGGGGCAAGGGTTGGGGGACTGGAGCCTGAACCAGAGTCAGGACAGCAAGCGTTGGAAGAGTAACCCCAGACATGGCACCAATGGACCCCGGGAGAACATCTGCAAGGATGCCATGGGCAGACATCAGGGTAGCTAAGCTTTTGTAGTTCTGAGTGGGACCTGGCAGAGGGATCCTGCTGGATTTTGATTCCAGTTGTCAGTGGCCTGCTCTGGTAGGTGAGGGTAGAGAAGGTGGGGCGCTAGGCAAAGCTATGATTTTAGGAAGTGGGAGGGGCATGGACAGAGGGTGTGCAAAACTTGAGGTGTAAGGTTGGACCCCTACACCTGGCAGTCCCGTAAGTTCTAACCCTTCCATCCTTGGAGGATTAGCTGTGTTCCGGTTAGGCTGGCAGAAGGAGGCTTTCCGCCTCAGACTTCTGAGGGCTGCAAAGTCAGGGGTGGGCACATGAAGGGTCCCATGATGCTGCAGTTGGAGCGCAGCTTCCTGGCTGTGGTCAGGAACTCCCTCTCCACCCGCAGCAAATAGTGCTGGCCAACAGGGTAGGGGTGACTGATCCCGTGGGCAGGAGTCTGGGGTTAAAGACCAAAGATTGGCCTGGCCAATCGATCTCCCCGCTACTGGGGAGAAGCCAGGGAGTAGTGGGGCGCGGGGGAAAAAGGGCCTCCTCAGGAATGCCGGCTCTTGCAGGCTGCTGCCCGTCAGCCGGGAAAGGGAGAGGGCGGGGGTCGGTACCTTCCTCGGCGCGCGTCCCCGGGGATAGCGGGGCGCAGAGCAGCAGCAGCAATGCGAGCCCCAGGGGCCAGCGCCGTTCCATGGCGCCGGCCGGGACCTGGGACCACGGCCCCTACGGCTGGGCCAGGTCGCAAGGGACTGGGCGATCCAGGCCGGCACTGCAGGGGCGGAGGGCGGGGCCAGATGATGGGCGGGGCCTCAGCTTCACCTGGTTCACCTTCTTAAAGGGACAGTGGGACAGGAAGGAAACTTGTTAGACAGGTAATAAACTTTAAAACCTGGAGGCGTCTTGGTCTGAATGAGACTGAGGGCGCCGCCTAGTGGGTGTTGCTAGGAGTTGACTAGACATTCTTAAGCATATCCTAAACCCAACCCAGTTTTGATCCAGCTTTCAACCGACTTCGGCTTGTCTTGAAAGAGATCTCCGTTTTACTCCTTTTCTTCTCTGTGGACTCGAGCCTTGTCATGCTCACTTGGAAATCTAGGAGTGGGAGACACTCCTTCATCCTTTTCGGCTTCGATGACAACCATGCAAATTGGTACAATCCTTAGCAAAGTCAGGAGGAGTCTTCAGAAAGAAGCTGGCGTGGCCAGGGTGTTTAGTGGCAGAGAAGGATTGAGATTGAGAAAGGCCTGCAGGCAGGGAGCCTCAAGGTGCGCTCAGGGAGTGGTACATAGACCAGTTTGACTGCTGGGGTACAGCATTTGTCTTGGGAGCCAGGGCAGAAAGACAGGTGCGGACCAGAGCCAGGAAGGTTTTGGTAAACAAGAGGAGGAGTTTGAACCTTGCCATATACCCACAGAGCAGACACGGAGATCTGGGGAGCATTCCCAGTATAGTTTTAGTGAAGAAAGGAGCTTGCTACTTAACGCAGCCTTAGTGGTGGCATCTCTGGGCTCTCTCTTTGGGATTGCTTCCCATCCTATTTAATAGATGTCTGTTCAACGTTCACTATGCATGTGCTTTAAGCTAAGAGACAGTACAGTCCTTATCCTAAACAAACTACTTGACTGAAGAGGGCTAGGGGTAGGGGTAGCTGACATCAGCACACAGATGACTATAAGGTAAACAGGACTGAACCCCAAAGATGTGAAAACAGGCTGACAGTGTGAGCTATGCAGTCACTTATGGCTCCAGTCCCTGGAGCCCCTCTTTTTCATCCTTTTCTGGTTTCATCCCATTAATGTGACTCACACATATTTTTTTTTCATCATTTAAATTGTTGCATATTTTTGTCATTGTACTGGAAGGGAAGTGGTAGATCATAGATACTATTAGAATTAATGCCTCTTTTCATTTTTTAAAAATATAAGTATTGCTAGATAAATATGGTCCCTAATTTCTTGGCCCAGCCTACTCTTGTTGACATAAATAAGTAAATGCAATAGTCATTAGAAAAACTAATGGAAAGAACTAAATGTTGACTGGAACTCTCCTTCCCCCACTCTGTAAAATGCCCCAAGTCAATCATCACCGACTACTTTTTGTAGTTCCTCTCAAAATTCTCTCCATGTCTCCATACCATTTTATAGTCTTCCCCTCCCCCACTTCTCTACACAGATATGTATTTAAATTGTGGGCAGCGGGTAAGGGACCGAGGACATGTACTACTTTGCACTAGGGATATCTTTTCCTCATGTTCAGCGTCTGGCAAGGAGAAGGCCCATGCCTGCTCTTTCCAGGCAGAACTTTGTGATTTCAGAGGGGAGGAATGGATGAAGGGTACACAGCCAACAGAAGGGGGGATGGAGCAGTATTGGACAGTCAATGCTAGGAACTAAGCCAGACCCTGGTGAGGTAATGCATGTGCTGGTTCGTGGGGTTTGTTAAAGTTAGAAGACCCTTGGGACTCAAGGGGATGAGGGAATTATGTCATGCGATGGAAGCTGGAGTGTTGCGCTCTGGAAGGGAGCGTTGCTTTTGTTTTAGGGTAAATTATCTATCCTGGTGTGCATTGTTTGTTTTTTGTTTTGTCAACTTGACACAAGCTATAGTTATCTGGGAACAGACAAACTCAGTTGAAATATTGCTTCCGTCAGATTGGCCTGTGGGCAAGTCTGTGGGGGTATTGTCTAGATTAATGACTAGTGTAGAAGGACCCAGTCCACTGTGTGCGGTGCCATTCCTGGGCAGGTGGTCCTAGGGAGTATAAGAAAGCAAACTGAGTAAACCTTGGGATGCAAGCTAGGAAGCCATGTACCTTTATGATCTCTGCTTTAGTTCTTATCCCAGGTTCCTTCTTGATGACATCCCTTCATCCAGTCCATAAGCTGAAATAAATCCTTTCTTCCTCAAGCCTCATACATGTGGGACCTGAGTTTTTTTCACCTTCATTCAGGGTTATCTTAATGTGACATTTCTTTCTGATTCGAGTTACATACAAGAGGCGCTTTTAGTTGTGGACTCTGCCTTTAGCTAGCAGTATGAACCTGAGATATTTAACACTCTCTGGGCTTCAGTTATACTTAAGCAGCATTATATCTCAAGCTATTTCCAGGGCCTTTCCTGGCCAATGGAAAGACATCAGGACTCTGAGTCAGAAAACTTAGGCCAGTTCCCTTAATTGTTCTGTGCTTTGGTTTCCTTGCCTATAAAATGAGATTAATCAAGCCCATCTCAGAAATGAGGAAAGACAATCAGATGGGAGAAAGCCCTTCCTTATCTGATATACCCTGAGCGAATGTTAATTTTCTAGAAGAACAGTGAGGTCCGAGGCGGCTTGTGATGCTCTCCCATGGGCCTCTTAGCTTACTCTTGAGCTCAACAACTGTTGTGAATGACCTATCACTCTTTTTGTCCTTTTAAAATTAACTTTATTGAGGATGGACATGAGATAAACTGCACCCATTCTGAGCATCCAGTTCAGTGGGCTCTGACAAACGCATATGCCCTCATTACGGCCATGTCAACTCACATTACCTAGAAATCTTTCCTTGTGCCGTTTTGAACAACCCCACTTCTGGCCCCAGGCATCTGTCAACATAGATAGTGTGTCCTTTTCCAGAATTTCATTAGTCTCCGGGGTCTGGCTTTTCCTCTTTAGCAGGATGTTACCAAAATCCCTCTCTGTTGCACATGTGTTGATTGTTGGTACTTGTTGCTAAGCATTACCCTCTGTGTGGATGTCCTAAGATATTACTTAACAATTTTAAGTGGAAACTGAAAACTCCTTCTCCATTCTGCTTCCCTAGCAGCCTGGGCCTCTGATCTGATCTCGGACTCTGCTCCTCCCTAGTTGAAGCTGTCTGACTTCATCCTTACCCAGCAGTCAGGAAGGAGAGCTGCAGTCTTTGCAGCTGGGGCTTCCCCTGAACTCTTGCTCATTCCTGTAACCCTGAACTTCACACTGCTTTGGTTATACTGTCCCCTAGTCTTTCCCTGACTGGTTCCTTTCTGACCCAGGATAAGGTTAAATTACACCCAGCTTAGATCAAGGCCTTGTACATCCATAAAGCTCTGGTTAAAATGCAACTTAGATCCCTCGAAGGGTGGCCCATAAGGCTGCTAGTGACCACGCTGAAAGCATTAGTACAAATTAACTTATCAGATCAGTGTTAGGTCTCCTAACAAGGGCTCATGTAGATGAGACCAGAACGGTTTTGCTAGTTACAAGGGGCCGGCCCACACTCGCAGAAGCAAGATTTAGGAGATTGTGTGGGCTGTGGGAAGGAAACCTAGCTCATAGCTGTGCAGCGTTGGAGTGGATTCTGTACATCTTTGATCATAGCCTGGTCTGGTCCTTCCCTTCCCTTCTCAGCTGTGTGCTTACCTATCTCCCCTCTGATCCTGGTTTATTATCAGGCACAGGGGCGGAGATAATAATAGTTACCGTTTATTACAGCACCTACGCATGCTGCTGGGCATTTTACATATATTATGTCTCTTCTCACACCAGCCCTTTGAGCAGTGTATTATTAGTCCATTTTATAGATGGAAAAATCCACGGCACAGACAGGAGAAGTCACTTGTTAAAGTCACTCAATTGTAGAACCAGGATTGAACTCAGTTCTGTAGGACCCTTCGGCTAGCGTCCCTAACTCATGCTTTTCAGAAGCAAAGATGTCAGGGTCACTCCTTTGGCTCACTCCTCCCACTGCTGTGCACTCAAACTAACCTGTATCATAATGTAAAGTCTAACCAAATAGGTTTTTCCTGATTTTGCATTTTATAAAATGGCGTCACCTGGAATGAACTTTTTGGCATTTGAGGTCTTTGGTTCATATTACAGGTGTGAGATTTAGTCATGTGGTTTCATGTTGATTTCTTCTCCAAGTGTATGATTCACTCTTATTCATTGTATGAAGAACGTCTTATTTTTAAAGGCCTCTTGCTCTATGGTTAAGTGTTATACACTTGAATTGCTACATTGGGTGACTCCCATTGTTTATCCTGCTTGTCTGTGTGCCTTCTAAGCAGGCTTAATCCCACTGAGAGGAACTTCCATTAAGGTTTGGCTAACTTTACAGTCATTGATTGATTAACATATACTGAGGCAGCCTGTGGCCATTCTCTTCACCTCAGATGTTTTTCTCTTGATCCATACCACTTTGCTAGGAGGGGGACACTCAAATTGTTCAGGTACCTGAGTCTTCATATCAGAACCAGGTCTGTTCTGAGATAGCGACAGTGTGGAGTTTCTCTGAGGTGTCTTGGAAGGTTTTAGTACTGTTATGTAATAGCTTGTTTGATATTATGCAAACCACATGATTCCCTAACCTCAGCTTTGCTGGTATACAAAATGAGAGGGATGGTGATGTGAATACGGTTCCCCCCAAAACTTTATGTATTGGGAATTTAATCCCCCGTTCATATACATGGATTAGATGCCATCACCAGGGTAGGTATTATGAAGGCTTTATACAATAGAGAAGATGCTCAAGTCTTTACCCTGACTCCGTCATGTCCTGTTGTGATACAATCATAAGGTCCTTAGCACATGCCTTTTGCTAAGATACTCACTCTATACTTTTGACTTCTCCAGCTCCAGAACCTAAATCAACTTCTCTTCTTCACAGACCACTCAGTCTCAGGTGTTTTGTTACAGTAACAGGTAAAAGGAGGAGGAGGAGGAGGAGGAGCAGACGGAGAAGAAGAAAAAGAAGCTATGAAAGGTGGCAATAATATTGGCCATAGAAAAGGCAAAGAAAATATGATGAAGTATGGGAATGGAAGCTCCTGTAATCAGTATGTGACTTGAAGATACAGGCACTTCATATGGATGTCCAGGTACATTTGTAAAGAAGGTTTGAGATGATCAATGACGAAGTCTGCTGAAACAAAGAAGGACACTGATTAAAATTAGTCTCTAGGTAAAACAGGATGTTTGGTTGAAGCTCATCTCAAGATGAGAACAGACAAAGCTAAAAATAAAAGAGAAACTAAGAGAAACCACTCAATCCACCTATGTCAAGAAGCATTAGGCGAATAGTACCTACCATATTGACACTTCCAGTATATATTGTGTTTAGTTACGCTGTAAGCTCCCTGTATATCTCTAAAGTTCTATTAAAGTTCTCAAAAGCATTCTATTTTTCCTAGGAGCAAAAAGAAGAGTGGAGAAGCTGTGAGCCAGTGTTGCTTGCTTAGCCTGGGTGATATGGAAGAGGAATCTCAGGCTGGAGAATGAGTATGAGAAGCCACAAAAAGGAGGTGGGCTGATTCTGAGGCTGCTGGAAGGGGAGGGGGAGGGGCGCACTGTGTGGGAATTAGCTTGGATCTCTGGCCCACACCCAAGTGTGTATTTGTATGAGAGGAGCCTTTACCTAAATACCGTCGTATCCCCGTTCTTATCAGATCTCACAGCAAAGTTAAAAACATCGCTGCACAGCCACTTTAATATTTCAGTTCATCTGTGCATCATCGGAGTGTGAGAGTGGACAAGTCAGTACTGTGAGGAAGCTATGATTCAGAATCCTTGTGGTAATCCTTGTGTACGTCTTCTGAGAAACCCTGACTGCCTACCCTGTCTTGTTTGCATGACAGCCTGAGAAGACAGCAATGCCAACCTGAAGACTTAATGTGTGGTTTTTAGTAACACCCAGGCAGGTAGATGGGTGGGGGTAGATGGGTGGGAGGAAAAGGAAGAGAGTACATGTCTTAGTGAACCCAGGCATGTTAAAAATTTAATAAGGGCAGGCCGAGGCAGGTGCTGAACACAATCCCCCAAGAACACAGTGAGATCTTGGTAGTTGTCAAAAGTTTACTGGTTAAATCTTGGGAGAGGAAAGGAAAATGGCAAACCGAGCATGGTTTAAAGTTGATTTTTAGTTTTGCAAGCATGGGAGGGGAGAGAGCTAAAATAAACTGCCAACTATGTCCTCCAGACTAGCAGAGTTTACTTCTAGAATGTGTTGCCAGTCTAGGCTGGAATCTCTAGGGAATTCACTTTCACAGAGAGCCAGGAAGAAAATTGGCATAAACCCACTCTTGTTTTAAAAAAAAAAACCTCTTGTTTAAAGGTTCCTTGGCTTTAAAATCTTTTTATTTTTTTTATTTTTGTCAAAGACATACTTCCAGCACTCGGGAGGCGGAGGCAGGTAGAACCCCAAGTTCAGGGCCAGCCTTGTCTTACACAGTGAATTCCAGGACAGCCAAGGTTACACAGGAAAAAACCCTGTCTGAAAAAACAAAACCAACCCCCCATCCCCAAATTGAAAAGTACTTAGTAGTGTAAGACTTTTTAGTTGAGCATAGATTGAATTTATTTCAAATTTTGATCTGAAAAAGTTTTTATCAAATAGTTCTAATAGATAACTTAGAATTTTTTCTTAGTTACCTTTCTTTTGCTGTGATATGAGTAAGGCAACTTATAGAAGAATCTGGAGTTGAAGTTCCAGAAGGTTGGAATCCATCAGGGCAGATCACAGCCAGCAAGGAGCAGGCGGCTGGGGCAGCAGCTGGGAGCTCACATCTTGGACACCAAACAGGAAGCAGAGGGTGAACTGGAAACGGTGCGAATCTTTTGAAATCTCAAGTCTGCTCCTGCCTGACATCCTTCCTCAGGCTGCACTGCCTAATCCTTCCCACATAGCCACCCACTGAGGAGCATGTCTTCAAATGCCTGAGACTTATGAGGGAGATCTCATTCAAACCATCACAAATTTCTTCTAGTTCCCTTAGAAAGATATTATTACTGTAAGTTACTGTTATAGGTACTATGTATTATAAACACATCTTTTATACTATTACAGATGCATTTTACATTATATATTTCAAATACTATTATAAAGTTACTACTATACATTACATATTACACATACATATTACACATATTCTATATACAGTTTTAAAGTTGCTATTCTATAGACACACTTATGCATACACATTTGCACATAAAGACAATAACAACTGCCTGTGAGAAACCAATGTACACCTTTCTAAATCTAGCCCTGAGCTACCGAGTTCCCCCTCACTCCCAAAACCAAGTCCTACAGTCTGAGAGCCACCTAGTGATCAAGGTTGGTAACTGCATCTGCTTTTTAGCATTCCGGTATTCCAGCCAGTGAAATTTGTTTTCAAAACTCATAGAATACCAGGTAAACACTTTCAATGAACCGTTTCAGTGATATGACTTTCATCTATTATCATGATTATACAGATGGGTAGGCTGTGAGGCAGAAAGATTTCCTGATTTCATCATCTAAATAAGAACGGCCTTCCAACCAGGCCAGGAAGGAAAGGAGTTTTCCACGGCTATAACTCTTGAACTCGTGTCTTCAAATATAACAAAAAGCAGAGAGCAAGTGGTTGAGGAAGTGCCTGCTGAGATAAAAGGACAGCCATTGTTAGCTGTCTGTGCTCCTTTTACAGCAGGAGAGAGGGATTTAGGAGGTTGGAGTATTCTCATGCTAACTAACCTCTGCCTGGCCATCAAATTACAAAAAATGTAGCGTTCTTCCCCACCCACCCCCACTTCCTTCTCTTTCTTACTTATTTCCGTTCCTTCTTACTCACTCCTTTTTCTTTTTTAATTCCCTCTCTTCCCTCCTTGTTTGGAATTCGTGTATAATATAGTAAAAGGAAGGCCTGAAGTCCGGAAGTCCTAGGTGATTAATTTAGTTTTGGTTGTTGACTTTTAAAGTTACCTAGGGTTGGCGGGAAAGGCATAAGACCCCGAATTAACCTCCCTGAGTCTGAGAGACTTTCTCAGACAGATTCCTTAGATCCTGCTACCTCTGTTGAATGGCTGCATTCATATGAAAGGCAACTTGTTAGGGACAGAAAGAGGACCAAAGGAGTGTGGGAAGCCTGTTGGCAGGATACATATGGAAAAGGTGATTTTTATGGTCACCCTGGCAGTGTGACTTCAGTTTGAGCCCATTCATTCAACAGAAACTCACTGAACGCCTCTGGTAGACTGGACACTGTTGTATGTGTTGGAGGCACAGTGGCAAACAGGAAAATAGAAATCCATGCACATCTGGCCTCACTGCTTGTGTGTTCTGAGGAGAAGATACATAGTACCCTAACAAGTAGCAGAACACATTTTTCATCTGGTAAGAAATACTAGGAGACAGTTAAAACAGGTGAAAGGAAAATTTGGATTATTGGAGAGGGTGTCTATGATGTAGACAAGAGTGGGACTTGACGAGAGTGTCAAAGAGTGGGAACAAGCACTGTCTGCTATCAGAGGAAGAACAATTGCTGAGGGCTAGGCAAGAAGCTGGGACACCTGAGGAGCTCCGTGGCCTAAGCAGACCTGGAAAGGAGGATCCTTGAAGTGGGGCATGCTGGGACTGGAGACAAGTCAGTTGAATGCAGACACTACTTCAGGCCTGGGCAGGCAAGCTTGATAAGTGCACACCGGGAGGGAGAGTGGCATCAGCCCAAGAACTGGTGTGCAGTGTGGTGTGGTGGGCTAGGCTGAGGTCAGTAAGGAGAAGGGGAAGTAAACCCAACCATGTGGGCTGGAGCTGGCCTCCGGGATTGGCTTGTGGAGTCAGAACATTTTACTCTTTATATCAGAATCAGCAATGATTCTGTACACGGAAGCCGTTTGTTTAGATGTATGTTCTTAGCTTTAGTGTCTGAATCAAGGAAGAGGAGGCAGAGAGCAGAGGCTGGCCAGAGTAAATAGTCTGGGGAAGAAATAACAATGGCTCATATTTGGATTGTTGGGGAAGTGTGACATTCACTTACAGACTCATAGGACGCGTTTGCTGGTTAGAAGTGGAGGTGAGGGATGTTAACAATTTCCTAGCATCATGCTGATGATTGTGGTGTTTATTTTTTTAAAATGCATCTGAATATGAAAGTAAGAAAGTTGGAATGACTTTCTTCTCCCCACCTCCCTAGGAAAACACTTTAAAAACAAGAGAGAGTAGAGATGGAGAGATGGCTCATTGGTTAAGAGGATTACTCACTGCTCTTGCAGGGACCTGAGTTTGGTCCCCAGAACTCACAAGGCAGCTCACAAACCATCTCTAACTCCAATTCTATGGGGTTTTATTTCCCTTCTGATCGCTGCGGCTTTGTTCCCACACACCACACTCAAGACACTTAGACTAAAATCATAAACACAATGATGATGAGCTTTGTTGTCCAAGCAGGGCACAACACTGAGGGACAGTTTTGAGAAATGGATTAGACTAGGGAGTCAGGATAAGTGGACCTTCTAGAAAGACCTGAAAGCCGGTAGTTGAGAAAAGACAACTATGGCCTTAAATGTCTCTAGGAGCAGAGCATTGGGAGAGTCTTAAAAGATATATTGAAAGACCCCCGAGGGGACCCTATCTCAAGTCTGGACCAGCGCTCACCCACGGACACACGAGAGACCTCCTTGATGCATTTGCATAAGGTAGTTTAATAGCAAGGGCCTTTGGGTTGAAACCCGTCCCACGCAGGAGACAAAGGATTTCGACCCCAAACCCCAGAGGCGGGAGCTATTTATGGGTAGGTGTAGGGAAAGGCGGGAAAGTTTGGTGCGGTTACACATGATTGGTTATTTCAAATATCAGCAACTTGCAGAGGCGGCAGGATGGCTAGTTAGGACTTGTCTGGGCATGCCTTTTTATTTTTCTTTGTGGCCAGGAATCTGTCTTCCTGCTTTGGGCCTACCCCACCCACAGGTGGATTTTCTTCCCTGAGGCTTGAGGAATGTATAGGGCAGTGAAGGCCCGAAATCCTACATTCAGTTCCGCCTTCCTGGAACTAATGAGCCTGTATATATTTTATAAAATGGTCTTTATAATTTTTCACTCTACAATATGTAGGTTTGCAGGGTGGTATAGATTGAGAAGCAGCTTTCTGTTTCCCCAGAGTTTTTATTCAACGGCGCAGTTAAGTTTTCCTTTAAGGACTGGTTTGAAAGAGCAGTGTGACCCCAGGTTGTTATCTGGTAGGAGGACTGAGCTAGGAGAAAGTTCAGCCAAACTCTGACATTTTCCCCTTTTCCTTTTCTCCGTTGACTGTGTCTCAGGACTGCTGGCTGCTCTTCCAGCCTCGTGTTTTGCCCTGTGCTTCTGATCTGTGATTTGAGTTTTGAATCCTCCAGCACTGGCTGGAATGGAAGTGAACGGTACTGTCTGCAGGCTTCTCTGCATCTTTCTGGTGCTCTCCCTTGGTACCAGCCTTACCATTGACCTCCCTGTGGATCTAGGCCTCTGCCAAAAGGTTACATTTGCGCAGGTAAGGCACTTAAGTCTACCCAGTTCTTTACTTGCCTTTTATCTTCTGATTAGAACTGAATTTTGCCTTCTTTTATTACCTTTGCAGCTTGAAATACATCCCATGCTGGCTTTGTGCAACTTTGAGAACTAAAAACAAATTGAAACAATTTAAAAATCAATCCCTCCTGGAAAAATGACAACCTTGTTATTATCGTCACTCTTTTAATTTGTCACAACTCTTTACAAAGCACCCAGTTGTAGCAGGCTTGTAAGGACAGCATCATCATCATCATCATCATCATCATCATCATCAGCAGCAGCAGCAGCAGCAGCAGCAGCAGCAGCAACAACAAAACAAAAATGACAAGAACAAAAAAACCAAGCATATGTCTTGTATGGTGTGTGTGTGTGTGTGTGTGTGTGTGTGTGTGTGTGTGTGTGTGTCTGGGCTCTTTTGGTCCTTGAAAAGTTGAGATTATAATACCAAGATCCATGAACATTCACTTACAATCAAAGCAACCAAATGTCCCAGATGTATTGGTCAGCCCTACGATTTTTAGCCTTTGATCTTTATCCATTACTAGCTGTGAGTCTGTGGGCAAACCCTTTGCGTTCTCTTAGCTGTGGATGGAAGACCTTACCTGAACTCTGGGGCAGAACTTCGTGTTCTACTATGAAGGTTCTTTAACATTAAGATCACTAGTTAGAGAATACTAACTGCTTGGCTCCCAGAAACAACTGGTGATCCATCACAATTTCAGAAGAATCTCATTTTCTCATAGAAAATTTCTGGGACAAGGCAATGTGACAGAAAGGAGGTCCTGAGACAGCCTCTAAAGTGCATGCTGCTGTGTGGGGAGGCTAGAAAAGGAGTTACATCTTCATCCTCTACCAGGCCCTGACCCGGAGCACAGATAGCTCTTTAACCAGACATTTCTGCACCATAGTCACCCTGATTCACTCTACGTTCATTGCAGTTTGACCTTCCACGAAGTCACAATTCCCTCGTTTGCTCATCTGACGGATGATGAAAACTCAGCAAAAGCCATGTAATAGGCTCAAGGTTCTACATCTAGTCAAAACAAAGGGGACCTTCTGAACTGAGAACTCTGAACGTCGGTTGCTGTGTTTGGCTCTTGCTTGTCTGTGTGGACAATAGGGATGGGATTTTTGGGAGTATCTTGGTAGGGCTGACCAGGTTCTTTGGGATCCATGGATTGTGAGTGTTCACAAAATAAGGAAATGGTAAAGATCACGGGCTGTCAGGAAATGAGCATTCAGGCCTGGAGAAAATGAAGGTAGCTAAGTAACATGGGCTGCTGGTCTTCCCATTGAATCACTAGCAGGGTGTGATGCTCATTTAAGGTGCCTCCTGGTTCTGGAGAGGTGGCTCAGCAGTTAACAGTACTTGTTGCTATTGCAGATAGGTTCTGTCCTAAAGACCCACATGGTCACACACAATCATCCACAGCTCCAGTTCCAGGGCATTTGACATCCTCTTCTAAACTTCCCGGACCTCAGACACACACACACACACACACACACACACACACACACACACACACGTGCAAAATGTTCATACACACAAAATACATGTAAAAAGAGTGAAAAATGACAGAATCACATGAGTTCCGATAGTTCCTATGGGTTCAAACTGCAATGTGTATGCAGTTTTCAGGAGAATTCTGACTCAGATGAGTTCAGCAAGAGCTCTCCCTAGTCATCTCAGAGCCCCAAAACAGTTATAGGACATTGTTTCTAGAGCATTCTGTGCTGCTATTAAAGAGTTAGCAAAGACTAGCTAATATACTAATATGGGGAAAGCTATAATACTAGTAGTTGAATGAATAAAGTTATTTCAGAAAAATTGACACCTATACTTGTATACTAATGTAGAAACTATATACACACAAAGGTAGGCGTTTGAATCAGAGCGTTCTTGACAGACTGGAGCAAGAAGGAGCATCCATATCAGAAGCTCAAGGAGCTGTTGCCAATATTAAGGACACCAGGAAAACAAGGACTTACCCTTGGGCAAGGCAGGTTATTCAAATACAGTATGTTTACATCACCCAGTTTGAAGGAAGATGTTTTACACTTAAAAGATCAATTTGTGTGCAGCCCGAGGGACAGATGACAATGGCACTAGACTTTGTGCATCACACCGGCTTTTGTTTGGGTCTCCAATCTGGGACTCTCCCCTCTGGGCTTGCACACCCACATACAGCTGCTCAAGCCTCTCTCACAGCTGTTGTATTCCAGCTGTTACTGTCTATCTCAGCTACTGCTTCCTGCCCTAGATCTCCCCTCCCTCTGCTCCTGCTACTCGCAGGAAGAAGAAGGCCCAGCTACTAGAAAGATGGCCTCCTCATCACCTTTGGATAGCTGATTCTTTAAATGACCACTGAGCCCTGTTTTCCCACAGAAGACAGACTTTAATTTCTTTTGAAGACTTTTTTCCGTTTAGTTTTGTGTATGTTTTTATGGCTGTGCCTGTGTGAGGTTTATATGCATGCAGTGCCTGCAGAGGTCAAAGGGCAAGGGATGTTCTGGAACTGAAGTGACAGGTGTTTGTGAGCCACCTGATGTGGGTGCTGGGAACTGAACCTGGGGCCTCTGCAAGTGCAGTAAGCACTCTTAACCTCCAGGTCACTCTTCATTCCGCAGGAGATGCAATTTATTTTTTTATATGGAATCTTTTTAGATTTATCCATTTTATTTTGTGTGTATGAGTGTTTGGCTTGCATGTATGTATGTGTACCATATGTTTGCAGTACCCAGGAAGTTCAGACCAGGGCATCAGATCCCCTGAAACTGGAGTGATGGATGGTTTTGAGCTGCCATGTAGGTGTTGGCAGTCAAACCCAGGTCCTCCGTAAGAGCAGCTAGTGCTCTTAAACAATGGATCCACCTCTCAAGCCCCTCATTTGCTCATTTGATGGATGAAGACGTTGAAATCAACAGAGGCCAAGTAACTGTCTCCAATATCTACCCACCAGTGCCTCTGCTAGGGGATGGACATGGGCAGGGTCCTCCAAAGGCCCCCATGGTAAGGATTGGTACGTATGGGTAGTGAGTACTAGAAGGTTTGGAAACTTTGGGAGCTGGGCATTAGCAGAAGATTTTTTTGTTTTTTGTTTTTTTTTTGTTTTTGTTTTTGTTTTTTGTTTTTTTGTTTTTCGAGACAGGGTTTCTCTGTGTAGCCCTGGCTGTCCTGGAACTCACTTGGTAGACCAGGCTGGCTTCGAACTCAGAAATCCGCCTGCCTCTGCCTCCCAAGTGCTGGGATTAAAGGCGTGTGCCACCACCGCCAGGCTTTTTTTTTTTTCCCCCAATCAGACTCCGCAAAGGAGCCCGGCGGGACTCGAACCGACATCTAGAGGTGGACGCCCAAGCCGCTCGCTTAGCAGAAGGTTTTAAAGCCACTGCAGTTACATCTTGAGAAGGAATTACAGGACCTAATGAGTCAGTTCTTTCCTGTCTTGACCCTTTTTCCTAGACCCTGTCTTGTTATTTCTGCCCCTATCTGCTACCGCTACCCTAATGAGGTCAGAGCAGCAAGACCTTCTAATGTTGGGTTTTGGAACTCCAAGGCTGTTAGCTAAATTAAGCTTTTTTTTTTTTTTAAATCAAATATGTTACCTTACTTGTCACACAGCCTTTTCCCAAGGAAAATCTTAGGGAATGACTACTGTACTATTATATTAATACAGTATTTTAAAAGTATGATTAAAACCCTCCAAAAAATGTCTTCATTGTAACATGAAAAGTATGAAGAAAATGTGTTTATAGTAACCATTTCGATCACTTGTCATGGGTCCATACAGATGGCATAATAGAACACACCGTTGCTTGCCCCTCTGTACAGGGTTTGGATCCAAATATAGGCAGGTTTAAGGTGTGTGTTGCTAACAAACACTGTGGATAAGTTGTCACCAAGTCTTGACTTTGCTCAGATGATCAAGAACTCCTGGGAAAGATTCAAAGCAAACAAATTTTAAAAACTTCTGAATTTATTTGGTTGTTCTATTCCTGGAAAAATCATTACATCTTAGAGCCGTGCAAAAATTACTTTGTGTTTATATTTAGTGTAGTTAAATTCTTAGCTCAGATATTTTTCACCCACACAGATGTCTGGTGGGAAACTCAATGTCATTGCTGGGGGTGGGGGATTATTGTGTGGGACAGACACATCTTCGCCCCAACCAGTGAGTGAATATCTGTCAGTAGCAACCCTTCCCCCCAACTGATGACCTAGAAACACCTAGATACATTTCCTAAAAAGGTCTTTAAGGAGTTGGTAATTCCCTCATTTAGCAGAAATGCTTTAATAATAACATTTATTGTTTGCCCTGCCCTTAAACTTATGTTTGAAACAAAGCATCAAGTCAGGAAAATCCTCAGGAAAGAGGAGGCATATGCCATCTTAACCAAGGGACCTCATGCTTAAGTCAGAGCATGAGATGTAACTTCTTCAGAGGAAAGTTTCTCTGTTACACTTCCCTTTCTTGTCTCTATGTGACTCCAAAATCTAGTTTCACCTGGAAAAAATCCAGAAGCCTAACAGCCTTTCCTTTTCTTGGGCTCGATCTTTTTGAGTCTGCTCTTCTCTGCATGAGGACACAATCATAATTTCAAAGAGCTCACCCTACACTATTAAGAATGATCCCCTCAGGTATTCCAAGTCATCTTCTATAATTTGATACATGAATTCCTATAGAGAGGTTTAATCCACGTGGGACACCCGTTTGGTGGGTCCATGATGACTTGGATAAATGTCAAGTTCAGAATGGAAACAAGATAGGCAGAAGCTAATGGTTTTTAGGCTGCCTTGTATGAGTAAGTTAACTTGATTGTGCATATTGAAGACCACAGATGGCTGGAGGCATTTCTTGGAGAGACAATACTATTTTGGATGTGTGCCCAAAGCCCATGTATGGGAGCCCTGCTATCTAGTACATTAGCACTGGAAGACAGGACTTTTGAAAAGTGATTAGATCATAAAGGCTCAGTCTTCATGGACAGATTATCGGCATTTCTGCAATAGTGCATTTGCTGTAATGATGGGCTATGTCCCTGTTTGTCTTCTCTTGCCCATCTACTTTCTAAGAGGATAGGGTAAAATCTTTTTCAGATGCTAGCACCACTTCCCTGCATTCTTAACCCCCAGTACTGTTAGACAAACATCTCAGTGCTTTGTAAATTACCCTGTCTCAGACATTCTGATATAGCACAGCAAAGGAACAATGATAGGTGGTAAAATTAGACTTTTTTTTTTCAGAGAGGCTGATAAAAAGGAAAAAGATCAAGGTTCCCAGACAGTAATAAGAAAAAAGAGGAGTCAGAATCCTGGAGTTACAGCTGGCAAGAAGCTTTGAGGATTCATCTTGGGCTTAGGATGTGATGTTGTAAGGGGGGGGCTTTTAGGGTACCACAGATGAAAGAGGAAGCTACTGAGTGTTCTGAAAGGAAGAAGCAGGACTCCACATTATTGAAAAGATGTGGTTAAAAGACTGGAGATTTATTATATGTTAAAACATAACACTCCTTTTTTGTTTAACGTAAGGAAACCATATTGGAGAGATAGCTCACTGGATAAAGGTGTTTGCTGCCAAACCGAATGACCCGAGTTCAATCCCATGTGGTGGAAGGAAAGAACTGACAAGTTGTCTCTGACTTCCATCCATGTGTCTTGGCATTCCTCCATCCCACACATGTACAGACAAAATAAAGCTTTAAAAATCAACAAGAACGTTTTAAAAGTACACTGGTATAGGAACACGGTGGGAGAATTTCCCTTCAGAAAAAGGAAAACCACAGAAAGCATTCTCAGCTTTCTGATTCTTGTTTTGGATCTATAACCTGTGTGTGTGTGTGTGTGTGTGTGTGTGTGTGTGTGTGTGTGTGTGTGATGTCTATTTTGCCAATGACTATCAAGAGCTCAGTGATGGTCAATGCACAACCCTTTATATAGTTATAATATTTAAGACAGGGGTTCACCTATCCTAGGCAGGTCTACAGTTTTCTATATAGCTGAGGATGACCTTGAATGTCTGATTCTCTTTCCACCTTCCAAGTGCTTGGATCATAGGTGCACACTGCCATTCAGATTATTTAGTGCTGGATGTTGAGCTTAGAGCCTCATGCAATCCATAGAAGCATGTTACCAACTGAGTTATAGCTGAAAACGGCCCCTCTACCCCCAATATGTTATTGCATGCTCATGACCTTGTCTCATGTTACTATTATAGTGGTTTGAGGAAGAGGCATCTCAGATTAGAACGAGAAAGCAACAGATACCAAACTGAAGGCAGATCAGACTCTGAACTCCGTGCTCCTTTCTCATAAACCAGCTCTAAGTTAATTTTATTCTAGGACTGTCAAGATGAGCGTTTTTATTTTGCACCTTTCTTTGGAATGGTATGTTATTTTTCTTAGACTGCTTCTAATGTTTGCCTGCTTGGGCGTATTTATTCATTGCCACCTGGTGGTAAATAAGAAATATTATGGGGAACAGGAGAAGAAAGAAGGTGAGAAAACAGTTGTTAGTGACTCAGAATGGCAGTCTCAGTTCAGAAATGTGAAATGGAGTTAGTCACTGAAACATGGCAACAAGATAAAGTCTGTTTGTTTTGGCCAGGATAGGCATTAGGGAATACAGGGAAGCCTTGCACTTGTGGGATGCTCAACTCAGGGCAAAAGTGAAGTTGCAGAACCTTTCTTATATTTTTCTAAGAACAAAACAGAGCCATGGACTAGGTATCTAACAATAAAGAGCAAAAGTGGGTCTACACATGGCACTTTTAAATATGATTACACAAGGAAAAGATGATTGCAAATGAGCTAAACACAATGCCAGCCGTACAGGCTTTCAAAACAGGTTAGTCAATTTGAGATCGAGTTTCTTTTCTAGGCCTACTTAAGTACCTTGTGATTAATTAATTTATTTATTTTTATTTTGTTCTACCCTTATTTTTGTATTTCTGGTAAGATGGAAGGAACTGATCTCACTCACCAGCCCAACTACCTCAGAACACAAAGCTTGTCTACCGTTGGCTCATACAGAACGTACCTGGTGTTGGTGCAGCCACTGGCGGTCTCTCTCTAAGTTGCCCTGTTCAGCCACACACTGGATTCTCTCTTTTTATCTCATACAGAGAAACACAGAGACTGGGATTTTCTGTAATGTAATGACATTACATTTTCTGTAATGTCAGGGAAAGCTGCACTGTGGGGACTTTTTTTTTTT
>JANHMN010000016.1:48360844-48388689 GCA_030674055.1 Rhabdomys pumilio
GTTAGGCTCTATATAAGGGATGGGTTTTCTGTCCTTGGGGCTCTCCACTTCTCGTTGCCTGAAGAAGCTTGTGATCTCGCTCTCAAGATGCATTAAAGCTTCATCTGCAGAAGGATCCTGTGTGTACCGCGTCTTTCCTGCTGGCGGGAGGTAGCGCAGGACACATAAAGAAACAGAGGTGCTCCCTGGCATGCTCAAATACTCACAGCAAGGAGTGGGGCTTGGGTTGAAGCCTGGCTCTTGGCCAGGGGTCTCACTGCCTATCCCATTGGTTTCTAGCTATCTTGGTGAGATGCCATTGTTAAACTCACTGCTAGCCAAATAGCGTCTATATTTTTCTTAGAAATTTCCTGCTTCAGTCTGTGTAACTTCCTCTTCTGCTCTGTTCTGTGATGCTGACTCCTCAACTGATTAGAACTTGGGCTAAGCTCTCTTGGGAGAGGTTTGGATCTGTTTCCGTCTCTCTGTCAAAGGGATGTTCTTACTGTACTTCTTTCATAGGGTTGCTGTAAGAACTAAATATTTTGAAGACGTCTAGAACAATGTCTAGAACCTAACAATCACCTCTCACTCCTCATCGTGGACATGAGCTCCGATGTTCAGTAGGCTGCATGCCCTGTGGTGTGGATTTCATTACCAAGCAGCCCCAGGTGTGCGGTCTTAAGTAGCAGTTTAGAGTGGCATAATTGCCTATGTAAGAGACACCATGTGCAAGGGCCTGATACATTATTCGCACTGATGTTGACAATGGGTAGGGCATAGGAAAGAGAGCAGGCAAATTCACAGGCAGGCAGAGAGAGACTTTGGAAACATAACCTTGGCAATATTTGCATCTATTCTGAAGGGAAGAAACTTTTTTATCCTTCTCAGAGCCTGCATCCTCAACTCTGACTTTACTTCTTTACTTAGAGCTCTTGGAGAGACAAACACTTTGGAAAGACTTCTTAGAACAACAAACCACCCTTCAGGGGACCCATCATGTCCACAGGAGAAATGAGCACAGGTCATACAGTTCTGGGATGTCAGACTACTGATAAGACAGTCATCACTTTATTTATCATTTTGGTCCTTTTGTGTCTGGTGGCAGTGGTAGGCAACGGATTTATCATTATGGCATTGGGCATGAAATGGTTGCTCCGGAGAACATTGTCAGCTCATAATAAGTTATTGATCAGTCTAGCAGCCTCTCGCTTCTGTCTCCAATGTGTGGTGATAGGTAAGAATACTTACATTTTCCTGAAGCCAACAAGCTTCCCATACAACCCTGTAATGCAGCTCCTCAGTTTAATGTGGGACTTCTTGACTGCTGCAACCGTCTGGTTCTCCTCTTTGCTAGGTTTCTTCTATTGTGTGAAAATTGCAACCTTAACCCATCCTGTCTTTGCCTGGCTAAAGTACAGGTTGTCTGGGTGGGTACCATGGATGTTGCTCAGTGCTGTGGGAATGTCAAGCTTAACTAGTATCCTGTGTTTCATAGGCAACTATATGATATATCAGAACTATGTGAGAAGTGGCCATCAACCTTGGAATGTCACTGGGGATAGCTTAAGACACTCATTGGAGAAATTCTACTTCCTTTCTATAAAAATAATTATGTGGACAATTCCTACTGTTATCTTTAGCATCTTCATGAGCTTGCTCCTTGTATCTTTGGTAAGACACATGAAAAAGACTTTCTTGGCCCTTTCAGAACTTCGGGATGTTTGGGGACAGGCCCACTTCAAAGCTCTACCTCCTCTGCTCTCCTTCATCATCTTTTTTATCTCCTGTTTTCTGACACTGGTGGTCAGTTCTGCCAGCAGTACACCATTTCAGGAGTTCAGGTACTGGATGTGGCAAGTGGTGATTCATCTGTGCACAGTGATACATCCCATTGTTATATTATGCAGCAACCCTGTTTTGAGAGTGGTGATGAAGAGAGGCTGCTGCTGAAGCTATGGGGCAGCCTGAATGGGAGTTGATGCTAACCCTTGGACAGTGGAGCAGATGGCACAAGAGCAAAAGACAGAGCTTCCTCTTCTCTATTTTGTGTTACATTTGATATCTATTCCCACTTTATTACAAGATATATGAATAGCATTAGTGTTTAGGATTCAAGGTAGACTCCAGGATCCTGGATATGTGGACTTGATGTCATCAAAGGACTTGAAAGTTATGACATTTCCTGTGATATATGTATCTCTTGGATGTTAAAATTATTGGCTGGGAATTGGATGAAGAGACCCTGAGACGCCATATGATATTTCATGTGCTGAGTGAGACTGGAGACGATGCTTAGAACAACATCCTTTTGCCTCTGGATGCATCCTGTGGACCACACTTTCCTTTTCACTACTTCTGAGAACTTTGGCCATATGCCATGGGGGTTTCTTTCTGTCATCAGAGACAAAGCTAAGACACTCCCTGATTTGAATTCTGTAGACAGACCTCAGTGTAGTTTGTATCTGAGTGCAGCAGTATGTGCCATCCTGAATGCTTATATTCTCAAATGACCTTCTGAGACTTGTCTGAAAACCCCTGGTCTTAGATCTTTTTGTTGTTGAAATTCTCTACAATGGCCTGGTTTGTGTGTCTTTTTTTTTGTAAATGTAAAGGTTGTGGGTCATATTTACCTTCTCTTGTGTTGACACATGAATGTACTAAAGTTTTTGATATGGGTAATATCTTCTGTATTGTTCTGGGCCAACATGTTTAAGAGCAGAAAGACTCTTGGTTTGATGAGGAGCTGCACACTGCCTCTCTGCTTCTCTTAATTCCTTCCAAGCCTCCGCTACACACAGTTATCCCTTGAGCGGTTCAAACTGACATCTCTCAACTTTAGGTCCCATTAACATCTCTCAGACAGCATTACGTTTTGCCTGTGACTGCTCCTTCCATATCCTCTACATTAGAAGATAAATCTCGGCTTTGGGGTTTTCCAGACTAACATTTGTGCACCTAGCCACATGTCTCCCTTCCAGTCCTTCAACTAAGATAACACACAAAGTTTTAGCCAGTTCTTTATTACTCTTTCCTTCTTCAACAAACACTTTTCTAACGTTTTCTTTCTGAAAAACAAAACCATTCCTTCCCATAGCATCCCCATTGATGGGCCATCTGCCAACCAGCCCCTTGCTGAACGTCCTCTTTTATGGAGTGCCTCCTTTAGTCACTTTGAAGTGTTTCTGTAAAGGCGCGATTGCCTACTCATTTCATATTTTCATATTATCTCAGTCCTCACTCTCCTATAGTTTTTAGCATATGACTCTCTTGATAGCAAATGGTTTCTTTAGAAAGTTGACTTTTTTTTTTTTTTTTTTTTTAAGAAAACCAAAAGTTTTAAGTAATCTTTGTAAAGGGTTAATAAAGATTGTGAGTATGGCTATCTTGTTATTCTCTAGGCTCTTTATCTTCTGAAATTCAATAAAATCTCTGTCCTTCCAGTTGTCACCACTCACAGAGCTTCATGTATGTCCCATAGGAAGGGAATTACCAAATTCTAAACCTGTATTTTCTCCCACTTGCTGAACATTATTGCCTGACATTTCACAAGCACTCCATACCTAGCATATTTACATTTCCTCTTCCTCTCTTCTGTGTCCTTTTCTTGTTTCCTTGTTAGCTCTCTCCATTGTTCTGGTGCCTTTATTATGCTCCCACATTACTGGGGGAAAGTCAGGCTTCTGACTTTTCATTCCCCATTTTCTATCTGAAGAAAACCAGCAGAAGGACAGCATTGTTGACATGCTGATGTGGACAGGGGAAATTCCACATTGTTCCATTCCTAGATAAAGAACTAAAAGTGGCTTATGAGTACTGAGAGAGGGAGACTCAGTTGTCTCCAGGGATGAACTTCATAAAGGTTGTGTAATTCCAAGGTGTCAGCCTGGACACATGCACATGTGAGAAAAATGGGATGGATGCTGTAGGTTTTCTATCTATCTATCTATCTATCTATCTATCTATCTATCTATCATCTATCTATACATATATACATACATATTGCACATACGTGCACATGTATGGTATGTGTGTGTATGTGTGTTCATGTGTGTGTGTCCAATAACTAAGGAAAAGATCAGAAATTTGGGATTGGGGGCAATCTCAGATTGAATTGGAGGTAGAAGATGAAGGGACAGGAGTAAGGTAATTACACTGTTCATAGCCCTGTCTAGTTTTATGTTGATTTGATACAAACTAGAGTCATCTAAGAGGAGGTAACCTCAGTTGAGAAAATGCTCCCATAATATCTGGTTGTAGGCAGGCCTATAGGGAATTTTCTTAATTAGTGAAGAGGGCCCAACCCATTGTGAATGATTGCATCATCCCTGGGTTCATGGTCCTGGGTTCAATAAGAAAGAAGGCTGCATGAGCCACGAGGAGCAAGTCAGTACTCAGCAGTCTTCTATCAGCTCCTGCCTCTGAGTTCCTCCCCTGCTTGAGTTCCTGTCCTGACTTCCTTCATTGCTAAGCAGAGATTTGGAAGTGTAAGCAAAATAAACTCTTTC
This sequence comes from Rhabdomys pumilio, assembly GCA_030674055.1. Classification (NCBI taxonomy): domain Eukaryota; kingdom Metazoa; phylum Chordata; class Mammalia; order Rodentia; family Muridae; genus Rhabdomys; species Rhabdomys pumilio. The sequence continues at coordinate 48,365,332 of JANHMN010000016.1, forward strand.
CTCTTCTGGTTGCTTTAGGTCATGGTATTTCATAGCAGCAATAGTAACCCTCAGTAAGACACTCATGTGTGAAGATTTCAAAAGGAAAAAAAGTAAAACTATTAAAGAAAAAAGAATGCTCATATATGCCTCTGTGATGCCAAGCTGCATAGACAGTCAGCCCATGGAGTAATGGAGAATGAGCCCAAGATGAAACTTGGGTGAAGTTGTCAGTTAAACCAGTTCCTGAAGTGAGAAATAAGTCTTAAAAAAACGAAAGTGAAATCAAAGGGAAAAGGAACAGTTGGGGAGATGGTTCACCAGGTAAAAATACTTGCTTCAAAGCCATGAAGATCTGAGTTCAAATCCCCAGCACCCACATAAGAATTTGGATGTGGTCACTTCTATACCTTGTGGCCCCAGTACCCTGTAGGGCTAGACAAGGGCTTGCTGGGACTTGCTGGCTGCTGTCTTAAGCCAAGTTTCAGTGAGAGACATTGTTTCAAGGGAGTAAGGTGGAAAGTGATAGAGTGAGACACCTGACACCCCCTCGGGCTTCTGTAAGTTCATACACATGTGAAACACACACACACACACACACACACACAGAGAGACACACACACACACAGACACACACACACACAGACACACACACACACAGACACACACACACACACACAGACACACATTCATTGTTTTCCTACTAGCTCCATAGCACCATACACACACCCACACACCCACACACCCACATGTTTATGTGTATATGTGTATATGTATATTTATGTGATATTAAATTACTACTTGGTGGATTTAAGAAGTAGCTTATCAGTATTTAAGATATTAATGTTATATTGTCTTAAAATTACCTTTATACACAAAATTTCAAAAGATTTATTTATGTTTATTTATGTGTTTGAGTGTTTTGCCTTCATGTATGTGTGTTCCATGTGTATGCAGTGCTTGCAGAGGCCAGAAGATGGCATGAGACCCTCTGAGAACTGGAGTTACAAACAATTGTGAGTTGCCATGTAGGTTCTGGGAATCAAATCCGGATCCTCTTCAAGAGCAGCAAGGGCTCTTAACCATTGAACCATCTCTCCAGACTCCTGTCTACTTTTTGGAGGTGGGGTCTCATGTAGCTGAGCCAGGCAGACCTATTATGAAGCTGAAGACAACCTCTCATCTTTACTTCCAAATGCTGAATTATCTCTGTATTGGAAACTGGAAAACTGTTAGAAACAATGTTTGAAAAGAAGTAAAACAATACATGGCTTCTTAGATTGTTTTCAGTATCTGTGCTAATAATTATGTATGAATTAAAATGCTTCTCGATATGACCAACAAATTATCAATTACGAAAGGAAACACCCAGCGAGCGCGCTGTGGTGCAGCGGCTTGGGCCTCTACCTCTAGAGGTCAGGCGCGTGCCTTCCCATGCGGGTTCGAATCCCGTCTGGCTCTGTTGTGGAGTCTGATGGGAAAAAAAAATTTTTAATCCCAGCACTTGGGAGGCAGAGGCAGGCAGATTTCTGAGTTCGAGGCCAGCCTGGTCTACCGAGTGAGTTCCAGGACAGCCAGGACCACACAGAGAAACCCTGTCTCGGAAAAAAACAAAACAAAACAAAACAAACAAAAAAACAAAAACAAAAACAAAAACAAAACAAAACAAAAACAAAAAACAAAGAAAGGAAACAACCTAGCCTCAGGCACTTTTAGTATCACAACATTAACTGGACTAAGATGACTACCATTGCCAGACTAATCTTTGGAAGACCTAGCTCTGATCTATTTCAAGAATACCTAACCATATCTTAGTACCTATCAGACAAAACACAGACCTCTGAACTTGACATTCAAGGACATCTACAGTCTAGCGACAGCTCTCAGGAGAATGCTATGTTTCAATGAATTTGGACTGCCATTAGGATGAGAGAACCTGAAGTTTCCTGTCTGGCACTGGCCTGTGCTTCCTATCACATGTGCCTGTGAGAATTGTATTCAAAGGTTGAATACTTAACTTTAATAACTTAAAGGTTGGCCCACATGCTTCTTCCCCAATTGAAGCCTTTTTGCATGCTCCCCAAGCTTTCATCTTCTCCACCTTTGAGGATATCTAAGGTGGTATACCCCAGTTGTGACCTGAATTCTACCTTGTGATCTGTTATTTGTTATACCTGTTATTTGTATGCTGTATCCTCCCTAGGAGATATTAACTTCTTGAAGTACTGGGTGATTCATGCTCTTCCATGTGTCTTCTGCAGTGCTTATAAGCACTTGTTGCCTTAAACAGATGGACTACTGCACCTGAAAAGTAGGTGTATGACACACATACGTTTGCCCACACATTTATGTGGGCTGTCTGTGACTCAATGCCTAGGTTTAAACTATAACCCTTTCATTAAGTCACTGGCTTGCTTTCTAAACCTTTGTTTAATTTTCTATTCGAGGTATGTACCATAGAGGAATAATATATGTAGAGGTGAGAGTGAACGTACCATTTTCTGATGTCTTTCCATCCTTCGTTATACATTAGTGTGTTGCTAAGCAACTGTGCACCATCGGGCTATTAGATACTTTGTATCAATCTACATGAGAAGCCAGTTCTTGCCTTTGTTACTGACCCAGACTTCCCCTGCAAAGTGCCCTAAAAAAAAAGCCTTTCTTTGTTCCTTTTGGTTTTCCCATCATTAGCTAAGAGAAGCCCAGAATCTAAATGGCCTCCCTACAGGGACAAGTTCCTTTAGAGCTTGAACATATAGGAAAATACACAAGAAGCAAAGTTTGTTGCATTTAAGAATGCCTAATGATAATTTGGTATTATCCTCAACTTTTGTTCACAGACCATTTTTTTTGCATATATTACACTGATGACATTAATAATGCTCACTGAGTATGTAGTTTGTATAAGACATGAAGCTAGAATATTAGATCTTTTATATGCTTAAAATTTATTTATTTATTTATTTATTTATTTATTTATTTATTTATATGAATGTTTTGCCTGGATGTATGTAAAGGCCAGAAAAAGGCATCAGATTTCCTGGAACTGGAGTTGGAGATGTTTGTGAGCTATCAGGTGGGTGCTGGGAATCAAACCCAGGTCCTCTACAAGAGCAACAAGTGCCTTAAACCACTGAACCATCTCTCCAGCCCCTACATGCTTGACTTCTAAATATCATAGCAAAGTAGGAATTGCAACCTAGTGGTATTAATGTTATGGTTAGTCAGAAGTAAAAATGGAATTATTGACTGCTATCATATTTAAAGCAGTGCTGGCTGAGGATGTGGCTCAGCTAGAGTACTTGCCTGCTATACACAAGGACCTGAGTTTGTTTTGTTTTGTTTTGTTTTGTTTTTGGTAGTGAATGGCCCTCACTACCAGACAGTACATAAGTGAAAAACCATGATAGGCAAAGCATTGTAAGCCAGGGGGAAAAGGACTATTTAACAATACATCAGCAAATGAATGTTCCAACCTGAGAGAACAAAAATGAAGACATTTCAGTATAATTTTAAAATATATATTTAACATAAATGTTGCCTAAAATTTTAAAGCTCTGTTTAGTTTTTACTAATGATTTAATTTGTTCCCTATATGTTATCCTATACAATACTATCTCTAAATTTTAAGGAGCCTAATGTTGTTGTAATCCACAGGAGGCTGAGGCAGTAGGTTGCTCTTAGCTAAAGGACAGCCTGGGCTATATAGTGAGTTCCAGGTCAGCTTGGGCTACAGTGAGATACTGTTTGAAAATAAAAAAAACCAATAAATCAATAAATAAAGAAGTGAATAATTTAAGGAAATGTTTCTATACATTCTTCATTGCATTGATGTTGTTATACAGTCTGCATATATTCTTCGGTTACCTCAAATACAGAAACTCTGCTTTCTTAAGACAAAGACCAGAAATGTCAATCATAATGAAAACACTTTCAGGACAGTCATCACTACAGCTTATGAATAAAGCCTAAGAAAATTTATGAGATCATTGCCAAATATCCTAGAATCCTTGAAAAATTTTAATAGTAGCTTTTGATAAACACAATACATTTAGTAATACAACATACATATTATCTGAAAACTTGCAGCATATTTATTGAATCTAGAGACAGTCTTGCAAAGTTCAAAAAGCTTTAAGAATGACAAAAACTGCCATTGTTTTTGTTTTAGAAAATTCCTAAGTTAGAGAAAGAAATTAGGTTATAGGCAATAGAAATGTGAAGGAAAAACTTTGAAAAAATTATTATTTATTAGTTTATTGATTTTATGCACATGTGAATGTTTTTCCTGTATGTCCACCATATGTCCACCAAACGACTGCCTGGTGCTCAAGAGGTCAGAAGGTCATCAGATTTCCTGGAAGTGGAGTTAAAGATGGTTGCGAATTACCATGTAGGTGTGGAAGACTAAAACCAGGTGTTCTTAACTGCTGAGCCATCTCTCCAGCCCAGAAAAAAATTGTGCAATTATGTATATATAATTGCATAAATACATATGGACAAATTCATGTGGGAAAAGACATATGGACAAAGTCAAAGATTATCAAGGAAGTTGACTGAATCCTAGAGGAAGACAGTGAAACTAGAAAGGCTCTCTCCTATCTTAAAATATTGTATAGCTTCACTATTTAAAGATCTGCATAAATATAAACCCATAGAAAAGTCAGTCCAGGACAGCAAATCTGTATACAAATAATAGTTTAGTATTAGTTCAGTGTGGCTTAAACTACAATTTCAAATCAGAGGAAAATTCTGTCACTTATGTGTAGAAAACAAGATAGTTATCTGAAAAAAATGTTACCTTCTTTATCTCAAACCATAAACAGTATAAACTCCAAATGTCTCAGAGATTTTAATGCCAGAAGTGACACATGATTGCGGGATGAAAATGGGACAGGAAACATCTTTGAAAAGCCAGGGGTGTGAAAAGTTTCTTTAGTCTGGCGATGGTGGCACACGTCTTTAATCCCAGCACTTGGGAGGCAGAGGCAGGCAGATTTCTGAGTTCGAGGCCAGCCTGGTCTACAGAGTGAGTTCCAGGACACTCGGCTATTCAGAGAAACCCTGTCTCGAAAAACCAAAACAAAAAAGAAAAATTTCTTTAACTCAGAAGAAATGATTGGTTTATTACAGTTAGAAATTTTGCATAGCAGGGCTAGAGAGATGGCTGTAATTCCAGTTCTGGGGGATCTGACATACATGCAGGCAGAAAACCAATGTACATAAAGTAATAAATAAATAATAATTTGAAAATATATGTATGGCAAATGCATAAAAGTTACAAAACATCAAGTTGGGAGAGTCTCTCTCATATGTATTAAATAAAAGCCTTTAATCTTCAATATATAAACAGGTCTTAGAAGTAAAAGGAAATCAAAGAAAAATAAGAAAAAAATAGAGCAAAGATTGAATATGAGATTCATAGAAAGAAACGAAAAAATATTTATAATTGGGGAAATGTAAACTTAAGAAGAATGTAGTCATACCACTTAAAAAACTATCTATTTGTCAAACTTCCTAAACATTCACCAGATTTTCTTTTGCTAAATTGTCAAGGAAACACTGCTTGTATACATTGCTGATGAGAGTATAAATTGGTACAGTCTGTACAGAGGGCAATTTGGCAACATGAAATTACGCCCTTTGATTCAGCAATCCTTCTTGGGAGTTTGGTGTGGAGCACGCCTCTTCATATAGTTCATACCTCGCCCTCTCAGACCTGCTGTGACTGGAATCAGCAATGAAAGGAGGTGGGGCCTGGTTGTTAGCAGGCTTGCCAGTGCTTTGTAAGGAGTCCATTGTAGAGTCTGTAGAGAAAGAGTGGTCTGTCTTCTTGGATTGGCAGGAAGAGCTGACCCTGATGCTTAAGAAGACCTGGCATATGTACAGGTCTATAGTGCTAGTTTTATTGGAATATGCTCTTGTATGTCCAGCTCAGTTTTCTGGATCCTGCTATATCTAGATCGGTGTCCTGAGTTATTCAGAGCATTAACATGACACCAAAACTCAGCCATTCACGGTGTGGTCTCTTCTTTTGTGTCTCAGAAATCGCAGACTTACAATTAATTGTAAAAAAAGAACTTTTTTTTTTTTTGCCCAGCATGACAGATACAGAAGCTTTTTGGCCCTTTATCTGGCTCTTGCATTGGACTTTAGGAGCCCTACACACATTGTTTTCTCTTTGCCACATTCTCTAATACAGTCAGAGTCACAACCTTACCAACCGTCTATCCCAAGAGCACAACAGAGACTTGCACATGCAGCAGATGGACTGGTTTTGAGCTGACTCTAGAAGGGTCTGTAGTCTGCTTCCCGTAAAATAGGAGAATGTACCCTAATGTAACAACCGTTAAGTTTTGCACACTATCCTCAGCATACAGAACACAGATGACCAGGAAGCTTCTGGGAGTGACCATTATTTCCAAGAGGTCCACACAGAGAATCTACGCTTCCTATGCATGTAGCTTTAGAGTGTGTGGACATGGAGGTCTTGCTTCCCAAGAACACTACCAGAAAGTGACACAAAAAGTCTTAAACATTCTATGGCTTCCACCTAGTTATTTGATGTTTTTGTCCCAGAAGGCCAGAAGGTAAGGAAAAAGATGATTTTTGGTAGGAATAGTTGATCATGATCATGAAGTAGAAAAAGGGCTGTGAGGAATATGTGTCACATTCATGGGACCACTGAGTCATCTCTTGGGACTTTTGAAAGGTCTATTGTACATGGACAAGCACACTTGACATTGCTTATAAAAGAAAGTAATTAAAGTCTTGGGGCTCTGAGAGATAAACATTGGAGAATGGTTTATACTAGGTTTTGGTGTTACATCCAACATGAGAGTAAAAGATGTTCATAGTTGATTTCATTAAAACTCTCTTTGCTTCTTAGACGTTTCAGCCATCCAGAGTCGTGGGAGAAGCTACGAGGAGATGGAGTGAACCCATTTTGTCAGTCAAAATTTAATGTTATCAGTGTAGGTTATCCTTTGAGTATCCTCTCCCTTTCCCAGTGCCCTACACAAAGCTGATGTATTTGTCATCTTCATAAGCTCACTGTTGGACTTTGCTCTTGACTTGTGAGAGGTGTTTTACACAAAGGAGTTGTCTAGGAGATTTTCCCATACACTTCTTTGAGAAGATCTGCGGTAATGTCTATCCAATGCTGGATGATAATTGTACAGTCTCCATATTTTTGGGTGAGATGAGCTTTTGGTTTCGTCTACACCAAACAAGACCAAAGAGAATGTTTATTGACTATGTGATCACCTCGTATGTTGCTCAGCATCTTCCAGTATCCTATGCCTCATTCTTTTCTGTGGTTTTCATTTGAAAATAACTCTTCCAAATATCAGATGTTCAAGTGTCTCCATCTCATGCGTTGTATCTGAAAAATGGAGCTAAGTGGTCCAGTTTTAATGAGGAATGTCTTTGATCCACATATGAGTATCTCTTCTTTACATATCCAAATGACTGTCTATTTCAGACCTATATCAAAATCAAAATACTTGGTATCCTCTGACTCTCATCCCTAATGCTGTTTTCTGTTGCTTGGCTTTGCATCAGTATGTGACATCTTCATCCTTTAGCTGCTTTGGTCAAAATCTTTTACAGATAATATCCAATCACTCAGCAACTGGGGTGACACATTTTACCTAGGGCTAAACCATTTGTAGCTAAACACACGTCTAGGCTGTGGTCCCATAAGAAGCCAAGTTGCTCCTACCATTTACTGAAATAAGATTGTGTTTCAAAGGTCACGGTTTAAGTTAAAGTTGTTCTCTTTCAAGTGTGTCTGGAATTCTTCTGTAATTCACTACCTTCGCAGTTATGGTCTGGTGCAAGCCACTGTTATTACATGGCTGTATTGTCACAGTTGCCTCCTAACTGGTTCTGCAGCTCCTTCTGTTCTTTTGCCTTCTGTTCCTTTTCAACACAATAGTCAGTAGGATCCATTAAAAACACAAATTGTATCATGTCGTAGCTCTTTCATAACTCTGTTTGCTTTCCACCTCAAGAGTAAAGCTCAAGTCTGAGGGCAAAAGGAAACGCTTAAATCTGAAATCATCCCCTTGTAGCCAACCATCTTCTCAGACTTTGTAGAAGAAAATATTTTATTTGTTCTTTGGCAGTTTCAGGCATGCATCCACTGTCTTGAGCACATCCAACCCAAATCCTCTTCACACTTCTCTTGCCTGTGTTGGCTTCCTTGATGTTCCTTGAATACATGAGGTATGTTCCTCAGATTCTTGTTTTTGGTGCTTGAAATGTTCTCCTGTAGATAGTGACCTAACCTGCTCCTTCATTTCTCCCAGGCATTTGCATTACTTCCCTCTCTAAACTGCAGTCCTCCATACTGCCTAGCCCAATATTTCCTACAGTTATCACTATCTATTGTCCTTATTTGTGTTGTCTACTGTTTATTTCCTCACTAATACTACAAGCTCCAAAGGGAGAGAGATTTGTGCCTGTCTTGTCTTCCACTGTCACGCGGTAGGCACTCAATACGTATTAGTTGAATACATGCATAAATATTATAGGAAATGAAACTAATTTTATTCACACAAACATTTTTCTTTCTATCTCACTGAGAATGACCATTAGACCCTGAATCATCAACTGACATTATCTTATATATTCAGGATTGTGAGTGATTTGTTTTTGCTGTTTCCCTCATACAGCAACTAGCTCTTATGAGGTCTACAGCCATTTATGGAGAGGATAATATTATTATACTTCTTTCACTTTTTAACAAGAATTTATTGGGGCTTAGAGATAACTCAGTTGATGAGGTGCTTGTGTGTGCAAAGCCCTGTGCTCAATTCTTAACATTACATAAATGCCATGATGCTATGTGACTGTAACTCCTACTCTCAGAAGACAGAGGCAGGAGGTCCGGAAGTTCAAGAGTATGCTGGGCTTTATAGTAAGTTCGAGGTATGCATAAGATATATAAGACCCTTTCTAAAAAAACAAATTCCAGTCAATTAATTAAAAAAGAATTTACCAAACATCTAGATACGATGATCTAGATATACATCTGTCTACTCAGAGCAATGGGTATGTGCAGGCACGGTGTCAACACTGGAGAAACAATCCATGCTGTTTTTCTTCCTGAATGCATTAGCTAGTTAGAGGAATGCAAAATAACGAAGAGCTAACGAGACTATAAGTCAAGTTCTAATAGTGTTTATTACTGAGAGAATTCTAAAATGGAATTAGTCCAGCACAGCCATTGCCTAGCATGATCGATTTATAATACGTTGCTGCAAATTTTGTTTGTGAATTCTTATTCTGTATCTTGGAGAATTTCCACCCATTTCTTATGATAATTTATCTGGTTTGACATTTCCCAATGCCATCATGATCTTTTTCTGCCTCAGTGTTAATGGTTTGCCTCACTGGCTCCTCTTGTGTGAATCAACTCAGGGGAAAACAGGCATTCTGCAGAAGAAGAGAGCCATATGAATGGGCCCCTAAGTGGGAGAACTGTGAAGTAAGTTGAGCCTTTGAAGTCAGATCAGAATTGTGAGGCAGAGAGCGAATAGGGTGTGTCTTCTGCTACTTCTCCTGGGGTTGGCTTCTGTCATAGGCTTGTAATGAAGCAAACTTTTAATGGTCTGAATGACAGACCTTAGTAACAGATAATGGAATTGACAGTGGATTTTAGCAGTGAGCGGCTTGAATGTGTTTTTGAACTTCAGTAAGCTGAGCTGACTGATGCAATTTTACCTGTAAATAAGACTTATTCTGTTTGATAATGATGGAGTCAACACTGAGGATACAGGGACTGTGATGGTGGCCAGTTATTTCTGAGTACTTTAATTTTTGTTTCTTGTCCTGTAAATGAAATGATTTTTTTATTAAGTGTTTGAATAAAGTAGGTATGATAAAATATTTACATACTATCACTAATCAATCTATTTTGTATATGGTGATGATTTTAAAAAATGCAATATTACTTCTGTGCTAATAGGTTACTATGCCTTTTGTATCAGAGCTAAAATATGCTCCCTCTCTGTCTCTCTCTTTCTCTGTGTGCATGTTGTCATGTGTAGCACATGTTTATGTGTGCACATGGAGGCCAGAGTCTTATGTTTAGTGTCTTCCTTGATCACTATTCTCCTTATATTGAATCAGAGTTTCTTACTTGAACCAAGAGATGACTGATTCACATAGGTTAAATGTCCTGCTTGCTTTTTTTTTTTTTTTTTTTTTTTTTTTGGAGGACTCCTATCTCCACATCCCCAGCAGTAGGATTGCAAGAAGGCTCGCACATCTGTATGACCCTTACGCAAGTTCAGGAATTTGGACTCAGATCCTCATACTTGTATGACCAAGTACTCCAGCACTGAGACATCTTGCCAGTTCAAGTGAGGGAGACATCACTTTCTGTCTCCAGGAATAAAAGATTTAGAACTAAAATTAGAGGTTTGTGGCCTTCTGCTCTGCTGACAAACTCTTTGGATTGTTACGACTTGGGTCACCTTAACAGCAGGTTCCACCTAATCCTGATGCAGAAAGACCACATTATAGGCTACACCATCGCAGCATCAATGTCATATCTCATCAGCAGTGGACTATGGATATGCCAGAGGTCTCTCAAGATAAAGAAACGAAAAAGTTCATAGAAACATTGTAACACACAGAATTACTCATGTGTTTGTGGGGATGCTGGTATAAATACACCTGGTGTATCGTTAGTCACAGAAGTAATCAGTACAATTATATAAGTAAGTAATACTTGCTAATGAGAACCAATGACTGTGCTGTTTTATGTTGTTACTATGCTGTATACTTTACTGTTACTTTAGAGTGTACTCTTGTCTATAAACTGAAAGCTTACAATAATGTCTTACTGTACATTTCCCCCACCGCAGCCTCACGCATCTTAACTTGCCACATTTCCTGATTGCATCAGGAGGCCACGCGGAGTGACTGCCTGCACCACGCAGGTTTGGGTGAGTGTGATCTGGGAGGTGAATGTGAGCTGAAACTGCCAAGTGACTCATTTCTCAGAAAATCTCCTTGCTGTTAAGCAATGCATGACTGTACCGTCCCTAGTGGTGGGAAGTTTCAAAGAGAAAGAAAAATAGGCACATTAAAGACTTATAGTTAGAAGAAGTCTGGATTCCTAACCCCTCTGTAGTATATTTAAGGAATCTATAAGAAGCTGTGGAGAGGGCTGACTTTCTCAAGTTAGACTCAGTGCCTTGTGTGGAGGTGATTCAGCCACATTCCTTATGGTCGCTGAGTTGTTGATCTGTTATTATGACTATTATAATTGCTCTCAAAAAGTCATCCTCAGCCTTCAGAACCGAGACAAGATTTCAGGGTCTCAACAGAAAAGATTGTTTTATATATGCACACGTATATGTACATATGTACATGTATATATACACATATGTATATGTACGTGTATATGTATATTTATGCATCAGAAAGCCTCACTATGCAACCCACGATGCTCTTAAACCTAGGATCTGCCTGTCTCTATTTCCTGAGTGCTGGTATTATGCCATAGCTATTTTTCTTCTTATATTTTAAAAACACTCTTTACTTATTTAAATTTTACTACATTACTTATTTTGTGTTTATGTGGAGGCCACCAGGGAGCACATGAGTCAGTTTTCAAGAGTCAGTTTTCTCCCACTGTGTTGTACCAGGGGATTAAACTCAGGTCATCAGGCTTGGCAGCAACTGTCATTACCCACTGAGCCATCTTATTGGCTCCTTATGTTTTACTTTGTGAGTGAGGGTCTTACTATATAGCCCAGGGTGACCTACAACTACTGACCCTCTAGTCTTAATCTCCGAAGTAAAACATCTTTACATTGGAGTCACATGCACAGATACCTCAGTTGTATATGAAGTATACTCAGAAGTATATAAATAAAATCAAGAAGATTAAAATATGGATATTGCCCAGCAAGATGAGGGCTTCTCTGCTTCTGCTGTTATAACTTTATCAGAGGATCTACCAAGCCAGTTTCCTCAGATTATTAGATACTGAAAACATCTGCTCCAAAAAATGTGGCCACAAATCAAGATTATTGCAAAAAGGAAAAGCAGCCAACCCTAAGCCACAGGATAGCTATCCTTTTGTGTTGCTATGTGGGAGTAGAAGAAAACCATGCTTGTCCATTTGGAGAATGCTGTGTTTACTGTAGGACTCAGAGCCCTATCTATACTGCAGCATGTGTTCAAATGAATCAGATTTTACATTGTATTCAGCACATATTTTTTTGCAAATCTCTTTGAGAATCAGAAGTTGAATGGTGACACATAATTTTTAAGGAAGGATCAAGAGTCACAGTAAATAGAATTATTTGTAGGCATTGCTGGTATTCATATATATGCATATATATAATTTTAAAATATAATATATAATAAGTTCTAAGCATTTTTTTTTTTTTTTGGTTTTTTGAGACAGGGTTTCTCTGTATAGCCTTGGCTGTCCTGGAACTCACTCTGTAGACCAGGCTGGCCTTGAACTCAGAAATCTGCCTGCCTCTGCCTCCCAAGTGCTGGGATTAAAGGCCTGCGCCACCATGGCCTGGCTTGTTGGCTTGTTTTTTTTTTAAAGGCTTTTCTTTCTTTTATTTCCTTCTAAGATTTATTTATTTACTTTATTTATATGAGTACATTGTAGCCATCTTCAGACACACCAGAAAAGGGCATCAGATCCCATTACAGATGGTTGTGAGCCACCATGTGGTTGCTGGGAATTGAACTCAGGACCTTTGGAAGAACAGTCAGTGCCCTTAACCACTGAGCCATCTCTCCAGCCGGCAAAGTTTTAAACTGAAGCTGTGAAGAGGGTAACGTTACAGAGTACCCAGGATGTAAGGACCACAAAGTCCTTCAGATGCCACGAACATCTTGGACACTGCTTTGTGGAGCACCACTTCAAGATTCTGGTAAGTTCCCAAGATGCTGTGTGCCTGCACATGCTTCTGAGTCCTGCTTTCCACTAGAATGCACTTATGAGTAGCTATGATTCTCTCATATCAAACGGGCCCCAAAGCCACTGAGTTTGGGGCACACAATCTCTGCCCTGACATCAATAGCATTCATTCTTAGCTAAAACTGATTGAAAAATCTTGAGATGTTTTCCTTCCTTCTTCATTCACATTTGCTTGCTTGTTTTAAACATGTTGGTAGCAGCCTATACGTCTACTATAAAGCACACAATCTGGAAAGTCTACTGGTTTCCCAAATAAAACACTGCTCCTGCCATCTTCTCTCCAGCCTGCGTCAGCCCTGGGGCCACTGCTTTTGATCCACATTGTTAGTCCCTATCGCTTTTGTTTTTGTTTTGGAAGAGTTCATCTTGCAAGGACTACCTTATTTCCCCTCTGTTTCCCTGATCACCCTGGTAGCAAAACAACCAGTCATGACGTAACCCCGAGAAGTAAAGTTGCCAAACCTCTAAGAGGCTTCCTTACTTCAGTCTCAGTTTGAAATCTGTAAACGGCTTCTATGAACTTAGGGAATCCTGTAGGGCCAGGACCAGAGAATTCACAAAGGACAGTTAGGACCATGAGCCAAAGCCAGATGTCAACCCAATCTCTCGCTCCTAAAACACAAACAGAGTGAGTCACTGGGATGGGATGTTCTATAGGCAACACCTTCAGCAGCCTCAGGATCCCCCTAACCAACAAAAGGAGATTTGCAAAGGGGAAGAAGGTTAATTAGGAGACAGCATTCAGTTTTTCTTTCTTTCTTTCTTTCTTTCTTTCTTTCTTTCTTTCTTTCTTTCTTTTTTTTTTTTTTTTTTTGGTTTTTTCGAGACAGGGTTTCTCTGTGTAGTCCTGGCTGTCCTGGAACTCACTCTGTAGACCAGGCTGGCCTCGAACTCAGAAATCCGCCTGCCTCTGCCTCCCAAGTGCTGGGATTAAAGGCGTGCGCCACCACCGCCCGGCCTCAGTTTTTCTTAAATACGCCAGACTTACACCATTCCTGCTGCTATGAGAAAATATGTAACATTGAACAATTTATAGACAACAGACATTTATTTTATTGGCATCATGGAGGCTGAGAAGTCTGAGATCAAATTCTGAGTTTCGCTTGTGGGGAAAGCTTATTTCTTTATTTCTTTTCTTTTTCTTTCCTTTTTTTTTTGAATCACTTACTTATTTTATGTATAGGAGTACACTGTGGCTGTTTTCAGACACACCAGAAGAGGGCATTGGATCTCATTACAGATGGTTGTGAGCCACCCTGTGGTTGCTGGGAACTCAGGGCCTCTGGAAAGCAGTCAGTGCTCTTAACTAATGAGTCCTCCCCAGCTCCAGGAGAGCTTATTTCATTGGTGATCTTCCACTTCGTGTCAACTTCAGAAGAGGGACGATGGAAGGACAGTCTCATGTCTTAGTAAGTTCCTCAAAGTCTCCATTTTTGATGCTATAAGACTGGTAATGTGATTGAAAATGGATTTTGAATGACAAGTGAAGGTCATAGCAGCATCACAAATTGTTTAGCAATTTAAAACCATTGATGTGCCGGGCAGTGGTGGTGCACGCCTTTAATCCCAGCACTTGGGAGGCAGAGGCAGGCAGATTTCTGAGTTCAAGGCCAGCCTGGTCTACAGAGTGAGTTCCAGGACAGCCAAGGCTACACAGAGAAACCCTGACTCGAAAAACCAAAAAAAAAAAAAAAAAAAAAAAAACAAAAAAAAAAAAACAAAAAAAAAACAAAAAAAACAAACAAACAAACAAAAAAAACCAACCATTGATGTTCTCTTTTTGATCAATGCAGAAGACTTGAAAAATTGAATGTTATAAAGAAAATTTAAAGTCTCTATGGATCCCCAGAGATATTTGCAGTTAGCTCTACTTCTAGGTGTCCCTCAACCGAAGAATGGATAAAGAAAATGTGGTACATTTACATAATGGTCTATGTAACTCAACTGTTAAAAAAAAATGACACCAGCGGGTAGGTGGGAGACACCCAGGGGTCTGCCCTCAGTGTGCCTGCCCACAATGGGAACCACTACAATGCAATGTGCAAGAATGTGCTGGAGAGATGGGAGAGAAAGAAAAGCAGAAGGGGTTGAGAGCTATGAAGAGAGGCAGAACTGAGTACTTTGCCTTGTCACCTGAGGCCACAGTGAAGTGCAGGTCCATGCTACTGCTGAGGACCGTGGCTCGGTTCATGGACATGCAGCAACAGGGGTCTGCGTTGATGTCTATGACTCATATTATCACCAAAGGCCATGAAGATGTCCCTGGTCTGGGCTGCCATCTGGGACCATGTTGATGTCCAAGGGCTATGCAGAGCTTGCCCTGCACACTTAGGAAAGTGGACCCTACACCTTGCCTGGGCAGCATAATAGAGGTGACCCTGCTGGTGAAGGTAGAGGTGAGCCAGCCCATGGGCATGAGAGCAGGAGAGAGACCCTGTCCCTTTCCTAACATTGAATGAGCTAGCCTGGGCAGTGCTGGAGAGCTCTTCTTGGTGGTGTGTGTTTGGAAGAATTGGCAGGCTGACCAATTCAGCTATGACACAGGCTCAGATCCAGGGCTCTAAGTTGTCCCACCCCAACATCTGCCCCATCTATGAGTTGTTGGAACAGGTGAAGGGGCTGGACCTGCAGACCCAAAGCTGCAGGACCTCCATGACACAGGGCAGCAACAGGACATCTGGGAAGAGTTCCACGAGGTTGCAGTATTGATAGCATAGAAGAAGCCAGAGACCTCAAACCAGCCCAAGGACTCATTACAGTGGACATTTGCAAGTAAAGCTGTGTGGGCAAAAGGGTAGACTGTGTGACACACTGTTGCGTATACACTACAACTTGCACAATGAGACTTTGAATGTCAGTTTTTTCTTTTTTGGGGGGAGAGGATGCAAAAGTAGAGGGTGGATATGAAGGGATGGGGAGATGAGTGGGATGGGGGTGCAGGATGCAAAATTCACAAAGAATCAGTAAAAAGTTTTACAAAATGACATCATGAAATTTGCAAGCAAATGGATGAAACTAGAAAAAAAAATCATCCTAAGGTAATTGAGACCCAGCAAGGCAAACAGGATCAGTGGCTTGTCCAGTCATCATCAGAGAGCTTTCCTCTGGCAGCAGATGGAAGTGGATGTGCAAACCCACAGCCAGACATTATGCAGAGTCTAAATTGAAGAGCTCCTTCGGGTCTGTCCCCTCAGAGCTGGTGAGTCCAGTGGAAAAGCAGGTGGAAAGATTGTAGGAGTCAGAGGTGATGGGAGGACAGCAGGAAAACATAGCCTGTTGAACCAACCAAGCAGGGTATGCATGGGCTCACAGACTGAAGCAGAAAGCTTGAGACCTGCAGAGTCTACACTAAGTCCTTTGTGTATGAATTCTCTCTCTCTCTCTCTCTCTCTCTCTCTCTCTCTCTCTCTCTCTCTGGTGGGACTCCTAACTGTGGAATCATGTGTGTCTTTAACTCATTGAAACTCATCTTCTCCTGTTTGGTTGCCTTGTTCAGCCTCAGTGTTGGTATCAGGCTCTGAATCCAGTGATGCCCACATCGTTGCCAAGGCAACTGCCATACATTCCCAGAATCCACCTGGCTACCTCACCTTTACCTGGGAGAGACTACATCATCGCCCATATAAGACAGGCAGAACCCCCTGACCTTGCTCTCTTCTTCCATCTTCTTCTTCTACTCCCCCCATCCCCCATCTTTGACCTATCTCCTGAATAAATCCCCCTTGGAACCATTAGGTCTGGTGTGGTCTGTTCTAAGCTGTGCCCGGACGTCTAACACTGGTGCATTGATGGTATAGTGGTGAGCATAGCTGCCTTCAAAGTAGTTGACCCGGGTTTGATTCCCAGCCAACGCACCAGTGTTAGACTTCTAAGCATGGCTTAGAACAGACCAAACCAGACCAAACAGTTCTAAGGGGGGTTTATTCAGGAGATAGGCCAAAGATGGGGTGTGGGGGGGGAAGAAGTAGAAGAAGATGGAAGAAGAGAGTGAGGTCAGGGGGTTCTGCTTGTTTTATATGGGTGGTGTAGTCTCTCCCAGGTAAAGGTGAGGTAGCCAGGTGGATTCTGGGAATGTATGGTGGTTGCCTTGGCAATGTGGGGGTCGCCTAGATGTGATGTCACTGGGTTCAGAGCCTGATATCGACACTCAGTGTGAGGGCTTTTTCTTTGTTTCATTGTGTTTGGTTTTTGTCTCTTTCAGGGGCTGTTGTTTTCTGAAGGGAGATGGAGGACAAGTAGATCTGGGGGTAGAGGGGAGGTGGTGGGGGAAGCTGGTCGGAGTGGAGAAAAGGAAAAATGTGGTTGGGATTTATTATATTAGAAAAAAAATCTATTTTCAATAAAAAAGAAAATTTAAATCTCTATGGATCCCTGGAGATAAATACAGTTAACACCCACTACTCTTCCTAGACACTTCTTACTTTGAATTGTGCTAGTCTCTGTGTGTTCTACAAAACATAATATCAGACACATAAACGTAATTTTACAAAATTGGGAAAATACAACATGCTGTGACTTTCTTTTTGTCTGCAATGACAGCCACAAGAAAGCTTTTTTATGACTATGAACAGAGAATTTGAAATATAAAGTGAGACGCATAAAAATATCAAGCTATGAATAACAAGCATAGCATTCTTTCCATTCCACAAGAGATATTATCTGTTTTGACAGATGGCAAAGTTCAGGACACCCAAATACCAGGAAGTATGCTATAACACAAGGAAAGCACCCATATCATGTTGTGGAGTAAAATTGTTTGGATAAGTCAGTCACTGATAGAATTTTATTTTTACATCAGCACAAAACTGTAAATGGAACCAGGATGAAATAAATACAGTGGTGTTTCTGAACTGTTCCATCACGGTGTCACTGACCCTTCAATGGACACAGGGCAGCCAGAATGGTCACAGATTCCAGGCAAGATCTTAACCATTTTTGCTCATTGTTAGAACCTACCATGGGAGAGTTGTTGTAGAAATTCAAAAGAGAATGGATAGGCTGATCCTCCCTGTATACTCAGTCCTGGCTTTTCTGCCCTGTAAAATCATGCCCCAAGCAGCATAAGTTCAGGTAGGTTGACAACACTTATTATTTATTTGACACTACTACAGGTGCATGCTTTATTTATTATCTGAGACAGGCCCAGGCACTGTATTAGTTGGCTGTCACTTTGGTCAGTCTTATTATAACTGTTTTATTTTGCATTGCTTTGTATCATTTCAGTAATATCTGTCTGATCTGTCTATCATACATACAGTGAAGTAGATTTGATGACTCTGACATAACGGGCAGAGTATAGGATTCGTAATAGAAAAAACATCGAAATCTAATTAGAAGATCTTCCTTTAGTGAGCTTGAGGAAGTCATGTATATTCTTTGAACACACACACACACACACACACACACACACACACACACACACACCCACCACACACACACACACACACACACACACACACACACACTATGATTGTGCTGATTCCTATCCCATTATCCGTTCTGGGAATAAACTGTGACAATGGAGATTAACTGCTTAGCATTTTACAAATTTCATAAGTGCCATTAAAATCCAAAGGAAGATGATATTTTCCAGTTAAAATATGCTGGTGCCAGTATCTACCAATGTCCTTTCTAAGCATTTGGATAAATGTACTTGCAAAGTTACCTTAAATTCTTATTTAAATTCTGGAGATTAACACAGAGATGGGCAATATGCGCTTTCTGGTCATATTAACACTAGTCAATGGTCTGCACTGTAGGCTTCAGAGAACTAAAGAGATGGACTTTGTTTGCTCTTGCTATGAAATAAATGACAAGTTCAATGGTTTGAACAGCGCCCACTTCTTAGCTCACATTTCTGTAGGCCAGTACTTTGTGTTCTGCATGGTCAGAAACACTGCTTATCTTCCTGGCTTGAGTTTGATTCTAATCTGAGTCTAGAAGTCCTCTTCCTGCCTCACCGATGACTAAGAATTCATTTTCTCAGCTGTGAGATTGAAGACATCATTTTAAAACTGATTTTAATTTTTGACAGTTTCTCAGTTGTATATAATGTCACAATATCATATTACCCCATCACCTTCTCTTATGACGTTCCCATTCCTGTCCACTCCCTCCTTTACCCTACTAGGCCTCTTCCTACTTTTCAGTACTTTTTTTCTATGGCTGAATTTTAAAAGCTCTACATTTTTTGATCCAAATTTCTTCTCAGATTTGTGAGTTGTAAATATTTTCTATTATTACGTGGTTATATTTCAGTTCATGATGGCAAAAATATTTTTAGGTTTGATCAAGTCCAATTTATCTTTCTCTTTAGACATTTATAATTCAGTGCTATATCCAACAACACCTTGTTTTATCCAGATTATGAAGATGTGCTCTCATGGATTCTTCTAAGAGTTTTAAGTAGTTTTTGCATTTAGAGCCACGATCCATTTTGAGTTTTTGGAACCATCTTAGCACCATTTTTGAAACTTATTGAGTTTTTATGAAAATGAAAATATTAATGTATTTAAAGCAGTTCAAATAGGACTAGAGGAAGCAGAGCAATCATAAGTATACATTTGTGGTTATTATTTTTTTATCATTTATTACACTGTTGACTTCTTTTTCTCTCAAATATGTCTGATCTATTGTCTCAAAGACACGTGACGAAATGATTTTATAGAATAAATGGCTAATGAGCAGGCCTTTTCTGATGAGACAGTCAGTGGCTAAGGTTCTGGGCAGACACTATCAACACTCATGATTTTACTGAATTTGACTTGTTTGGAAGCTGAGGGCTACTCAAATTTTAGAACATGGTAGCTACGTGTTCTTTTGCTATGAGCTATTATCCCAGAGAGCATGGCATATAATCTCTGCATGCAGATCACCTTGGGACCTAGCACAGAAACCCTTAGGTACTTTCCACTCCTGTACTGCCACCTCCTCCTTTCTGTGCCCTCTTTCCTTTGTTCTCAGTGTAAGCTCAGGATGGAGGAAGTTCTCTAATATTAGTGTCAGCCCAGTTGGCTCCTGGGGCTTCCACCCTCTAAAAGCTGAAGGTATAACACTTACTCCAGCCCCCTTTACAGTCTCTACCAACATTCTTTGCCCAGATGATCTCATCCAGTTTAATAGCTTTAAATATCATGTAAGTGTTGAGTCTCCAAACCTGTTACTCCAGCCTTTGCTGCTTACTGAGATCCAGACTCACATTTCAATTGTCTAGCTCATGTCTCAACTTAGATATCTAACAGGCATCTCAAGTGCTACACGACCAAAACAGATTTCCTCCCACAGACATGTTCTTCCATTCCTCCTCATCCCAGAAAATGACTGTGAAAGTCTCTCCAGTGACTAAAGATAAAACTTCAGAATTGGTGCTACATTTTTCCAGTTTCTTTTAGTCCTATTCATCAGAAAAGTTAAGTCAGTTCTACTTTCATAATATATCAGCATCTTACCTTACCATTGCTTTGCTCCCCTTGAGGTTTTACCTGAGGAAAAGCTCTGATCTTCTTGTACAGCCAAGGGTAGTTCCTCTGACTGTTTTTTCCACTCTAACCTACCCTAGATCTGTTAGTTACAAACTTCTCAAGGGGATTCACTTAAAGGAATAAATTTGATCAGTCATTCCTTATTTTAAACTCTCAAATGAATTTCAATTATCATAAAATACTATCCGAATTCTTTCCCAGGACCAACATAATTTTCTTGATGCTGCTTTTCAATTATATGATACTAAACATTGATATTTCGATGAGGAGAAAATACTTAACTTCATGAGATTTCCTCCAGTTTAACCTTTCCATATTTTCAAAGTATGTGCACAAAACCTATCCAAACACCTCTGAACCCCTTTAAAAAACCAAACAGACAAACAGACAGACAGACAAACAAACAAACAACAATTAGACCTGAAATGCTGAGATGATTATGAAGAGACTATTTTGTATAGATTAAATAATTGATGAAACTCTACTCTCATCTTGTAGTTTATTGAAAGACACAAGGAAGTCTTTCCTTTCACCTCAAAACTTGTGGAGACCAGGAGCTTTCACCATGATATCAACAAAGCTTAATGTGTTATGCATGCAGTTGGGAATCATAACAGATTTGGAGTTGTTCACTGTTGGATTCGACCAATAGCAACTGAAAAATACAACAAAACTGTATCTGTAATGAACATGTAAAGACTTTTTTTTTGTCATTATTACCTAAAAAAATCTAGCACTCTGCTGACACAGTAGTTACGTGGAACTATGCATTTTAAGTAATCTAGAGAAGCTCAAGGCATACAGATGTGCACAAGTGAGATCATGCTGTGGGAATAACAAATTTCAGATTATCAGTTGCGCTCATTTTCTAAGGTGACTCTTTCATAATAAAATCTTATTCTAAAAGAATACTTGAAAGCTAAAAAAGCAGCCACAGACAAATTAAAACACATTCGAAGCATCAAACAGAAAATCTCTTAATATAAATTAACTTGAATATGTTTTTCTTCAGAAGAAATTTTTGGAACAAGATGGTAGACTAAGGGTCATAATCCATGTCTTTTCACAAAACGGTAGTAACTTCCTACTGATGACAGTTGTCCTGGGAGAGCTCTAGATTATAAGCTTTGGCTTTGCACCAGAGGTAAAAAGCTAGGATGGCTACACAGAAAAACATAGGGAGCATTTAATGTGTGTTACCTTTGCAAGTGATCATGACAGCTCAAGGCAGGAGAAAGATTGCTGGCACCAGTGGAATGTGGACAGTAGTCCCTTCATGGCCTTCATTGTTTCTTCTAGCAGGCTTTAACCATCAGAGATGTCTGAAGTTCTTTCCACTGAGGTTTCCAGCAGTTTTCACCAACCCCAATCTCAGCTGATGGAGGTGTTCAGAATTCTGTGGTCCCTCTGCCCGGGGGCCAAAGACATTATATCATCTGGAGCTGGAACCAACATTGTCCTCCCCATAACTAGAGGGTAATGTCGAATCTAGCCTGTGACTTCGTACCTGCTCATATCTTAAGATTTTGTTTTCCTTTTTGAGCTATACAGGATCTCATGTAGCTCAAGCTGACTTTGAATTTCCTGTATAGCTGTGGGTGATAATGAACTCTTAATCCTCCTGCCTCTACCTCTCAAGTGCTGGGATAACAGGTATTAGTCACTCTGTCTGGCTTGGTTTTCATTGTTCATTTTTGTTTGGTTTCTTTGAAACTCAAGTTTGTAGAATCTGTGAAGGATAATTGCTCTTTTGATTATGCAGAATTTACACACAAGATTATATGAACATAAAAAATATGAAGGAAATACATTAAAAGAAGTATAATAACTTTTCAGTAACCATTCCAAAGGCATGTATAGAATATGGTACTGAAAACCAGACATATAGATAATGAGGCACAGCAGAGAGATCAGACACAAGTTTACACATGTGTGGTCAACTGGATTTTGACTAGAATGGCAAGAATACGCAGTGGGGAAAAGATGGTTCCTCAATAAATGATGCTGGGGAAAGTGGGGGAAACTAGATATCCATAGGTAGAAAAGTGAAGCCAGATTCTTATATTACATGCTACACAAACTTGCTTAAAAATAAGTTGAACACTCAAGCCTAAGATCTTAAGTCATAAAACTGTAAGAAGTGAACACAAGTGAACACTTCCTGCCATCAATATGGGCACTAAGCTTTGTGATATCACACAGAAAATACAGAGAAGAAAAATTAAAATAGAAAAAGAGGGTTATATTAGACTAGAAAGTCCATGTACAGCAAAGGAAGCAATCAGTACAGTCATAAAGATAATTATTCCTTCAGGCATAAAAACATTACACACAAGGTTATATGGGACAAGGAAGATCAAAGAAATACAAAACAGAAGGAACACAGTAAATTTCTAGTAACCAGCCCAGAAGAATGCAAACAACATAATACTATGACAAAACCAGACATACAGACCAATGAGACACAACAAAGAGCTCAGACTCAACTTTACACACACGCAGGCAACTGAACTTTGACTCGGGTGCCAAGAATACACACTGTGGGAAGAATGGTTTCTTCACTAAGAAAGAGGAAAATTGTAAGGGAATCACACAGCTCAGTAGCAAAATCATCCCCAAACAACCTGCTTTAAATGTGAGCCAAGGATCTGAGATGATGATAGTTTTCAAGAGTGACATTCAAACGGACAAGAAATGTGTGTAATGCTCTCAGCACCATCAACTTCAGAGAAATGCAAATCCAAACCACGAAGAAGCATTACCTCACACCTGTTAGTGCTTACCAAAAGGAGATAAATGTTGGGGAGGAGGCAGAGAAAACAAGGTCCTGTATGCAGTGGCTGAAATGTAAATTGTTACAGGCAGTTTGGTAAATAATATAGATGCTTGAGAGAGAGAGAGAGAGAGAGAGAGAGAGAGAGAGAGAGAGAGAGA
>JANHMN010000016.1:48388699-48398699 GCA_030674055.1 Rhabdomys pumilio
GAGAGAGAGAGAGAGAGAGAGAGAGAGAGAGAGAGAGAGAGAGAGATAGGAAGAGATAGGGAGAGAGAGGGAGAGAGAGAGAGAGAGATAGGAAGAGATAGGGAGAGAGAGGGAGAGAGAGAGGGAGAGAGAGAGAGGGAGAGAGAGAGGGAGATGCAGAACAATTAATTTATTATTCAACAGTTCCATTCCTGGGAGTATGTTGTGTCTTAGTTTCTTTTCTGTCACTCTAACAAAATACCTTAGGTTGGGTAATTTCTAAGGAGAATGGTTTATTCTCACTCAGAGTTTAGAAGCTCAGCATTATGACACTGGTGTTTGCTGAGCTTCAAGTGACCAAAGGTGTCATGTGAGGTAAGTGGGTGTATGCAGAAGACAGTCCCACATCAAAAGGCCAGGGAGACACTGCCATCACTTTAGTTGTTCAAGGAAACCAATCCAGTCCTACAAGTGAGAGAATGTACATGGAAAAAAAATCTGTCTTAATGAACTCTCACCTCTGACCATTCTCAACACCTTTTAATATGGCCACACTGGAACCAATGTTCAGCATGACTTTTAGTGTGGCCCAAGAATATTCAAACCAGAACAGCAAATACCCAAAGGAAATGAAATCATAAGTCAGAGATATCAGCATTTTCACGCTCATTATAGTATCAGCTACAGTAGCCAAGACATGGAGGCGACCTAAGAAAGTATTAATATGTAAATGAGTAAAGAAGACACGATATATAACCACTGTAAAATATTATTCTGCCTTAAATAATGACATACTGCTAGGTGAAGCAACACACATGAGCATTATGTTCTAGAACGCATTAATCTAAGCAAAGAATTCTAGACGGAGAAAGACAAACACTGAAGGACTTCACTTGTGGGACCTAAAATAACCAAAATAAGTCAAAACCACAGTGATGTTACCAGGGATCTAGGATAGGGAGATGATGGAAGGATGTTGGTCATGGAGTGCAAAAGTTCAGCTATGCTAAACAAGTCAGTCCTGGAGGTCGAATGTGCAGCTGTGTGACAGCAGCTAGTCATACCAGAGTATACATTTACAACTTGCTGAAAAAGTAGACCTTATGTGTCCTTGTTGCACGTAAAAGTAATTGAAAAAGCAACTCTGTGAAATGAAAGACAAGCTAAAACGGTTTTACTTTTCAACCTGGTCTGGTAGGGGTTCCTTTAGTGATGTTTGTGCCAGTAGACATGGGGCTCTCATGTGTCTTCATGGTAGACAAATCTAAAGTGGCCGTCCTGAATACCAACCCAGACTTTTGTGACTTTGTGATCCCTCACTTTTCAAGTTGATAAGAGCTGTGTCTTGATTCTAGTCGGAGTCCAAGATGTGTATCCTGTAACAGCGCTGTGTGTTTCTACTCAATAACGAAGGCAAAGGATAGGTTGATACTCCTAGGATTGTGTTGTTTCTATCTTGCCCATACCTCCCTCTGCTGGTCTAATGAAGTAAGTCCGTGGCCATATTTAAATATGGCTACATGGTAAGTATTGAAGACAGCCTCTGGTGCCTAAGAAATATCCAGTAGGAAACCTAAGCATTCAGTCCTACAGCCACAAGGAAATACATTCTTTCACTGGAAGAAGAGTAGTTTAAATGGTTATAAATTACTTCCATAGAAGCCATAGGGAACTTAAGTAGAGATTTAGGTAGAAAGGTAGACCTAGGTATTAACTTAGAAGGAGTGGCTATCCATGAGTGGAGGTAGATGCATGGCAGAGAAACTCAGCTAAGATAGACTCTTGTGTCATGATATTTCCTAGGTGCCAGGTATCTATGCATCTATGTATGTACATATATATGTATGTACGTACCTACCTTCCTTCCTTCCTTCCTTCCTTCCTTCCTTCCTTCCTTCCTTCCTTCCTTCCTTCCTACACCTAATAGGAAAAGACAAGTGATCACATAGTCCAATGATGAGATAAGAACGATTGAACTCACTTACTAAGACTAAAAAACCTTCTCCACTGATGCTGTTGCAAGCACGGCAGCATGTAGGCAAAATGAGAGGAGGCAAATCATGAGCAGCTGGTGCCCAATGGTACCCGAGCCCAGGAAATATTTGCATCATATCTGAGCCAAAAGCACACCTTTTATCTGCTGCCTGAGCATCTTTCATATTAAAGTTCTAGCTCACATGCAGAATCCAACCATTTATCTCCCGTCTCCAGAAGGGTGTGTGAGGGACTGTGGGTAGTGGCAGGGAGGAGGTCAGGAACCAAGGCAACCAGTGGTGACAGGAGGAGGGACTAAGATGCTATCAATATTATCAGTTTTCTTCATGTTGATCTTTGTTCTGCTCTGTTTCCTGGGGATCCTGGCCAACGGCTTCATTGTGCTGATACTGAGCAGGGAATGGCTACGGCGCGGTAGGCTGCTCCCCTCGGACATGATCCTCTTCAGTTTGGGTACCTCTCGATTCTTCCAGCAATGTGTTGGGTTGGTGAACAGTCTCTACTACTTCCTCTACCTGGTTGAGTACTCCAGGAGCCTCGCCCGGCAGCTCATTAGTCTTCACTATGACTTCTTGAACTCAGCCACTTTCTGGTTTGGCACCTGGCTCAGCGTCCTGTTCTGTTTCAAGATTGCTAACTTCTCCCATCCTGCCTTCCTTTGGTTGAAGTGGAGATTCCCAGCATTGGTGCCCTGGCTCCTGCTGGGCTCTATCTTGGTGTCTTTCATCGTAACTCTGCTGTTCTTTTGGGGAAACCACACAATATATCAGGCATTCTTAAAGAAAAAGATTTCTGGGAACACAACTTTTAAAGAGTGGAACAGAAGGCTGGAAATAGACTATTTTATGCCTCTGAAGCTTGTCACCATGTCAATTCCTTGCTCTCTTTTTCTGGTCTCAATTTTGCTGTTGATCAATTCTCTCAGAAGGCATTCACAAAGAATGCAGCACAATGCCCACAGCTTGCAAGAACCCAACGTCCAGGCTCACAGCAGAGCCATGAAGTCACTCATCTCATTCCTGGCTCTTTACGCACTGTCCTTTGTGTCTATGGTCATTGATGCTACAGTCGTCATCTCCTCAGACAATGTGTGGTATTGGCCCTGGCAAATTATACTTTATTTGTGCATGTCTGTACATCCATTTATCCTCATCACCAATAATCTCAGGTTCCGAGGCACCTTCAGGCAACTTCTCCTGTTGGCCAGGGGATTCTGGGTGGCCTAGAAGGTTTGGTTTCTTTATCTAGACCCTTTGAAGAGACTCAGGTGAGGATAACTTCCCTTGGAAGTGAGCTCACCTACGTGGAAATGTCTTTGTAGGCAGACATTGGGTCATACTGTGGGGCTCCTCTTTGGGAAAGAGGAGAGGAAAATACAGGGATTCTGAGTGTTCTTCCTTACCTTGGGATAGTATGAAAATGGAGATTCTGAATCCTGGACCAGTATTGATCTGAAGTGCAAAGTAAATATGTCCCGTTTCTTTCATGTCTGTTATACTTTTGTTATTGATTAATTCTTTAGGGAACAGTCTTGATCAACTGGATCATCTCATCTTGGCTGGCTACTGGGGAGGTAGAAGAAGTTTGTGTCACTGCTGTGTTGGGATGTACATGGGTGGGAAGCAAGCGTCCTTGGGACAGAGTAGCCCTCAGAGTAGCCAAAGAAAAGGTGGCTGTGCATGCAAGGGCTGGGGGCAAGGAGTCCTGGTCACTCTTTACTGTATGGAGATTATTTGTCTCTTGCCAAATTTGGAAACTTTGACTTTAGTTTTGTGAAGATTACTGGGAAAATTCTTCATGCTACTCTGTTTCATTTCTCAATAATATTTTCCATTTCCTGCCTTTAATTTTCTCCTCTCTGCAGCTTCCCTTGCTTGTTATTCCTAAATAAATAAATAAATAAATAAAAAGGACCAGTCCTCATTTTCCTAACTGTCTTTGGGAACCTTTTGACTTCCTTCAGGCACATGCTACAAAGCCACTTCTGCACCGAATAAACATGATCTTTCATTCATAAAAAATGGACTTAAGAATCTCACTTATAAAAAAAAGAATCTCACTTATTTTATATCCAGATTCCAGTTTTTAAAGGGAAAATCACAGTATTAAGTGTTCAAAATATTGTTTTTACAAATAACTTGCTCTAAGAATTCTACAAATGTTTTGAAATGTAATTTTGAAAAAAAAATGTGATTAGACATGGGTGTTTGTAAGACAGAACAAAAAAGTCTTGGAAGTCCACGCCAGCCCATTGCTCTCGCCTTCAGTAGGGCGTCTCTGAATCCTGTAGCCTCCTATGACCCTTTGTAGCCTTTCTGCAGATCTTTCTCTCTGGCATTATAGGGAAAGAGAGCTTTTGCTGAAAGGCGTCAACTTGTAAATTTCAAAGAGCAGTTTACAACTGGGTTGCTGATAGAGATTGCACTCTCCCTGGAGATTAAAAGCAGTTGCCCTGTTGGCTAGGGTATATGTAGCTAAGTTAACATGGACTTGTGGACCTTAGTATTGGAGGAAGTGGTTCTACACAGTGAATTTAACCATTTTTCATACATAACACATCGAAATGTTAAGAACTCAAACTGCATTGATGAGTCTATATGGACAATCTCCTTTCTACTTATCCTCTTTGAGGGCACTTTTTAATCAGTTTTATGTTTGTGCTTCTAGAAATATTTTATTCTGTATTAATTCTTGCCCCAAGAATCAGCCCATTGACTTTTAAACCAGTAACTCTATACTTCTAACCAAATGTGTTGTTGACTATGCTGTGTCTGTGTTTTTCTATGCAAATGGTTGTGTAATATGTGAGTTGCTCAGTTCTTTGCTGTCTCCATTTCACAGTGTATCTTAGAGGTCTGCTTGAGTGGACATACTTTGAGCTTCCTCCTCCTCTTCTTCTTCCTCCTCTTTTCTTCTTCTTCCTCTTTTCTTCTTCCTCTCCCCCTTCTCCTCACCCTCTATCTTCTCCTCCTGCTTCTTTAGTATAATGCAGCATGGTTTAGTTATCTGGCTGTAGTTATCCAGGTTATTTCTTATCTTTTGGTATTATGACAATATAGTGACTGAGGATCTAAGTCATCAAGTAAGAGGGCTTGCCGAGCAAGCATGAGGACCTACATTTGAATTCTCAGCAACACCATAAAAAGCTGGGTATGGCCCTGCATGCTTGTGACCATGGCACTGGGGAGAGGATGTCAGTAGATCCTAAAAAGACTGCTGGTAATTTAGCCTAGGCAAAAGGGACAGCTTCTGGTTTAGTGAGAGACCCTACCTCAAGGCTGAAGAGGTGAAAGAGGAAGACACACAATGTCTTGCTCTGGCTTTTGTATGTAAGCACATGAGTGTGTGCACCTGGATACCCATGCTCCTGTATCATATATATTCCATAAGAAATGTGCACATGCACCCACTTTGTGATGTTGCATGTGTTCACATTCTCTGAGATGTGTTTAGTCAAATGGCATGCAACTATCTGTTTTTGAATAAAATTGTCCTTGCTAGGTTTGCAACAACTTATTTTCTCGAACGAGCAAGCAGGATGTTTTTACACTTTATTTTTTGATCAACCTGTTAGGTTAAAAAAAAATCCTGTCTGTATTATATGTTTATACTTTATATGACTCATTTTGATAGACTTGTCATTATCTGACATGGTTTGAAACCTTTTTGTTTTGTTGCATTTTTAATTTGGTCTGTGACGTTTTTTCTTGTTGATTGCTGGAGATCTTGTGGAGAAATCAGCTCTTCCTTTGGCACAGTGAGTGCTCACAGAAGGGAGCAGTAAAACACTCCCTAAATCCTGGGGTTTAATTTTTTTCTTAATTTTAGTTATAACTTAAAAACTCAGTTAGAGAAATGATGATTCATAGGAAATTATGTACATAACTGTGAGTGTTTTAACTTTTAAAAATGAAGGTCTTTGAGCCTGGTGGCGCTTGCCTTTAATCCCAGCACTTGGCAAGCAGAGACAAGTGGATATGAGGTTTGAGGCCAGCCTGATCTACAGATTGAGTTTCAGTACAGCTGAGACTACATAGAGAAACCCTGTCTCAAAAAAGCAAAAGAAACAAAATAAAGCAAAACAAGAATGCAGAGCTTCAATGTTACTGAAAATGCATAATACTAAGTACAATGAATCCTCCGTGTCTCAGTTTCCTGGTATGTTAAATGGGATGGCTACTTTCTCATAGTTGTAATGTGTGCACAATGTACTCATGACACATAAGAAGTACTCACTATAATTTAAAAATGTTATAGTAGCTCACAAATAATGCTGTTGTTATTATTATTTTCTGTATCTGTGTTGGTATGAGGAAGGCATAGTACGGCAAGGACATTTTCTGATCATGAGCAAAGATTTTCTGTAACTCTGATCTTTGTCCCCAGGTTTTCATTCGTCTCCTTGTCAGACAGGGGAACACTGTGTGTGAGAGGTGAGGAAAACTCTTATGGCAGGTAGAAGACTGCTGGAGTGGGACTCTGATACTGTCGCATGCTTGGAATTGCTAGATGGTCGTTTGTGGGTGTGGTTCCAGTCAAAAAGCCTCACCTAAGTAGTATTTTGGTGTCAGCCAATGGAGGCGAAATAAAAGATCTATGAGTGATTTTATTCTTTTGAAGGGAAAAAGAGAGAGAAAATTGTAAGAGAATCAAGAGCTTCCAAATATGGCTATTTTTCAAATCTCTATCTGAAATCAGAATGTATCAATGAGAAATCAGATATTTAGGTGGATTCTGGACCAAGATGGCCATATCCACTGTCCTTCCATGTCTATGGTATCCAGTGGTTTGGTGTTGTTAATGTCTTTTTACAGCTTTCATCTCACCAGCAGCAAACACCACACTTCAAGGGTAGAGCTTTTTTCTTTCCTTTTTTCCTTCCTTCTTTTCTTTTCTATCCTTTCCTTTTCTATCCTTTCCTTTTCTATCCTTTCCTTTCCTTTCCTTTCCTTTCCTTTCCTTTCCTTTCCTTTCCTTTCCTTTCCTTTCCTTTCCTTTCCTTTTCCTTTTGTCTTTTTTTCCCTCAATCTTAGTGTGTAGTCCTGGCTTGCGTGGAATTCACTTGATAGCTGAGGCTGCCCTTCAGTTCAGAGATCTATCTCCCTCTGCCTCTAGAGTGCTAGGATTAAAGACTCTCAGCACTAGTAAAGATTCCATAAAATAGAAAAGCATGTTCATACAGAGTTATCTATAGGTTAGAATCGGTTGAGAATCGATTCAGTTAACATTTTTGAATATGCAAGCAAAGTCAATGCTTGTGTCAGAGGTAACTGAGGACTCACAGGTGCAGTCTCCTCCTTAGAGAAATCAGCAGTCTTGTGGGAGTCAGGAATTACTGATCACATTGTCACACATTGGGAAAAGCGCCTGGAAGGGAAAGCGCATGACTTATCGTGCATACAGCTGGAAAACATAGCTTCATATGGTAGATGTTTCAAAATGAGATTGTCATCAAGAAGCAGCTCCGTAATGAGGTGATAAGTGTGCATGATATCTACATTTGGACACACCCTGAAGTCTGGCGGTAACTCCAGCTAAGATCCCCTGCGCTGTGCAGTGGGATTACCAGTCAGCTAAGACCCCCTGGGCTCTGCAGTAGGATTACCAGTCATCTAAGATCCTTTGGGCTCTGCAGTGGGATTACCAGTCAGCTAAAATCCCCTGGGCTCTGCAGTGGGATTACCAGTCAGCTAAAATGCCTGCTCTGCAGTGGGATTCCCAGTAGGGGACTATTTGGAATGGAAAGTGCTAAACGGGAGATTATTTTTCTGGATGGAAGTTTGGATTTATGTCAGCTTGGGGAAGCCCTGCTTGTGGGTTAATTAGCTTTGTCAAGAAAGGTCAATTGTTTTCCTTTTTTTGTCTCTAAGAAATTCTGTAAATACTTCTTAATTTTATCCCTTTTGCCTGCCTCCTCACTGTTCTTTAAGAGACTGACTGAGTCCTTGCTCATACTATGAGTGTGGATGCTGAATTTTGCTCTGGGGCTTTCATACATTGACTTGTTTTTTGTTTTTGTTT
This sequence comes from Rhabdomys pumilio, assembly GCA_030674055.1. NCBI lineage: Eukaryota > Metazoa > Chordata > Mammalia > Rodentia > Muridae > Rhabdomys > Rhabdomys pumilio. The sequence goes on from JANHMN010000016.1 coordinate 48,396,695, forward strand.
TTTAAATTAAAATGGTCTGAACTCTTTTCCAGGATAGGAACTTGTGAGATTTCTGACTCTGTGTGGCTCAGTATCAGAAAAGCAAGTTCCAAATACCAGCATCAACTAGGTGGGACTTACCTAGTCAGGAGTTACCTTTCTGAAGCATGGTATTGAGGTCAGATGTGGATGCTATCACAGATGACCGAGGGAATTCTGCTTATTTTTGCTGAGCTTTCAGAGTGCTGCCGAGATGCTGTGTGGCTTCTCATATTAACAAACAAAACAAAACAAAACAAAACAAAACAAAACAAAACAAAACAAGACACTGCAAAGTAGAAGGCACTTTGTGGATATTTGTATATTTGGCTCAGTTCTCAATGTCAAGATTCATTTTTACTTCTAATATTTTCTTTGATGTTCTGAATAACTTCCAGTCCGTATGCTCTAGCTTATCAATATTTTGTTCTGTGAACTCTCCCCTAAAGCTCTACGAAGTTATGAAACCCATCTCAATAAATGGAAGTTGAATTATAAATGTTGTTTCCCTAATTCCTTCCCTGAAAACATGGCATAGTAACAGAAGACAGTTTTTCTTCTGTCCTTATCAGTAGTACAGGCATGCAGGAATACAGTTTTTAGTTACTGTGGGACATGTACTTCCAGAATCCAAAACTCTGCAATGTGGTCATTGCCTCTAATGCAAATTCCTTGGCCTTATTTTTTTTTTAATTTATTTTTATATTTTACTTAATTTTTTTGGATATTTTCTTTATTTACATTTCAAATGTAATCCCCTTTCCTGGTCCTCCCCGAAACCCTCTATCCAATCCCCCCTCCCCTGCTTCTATGAGGATGTTCCCCACCCACCCACTCCTGCCTCCCACCCTCGAATTCGCCTACACTGGGGTATTAAGCCTTCACAGGATCAAGGACCTCTCTTCCCATTGACACCTGACAAGGCCATCCTCTGCTACACATGCAGCTGGAGCCATTGGTTCCTCCATGTATACTCTTTGATTGGTGGTTTAGTCCCTGGGAGCTCTGGGGGGTCTGGTTGGTTGATATTATTGTTTTTCCTATGGGGTTGCAAACCTCTTCAGCTCCTTCAGTCCTTTCTCTAACTCCTCCACTGGGGACCCCATTGGGGACCCCGTGTTCAGTCCAATGGCAGTCTGTGAGCATCCACCTTTGTATTTGTCAGGCTCTGGCAGAGCCTCTCAGGAGACAGCTATACCAGGCTCCTGACAGCACGTACTTCTTGGCATCCACAATAGTGTCTGGGTTTGGTGTTGGTCTTATTTTCTAAGATCTTCCATATATGTAACCCTCTGCAACCCTAGCTCCTCCCCATAACTCGTCAGAATGAGATCTTTATCAAACTGGCTTTCTCAGCTTTCAATAGCTCCTTCCTGGTCTCTGCTTCGTCACCTGGGTCGTGCCATAGGAAGAGCCCATCTTCCTCTACTTAGTCATCTACAGAAAACTGTCCATTTTCCATGACTCACCCTGTTTTTCTTCTCTTTTAATTTCATTTCAAACCACAACTCGTAACTCTCTAATGGAACTACATTAACTTGCAAAGTTTTCTGTCTCTTGTTTGGCCATTAACTGATACTATAAAACAGCATATTTTTTTGTATTGCAGGGGTTACGTTGGTATTTGGTTTTACTTATTTATTTTGACATTAATCTCTTATCTCTCAACAGACTCTCCAGGCTGTGGGAGGATCTGTTTCTTGTTGCACCTGACACTGGGTGCTGTATTCACTGGAGCTTGATGAGGTATTTGTTTCTAATATGATGTGGCATTCCAGATCCTGTGACTCATGCGACCCACAGGAGAAGGAAGAGTGTAACAAGAGTGGTGATGACAGGACTGAGGGCTAGACACAAAAAAGATATTTGTTAAATGTAGAATTTGGTTGAATGGTCGATTGATTGTGGATAGAGGACTTGATATTTAGGGCAATGACGAAAATGACAGGGCAACTCTCCTGATGTTCACTGCGTCAGCAAATATGTG
>JANHMN010000016.1:48402282-48448054 GCA_030674055.1 Rhabdomys pumilio
TCTCTCTCTCTCTCTCTCTCTCTCTCTCTCTCTCTCTCTCTCTCTCTGTCAGCAAAGCCAGTACCAAGCTTTGGTCCACAATGTCCCTACTGAGTCCCAAGAATACCCACTGACATTCTCATGTAAAGGCAATAACAAATGAGAGTCACAGAGAAGTATAAAGGTAGAAACAACTTTTAGGGTCATACATTTGTCCTCACTGTCTCAAAATGCAGCTGAGGATCAGAAAGCAGATGTGATGGTTTGAGGTTACTTTCAAGATTGAAGCAGGGACATTTAAATAGATCTGGACTAACAATGTCCAGTTTCTTCTGAAAACACTAACTGTGTTGTCACTCATGGGGGAGGACTGGTGGGTCTCAGTGTCTCATGGGAGGCGGCAGAGGGTTTGGCTTGGGGTTGGAAGGATGTATGGAAAAGCTTAGTGTTTGGGATGCTGTCCTCTGAGGCTGGTTGAGTCTCTGCATTGCCATTAGGTTATATAAGAAAATGGCTTAAAATTTATTTAAAATGGACAGTGGACAGTGGGTAAATTTGCCTATCATACGACCTCTTTTCAGGTTTATTTGTAAAAGGGGAACATCCGTTCTATAGTTAGAGTGAAAGTACAGAGCCCAAACACCTGGACACACAAGCTTTCTTGCAGTCGTAAATAAAATTGTAGAAAAAATGTCTTCAAAAGTTTATTGTTCTAAGTCTTTTTTTTTTGTTTGTTTGTTTTCGTTGACTTGTAATGACCTAATTTAGAAACAGCACATCTCCCCTTTTATTTTTTTTCTCCTCTGGTCTCTAAACAGAGACTGCTATATGATCTCAAACTAAAATAACAACGTACAGTGAAGCTCTTAAAAATGTCTACATGGCGCAACAATACCAACCAACCAGAGCTCCCCAGGGTCTAAACCACCAGCCTGGGAGCACATAGGGAGGGACCCATGACTCCAGCTGTATATGTAGGGGAGGATGGCCTTGTCAGGCATGGGTGGGTGAGGAGATCCTTGGTCCCATGTAGGATGAACATAGAGTGGGGGGGAATGTGAGGGTGGGGAGGTGGGAGTGGGGGCGAGGTGTAGGTGGTGGCACATCCTCATAGAAGCATGAGGAGGGGGGATGGGATAGGAGGTTTCTGGGTGGTGGGGGGAAGTGGGGCAAGGGGATAAAATCTGAAATGTAAATATAATACCCAATAAATAAAAGGAAAAAAATGTCTACATGGCAATGAATGATGGGACATTGCAATATGGGATATGGATGCAATGGCGGATCATGGGCGCCGCCAAGGAGTTGGAGGGGAGGGGGAGTTTTAAAAGCAAAATGTGATTCTCTTTTTTTAAATAAACATTTATTGGTTATAAGGACTCTTGGTGCTGATGTGTACACTGCTTGTTCCTAGGAAACACATTCATACCAGTGACTGACCATTAGTTGAGATGACATGCAAGGTGGGAGCTAAGAGTATCTGTTTTTGACTAGGGTGTGTTAGATATGTGGCTTTAACTGCAAGATTGTACTTTTGGTTGCTTGCACTGTTATGGAATTTTTCACTAACTAAGTATGCACGAGACCTCCTTTTTTGGTGATGCTGTAACTGTATTACAGGGTCTGACATGACTGTTTCGCCTTTGACAGCTTCAACCACAGAGTTGGTGAACTGAAAGGCTGCATGAAGACCATATAGAAAAGTCACTTCTTCAGGTTCACTCCCTCACAGATGTAGTCAGAGAGGTGAAAGAACGATGCCAAGAGGGAAGAAAGATGATCTTAGAAATGCCCCAACACTTGCTGGTGCCCATCTCCATATCCCCAAGAATGCTTCTCAGGCGTTCCGTGTGTCAAGATCTTATTCTGAAAGAAATGCTAATGTTTTTATAAAAAGATTTCATTGTTTTTATCTCATGTGGATGAATGTTTGCCTGCATGTATGTATGTTTACTATGTGTTTGCCTGGTGCCTGCAGAGACCAGATGAGGGCATCAGATCCTTTGGAACTAGAGTTAACAAACAACTCAATAATTATGACTGTGAACTGCACGCCTAGGTTGGGCAGATTCACCATCACATTACTCTATTCCCCAGCTACGAGATCCCTTATAACTTGTAGTTTTTCTAGGCTGTGTGCTTCTCCTCCATTGTCCTTCCACTTCCTGATCCTCAGCTTTCTCCCCTGTTGCCTTCATCTCTCTCTCTTCCCCAACCCTTTTTTTCTCCACCTCCCCTTCTCTGCCCAATCACTGGCTCTAGCCTTTAATTTACAAATTAAGGTGAGCAGAGAGTTCACAAGAAGTCATCTATGTACTGATTCACTCCTCCTCTGCAGCCCGCTCCCAGGAAAGCGGAATTAACTACTACTGTTCGATGTTATGTGGGTTCTGGAAACAGAACACTGGATGCAAACACTGCTGAGATATCTATCTAGGCCTCAGTGCTAACAAGTTCTGAAGAACTTGTATTCATGTTTTTGTTTTTGTTAGTTTGTTGTTTATTTGTTTAGTTGTTTTGAGAAAGTATTATTTTCTTTTTTTCTCCTTTACCATAATATTTCTATTGATATTTTTTGAGGGGGTGGGGAAACCATGTACCCCAACCATACTCAATTCCCAGTCCTTCATGACATCCCCACTACCCTTGTGACATCCCAAAAAAATTAAAAGAAAAATAAACCAGGTCAAATTTGTGTTATCTATATACTTACTGGAGCATGATCAGACTGTCCGCTGCTCAGGCCGACTATCTAAGCTGCAGCGGCTCTGCTTAGCTTAGGCCACATGTGCAACAACTAGACCCGAAAGACTGAGCTCAGGCTGGCCAAAAGCACCCACGAGACGATAGTGTGCTGGCTAGATCTGTCAATTTACCATGCTGTTCACAATGCTCGACTGAACCCCAGACAATACCCGCCATGCTCATGGCTCCCGGTAGAATGAAGATTCTGATGCTTAAAGATCATGCAAAGGCTTTATATATTTGGTAATGCTCAATTAACAAGATGCCCACACAATTAGAATTGTAAACCCAATTAACTAACCTAGATATGAATAACTACCAGAGACGGCTAAAGACATGTGGATGTCTCCAGCCATCTTCTCTCCTGCTCCTCTCTTTCCTTTTTCCTAACTCCTCCTTTTCCTTCTCCTCTTCCTCCTCCCACATTAACTCCTCCCCAATCGCTCCACTACAAATAGTAGCAGCAGCAGGAAATCACCCTGCTACACAGATGTTCTGCTTGCAAATTGGAGGGCATTGTCCTTAAGTGTCACTCAGGGACATTGACAGCATTGTTTCCATATCTGTGTCCTTACTGACTTTCTGATATCTCGGTCATTTATTAAGGGAAAACTATTGACTTGGTGTTGGTTATTTTCTTGTAGTTTTGTTTGTTATTCTGTTGTGTTGAACTTCTGTTACTTACCTTTGTACATTGAAGAGAACCAAGCAGTGCTTAAGCTGCTGTCCACTTAATGAAATTAGAACTTTAGATATTTTATTTTTTATTCTAAAGTGCTACTGAGCTTCTTCCATTTCTATGCCTGTGTTAGTTGATTGAATTATTTCAGGGAGGTCATATTTTTCTTCTTTTCAAAGTCAAAGTTCTGGTAATTTTTATTTGAATGTTTGGTATCAAGGATTTAAAGGAATTATTATTGTTGTATTCTTTTAAGTCATTTTTTTTCTTGCACTTACTTATTTGTGAGTTAGTTTAAACTTTTTATGGTTTTTAAATGAGTGCAAGAAGGTTATCATTTTAGAGCTAATTTTTCCTCAACTTTTATGTCTTAGCTTTTTTCCATGCTTGTGGCATGCTTTGCCTATTCAATAACACCTCATTCTAGCTGAGGAGTGCTGAAATGAATCTGTCCTACATGTGAAGTATGGATGTTGTTTGTCTTATAAGTCTTTGGTAATTTTTTTCTCAAAATTTCTTTTTTCCCTGTCTTGTAGGGGTTTTGGCTTTAATCAAAGCAAATTAATGTCTAATCAAAGACTCAAATCCTGATTTCTAGAACCCCTCTATGTTTCTTATCCCAAGCTGAAACTCTTTCACTCTCTTTACCATCCTCAAAGTCTAGCATCTACATCATTATCTGAGCCAGCTTTCTAGATTCTGATCAAATTACCCTCCTGCTGCCACAGTCTGTATGCCACCTACTCATAGGAAGTCTCAGTACTAATAACAATCCTCTATTATTTTTCTTGTTAGATAATCACAGTTCTGTGATGCATGCATTCAACATATTTATGATAGGTGAATAATGGATCACATTATCCCTTTCCTTCATTTCTGAGGATAGAAGGCCAATGGCCATATTATTTTTAACAGATTGTTCTATAATTGAACATGGCACTTCCACTCTAGCATTCAGCCACCTTGTCAGTTTCTTATGGCTGTTAGCCACAGTGGCCTGCTATTGAGAACTATAGTCTTCAAACTGCATAAGAAACAATCACCTAGTGAAACATATCAGCATTAGCTATCCTAGTACTTCCTAGAAATCCTATCTTATCTGTCTGAGAAAACTGATTATTTTTTTTCCCAGACTAAAACCTTGAATCGTGTTTCTGTTAGGTATTGATGATTGCTTGTACACTAATTCTGTAAATAGTGTTTCAGTTCCTCTCCTATCATATCAACTATTTTGTATACCTCGGTAATAACTGCCAGATTATAAGCTCTAATAACACTTGCAGAGCTTTCGTGATTAAAATAATTTAGTGTCATTCTTCTCACACATTTTGGGTTTGATGACCACCTCTTCACGAGAGGACTTCAAATGTCTACATGTTCTTGACATGTGTTAGAATCTGTAGTCCTATATGGGTCTCCTGTTCTTTCAATTCCTCATTTTAATTCATTGTTAAACTTCCATATTTCAAGAAAATAAGTTCCAATGTTAACTTACTGGAGCATCTGTAAGCCGTGAGATAATTGTACTTCCGAGTGTGTGAAAGACTGGGCATCTGATTCTCGTGCCTTCTCTTGAGCTCCTTAACTTTTGTTCGTTAATTTTGCCCAGATAGGATTATTAGTTTTATCTTATTATATTACTTTATTATCCCTGGAAACCTGTTTTTTTTTTTTTTTTCTAATAAGAGACAGAAAGGAAGTGGATCTGGATAGGAGGAGAGGTGGAGATGAACTGGGAGTCGTAGAAGGAGGGGGAACTATAATCAGAATATATCATGTGAGGGAAAATCTATTTTCAATAAAAGAAAAATAAGAATGACTTTCTATGTTCATAGGAAGACTAGAAAGGGGAGTTAGACTAGAAATTGGAGAATACATTCAGTCTCTCTATCTGTTTGCACTATGGCCTTTCTCTGAGTGGCTAAGTGAACAGTGCTATCCCACCTCTCTTGGTCTTCACTGTCCAATTAGCTCATGAGAGTTGCTTTCACTCATAGCCTATGTGATCTGTGTAGAGCCATGTCTTTGCTGCTTTAGAAGACAGGCTGTGAAAGTGGAAGAACTAGTGTGCCCCTTGACAGGCTTTGTCCCTGGCTTTTAAGGATTACTTAGATTTCAGGTGAAAGTTATCACAACATATTGCAATGATCTGCTTGGTAGTATGCATTTTAAAAAGTCTTTCTTTTTCCACTGGATGGTTTTAGCTCCTTTGTCAAAGATCAAGTGACCATAGGTGTGTGGGTTCATTTCTGGGTCTTCAATTCTATTCCATTGATCTTCCTGCCTGTCTCTGTACCAATACCATGCAGTTTTTATCACTATTGCTCTGTAGTACAGTCTGAGGTCAGGGATGGTGATTCCCCCAGAAGTCCTTTTATTGTTGAGAATAGTTCTCGATATCCTGGGTTTTTTGTTATTCCAAATGAATTTGTAAATTGCTCTTTCTATCTCTATGAAGAATTGATTTGAAATTTTGATGGGGATTGCATTGAATCTGTAGATTGCTTTTGACAAAATGGCCATTAATTTTTACTAAATTAATCCTGCCAATTCATGAGCATGGGAGATCTTTCTGTCTTCTGAGATCTTCTTCGATTTCTTTCTTCAGAGATTTGAAGTTCTTGTCATACAGATCGTTCATTTGCTTGGTTAGATTCACTCCAAGATATTTTGTATTATTTGTAAATGGTGCTGGTTCAACTGGAGGTCAGCATGTAGAAGAATGCAAATCAATCCATTCTTATCCCCTTGTACAAAGCTCAAATCCAAGTGGATAAAAGACCTTCACTTAAAACCAGATACAATGAATCTAATAGAAGAGAAGGTGGGGAAGACCCTCAAATACTTAGGCACAGAGAAAAAGTTCCTGAACAGAACACCAATGGCTTATGCTCTAAGATCAAGAATTGACAAATGGGACCTCATAAAGTTACAAAGCTTCTGTAAGGCAAAGGACACTGTCAATAGGACAAAATGGCAACCAACAGATTGGGAAAAGATCATTACCAATCCTACATTTGATAGAGGGCTAATATCCAACATATACAAAGAACTCAATAAATTAGAGTTCAGATGACCAAATAACCCTATTAAAAATGGGGTACAGAACTAAACAAAGAATTCTCAACTGAGGAAACTCCAATGGCTGAGAAGCACCTTAAGAAATGCTCAACATCCTTAGTCATCAGGGAAATGCAAATCAAAACAACACCTCACACCAGTCAGAATGGCTAAGATCAAAAACTCAGGTGATAGTAGATGCTGGCGAGGATGTGGAGAAAGAGAAACACTCCTTCATTGGTGGGATTGCAAGTTGGTACAACCACTCTGGAAATCAGTCTGGTGATTCCTCAGAAAATTGGACATAGCATTACCTGAGGATCCAGCTATACCACTCCTGGGCATATACCTAGAAGATGCTCGAACATACAACAAGGACATATGCTCCACTATGTTTATAGCATCCTTATTTATAATAGCCAGAAGCTGGAAAGAACCCAGATGTTCTTCAACACAGGAATGGATACAAAAAATGTGGTACATTTACACAATGGAGTATTTCTCAGCTATTAAAAATAATGAATTCAAGAAATTCTTAGGTAAATGGATGGAACTAGAAATTATCATTCTGAGTGAGGTAACCCAATCACAAAAGAACACACATGGTATCTACTCACTGATAAGTGGATATTAGCCCAAAAGCTTGAAATAGCAAAGATTCAACTCACAGACCACATGAAGCTCACGAATAAGGAAGACCAAGTGTGGATGCCTCAGTCCTACGTAGAAGGAGTAACAAAAATACTCAAGGGAGCAAATATGGAAACAAAACATGGGACAGAAACTGAAGGAGGGGACATCCGGAGACCATTCCACCTGGGTATCCATCCCATGTGCAGTCACCAAAGGTAGACACTGATGTGGATGTCAGGAAGTGCATGCTGACAAGAGCCTGATATAGCTATCTTCTTAGAGGGCTGCCAGAGTCTGACATATTCAGAGGCAGATGCTCACAGCTAACCATTGATCTGATCAAGGGGTTCCCAATGGAGGAGTTAGAGAGAAGACTGAAGGAGTTGAAAGGGTTTATAGACCCATGAGGAGAGCAACAATACCAACCAACCAGAGCTCCTCAGGGTCTAAACTACCAGCCTGGGAGCACATCGGGAGGAAGCCATGACTCCATCTGTATATGTAGGGGAGAATAGCCTTGTCGGGCATAGGTGGGAGAAGAGATCCTTGTTCCAGGAAGGCTGAACACCGAGTGTGGAGGGGGGAATTCCAGGGTGGCAAGGTGGAGTTGGGGGGATAGGTAGGGTCACATCCTCATAGAAGCAGGAGGAGGGGGGATGGAATAGGGAGTTCTTGGGTGGTTGTGGGAACGGGGTAAGGGAATAAAATCTGAAATGTAAATATAATATCTAATAAAAATAAATAAATTATAAAAACAAAACCAAACCAAAACAAAAAAGTCTTTCTTGCTAAAGTTTGGAACCTCTGTGGTTGAGTTAGGGAAAGACTGGAAAAAGTTGAGGAGGAGGGTGACCCCACAGGAGGAAAAACAGTCTCAACTAACCTGGACTCCCAAGATCTCTCAGACACTGAACCACCAACCAGACAGCATATATGAGCTGATCCAAGGCTCCTGACACATATACAGAAGAGGAGTGCCTGAACTGGCCTGAGTGAGAAAAGAAGCACCTAATCCTAGAGTCTTGAGGCCAGGGAGTGGGAGGTCTGTTGGGGTGGAGTGGGGTGGGAGGGGTAGGGACATCCTCTTGGAAGGGGGGAGGGGGAGGAAGGAATGGGATGAGGAGTTGTCAGAGGGCAGACAGGGAGGGGGATAATGACCGGATTGTAAAAATAGATTAAAGATAATTTTAAAAAAGTCTTTCTTTGCATTATTATATAGCTCGTGCTAGAGTTAATAAAGTCATGTAGGGGGATTATATTGCTTGTAAATTGAAAGGTAGAACATAGATGCTTTTTAAAAGGCCTTTTGATGAATGTTATTCAAGAACTCAGTACTAATGTCTTCTTTGACAAATAGTGGAAAGTAATTTATTTTTTTTATTTGTATTTCATAGTTTGATATTAAACACTTTTCATATAGTAAGTACTATAAAATAAGTTCCTCAGTTGTCATTTAAAAAGTTTATTTCACCATTTTATGTTTGTGTGTTCATATTCTTTTCTTAGCTTACTAAATTTTGCCTGAGGCTAGAGAGCTGGTTCAGTAGTTAATAGTGCTCACTGTTCTTGCAGAGGACAGGAGTTTTGTCACACTCACTGAGTGGCTCACAACAGTCTATAACGCCTGTTCCAGGAAATCCAACACCCTCTTCTGGTCTCTTTGGGCACTGCACTCATGTGCACAAAGCTTAATTTCGAAACTAAAATGAAAATAAATTATGTGTTTCCATTTTTAAAATAAATTGGAAATTGTGGATTTTCAATCTACTGTTATCTATAAAATTTGTGTCATTTCTTTCTTTTTAAATTTATTTATTTATTTGTTAAATTAAAATTGTTGCTTTGGGCCTGTGGAGATGGCTCAGAAATTAAGGGTGTTTGTTGCTATTGGAGAGGACCAGAACCACAGGATAGCTTACAACAGTCTACGACTTCAGTTCCAGGACTTTTGATGACCTCTTCTGAACTCCAAGGGCATCAAATATAAACCTGATACATGTAGATTCACACAGCCAAGACATAAAAAAAAAACAATAATCTAAAATAGTTTAAGAGGTGGTGCTTTGATCTATGTCTATGCTAATATTCAGTCAAGCTAATTATCTATCCCTTCATCAACTTATTTTGTAGTGAGGTGTTAAATTATTTACTTATATAGTTTTGTAATATATGGTACATTATTAACTGTGGTCAAAATTGTCAAGGAACTATTAAAAGTATAAACAAATTAAGCTGAATAAAAACATAAACATGGAGGTTTGGCTTTGGAGACAGTAAAGTGTGATTAGTAAAAGGAGAAGATATCTTCAGTTCTAAGAGAGAAAGAACAATGAAAGGAACTAGAAGCAAAAGCAAGTTTGTTAAACTTTTCAGAAGCAGATTAAACAATTGGATAACAATTGTTTAGCCTCATTAATTATCAAGGACAAAGTAGAACTACACTGTGATAGTAGAAATAAGATTATAAACAAGCAAATTTATGAGTTAAAAATTGGTGCTTTTGTGTTAGAAAGATGGTTCAGAGGTTAAGAGTGTTCGTTGCTATTGCAGAGGACCTGGGTCTAGTTCTCAATATCCACGTGGTGGCTCAGAACTGTCCATAACTCCTAAGGAAGTCTCATTAACTTGTCGACAAAGAGTTAAATGTATTGAGGATGCAGGTTAATTGGAATCCTCACTTGTTGCTGGTGACCATGAAGAAGGGCTCATCTTTAGAAATTACGTTTGGCCAATTCTCAAAGAGATAAACAAAAATTCCACTCCTGGGTATCTCCCCAAAGATTAATAAATGTGAATTCAAACAGTGTGATGGTTCATAGTGACACTATGCACAGTGGTCAAAGATGAAAGTGCAAATGTCTATCATATCATATGATAACTGGATACATAAATGTGGTACACATATATGTGTACCATATATGCACACAGTGGGTATGACTCAGCCACACAAAGGAGCAAAACCCTGCTATAAATTACAAGGATTGAGTTTGAAAACACCAAGTTAAGTGAGGAAGAGGACATATTTCTTTCATAGGTCTACTTGATATGCCCGGAGCTGGCAAATCCACAGGTGGAAAGCATGCAAGTGGTTGCTGGGAACTAAGAAAAGGAGTGGCTAGTTAATGGGAATAGGATGCCTGTTTTGTCATTGATTAAAATATTCTAAAATTACATAGATTTGAAGTTGTAGGATTTTGTGATTATATCAAACACCAATGAATTAAACAGAAAAAAATACATGAATCATGTTACATGAATTTAATCTTTATTTAATTTTTTACTAGAAATTTATAATGTTTCTCTTCTACTTAATCTTTGAGACCTACTGTGTTGAATAAAAAATGCATTGCTGATTTTATGGTTTGTGCTTTTTTCTAGTCATCACAAACTTGAGATCTGTAATATTCAGAATTAAAAAATGCTTTTCCCCCCTCTTTTTTAAAAAGAAATAAAATTCATATGGATGTTTTGTCTGCATGTGTGTCTGTGCACCACATGTGTGCAGTGCCCGAAGAGGAAAGAAAAAGGCAGATCCCAAGGGGCTAGATTTGCAGATGAGTGTGAGCTACCATGTGTATACTGGGAATAGAACCAAGGTCCTAAGTAAGAACAAGAGCTCTTCACAGCCGAGCTATTGCTCCAGCTCCAGGATCAGAGAATCCTTAAGGATACTTAATTTGCAATTTAAAAAGTTGTTTTAAAGATTTTCCAGAATCAAATCACCACTGCTTTGCTTTATTATCTAGGATGTTTAAAAGAGACTTGCCCACCCGGTGTGTGTGTGTGTGTGTGTGTGTGTGTGTGTGTGTGTGTGTGTGTGTTAGAATAGGTGAACCAAATGATTTGTAACAAAAGAATTCTTTCCTTTCTGTGTTCATTGGCTCACCTCTGATCCTGTGTGCTGTGTCATTTTAATCAAGAATGACTTCTGAATATATCCTGGTATTTTCAAAACAGAATATGCCTATTGTACAGAAGTCTTTAGTTTGAGATTCTGACATTGTGTCTCTCTGACCTGCCATTTGCCTCCCAAGCAAGTTGAAAATGGAAGGAAGGCAAGAAAAGCCCTTGGGACTTGTGTATGATGAAAGCTTACTTTCTAGGGCTGTGGAGATTGTGAGTAAGACATTGGCTTCTGATACATTTGAGTTCCACACCCTGTTAAGATAGGCTGCATCAAATGGGAGTCATATGACATTTATTTCTCTTACCTAAGGCCAATTTGAAAAGTTTGTAACTTACCACTTATTTTTTCTTCTTTTCTGTCTGACTTGTATACATTTGGAAACTTTAGAAACGCAAAGGCTCTTGACATAAATTATGTGTACATATAATTAGAGAAATCTTTCTTTCTAATCTATATATCAGCTGTGTCATTTCTCTTTCATTTCATTTAAGAAAATAGATATAATTTATTTAAGTTTTTCATAGGTTGGATTACTTTAAAGGCATGTCATTAACTTTCTTTGAATTAAGGCAAGGGTCAAGAAAAAAATGCAAATTTAAAATCAGAGCTCTCTTTTAACTCAAAGGAGCATGGTATATATCATGGATCTATGTACATGCATGCATGCATGCATGCATGCTACACAAATTTTAAGTGCATCCACATTTGCACACATATACATGTCAAAAGGAGCTATATACCTAAACATACTAATATGTATATCACCAGGAAGTATATACCCCAATTCCCACTATATAGAGATGGCTTCTTTACAGAATTGCTTCCTAATTCTTTGACTCAAAGGTCTTCATCAGAACTCGGCTGAAAGCAGCCTTCACATCCTTGTTCCTCAGACTGTAGATGAGAGGATTCAGCATGGGGGTGACCACAGCATAGAAGACCACCACCACCTTGTCCTGCTCAGCCGAGGCTGTGGAGGTGGGCTCCATGTGTGTGAAGAGGGCCATCCCATAAGACATGGAGACCACAGTCAGGTGGGAGGCACAAGTACCAAAGGCTTTGCGGCGTCCCTGGGTAGAATGGATCTTCATGATGGCAGCTACAATGTAGGCATAGGACAGAGAGACCAGGCAGCAGGGCACCAGCAGCACCACCACACTAGAGGCCAGTATCACCACCTGGTTGAGGGTGATGTCCACACAGGCCAGCCTGACCAGTGCCAGGGTCTCACAGGCCACATGGTTGAGCACATTGTGCCCACAGGTAGGAAGGCGCATGGTGACTGCTGTCTCCACAGCAGAATTAACTACACCCACAAACCAAGAGACACCTGCTAGACCCATGCAGAGCCTTGGGCTCATGACCACTGTGTACCTCAGTGGATCACAGACAGCCACATAGCGGTCATAGGCCATGGCAGCTAGCAGCAGAAACTCCGTTCCTCCTAGAGCCAGAGTGAAAAAGTGCTGAGCTCCACATAGGGCAAAAGAGATGGTCTTCTTCTCCATGAGGAAGTGTGCCAGCATCTGTGGGACCCCACTGGAGGTGTAGCAGATGTCCACCACTGACAGGTGACAGAGGAAGAAGTACATGGGCAGGTGGAGTCGTGGGTCCAGTGCAATCAACAGGACGATGAGCCCATTGCCCAGCAGAGTCATCAGGTAGGTGACCCCAAAGAGGACAAAGAGGCCAGCTTGGATGTGTGTGTCACTGGAGAGACCCATGAGGATAAACTCACTTACCCAGGTTGCATTGTCTCTCTTCATGGAGTGGCTGGGACTGCTGGCCAGGAGTAGGAGGAAGAGAGGTCAGGGAGGGCGAGTACAGGTGTCACCACAGGTTATGCACTGAGTCATAGGCTAGGATTGCAGCTGGACCTGGGACACAGCCTGTTGCTTTAACCTAGATGATCAGGGAAGGACATATCCAAAACAAAGGGAAAAGGAAGATTTGGCCACTGATACAAATACATGAGGTTCTGACGAATAAAGCCCTACTTTAATTGTCTCTTTTTCATTTCTAGGTCTCTGTAAGTTGAAAAAATATAGAGGCAATCTGTCAATGCAGAAGGATAGAGAAGAAATAAAATAAATGATGGAAAAGGGAGAATAATACAAGATTTAAAAATAAAACAAAGGAAAAAGAAAATCTCAATGAGCACAGTATCAAAGTGGAAAAGTCTTAATGACAATATGGAAAGTGGAAAGAAAGGCAGATTCTTCCATGTCAGACAGTAGCAGCTAAAGTCTTATAGGTACCCCTGGGCCTGAGGTGGGTGCTACAGCACCCCCTTGAGACACTCGAAAGCATCCATTCTGCTGAACTTCTTGCTCTCATTAAACTCCAGTGTAAGTGATAGTGTAGAGGCAAATCCTCCCACATGCCCCTCATTATAACCATCAGCCTCCAGGAGACATCTCTCTTTGAAAAGGCTATATGATGTGTCCTGGGAACAGTGTGGACATTTCGATCTGTGAGAAAAAATAGAAAAAATCACAAGTCACACCCTCCGGGTTCATATAAGTTAACCAGAGACACAGAGATTAATTTTAAAAATTACAAACACTAATTAAATTGTGTTAAGTTCTATGAAAAGAACAAAGTCATTACTTGTATGATTAAATTTTAGCCTTTGTAATTAAGTTATCATTCTCTATATTTTTATTACATGTAACTTGCATAGTATGTTTTGACCCTTTATTTAGATATTTAAGGAAGTATGTGAGTTTTTGGTGAACAACGAGAGGCAGACATATTGACACCAAGCATGAAGTGATGAGAAAACTCTCAATCCTTTCTCTGTGGGAATTCTCCTTTCTCATCTTTGTTTACATGAGACTGTTTACAGTCCATCATGGCTGAGAAGTTCTTGAGAAAATGCAATTAAATGCCCTCAAATGTCTTACTGGCAGTCTAATCTCTAGATATGCTTCTTTTACTCAAAATAGTTAATGGGTAAATAATTCATTTATGGAATGTAGCAGGCTTCATGCTTTCATCCAGTCTTTACAAAATCTCATGTTTCAATATTAAGACTCTGTGCTTTGAATATCAGTGTTTCTACAGAATGAAATAGGAAATAGAAAATATTGGATTTTGGTGTATTCCTTGGAAGTCAATGAGCTGGTTCGTGCACATATAGCTAAACAATAGAAATACAATAAATTATCATTAACATAGAGCAGAGCCACAGCATCAAACACGTGAGATCTGAAAGGGATGATTCTGTTCTCATTCCCCATGGTGGAAACAGTGGTGTGAGTCCCATCTAATCATTGGGTGGAGAGAGTAGAGTGTTGCTTGGTGTTGCAGACACTATGGCCTCCCTTTGGTTCTGACTCTGCAGTGACCAGAAAATCTCACAGTGAGAACCATAAAGGGTTGAAAGTGTCTTTGGGTTCCCAGTGAAGGTTAAGGAACAGGATCAGGCTTAGGGAGGTGCTAGCTGGGATTCAGAGCCCTGGAATATTTCAGGTCCCTTCCTCTGAGTAGTTCCCTTTGGATTTGTCACTATTCCCAGGTCACTTGTTGCTGTACAAAGAATGCTCATCAGTATCCTAGTGTGAAGGATCCAGATTCCATCCAGAGTGTGGTGAGCCCTGCTAGAAATGGAAGGAATTACTCCTCCCTCTAATTTTTCCATCTAAAGAATCCCAGTGCAAAGTGAGGTCACCTGCACATGTCTCAAATCCACCTGCGAACCAATGCGAAGCCTGTGCTTATGTTATCACCTAGCTTACTAGTGAGAGGCAGAAGAGGTTGTTCACAGATATAGTCCAAGGAGAAGGATGCTTGAAGGCCATGGATGGTGGGTTCAGACTGGAATCTTTCCTTTTAGAACAAGGGATGCTCTTAATGTGTGGTCAGGGAATCTCAGTCCCAGCCTGCCTATTTGAGCAAGAAACCTGCTCTGTTACAAGCTGTGTGACCTCTGTCCTATTTTCTTCATTGGAATCATGTGAGAAACAATAAAAAAAAAATAAGGCTTTCTGCAAAGTCTGTCAAGTAAGGTCAGATGAATCAGTGAACACAAATACATTTTGGAAAAGCACTCAGTAAATCCTTACTGGTCATTGTTCCTGTACTCAGAGAATTCACATCACTAAGGCTAATTTTATTCACTACGATGAGGACAAGTGACAGTGGGACATACAGAAGATCAAAAAATTAAAAGAATGGGGGTGGCGCACAAGATCATTTTTAATAACTCCCAGTGATTAAACTTAATTGTGACCACTGTTGAAAGATATTTCAGGAACCTAGGTCAAATGTTTATACAGTCACTGTTGGCATCATCGCTGTATGAACTTCTGACCTATTTGTTTTAGTAACATTTGATGTTGGTTTTATACAAAGACCAACTCTTTATTTGATCAATGGCCTTCTTCAGATAGTTAGAAGATTTCATTTTACCTTTCTGTATTTGACAAACACCATATACTTGGTAGGCCCTGAACAGTGACAGGAGCAGAGATTATCAGGGTCTAAAGGTGACGTCTGTGTCTCCAGAAACTTATACTTGAAAAAATTATGGAAAGGTGTTGTCACTATGCTCTTATCAGAGGAAGTTCTAACATTGCCTCAGTGACTGAAGACAGGTCCTGGGTGTCCCCAGGCAGTAGAAACATGGAAGTTATGACGTGGAAGTAAATAAAAAAAAAAACAATGTTTGCTTATCAAAACTGGGAGCAATGACAAGAATGGTTGATTAACTCTCTGCCTGCATAAAATCTAGTCTTTGTATTACTGGGTAAATTGTGATATCTCTGTAGTGTAAGCTTTTATTTTTTTCCATTTGAAAAAATTAGCATTTTAGATTTGACAAACATTACATTTCCTTCTTGTTATATATACTTGTAATAAATATAATGAGAACCATAATTTTCTGCTCCTTTATCACTCTATGCATAGACAGTAAACTTATTGGCAAGAAATAAGGGTCAGAGCTGGTGGGATGGCTCATGGTGTGAAGTCTGCCATAAAGCTTGACAACCTGAGTTTGAGTCCTGGAACCCACATGATAGAAGGAAAGAACCAACTCTTGCAGACTGTGCTCTGACCTCCATGTGTGTTCTATTTTCATGTGAGTTTCCATATATAAAGAAGGAATGAAAAATAAATTTAAAAACAAGAGTTGCTAAGTTTCTTGTTATAGGATTTATGTCACACATAAACTTGTTTCTTTTTTGGGGGAGGGGAAGGACAGTTCAATGAATGGCAGCTCTTGTCTTAAAGACCAAAGACCAAAATTATAATGGATAAGGGGGCATATCACTAGAACTGGAAAAACCACTTTGGTCAAGAATAAAACATTTGCTGTCTTCTGATACGTGAGCCTCTTTTCAAAGTCAGTCTCTCACCATTCCTACATTGTGACATTTACCAACACTTTTTAAAACCTGATCAGGACTAAACCTGCCTCAGTTTCTTAAAAATTATGTTGTTGACATTTGACAGCTGAGAATATTTACTGTCTTTTCTTTTGGAAAAGTTGGGTTCCACAACATCCTGTGGATCATCTATCATCTCCATCCATTGTCCATCCCTTTTCATCCCATCACTACAAATGTTTCAAGGCCAGGAAAATAGCCTCTGTGCTCCAAAATTTTGTTCTAGGAGGGATTGATCTATGGTGTTTAGAGCATAACAGTTGTATTGTATATTTCATGACTGATGACAAAAGAGGACTCCATGAAATGACATGTATAACCTAAGTCACAATTTAAAACATGTCCAGCAGCAGTCAATAAGAGTAATACACTAGTGGTTACAATAGCAGTCTTGGATACTCCCAAAGGTTTGGACTCCATCATCTCACTATCTTTTTACAACTTTCCCTGTAGGTGAGTCACTGAAGCAGAGTACTCACCTCAAGTTAAGGACTCAATTTGACTGGGCATGTAGCTCCTCTAGAAGAAAGTCTTCTAAGAACTTATCTTTTGTCTTATGGAGGTTTTCCTCTGATAGACTCGGCTCATAACTTTCAGGGCTTGGGAATCTCCAGAGGGCAATTACTTATTCTGGAGTGTTCTTTTACACTCTTCCTCCAGTTACATCTCTGTTACCTGGCTTCCCTTCTTAAGTTCCCTGTGGGATCTACATTTTGAAAGCATCTTAACTCAACTTTTAATTGTCCTGGTAGTTTCTGGGCTAATGAGATTGTCTATGGCTCATTTTAGACTTTTGGCCAAGTCTGAATAAAGGAATTGATTCCCTGACCTTGTGAGAAAAATTGAAAAACAAATTTAGCAGTAAAAGATTAGGTAAATCTGAGATCCTTTTTGTGCTTTAAAGGAAGATGACAAAAATACCTTTTTCCTTCCTTCTCTCATCTCCAAGTTGGTTACTATGATGTTAGAAATATGTGCAACACAGTAGAACTGTCATGTCTAAGGATTGGAGACCCATTGACAAGTCCCAAGTTCACAGTCACTAAAATGATCTTGGTCTCCTTGGTGCTGATAATACTTTCCTGATATGCATGATCATCTTTTTAGTGACAACAGACCTAAATACTGTTATTTTACTTGTTATTCTTCAGACAATCTGAGCCTCTTCTCTGTTCACTTAACCAGTCAGTTCAACTTTGGACCCCAGAGCACTGTAAGGCTTCCCAGCTGCAAGGTCTATAGTAATTCTAATTCTGAATTGTAGATAAGACAAATAGAAGAGGCAAAAAAAAAAAAAAGGAATTGAACACCTCATGGAGGAGAAGAGGAAAGATGATTGATGTTGAGAATTTGGACTCCAAAATGCATCTCTTGTAAGAAGTGATGAGACCCTACCAAAGATAAGTGAGAACTATTAGCGAACATTTTCCAGAATAAATACAAATGAGTGTAATTAAAATGCTTTCTTGCTCATAAAAATGCACCTTATCTACTTTATGATACATTTTGATGACAGATTATATGTAACTCCATGAAATATGTAGGTTATAAAATAGTGGAAAATATGTCCAAACAGTTGGATGACTATAGAATGTTTAAATGTCGAAAATCCATGATGTCTAAGAATGATCCACATATTGTCTCTGGCTGTTGTTTGCATTTTGTACTTCTTTGATTATCAATACGTATAAATGTCTAGAACTAAGACAAAGAAAAATGTTATCAAATATGTATCCAAAATAAGATGAAAAAGATAAGAGAAGGGTGAGAATAATTAGAATGCATCATACCATTCATTAAATTGTTGAAGAACAAACTTAATAGAGAAAAAAATTTATTGAAAGGTGAAAAGATGTAATATGAATATTTAGAAATATTTTAGAAATGAATATCTCTAAATTCATAACTGCACAGATGTGTAGGTTTAGGAAAAACCTTTATTAAGGTTTCTTAAAAATTTTAATCTCTTTTATAGCCCACTATCCACCAGTGGTAGAGGAAAGGAAAAACTAATAGGACAAAGGGGAATATGGACCTGTTTAGAAATAGTTCTTTGGGGCAATTCCAATCTTCGTCACAGGATGTTAGCAGTTCAGTTCAAATGAATCAGCAGTGGTAGTTTGATCCACTTGCAGACATCATTCATGAATCAGCAATGGTAGTTAGATTCAGAAGTAGCAAGGCTCTTCCAATAGGTCAGAATCTACGGAAGTGGCAAGTAGTTGCGGGAATATCACAAGAATTTCATTGTTGTGTTTGTCTCTATGAAGTCACAATAAATGATTCTCAGTGAAGAAGGCAAGGCAAACCAGTGCCACAGAGTCTCAGTGAAGACCAGTGTTAGCAAAATCCAACAAAGACCAGCAAAGAGTGGCATGGCAAAACAATGCTACAATGTCATCCACTGTTTGTTGGGTTATATTTATACACTTTCCAAACATCACATGTTTTCTCAAGTGTCTGCTCTAGCAAAACATCACATGCCCCCCTTTCAGGCAGCATCCAGAAAAACACTACATGTGTATTCTCAGTAAAAGATCCTCCCATGTGTCTGCGTCCACAAAAAATCTTTTCATAAGACAGTTTCCAGAAAAACATCACATGACACAACTGAGTGTCCAAAGAAACCAGAAATTTCCACTTTACAGATGTCTCTATTTTGACTCAATGGGTCAAAAAAAATCCATGAAGATATGAATGTGAGAAAAGCATTTGTAGGGAAAAAAGAGGTTGAGCAGAGTGGGAAGAAGATAAGAGAAGGGTGAGAATTAGAATGTATCATGCCATTCGTTAAATTGTCCAAGAACAAACTTAATTGAGAAAAAAATTTATTGAAAGGGGAAAAAATGTAATTAAATTGGATCACATATTGGCATGCCAACTCGTGCTGTCAAATTTCAGTCTTGCTTTGGTAACCATATAATGACAACATCAGTTGACATGTCAATGTGGATCAGGCCAATCTCACAACCCCTAGATGAAGAACTATAGGCAATTAATGCCTGCTAAGAAAGGAAGAAAGGATCTCTTCAAAGGAATGGGCCCTCTGATAGACTGTACAATCAGAAGGAGTTAGCTCTAGACACACAATGAGCAACACTAATGGGACTCAGCATGTTGTATTTATAAATTTACTTTTATATATGCAACAATATGTAGTATGGATACTCTCTGACCCACATTCTTCCTGCATGCAGGGTTAGAAGACAGGATTACAGAAGGTGTGAGTGATGTAGGAGAGTAGTTGATCCTACTTTGGGTCCCTCTTCTTCCTTTGTAGTAATGGTTAAGACTAGAAACCGGTTCCACACAACACCATCTGCTGAGTTTCTAGGCTCATGGATTTCCTCACACCAAACTTCTTTTTCAGCAAGTTTCAGTTAAAAAGGTGCCTCCTGATTGCACAATTTATTCATCAAAACTTGTTCTATTGATGAGGACAATATGAGAATTGTAGAAATGTTTTTTAAAAAGCTGGGAGAAACTTGGGAAATTCCTTTCAACCTCTTAGTCTCCAAACAAACAAACAAAAACAGATAAATAAAATGATGCGATTGGGTGTGGCTTAGAGACTAGAAGTGGTGGGACCAACGTTACGTTCTAGATTAGAACAAGACTAGAGCTGTATCTAGATCATATGACCTGGTTTTCACATGACACTAACTGTGCTGTCACTCATAGGGCAGGAGAAATGGGTCACAGCACCTATGTGGAGCAGAAGAAGGTAAGCTGAACTCATGAGTAAGGTGAGGAAAGGTTAAGTTTATGGTGTTCTGGCTATGGGCTGGTAGAGAATTCTGACTACCACAAGATTATGCAGGAATCAGTCTGAATAACAGCACGGCATGGCTAGTGTACTGGAGGTTGAGTCAACAAGCCAACCTCTCTCATGAAATGCTCTCTTTGTTTCTTAGAGAAGTTTCAAAATTTTGGATCTTACATTAAGGTTATTGATCCATTTTGGATTGATGTTGGAGTAGGTAATTAATAAGAATCTAGTTCGTTTTCTACATGTGTTTCCAAGTTTCCGAGCAGCACTTGCTAAAGAGGCTGTCTGTCTTCTTTTGACCCTTATCAAGAATCTGATGGCTGACGTTACCCACTTTTATTTTTGTCATTTTTGTTGTGAGCCTTAGCCTGTCAGCTGAACCATCTTTTCCAGCATGAATTTGTTTCTCATTCAGCCAGAAAGAAGTAAAACAACTCATATTACCACAGTTGTAGAGCACAGAAGACGTTATGTTAAGTGGGAAATCCAAATGCAACAGGGCCCATCCTTTAGGACTGCATTTCTTTGAAATATTCATACCAGTCTATAGATGGAAAGCACCACAGTGGTTTTCAGAAGCTAGGATGATTGGACGTCTTGTTGCAATGGCATTTTTTTTTTTTTTGTGGATGTGAAAGACGTGAGGTTGTATGACATTGAGAGGAGTCTGAATGCCAATCAAACAAAAGTTTCACTAGAAACTTAGTGTCTGCTTGGTTCTATCTTGCTTCTTCACTCAACCTGTTCCCAGCACATGGAGTAAAAGTCTGAATTGTCCTAAAATTATGCTGCAATGTTTCTTTATTTTTGTTTGAAAGATAAATAAGTGACATGTTTTGCTTTGTTAAATGATATTTAATTATGTTTTTTAAAAAGTTGTTCTAGACATTTGTTAGGATAAGATCATCACTCTTTTCTTTCATCATCTTTGGTGATTGGAACTCACTCATTTTGGTGATTGTTAAATTCTTTCTGATGAAGAAACAGAGTTTTTTCCTTGCTTAGTGTGTAAGCTCACCTCTGATAATGGGTAGCCTGGTGGTCAAGTCTGTGCTCTGAATGCATTTGTGAGGGTTAGCAAGAGTATATGGTTAGACAACATGGTTAAACATTTGTCCAAGATCGCTAATATGTGACTTGCTGAACTGCCATTTGTCCTCACTGCAATTTGGGAAGAGAAGAAAAGTGATGCCTGTGGGATTTGCACTTGCCCAGATCTGCAGGAATCTTGATGTCACCAGGCTTAGGATCCTGTGTGTGTTCTCTACTACTAAGGTGGACCACGTGACTCATGCACTTCTTTTTATGTATATGATTTTGTGTGTGGGTGTGTGTACATCCACTGTGTGTGACGACATATGTGTAAGTGTATGAAAACTGGACAGCCTTGGGTGTCAGACTACTTGACTAATCTGCTCAGCACCAGTGAGCACCAGACACCTTACTCCTTTTGCTAAGCCCCTGAATTACAGGTGTGTTCGAACACAACAATTTTAAAAAGTTTTTATTTATTTTATTTTTATTTTATATATATGGGTGTTTTGCCTTTATATACGTATTTGTACCGCACGTGTGCCTGATGTCCACAAATACCTGAAGAGGGTACGCTATCCCCTGGAACTCGAGTTACAAAAAGCTGTTAGCTGCCTTGTACATGCTTTGCAACCAAACCCAGGTCCTCTGTGAGAGCAGCAAGTGGTTTTAACTTCTGAGACATCTCTTAAGGCGACACACCAATCATTACATATTGGTTCTTGGTGTTAAATTTAGATTCTCATGCTTGTCCGGCATGTGTTTGACTGACTTCTAATCCCAGCTCAGCTTTTGTATTTCTGGACTAAAGTCTGTTTAATTCCTTGGGCACAGACAAGTTTGAAACTTGTAGATATTTCTTTTCTTGTAGACTGAAGAAAAGTTAAATACATATTTAGAGATCTTAGAAAGAAAATTGAGTAGCATTGTTTTCATTCATTCATTCATTCATTCATTCATTCATTCATTCATTCATTCATTCTGTGTGTTGGATAAGGTGCGACTGTGCCATGGTAGACCTGTGGAAGTCAGAGAATAACTTGTGCATCAGACCTTTTCTTTCATCATGTAGATCCTGGCACTCAAAAACAGGTCTTCAGACTTGATGGCAAGTTCCGTAACCTATTCAGCCATCTTGCATCACAGAACTACAATGTTAACAAATGACATATGTGGACTTCTTTTCTGATTCAAACACACCAGTATTCTGTTTTCTCTCTTCCTTTCAGTTAAGAAAATGCACATATTTCATTTAACCTTCTGGATGGTATTTACATCTTAAAGTTGCTCTAATTCGTTTTCTTCAACTTAAGCAGAAGCCAAATTAAAGATGAGAGGTGAAATTATGCTTTCTATTACATAAAAGGAGCATCATATAGATTTGGGTCCTGATAACTATTCCCTTACACACATACACAGGCACACTTAAGGACAGATTATATGAGTGGCTCATACCCCAGGGATGGCCACGATCGGAAAATTAAAGGAAATGACAGACAATGGTATGTGGGCCACACATAAAATCTTCCCGTTAAATGGATCTATAAACTTCAGAAGGACACCTTTCTTATTGAAAATTGTCTCCTAATTGTCCTAAATTGTCTTTGACTCAAAGCTCTTCATCAGAACTCGGCTGAAAGCAGCCTTCACATCCTTGTTCCTCAGACTGTAGATGAGAGGATTCAGCATGGGGGTGACCACAGCATAGAAGACCACCACCACCTTGTCCTGCTCAGCCGAGGCTGTGGAGCGGGGCTGCATGTAGGTGAAGAGGGCCATCCCATAAGACATGGAGACCACAGTCAGGTGGGAGGCACAGGTTTCAAAGGCTTTGCGGCGTCCCTGGGTAGAACGGATCTTCATGATGGCAGCTACAATGTAGGCATAGGACAGAGAGACCAGGCAGCAGGGCACCAGCAGCACCACCACACTAGAAGCCAGTATCACTACCTGGTTGAGGGTGATGTCCACACAGGCCAGCCTGACCAGTGCCAGCGTCTCACAGGCCACATGGTTGAGCACATTGTGCCCACAGGTAGGAAGGCGCATGGTGACTGTTGTCTCCACAGCAGAATTAACTACACCCACAAACCAAGAGACACCTGCTAGACCCATGCAGAGCCTTGGGCTCATGACCACTGTGTACCTCAGTGGATCACAGACAGCCACATAGCGGTCATAGGCCATGGCAGCCAGCAATAGAAACTCAGTTCCTCCAAGAGTTAGAGCAAAGAAGAGCTGGGTCCCACATAGGGCAAAAGAGATGGTTTTCTTCTCCATGAGAAAGTGTGCCAGCATCTGCGGGACCCCACTGGAGGTGTAGCAGATGTCCACCACTGACAGGTGACAGAGGAAGAAGTACATGGGCAAGTGGAGTCGTGGGTCCAGTGCAATCAACAGGACGATGAGCCCATTGCCCAGCAGAGTCATCAGGTAGGTGACCCCAAAGAGGACAAAGAGGCCAGCTTGGATGTGTGTGTCACTGGAGAGGCCCATGAGGATAAACTCACTTACCCAGGTTGCATTGTCTCTCTTCATGGAGTGTCTGGGACTGCTGGCCAGGAGTAGGAGGAAGAGAGGTCAGGGAGGGCGAGTATAGGTGTCACCATAGGTTATGCACTGAGTCATAGGCTAGGATTGCAGCTGGACCTGGGACACAGCCTGTTGCTTTAACCTGGGTAATTAGGAAAGGACATATCCAAAACAATGGAGAAAGAAGGATTTGGCCACTGACACAAACACATGAGATTCTGGGTAGCCAACTCCCCACTTTAAATGTACCTTAAAAATTTCTAGCACTCTTCAAATTGAAACAATATAGGGAGACGTCTGCCAATATAGAAGGATTGAGAAGAAGTAAATGATGGAAAAAGGAGAATAATACATGATTTAAAAATAAAAGTGAAACTAAACAACAACAAAACTCATAAGGAAAGCAGGAAAGTGGAAAAGTCTTAATGACAATAGGGGAAGTGGAAAGAAAGGCTGATTCTTCCATGCCAGACAGTAGCAGCTAAAGTCTTATAGGCACTCCTGGGCCTGAGATGGGTGCTGCAGCATTCCCTTGAGGCACTTGAAAGCATCCATTCTGCTGCATTTTTTCCTCTCAGTAAACTCCAGTGTAAGTGATAGTGTGGAGGCGAATCCTCCCACATTCTCCTCCCCGTAGCCATCAATCCTTAGGATGTATCTCTTTGAGAAGGATATCTCCTGTGTGCTAGGAGTAGTGTGGGAGTCTCTGTCTGTGCAACACACAAGACAGAATCACTAGTCCCAAGGTCTTCATTCATATAATTGAATCAGGGACAAAGAGATTAATTTAAAAATTACATACATTAATTAAACTGTGTTAAATGCTATGAAAGGAACAAGGCCAGTAATTGGATAATAATAAAACTTCAGCCTTTATTTAGATATTTAAGAAAGTAAGTGAGTTTTTGGTGAACGATGGGAGGCAGACATAGTGACACCAAGCGTGAAGTGATGAGAAAACTCTCAATCCTTTCACTGTGGGAATTCTCCTTTCTCATCTTAGTTTACATGAGACTGTCTACAGTCCATCATGGCTGAGAGGTTCTTGAGAAAATGCAATTAAATGCCCTCAAATTTTATACTGGCATCTAATCTCTAGGTATGCTTTTTCTTAATGGGTAAATAACTCATTTATTAAATATGGCAGGCTTCATGCCTTTATTCTATCTTTAAGAAAACTTACCTTTCAATACTAAGACTCTGTGCTTTGAACATCAGTGCTTCTACAGAATCAAAAAGGAAATAAAAATATTGTATTTTGATGTATTACTTGGAAGTCAGTGAACCAGTTTGTGCATATATAGTTAAACAATATAAATATTGTAAATTATCATTAACACAACTAGAGCAGAGCCACAGCATCAAACATGAAAGTTCTGAAAAGCATAACTCTGTTCTCATTTCCCATGGTGGATACAGTGGTGTGAGTCCCATCTCATTGTTGAACGGGGAGAGTAGAGTGTTGCTCGGTGTTGCAGACACTATGGCCTCCCTTTGGTTCTGACTCTGCAGTGACCAGAAAATCTCACAGCGAGACCACGAAGGGTTGAAAGTGGCTTTGGGTTCCCAGTGAAGGTTAAGGGATAGGATCAGGCTTAGGGAGGTGCTAGCTGGGATTCAGAGCCCTGGAATATTTCAGGTCCCTTCCTCTGAGTCATCAGAGAGAGTGGTTCTGTTTGGTCTTGCTACCATTCCCAGGTCACTTGTGACTGTTGAAAGAATCCTCATCTGTATCATAGTGTGAAGAATCCAGATTTCATCCAGAGTGCAGCGAACCCTGCTAGAAATGGAAGGAATCACTTCTCCCTGTAAGTTTCCCTCCTAAAGAATCCAAGGGGGCAAAGTGAGGTCACCTGCACATGTCTCAAATCCACCTGAGAACCAGTGTGAAGCCTGTGCTTATGATCTTGTGTGTTATCTAACTTTTAGTGAGAGGCAGAGGGAGTTCTTGACAGATATAGTCCAAGGAGAAGGATGCTTGTGGGCCATGGATGGTGGGTTCAGACTGGCGTCTTGCCTTCCAGAGCAGGGGATGCTCTTAATGTGCGGTCAGGGAATCTCAGCTCCAGCCTGTGAGACAGGGGATGCTCTTAATGTGCGGTCAGGGAATCTCAGTTTCAGCCTGAATATTTGAGCAAGGAACCTGCTCTGTTACAAGCTGCTTGACCTCTGTCCTCCTATTTTCTTCATTGGAATCATGTGAGCAACAATAAAAAAATAAGGCTTTCTGCAAAGTCTGTCAAGTAAGGTCAGATGAATCAGTGAACACAAATACGTTTTGGAAAAGCACTCAGTAAATCCTTACTGGTCATTGTTCCTACGTTCAAGACAGTTTACCTCACTTAGGTAGCTTTATTCATGAGCATGAGGACAAGTGACAGTGGGACATACAGAAGATCAAAAAGTTAAAGAATGGGGAGGAGCACAAGATCATTTATAAGAACTTTCAACGATTAATTGCAACCCCCTGTTGAAAGACATTTCAGGAACCTAGGTTGAATGTGTATATAGTCACTGTCAGCATCATCGCTGTATAAACTCCCCACCTATTTGTTTTAGTAATATTTGATGTTGGTTTTATACAAAGACCAACTCTTCATTTGATTAATGGCCTTGTTCAGATATTTAGAAAATTTCAGTTCACCTTTCTGCATTTCATAGGCATATATTATATACTTGGTAGGCCTTGACAGGAGCAGAGATTATTGGAGCCCAAGGTGACCTCTTTGACTCCAGAAACTTATACTTGCAAAAAATGTTATGGAAAGGTTGTGTCACTATACTCCGATCAGAGGAAGTTCCAACATCTCCTCAGTAACTGAAGACAGGTCCTGTATGTCCCCAGGCAGTAGAAATGTGAAGGTTTTAAAGTGGATGTAAATTAATAGCCAATGTTTGCTTCTCAAATCTGGAAGCAATGACAAGAATGGTAGGATAATGGGAACATCTTTCTGCCTGTATAAAATCTAGTCTTTGTATCATTAGGTAAATAGTCATATTTCTGCAGCAAAAACTTTTTATCCATCTTTCCAAATAGCATATTAGATTTGGTGAACATTAAGATTCTTTATAGTTTGTGATAAATTAAATTAAAAATATGTATGGTAGTTTAAAACAGAATATTAGCAAAAATATTACTCTTTGATGTTTCATCACTCTATGCATACACAGGAAAATTTTGGCAAGAAATAAATGTCAGAGGCGGTGGGATGTCTCTGAGGTGGAGATGCATGTCATCAGGCTTGACAACATGAGTTTGATCCTTGGAACATAAATAAATAAAATAAAAAATACATATAAAATGAAGGGTCTCTAAGTTTCTTGTCATAAAGTTTAGGTCACACATAAACTGTTTTATTTTTTGGGGGGGGGCAGAGTTCAGCAAATGGCATTTCTTGTCTTGAGGACCAAAGGTATAATGGATATCATTATATCATATTACTAATATTGGGTATATCATTAATACTGGGAAAATTATTTGGGTTAAGAATACAAACAGTTGTCCTCTGATACAGGAGCCTCTTTCCAAAGTCTTTCTCTCATTATTTTTACAGTGTGACATTCATTAACTTTTTAAAAAGTAGGATTAAACCTGCCTTAGTTCCTTAATAATTATGCATTAGACAGTTGAGAATATTTATTCTCTTTCCTTTTGGGTAAGGCTAAGTTTCACATCATCCTTCGGATCCTCTATCAACTCCATCCCTTGTCCATTCCTCTTCACCCTAACAGTCCAGATATTTCAAGGCCAAGAAAAATAGCCTTTGAGCTACAATATTTTGTTCTAGGAGTGTTTATGGTATTTAGAGCATTTTAGTTGAATTGCATATTGAATGACAAACAGCAATGGAGGATTTTAAAGAAATGGCTTATGTAATCAAAGTTCCAATTTAAAACATCCAGCTGCATCCAATAAGAACATATAGTAGGGGTTACAATAGCAGTCCTAGATGCTCCCCAAATTTTGGGCTCCATCACCTCACTGCTTCCTCAGAACTCTCCCAGTGGGTGAGTCACTGCAGCAAAGTACTCACCTCATGTAAAGGATTCAGTTGGGTGAGTGTGTGGTTCCTTTCGAACAAAGTCCTTGAAGAACTTATTTTTTTGCCTTCTTAAGCATGGAGGTTTTACTCTATTAGTCTGGACTGATAACTTTCAGAGCTTGGGAATCTCCAGAGGGCAATTACTTACTTCTGGAGTGTTCTTTTACACTCTTCCTCCAGTTACAACTCTGTTACCCGGCTCCTAAAGTTCCCTGTGGGATCCACATTTTGAAAGCATCTTAACTGAACTTTTAATTGTCCTTGTAGTTTCTGGGCTAATGAGATTGTCTATGACTCATTTTAGATTTTTGGCAGGAGTCTGGGGCAAGGCATTGATTCTCTGACCTTGTGAGAGGAACTGAAAAGAAAAGAATAAAGGATTTGGTAAATCTGAGATCCTTGTTGTGCTTTATAGAAAGATGACAAAAAATGCCTCCTTTCTTTCTCCTTCCAACTCTGAGTTGGTTCCTATGATGTTGGAAGTATGTGCAACACAGTAGAACTGTCATGACCAAGAACCGGAGACTCATTGACAAGTTCCAAGTTTACAGTCTCTAAAATAATCTTGGTCTCCTTGGTGCTGATAATACTTTCCTGATATGCACGATTATCCTTTTCGTGATAACAGACTTGAACTGTTATATGACTTCTCCTTCAGACAATCTCAGGCTCATCTCTGTTCCCTTTACCCACTGAGTTCAACTTAGGACCCCAGAGGACTGTAAAGCTTCCCAGCTTCAAAGTCTATGGCAAATCGAATTCAGAATTGTAGCCAAGACAAAGAGGAAAGGCAAAGATAAAGCAAGAAGTTGAACAACATCATGTGGAAGAAGAGGAAAAAAGAATGATGCTGAGAATTTGGAGTTCAAAAGGCATCTCTTGTAGGAACTGATGAGACTCTACCAAAGATAAACAAGAATTATTAGGTACCATTTTCCAGAATAAATATGACTGGATTATAATTAAAATGATTTCTTACTCGTAAAAATCCATCTCATCTACTTTATGATACATTTTGATGTAAGATGATATGTAACTCCATGTTGGTTGGAAAATGGTAGAAAATATATCCACACAATTGGATGACTATAGAATGCTCAGATCAAGAAATAGTGTTGTCTAGGAAGGCTAAACAGGTTATTTCTGGTTAATAACAACATAACTTTTATTTTTACTTTTTAAATTGTCTATACATGTAAGTGTCTAGAACCAAGACAAAGGTAAATATTATCAAATATGCATCCAAATGAAATGAAAAAATATGTAGACATGGCATAGCCTCATATAATGATATAGTAATATGAAGAAATTGACCTGCTGTTTTCATTTCTATCATTTCCAGTAAATTATCTTTGTAAAACTGACTGACTTTTGAAGGGCTGAAAGAAGTATAAATCTTCTGGGCACAACATAACTATTGCAAATATTAACTCATTGCAGGTGCAGTTTGTTGTACTGGACCTGGGTCTGGGCCTGACAATAGCTATTTATTGATGAGGGAGGGATCAGTGGTTCCCTTTCCCTACCCACTGAATTATTGGGTACTGATAGACTCTGGGTGAGAGGTTGTCATGGTAATCTTCAGTAATCATTGGTAAGCCCGTCAGGCCCCAACGGATATTTCTAAGCTGATGACTACACAGATTGCCTCCTTGTCACTCAATGGGTCCCAAAATAAAGCATGAAAACATGAATGTGACAAAAGCATTTTTGGGAAAAAAGGAGGTTGAACAGGGTGGGAAGAGTATAAGAGAAGGTTGAGAATAATTAGAATGTATCATACCATTTATTAAATTGTCCATGAGCACATTTTATTGGAAAAAAGAAGAGAATATACTGAAGGGAAAATAGGTGTAGTTAAAACTGGATCACATGTTGGCATGCCAACTCGTGCTGCCAATTTTCAGGCCTCTTGTTTGGCAACCATATAATGACAACCTCAGTTGACATGCCAATTTTGATGTGGGCAATCTCACAACCTCTAGGTGAAGAGCCATAGACCATTAATGACTTCTGAGAGAAGAAAAACCTGTCTCTTTCAGGAATTGGTTGTCTGATAGGTTGTCCAATCAGAAGGGGTTAGCCCTAAATACATAATGAGCAACACTAATGGGACTCAGCATGTTGTATTTATAAATTTACTTTTATATATGCAACAATATGTAGCATGGATACTCTCCGACCCACATTCTTCATGCATGCAGGATTAGAAGACAGGATTACAGTAGGAGTGAGTGATGTAGGAGAGTAGTTGATCCTACTTTGGGTCCCTCTTCTTCCTTTGTAGTAATGGTTAAGACTAGAAACCGGTTCCCCACATCAGCTGCTGAGTTTCTGGGGCTATGGCTTTCCCGATACCATAATTTTTTTTCAGCAAGCTTCACTCACAAAAGTGCCTCTTGAGTGCCCAGTGTAGTCATCAAAATTTATTCTATTGATGAGAAGAACAATATGAGAATTGTAGAGACGTTTTGAAAAAGCTGGAAGAAACTTGGGAAACCCTTTCAACCTCTTTTCCTCAAAAAAAAAAAAAAAAGCGAGAGAGAGAGAGAGAGAGAGAGAGAGAGAGAGAGAGAGAGAGATTGGGTGTGGCTTAGAGAGTGGAAGTGGTGGGATCAATATTACATTCTAAATTATAACAGGACTAGAGCTGTATCTAGATCACATGATCTACTTTTCACATGACACCAACTGTGCCATCACTCATAGCACAGGAGAGATAGGTCCCAATACTTCATGGGGAGCAGCAAAAGATAAGTTGAACTTATGGGTAAAGTGAGGAAAAGTTTAGGTTTATGGTGTTCTGCCTGTGGGCTGGTTGAGGATTCTGACTAGCACAAGACTATGAAGGAATCAGTCTGAAGAACAGCATGGCATGGCTAGTGTCCTGGAGGTTGAGTCAACAAGTCAACCCTTATCATGAAATATTCTATTGTTCCTTAGATGTTTCAAACGTTGGAATCCTACATCAAAGTTTTTGTTTCATTGGGTTGATGTTGCAGGGAGTGCGCGATAAGAATCTAGTTTCAGGTTTTTACATGTGTATCCAATTTTGCCAGCAGCGTTTGCTAAATAGACTGTCTTTTTTGACCCATGTCAAGAATCTGATGGCTGACATTACATGCATTTATTTTTGTCATTTTTGTTGTGAGCTTTAGCCTGTAGCAGCTGAGCTGTCTTTTCCAGCTGTGAGTTTGTTTCTAATTCAGCCTGAAAGAAGTAAAACAACTTCTATTTCCACACTGATAGAGCACAAAAGGCATACTAAGTGAAAAATTCAGACTTGATTAATTGGGTACCACCTTTACGGCCTCATTTATTTTAAACAGTCAAAGTTGACAGTTTCCATAGATGGAAAGCACTGTGGTGGTTTTTCAGGAGCTGGGAGAAAGTGTGGCTGCCTGGTTGCAATGGCGTTTTGTTTTGCGTATGATAAGAATGGTCTAAAGTTGGAAAGATGTGAGGTTGTATGACATTGTGAGGATGCTGAATGTCACTGAAACAAAAGCTTCACTAGAAACTTAATATCTGCTCTGTTCTATCTTGCTCTTTCTCTCAACCTGTTCCCTATTCATTGGGTAAAAGTTTGAATTGTTCTGAAATTATGCTGAAGTATTGCTTGGTTTTGTTGGAAATACAAATGAGAGATCTGTTATTTTTAATTATTTAATTTGTTAAAGAATTATGTTTTTTTTAAAGTTGTTTTAAATGTTTGTTAATATTAGATCATTACTGATTTGTTTTATTGCTTTGGGTGATTGGAACTCGCACATTTTGGTGTTCGTTAAATTGTTTCTGATGGAGAAACAGAGTTCTTGTCATGCTTAATTCCTT
Organism: Rhabdomys pumilio; assembly: GCA_030674055.1. Lineage (NCBI taxonomy): Eukaryota > Metazoa > Chordata > Mammalia > Rodentia > Muridae > Rhabdomys > Rhabdomys pumilio. Next base: position 48,433,886 of record JANHMN010000016.1, read on the forward strand.
GGCTGACCTCTGATTATGTGTGGTATAGCCTTGTGTTCAGGCGTGTGCTCTGAATGTGTATTAGGGCTGGTGTGAGTATGTCACAGTAAATGTGTACATGTCAGAAGATAACTTCTGAGTCAGACATTTTCTTTCATCATGTGGGTCTTAGGTATCAAACACAGATCATCATTATTGATGGCAATTACCTTAACTCACTAATCCATCTTGCCATCCCAGAAATAGAGTGTTGACAAAGTAGTGTGCATTACTCCGATGTCTGAACTAACTTTCCTTTCTGGTTCATACACATTGCTATGTTGTTTTTCTCTTCCTTTCAGTTAAGAAAAATGTACATATCTCATTTAACTTTGTACATGCCATTTACATCTTAATGTTGCTATAATTTGTTTTCTTTGAACTAAAGCAGAGGCTACAATAAAGACCAGAGGTAAAATTCTGCTCCTTATTACCTGAAAACAGCATCATGTAGATTTAGGTCCTGATAACTATTCCCTCACACACATACACAGGCACACTTAAGGACAAGTTATATGTGTGGCTCATACCTCAATACTGACTTAGATTGGGAAAGTAACTTCAGTGACAGGCATTGGTATGTGGGCTATATACATGAACCACCCATTAAATGTATTCACAATCTTCAGCAGGACACTTTTTGTTTTGAAATTTTTCTTCTAATTCTTTGATTCAAAGCTCTTCATCAAAACTCGGTTGAAAGCAGCCTTCACATCCTTGTTCCTCAGACTGTAGATGAGAGGATTCAGCATGGGGGTGACCAAAGCATAGAAGATTACCACCACCTTGTCTTGCTCAGCCGAGGCTGTGGAGGTGGGCTGCATGTAGGTGAAGAGGGCCATCCCATAGGACATGGAGACCACAGTCAGGTGGGAGGCACAGGTCTCAAAGGCTTTGCGGCGTCCCTGGGTAGAGCGGATCTTCATGATGGCAGCTACAATGTAGGCATAGGATAGAGAGACCAGGCAGCAGGGCACCAGCAGCACCACCACACTAGAGGCCAGTATCACTACCTGGTTGAGGGTGATGTCCACACAGGCCAGCCTGACCAGTGCCAGCGTCTCACAGGCCACATGATTGAGCACATTGTGCCCACAGGTAGGAAGGCGCATGGTGACTGCTGTCTCCACAGCAGAATTAACTACACCCACAAACCAAGAGACACCTGCTAGACCCATGCAGAGCCTTGGGCTCATGACCACTGTGTACCTCAGTGGATCACAGACAGCCACATAGCGGTCATAGGCCATGGCAGCTAGCAGCAGAAACTCAGTTCCCCCAAGAGTTAGAGAAAAGAAGAGCTGAGTCCCACATAGGGTAAAAGAGATGGTCTTCTTCTCTGTGAGGAAGTGTGCCAGCATCTGTGGGACCCCACTGGAGGTGTAGCAGATGTCCACCACTGACAGGTGACAGAGGAAGAAGTACATGGGCAGGTGGAGTCGTGGGTCCAGTGCAATCAACAGGACAATGAGCCCATTGCCCAGCAGAGTCATCAAGTAGGTGACCCCAAAGAGGACAAAGAGGCCAGCTTGGATGTGTGTGTCACTGGAGAGGCCCATGAGGATAAACTCACTTACCCAGGTTGCATTGTCTCTCATGACGCAGTTGGGCTAGCTGGCCAGAAGTACAGGAAGTAGAATCAAGGACAGGCAAGTTAAAATATCATTTTACTTTTTTCACTAAGTTCTAGACTAGAATTGGAACTAGAAATAATGAGGACATTAAATATATTCTCCTGAAAAAAAAATAAAGAAAAAAAAAACAGAGAGGATGTTGGTCTGAGGAGAAAACAAAGATAGGCATGGTGGCACTTCTCTGTTATCTTATCATGTGAGAGTTGGAGGGGGGGGGACCAGAGATCAAGAACAGTCTGAGCTACAAAAGGGAGTTTCAGTTCTGTAGGGCTCTTTGAGTCTCTTTTTCAGACAAACAAGCAGATAACTAAAGGAGGAAGGGAGACTTGGCTTCTCATACTAAAGTATAAGTTTCTGAAGGTTAACACCCGTGATTTGGACACTAATTTATATCTAGCATCATGTGCCATAAACAGTTATAAGTAATCCATCAGCATAGAAGGAAATATAATCCATAATAGGGGTGGAGAAAGAGAAGAAAAGTATCACAGATGTAAAGGAACAGTAAGGGAAATTTAACGTCCAGGAAAAATAAAAAAAGGCTTCGGCATGGGGAAGGTAGCATTGAAAGTTAATAAGACAGAAAGGCAGGTTGTGTAATATGGCATAGCAGTGGCCATGTCTTCCCATCAAACGTACGGGAAGAATAAGGATGCCTTCATGTATTGTCAGCATCATTTCCAGCATCTCAGTTCTATTGTTATCCATGCTTCTTGAAAATCTAGGTCATGGCTTTGCATGGAATCCCCTCATTTGCTCTTCGTTTCATATATCTGTGTCGAGGAGGCTTATGTCCCCGAGATGAAAATTGACTAAGGAGCTCATTGCTCCAAGAAGAGTTCAGGGTGTCTTGTACCTGTCTTTCTTTCTTGTATCTTATAATTTATGAATAGAGAGATTAATTTAAAAATTTTAAAGTAAGTATAGTTGCATTAAGCACTATGGACGAAATTTTTTCCTTCCAAGTCCCTCTGCCTCCTACTTTCATGCATCTTGCTATATGTACGTGCCTGCCTGCATTTAGTGTTGCCATCATGAGAATTGATGGAGGGATTATTTGCTTGAGTTGGGACAATGTACCAGGCTTATTGTCGCTTAATTTATACTGTTTAGGAAACAGAATCAGCCTAGATCTCCATTAACACATGAAAGGATAATGACAATGTGGTACACATACACAGTGAAATTATATTTAGTTTCGAAGAAAAATTAAATTGTAAACTTTCAGATAAATGGGTGAAGTTAAAAAATATATTGAGTGAGGTAACACAGTCTCCCCCCACTCCATGTCATTTCTCTTTCGTGTATATTAGTTTTGAATTTTAGCTTCATGTATTTAATTAACTACCTGTAGATGCTGGGAAGATAGGAAGGGGATATTCGGGGAGGATGCATTAAATGAGGTGAAATGGCAGGGCACAGGTGATACGGAAGTAGAGCAGATGAGTACTAGGGGTGGAAACATTTGAGTAGAAATATGGCTGGGACTGGAGGAGGAAAAGGGGTTTGAAAGAAAGCATAATCAATTTTTTTTTCAACTCACCTAGATGAAATACTTCCTTTTGATATAAAGTGTACATTTAAAACCATCAATAGTTTCACAGAATAAAATAAGAAAATTTAAAAACTGGACCTTGGAATGTTCTGTGGAGATCAATGTGTATGTAAACCACTGTAACAAAACAGAGAACATTCAGTGTATCAACATTACAGCATCCAGAGCAGAGACACAGCTTCAATTGTAAGAGTTCTGAAGAGCATAGTTCCATCCTAATCTCCCTATTTGGTATCAGGTGCTGGAGCCCTACCTAATTGTTGGAGTGGGAGAAGAGATTGCTAGATAGAGCAGGTCCCTGCCCCCTCACATCTCTGATCCAGAGTGTATACTCCATTATTTTCCAGTTTTACTTACATATATAACATTCTTTGATCAAAGTAACCCCATTATCCTATTTTATCTTATTTCCATTCTCACGAAGAAGGTACCTCTGGCTAGAAGGTATCTCTATGGAAACCATGAAGGGTAGCTTTAGATTCTCAGTGTTAGAAGTTAGGGAATAGGGTCAGAACCTAGGGAGATGCTGGTTCAGATTCTAAGCACTGCCCAGGGAGCCTGTGACGGTCCACAGAGCTTGCCCTAAGTCAACAGAGGGAGTGTCTCATTTTGAACTTGTTACCAATCTTAGGCTGCTTATTGCTTACAGACAAGATTTTCACTTTCAGATTGGTATGAGTGATTCAGATTCCCCCCAAATGTGGTAAAAGTGTAGAGATGAAAGGAAACATGGAGTCAGGAGTCAGAATTTCCTCTATCTTATGAACAGGGAATCCAAAAGCCAGGGAGAGGTCATTTGCCTCTGTCTTAGATCCACCTAGGGACCAAGATAAAGGCAGCATGCCTGACAGACAGAAGTGTCTTTGGCCAGATATGATTCATGGAAAGAGACTCCTGGGCATCTTAGATGGAGGACTCAGGAAAGTATCCTGAGATACCAATAGATGTGTGTTTCGGAGAATAGGCAAAGCCTTGAATGAAGAGCTAGAAAATCCGAGTTTTGGTCTACCTTCTTCATGAATGAATCACCTGACCTCCATAACTTCAGATTCTTCTGAAATGTGTGGTTGATGACATATTTCCTCAGTTTTTGAATGTATATCAGATGAACTAATGGCTATAAATTTGTTTCGGCTAAGTACTTGGTAAAATCTTAAAGGATGCAATTCTTCCACTCAGAAAGCCTACAGTACTGAGGCCAATCTGTCCACCAAATATGAAGACAAGTGACAGTAGGAACAAGTGCTTTTAAGGCTAGAAAGTTAACAGATTGTGGCTTCAAGACAATCTGCAGTAAACCATAGTGCCTAAGCCTAATTACAGAATTCCAGTTGCAATCCATTTCAGAAATTAAGTTAGTCCATCTACACACAGTGCCCATTGCACACAGCATAAACTCCTCATCTTCTTATATCTGTAACATCTTGATGTCTGTTTAAACCAAAATTAACTTTTGTTTTTCTTGTTGGATGACCATATAGTGAGCTTTTTTTGGGACAATTTGGGAAGAATTTCCTTACACTTTTCTCAATGTCCTATAACAGTTGCTGAGGGCCTTGTCAGAAGGAGGAACATGAACTACTGGTGCTATCAAAAGAAGACTCACTCTCTACAAATTCACCCTGGCAGGGGAGCTAGAGAGAGGATTTGCCAAGCTCCTGTCTTACATAGGAAGCTTCAGTAGCATCCCACTAACTGAAGAAAGACTGCCTATGTCAGCAAGCAGTAGATGTATTTTATATAGGAGCACAAATACTTTATACAGTCGATATAAGGTAGAAGTAAAGAAACAACCAATATTTCTGTTTCTTTGAAGATATGTTTGAGGATATGGTGTGGTAAGACATGCTTGCAGCATGCACTAAATTCCATTTATACATCATCTGGTTAGCTGCTGAATATGAAGTATGCATCATTCATGTGCAGAGTGAAAGTGCTAGATTTAGTGAGCATTAAAATATCTTGTAGTCCTAACGGTTTATGATAAGTTAAGACATATAAATTACAGTCTAAGCAACAAAGAAAGTAAAAATAAAGTATTTGGTCTTCTTGCGTTCTATGCATACCTAATAAAATTATAGGTCAGATAATATTAACATTCACGGGGTTTCCTAATGAAGTATTCAGACTGAGCATACAACTGTTTGCAGCGATGGTTTTTAAAACCAAGGACCAAGGAAATAATGTGGCTACGTGATTAGATATGACAAAACTGTTGGATGAAGCCAAAGCTTATAATCTTCTACCATACAAGTCTTCATCTAAAGTCCAATCTTGATAAAATCCAAGGTGAAAATTCCACTATAACCACAAATTTCCTATCAGATCAAGAATCAAACTTTCCTTCATCTTATAGGAATTAGTCTCCTGAATGCTGAAATAAATGGTTCACCATTTTGCCTTTTAGAGAGGGACGGCTCCACATCTGTCCTTGGGTGTTCTACCAACCCCACATCCCCTCCATATCTTCTCACTCCAACACAGGATAGCTGCTTCAACACTAGGTAGTAATTTTTGATTTATACTATTCCATTCTTTAAATGCCTGCCTGCATAGAACATTTTGTTAATAGTACATTGTTGGATAACTGACCTAGGACTCTTTAGTGGCCAGAAATCAACGAGTTTCATCAATAAGCCACTGGAGGAATTCAAAATGCTTCTAACTGCAACAAGTGAGAACAACACAGGAGGTTAACAGAGCCTTGCTGGCTGCCTAAGTGGCTTTGGTAGCCGACTCTCATCACTTGCTCTGAAGGATCCCTGTAGGGAACCACTGAGGCAGAGTGCTAACCTCATACACAAGACTCACTTTGGCTGGGCAGGTGGCACAGTCCTTAGGAAGTCCTTTCCTCTTCTTGGGTGTGGAGGTTTTCTTTGTCAGTCTGAGCTGATAACTTTTTAGAGCTTATGGATCTCTAGAGGGCAATTATTTACTTTTTAAAAAGTATCTATTCTTCCCTTAGCTACTTCTCTACAATCCCACCTCTGTCTTCTAGGTTCCCTGTGGAATGAACACGCTGAAGGTATTTTTACATGAACTTTTAATTGTCCTAGTTCCTAGGCTAAAGATACCTTCTCTGACTTTTGAATTTTTCACTACCTTCCAAGGCTGCTGCACTGCTGGACAGTTTTCCTATGGTGGGGAGACAGAGATATTTGTCTCTGTGGTCTGATTTCAAGGGATTGAAAGCAATTGAAATTTAACATAGTATCTGAAATGGCTAGAGCGATACATAGTAACACCCTTCAAGACATAGGCACAGGGAAGGACTTTCCAAAAAGGACATAGACAGTGCAGGAAATGACCGAAAGAGCTGACAAATGGGATGACAAGAAATTAAAATCTTCGGTATAGCACAGGAAACAGTCTTCAGGGGGAAGAAGAACAGAGTGCTTGGAAATCTTTGCCCATCATTTATCAGATCTGTCTGACAGGTAACTAAGCCTGTTACAATATAGGATATGCAACTCTATAGGGTGTGTAACTAGCTACAAAAATTAAGCACCAATAAAATAAGTCTTCCGGTCAATAAATGACCTAATTAACACAATCAACAGTTTTCAAAGGAGAAATCCAAATGGCAACAAATACTGGAAATGTGGTCAACATCCTTGGTAACCAGAGCAATAAAAATTAAAATTTCTTTGACATTTTTGTCTTGCCCCAGTCTGAATGCTATTATAAAAACAACACAAATAAAAACAAAAAAAAATTCTGACAAATATTTTGGATAAAGGAAAACTCTTAAACACTGCTATTGGAGGTAAAAGCTTCATGTAGCCAGTGTGGAAATCAGTGTGGAGTTTTCTCAAAAAACTGAAAATATAGCTTATCAGGTCAGCCAGTTCTCTTCCACTTTTGGTAGTGTACTTGAAGGAATCTAAATTAAAAGACCACAGTAATACGTGCACACCTGTGTTTGCTGATGTCCTATTTACAATAGCTAAGATATAGAACCAACTTATATGTCCATCAGCAACTGAAAGGATAAAAAGGCACATATAAATTATAGAATTTTAGTCAGCCATAAAGGAAGATGAAATCTTGACATTTACAAAAAAATTAAATAAAACTGAAAAACACTGTTGGGCTAAGTAAGCCAGACTGAGAAAGGAAAGTACTACATATTTCATTCTGTGTATTTCTGTGTATTCACATGTACATGCATATATATTTACTTATAATTGTCTGTGAGTAGGTCATGCAACTAGAAAGAGAATCATGAGAATAAAGCGAAAGATCTTAATGGGGAAAGAAAGAGAGAGAGAGAGTAATCAAATATACATGCCATAAAAGCTTAAGGAATGTCTATTTTGGGGCAGGAGGCTTGTGTGACTGATATTCAGAACAGAGTATAGTGGCACACATATTGAAAATGCCACAATGAAATTCAGTACCTTTTGGCTAACTTTGCAAATTAATTTAAGAAGTTTTTGAAAAGGATAAAATAATTGGAAAAAGGAAGGAAAAAAATTGAACTGCAGAAGCTAGACTCTGTCCTAGAGGGAAAAGATACAATTTCCTTCTCTTCTATATCCAATAACTCATGTGGGTGACAAGAGAATTGTGTGTGTATACCACATAGTTGAGCAGTTATTTTTGTGGCATGGAGCCATTGAGAAATCTCGTGTTGAGACTCTTTCATCCCCAACAGCATTCTTGGTGAGTTCCTGTCTTATCTGTCTATTATGTTGTGTTTCCTTTGTGTATTTGCATATCCTAGAAGTTTGCTCTTTTCTAGATTTAGACATTTTTACTGTTTTTAAATATAAATTAAAAATTTAAATGATATGCATATATACATGTCTGTGCAGGCATATGTGCATTTGCATGCAGGTGACTTTAGAGTCCAGAAGAAAGCATTATATCTCCTGGAACTAGAGCTATAGGTAGTCAACAGATACTTAATATGGGTATTGGTTATCAAACTCAGGCCCTCTGGAAAAATAACAAGCCCATGATAAGAGTTTATCATCTCTTTCCAGTCTGGGCCTGAGCACTGAACAGACCCCGGGCGACCGCTTTGCCCCCAATCTCACAGAACCTAGAGGAAGCAGGCCTCCCAGGAGCTCTAACCTGGGCAGGGTCTTAGGTAAGGAGACAGCAAACAAGGAGTAACTGGGACCCACTAGGACTCAGGAAGTCACTCCTGGCCTGGAGCTCTGGTTCCTTCCTGTCTGCACCTGAGCACTGAACAGATCTTGGGCCCCAGCGCTAGCCCCAGTAGTAACACCCACCCCACACAGTTCTGATACAACCAAGATAATAGGAAAGACAGGCTCCAGTCAGAGACAGGGCAGGTAGCAGTAACCAGATCCAGATGATGAAAGGCAAACACAAGAAAATAAGCATCAGCAACCCAGGGTACTTGGCATCATTAGAACCTAGTTCTCCCACACAAGAAAGTCCTGAATTCCTCAAATCACTAGGAAAGTAAGATTCAGATTTAAAATTACTTCTAGTGATGATGATAGAGGACTTTAAGAAGGACATAAATAACACTCTCAAAGAATTTGAAGAGAACACAGGTAAACAGGTAGAAGCCCTTAAAGAGGAAACAGAAAAATCCCTTAAAGAATTACAAGAGAACACAACCAAACAGGTGAAGGAATCGAACAAAACCTTGGAAGTAGAAACAATAAAGCAATCACAAGGGAGACTACCCTGGTGATAGACAACCTAGGAAAGAAATCAGGAGTCATAGATGCAAGCATCACCAACAAAATACAAGAGATAGAAGAGAGAATCTCAGGTGCAGAAGATACCATAGAAATATTGACACAACTGTCAAAGAAAACGCAAAATGCAAAAAGTTCTTAATACAAAACATCCAGGAAATCCAGGACACAATGAGAAGACCAAACCTAAGGATAATAGGTAGATATGAGAGTTAAGATTCCCAGCTTAAAGGGCCAATAAATATCTTCAACAAAATTGTAGAAGAAAACTTCCCTAATCTAAAGAACGAGATGCCCATAAACATACAAGAAGCCTATAGAATGCAAAATAGACTAGACTAGAAAAGAAATACCTCCTGTCACATAATAATCAAAACACCAAGTGCACAAAACAAAGAAAGAATATTAAATGCAGTAAGGGAAAAAGGCCAAGTAACATATAAAAGCAAACCTATCAGAATTGCATCAGACTTCTCACCAGATACTATAAAAGCTAGAAGATGCTGGACAGATGTCATATAGACCCCAAGAGATCACAAATGCCAGCCCAGGCTACTATACCCAGCAAAACTCTCAATTACCATAGATGGAGAAACTAAGACATTCAATGACAAACCAAATTTATACAATATCTTTCCACAAACCCAGAATTACAAAGGATAATGGCAAGAGAGTTCCAATACAAGGAGGAAAATTATACCCCAGAAAGAGCAAGAAAGCAATCATCTTCCAACAAATGCAAAAGAAGATAGCCACACAAAGATAATTCCACCTCTAATAACAAAAATAACAGGAAGCAACAATCACTGTTTCTTAATATCTCTTAATATCAATGGACTCAATTCCCCAATTAAAAGACATAGGCTAACAGACTGGCTACAGAAACAGGGCCCAGCATTTTGCTGCATACAGAAAACCCACTCAGTGACAAAGACAGACTCTATCTTAGAGTAAAAGACTGGAAAACAATTTTTCAAGCAAATGGTCCTAAGAAACAAGCTAGAGTAGACATTCTAAAATCTCCAGTCCAAGAACACAAAGGTAGGGACTCATGGTTCTACCTGTATTGGTAGTTGAGGGTGGCCTTGCCAGGCATCAGTGGAAGTGGAAGGCCTTGGTGCCTGAAAGTTTGGATTCTCTAGTGTTGGGGAATTTGAGAGCAGGAAGGCAGGAATGAGAGGATGGTGGGAGCACACCCTCACAGAAACTCCTGGAATTATATGGATTAGACATGATAAAGGCAAGCCACTAGAAGACTAGATTCCATAACTCAAACAAAAATTTATCTTGATACTAAAATTTGTTTTGAGAATTGTATATTACAGAATACACAGCCTTGATGTATCTACTCATCAAGCAAGCTGAGCAGACCTGCTCCAAACTCTGATGTCCTGGAATTCCATCTGGATGCAGTGAAGACACAGCTTCAGAGGCTTATCAATTTACTCTTCCCTCTGCCCCTCTTCTAATATCTCAACGCCCATAATCAGCTTGAAGAAGTTAATGAAGAATCAGCGCCCCTATTCCCTGGACTTGGGAACTGAGGTGGTTAATATTGGGCTGTCTTTCTAGGGAAAAGTAATGGTTTTGTTGGAACAGGGAGGATTAGCTAGGATTTATTGCATAGCCATAACCTATTTGTAGAAATATGTATAATTGTTATTAAGATGACATTATAATTTCTTAAATGGTACAAAATTTGCTTTGATTTAAAAAAGAAAAGAGTTTATCATCAACATTTACATGGCTGAAAAAAATTTATATTATTTGACCATTGCAAGGCAGATAAAGATGTCCTGATCTGTAGGTATGATTCATGTCTATAATGACAAAGGACCAGGGGACAATCATTTGATTTGATGCTCTCCTTTGTTGGACAATCTGAAGTTCACCTTTGTTCTCACTACCACTTAGCTAAATATCAGATCCTGTAAGGCTTCTAAACTTTAAGGTCCATTGAAAAAAAATTCTGGTAGGAATTTCCACTGAGAGTTGTATTTAAAAGTTAAGAACAGAGAGAGAGAGAGAGAGAGAGAGAGAGAGAGAGAGAGAGAGAGCAGGGGTGAAAAACAGTTGAAAGGAAACAAAAGTGTAAGAGAAAGTAATATGTGAGAGGTGGACCTTCCAGAAGTGGACTTGATATGGACAGATACAGTTCATACCAAAACTGAAAGAGAAGAGCTGTCGGGTACCAATTTTCAGACTACATTCTATTATTATATAATGAAAATGCTTTGTTTTTTTTTTGCTTTTCAAAAAGAATTTGTATTTTTTTTCCTTTTCAAAAAGTAAGATTACAAAGGATGTATAACTAGAGTGAAAAAAAAAGGATTGGAAAGTAGAAAAGTATTAGAGTTAAATTCATCACTGAGACCCACACAAGATCAAGCCTGTTAACATTCTAGCATGGAATGGAGATTGCCTCCAAAGACCCAATTCCTAGCTAAGAAGTTATTGGTAGTCAGTAGCTTCTAGGAGATATAGAACAAGTTTTCTTTAAGAGAGTCCCTGTTAGATCAATCATGCTTCAAGAGATGACAACTGACCTGTGATTGTAGGTATAACACAAGGTGGGCTTGGTGAGTTACCAAAAAAGCAGAGGACATAAAGTTAGGAAGGGGTGGGGCATGGGTGGAATCTGGGAAGAATTTAGGGAGAAGCCAGAGGTGGATGAATAGGTCAAACTACATTGTGCACATGTATGAGTTATTAAAAAAGTATTATGTTAACAAAAGAATGATACATCAAAAAATTGTAAAGAATAGAAAGTATTTGTGGGTTGTTGCTGGCTTCTAAGAGTATAAAGTTTCTAAAAGAATAATTTTCATCTTCTTTTGATTATCACTATTTAAAAGTTGTCCATAGTAAACATGTATTTAAATTCTGAGGACAAATTAAAATTAACATTCTTGGAACTGTGGAGATAGATCAACAGGTAAGGATGCCAGATCCACAGAACCCACATAAAAAATATGGGCGTGCCATACAAAAGCCTGTAACCCCAGTGCTATAGTGGGTAACTTAGGAGGATTGCTGAAGCTTTCTGGGCACCAGCCTACTTCTAGGTTATTAGAAAGATCTCATCTCAAGGGAATAAGGCAGAGGACAATCGAGCCTACCGGGCCCATATAGCTCCACATGTGTGTACAGACAGCATATATGAGCCCATATAGCTCTACTCATATGTAAACCACACAAACACACAGATACACACACACACACACACACACACACACACACACACATGCACACACACACAACTTTAAAAATTGATACAGAACTGTCTCATTGAGATAGTGACATTTGGAAATAACCAATGTTCTCTCTTAACATTCAGGAACACTAAACTGCCTTTGGGTGACATGAACGGCTGTTACAGAGTAAAGGAAGACATAGTAAAATTGTGTATCATCACAGTAGCTATAACCACCAGTTTTAGGTTATTTATACCAACAAAGGTAAATCTGTTTGTACTCCCTGCTAAGAGGTAGTGGATTAGAGCACTAGAGCAAGCAATATGTCCATACTGGCTTTAGCAGAAAGTCCTTTGAATTTTTGGCAAGATACATGACACCAGATTTGTCATATGTGAAATAAATGGGTTGGATTAGATCTACAGAATCCTGCAGATCTGGAAATCTATCTGTTTTAGTGTGTGCATTAGAGTAGTACTTTTCACTCAAGATTCTAGATTCTGTACCATGACACTTAAGTCACTCCATATTGAGTTCCTGTAGCCATAACAGGTTCCATGTGATTCTCTCTTTTGAGTCTGATCCATACCAGGAGATTAATGGCAAGAAACAATACTTTATGCACAATGTAGACTCCAAGGCCTTGGACATAACGCATTTCCTGCAGCCCCATCCTGGCTGCTTGCCTGGATCTTGCTCTTCATTCATTTGGAATTCTCCCATGACTCCCACTTCCTTACCCCTCCCTTCTGTCTCTAATGTCTCATTGTCACAGAGTTTCAGGAAACTACAGTAATAGCAAGCCATCAATAATTTAGCTCACCCTCATTAAACTGTTAAACCAAGTTCTTGGCTACTAATCCTTTCAGTTAAGTTCACCCTAATGTATTTTCTAAAAGGGTTACCTTTCTATATCTACTATTTACTGCCCCCTGCATAGATTCTGAGGTTTCCATCTACAGTCACTTTGAGAGGCAGCATATCCTGGCTGCATGACTCTATGTCAGAGGATGGTTATCTCGTAATAGTTTGGAAGGGAGTGGGATTAGAAAAAGATACCCCTAAGAGCCCACACCTAATGACTCACTTCTTCCAGCTGAATCCCGTCTTCACAACGTTCCAGAGTCTTCTAAAACATTGTCAACATCTTCAGACCAAGCTTTGAACGTATGAGTATTCTGAGACATCGCTTCATATCCAAACGACATTACTCTATCCTTCTCCAGTAAAATTTAAGAGGAACTTCTTAAGAATGGCACTTGAGCATTGCTGAAATAATTCATAACATCTTCAAAAGCCCTGGACATAATTCATCACATGTAATTCTACAGGGAAGAAGTTTAAATATTTCTTTTCTTGTCTTTATATAGAGAAATTTGAAATGGTATTCCATACTTTGGTCTTCTGTCCCGGTTGGCATTAATGATCAACTTAATACAATGTAAAATTAACTGAAAAAAGAGTCTCAATAGAATAATTGTCTTTGTCGGGTTGGTCTGTGTACATGTCCATGAGGGATTGCTTTAACTGGTAATTGATTCAGTATCATTCTCTAGGCAGGTAGTTCTGGTGTAAAAGGAAGCTGTCTGAGCATGAGTCTGTGTGAGGCAAAGAGAAAGAAAGCAGCATTCCTCCATGGTTTTTACTTCAGGTTCCTACTTGAACCCTAGTCTTGACTTGAGTAAAAACTGTATGATTTTGGTTTATTTAACACACGCACGCACGCACACACGCACATACATACAAGCACACGCACACGCACACCACACACACAGAAACGTTATAGGAATGTGTTTTTGTCTTAATACCAGGTGTTGGGATATGAGGCTGCTTCCCAGCAGGTGACTATGATTTGATGTGTGCTCTAACAAGGGTATGATTTTGCCAGCTGCAGATAGTTTTTTTGTGAGTGTGTGAGATTTGGAATTCTGAGAAGTTTTCAAAAGATATATAAATGCTAGAGTCCTGAGAGGTGGGGATGTTTTTGGTGGCTCTTTGGTGGTTGGATGTTGTTGGTTGCTGTTTGATAAATAGTCTGTGCAAAAAAAAAAAAAAAAAAAAAAAAAAAAAAAAAAAAAAAAAAAAAA
>JANHMN010000016.1:48448154-48461785 GCA_030674055.1 Rhabdomys pumilio
AAAAAAAAAAAAAAAAAAAAAAAAAAAAAAAGAAAGAAAAAGAAAAAGAAATTAGATATCCTGAAGGAAAAAGATCAAACTTGCTCCAAGAAACTTGATGCCCCAAATCAGCAGGAAGTTGTCTAATGATAACTGCGTTCTTTCCCCCTTTATCCTTTTGTTCTCTCTTATCTAGTGTGAAGGAGTTAATAAGTGTAGAACAGGGTGGGAGAGTAAAAAAGGAAACCACAAAGTAGCAAAAGCCAGCTACACTGGTTTTCTTCAGTGAGGGACCATGATCTGGACATCTGAAAATAAATCACTCTTTTCTCTCCAAAGTTGCTTTTGGTCAGAGTATTTTATCACAGGAACAGGAGGAAAACCAGAACTGTATGACCTTGGAGAAAATACTTCAATGGTCACAACGGGTACAGGAAAAACTTGGCCAGTGATTCCACTAGCACTTCATATTTTATTTTGTTGAAACTTTATGTAATTTACTGTTGCATATTAACATTGACTATATAGCTCATTTGGAAAAGGAAGTCTTTTTCTTAATATATTATAACTATAAATATGGAGCCCATAGTAAGCTGTACTTCAAGTTTAGCTTGCTCGTGTGATAAGATTTTATGTTTAAAACACTCTCCATCAAGGTTCCATGAATATACATGTTATTTGTTTTCTGTAATGATCTTAATTTCCTGATTCACTCTCCTGGTAGATAGTGTACGAACAGGATACCAATGAAAGGAGGGGAGAATCCATTTTTTCCTAAAGAATAAACTGCATTTTTCTCTTCTAGGTTAAACATTAAACTAATTTTGAAGACACATTAAACTAACTTGAAGTTCAATCTTATATTTATTTCTCTCTTTTTTCCCCCGCCATGGCTTCTAACTTTAGACTTTGGAAAGGAATACAAAATCATTGTTTCATGCTGGGGCTGCCATTTGTCTCCACAGCCAGGCAACCACATTCTTCTTCATGTTTTGTTGTGACAGCTTTCTATTGAGATTCAGATAATGTGGATCAGGCTGTGGCACTGTGCTGATCTCTGTCTTCCAATGATGTGCCGACTATTTGTGCCTTGGGTTGGTTTTATCATGGCTCAGTGGTAGTCCCTTTGTTATGTGGTCTCACTTTTTATGTTTTGATGCTATAATTCCTTCATGCTCACACACATATTCATGATACTCTGACACATTGAATCCTGGAGTGCTAACTTGGGAAATCTATTGTTCAGGCCTTATCTGTAGGACTTCCAAGCTGATTCCTCTGAGAAGTCTTTGGTTGAACTTCCAGTCGCCTTTAGCACACCCTTCTGGATGCGTTCATGAACACATCACTTTTTAAAGGGAGCTTGGGAAATGCATCAGGCGGACTGTTTGGGAACTCATCTACTGCTTTTTCTCTTTTGCCCCTCCACATTTTTGAAGCATCTGGATCTTCCTAAGCCAAAGCAACTGCCAGGGTTCAAAACGAGCAGTAAAGCATTTCTACTTTGCGGCTTTCTTTACCATTTCTTGTTCTCATGACAGCCCCTTAGAATTACAACACATAGTCTTGACTGTTTCTTGCTTTTATTTTTCTTATTTTATTAATAATTATTATATGTATATAAGCACATATATATTTATGTGTATATATATGCTCCTCTCCTCTCTCTCTCTCTCTCTCTCTCTCTCTGTATGTGTTTGTGTAGTATAAATGCACATGCTTGTAAAGACCGGAGGTCAATCTTAGGCAGTGTCCTCAGATGCCATGCACTCGGTTTCTTTTTAAATACATTTTTATTTTTTATTTTATGTGTATGGATAATTTGCCTGCCTATATTTGAGTGCACCACATGCACAGACAACTCTTGGAGACCAGAGAGGGCATTTGCTTCCCCGGAACTGGAGTTACATGTGGTTGTAAATCCCATATGGGCACTGGCATTCAATCGTGGGTCCTCTGGAAGAGTAGCCAATGCTCTTTATTGCTCATCTCTTCAGTCTACATCCATCTTTTTGTTTGTTTGTTTGTTTTTGTTGTTTTTTTGAGACGAGGCCTTTATTGTAGGATTTTCATGGATGTGCCTGTGGTATAAATAAGGCACTGAGACGTCTAATATAGTTTAAAACTTAGGCCTTTTGCTGGGGCCATTTCCCACTTTTAATTTAACCTGACTTCCTAGCCTATGTCCCAACCATGTTACTGTTCCATGTTACTCTCTGGTCAGTGTTTGCTCCATTGCATGTCCCTTTTGATTCTCCTGTTTCAGCTCACATCCCTCTGTGTCATTTTCTCTGCTGGGAAGTTCTACCCTAAGTTTTACCCTTTAACCTCCCACCCTAGCTAATGGCTGCCAGTCTTTATTGTAACCAATCTGCAGCATGACAATACCTGATATACCTCTTAGATTGTTTCTAGGCTTAGAGGACTGCCTGACCTTCAAGTTTTTGAACAGGTGTGAAAAAACAGGTATTTACAAATATAAAGCCATATGTGATGGGCCATAGAAATGATAATACCAAAATCCTGCCAGCACTCAGTTTTTTGAAGGCACAGAATTAACAACTGAAAAGACAGAGACACGCCATCACCCAATGTGAAGGAAACTCACCCCAACAGGTCTTACTTGTCCTGGAATGTACTGATTTGGATAGGCTGGCTGTCTAGCAAGCTCCAGGAATGATTGGTTCCACCTCCACAGCACTGAGGGATTACAGATGTGCACAACTTTTTAAAGTTTTTTTTTTTTTTCACACAGATTCTAGGTATCAAAGTGAGGTCTTCATGTTGGTATGACAAATACTTTACCCACTGAGCTGTCTATCCCCGTCATTCTTTTCTTTTTCTTTTCTTTTCCACTCAGCCTCTACAAGAGAGGAAAAGCTCACCCTCCCCCCCCCCCACCCTAGGTTTAAGAATTTTTCATATTTCATTTTTTGTTCTGAGCACCCCTATTTATCCTAAGGCTATTTCATACAAGTGACCCAGGACCTTAGAAACCTGAAATGCAAAAAAACAAAAAGTGTTGATTCCATAATTATATCTCCAGTGTTTCTTTTGGTGTCCATCTTTCATATAGAATCAGTCTCTGCTCTCCTATATTCCACTCGTGGTTATCTGCTCCCAGTGAACAGACTCGGTCTCTGTGTTCAATTCCATGTGGTTACCCTTCTCCTGGTCTATAAAGGGAATTCTCTTATGGACTTGACTCCATGAACTCTTAAGTTTCTTTCACCTCTTTGCTCCACATACTTTCAGTGTTTAGCTATATTTTAGCCTTTGACATGGCTTGTCAGGTGTTCTGCTCCAGTCCGTTAGTTCATGTACGGAATTGCCTGGGGCTGTAGAAAGATGTGGGCAGAGGGAATGAAGGAATTCATCCAGGACAGGCCAGATTGCAGCACTAAGCAGCTCCAAACAATCACTTAGTCTGTGGCATGTGAAGAATTTTGCTCAAAGAACCATCTGAATCATTTTGAAAGGCACTTCTTACTTCCAGCAACTTAGTGTCAGCTTGATCCTAAAGACAAGATTGGATACGATGAGCATATTCTAGGGAGGAAATCTCATTCTGTCAAATTTATAAGTCTATGAATAGACATAGACTTGGCTAGAGTGAGACAGTTGGTGGAGAGCCAGATGAGAAGAAAACTGAGGTATTTCTGATATTGTCTTATTTTGTTCTTGACCGCCCTACTTTTTGCATTCTTCCCATTCTGAAAGGAAGTGGTTAGAGTAGCAGCCTCCTTATGCTCTGGCACACTGAAATTCTGTGCATGAAGCTTACAGAAGCATCTGTCTGTGGTCTGGGTCACTTTCTTGCCTCAAGTAAGCAAATGAAATCATAACTATATGAACTGAAGCAGGAAAAAGTGTTTTGATCAGATGTTTCTTGACTCTTGGATATAATTCACTGTCTGGCCTTAGGATAAGCAAGCTTACTTTTGCCTCTAGATACGGCTGAGCTGGGCCTAGACCTAAGCATTTTCTTAGTTTTGTCTGTGATGGGTTAAGACATGACTACCACCTGCATGTCCACATTCTAATACTTAGAATAAATGGAGTCATTTTTGTGTGTGACATAGGAAAATTTTTGAATATGATTAAGGTTTTTCTTTTAATTTATTTCATATCCTGACTGCAGTTTACCCTTCCTCTTTTCTTCCCCGTTTCTAGCCTCACCTCACCTCTCCTCTTCTCTCCCCCTACCATCCACTCCTTTTTCAACCAGCCATGACATATTGAGTTGCACTAAGGTTCCTCCTATTGTATTAAAGCTAGACAAGGAAACCAGTAGGGGGAAAGGGTCCCAAAGGAAGGCAAGAAAGTCAGTGAGAGCTCCTGCTTCTATTGTTAAGAGTTCCACAAGAAGAGCAATGTACACAACTGTAACATACGAGCAGAGGGCCTAGGTCAGTCCTATGCAGGCATCCTGGTTGGTGGCTCAGGCTCTGTGAGCTCCTATGGACTCAGGTTTCCTGATTCTGTGGAATTTTTTGTAGTCTTTTTGACCTCTCTTGCTCCTACAACCCTTCCTCCCCCTCTTTTGTGCAGTTCTCCAAGTTCTACCTAGTGTTTGGCTATGGGTCTCTGCATCTGTTTCTATCAGTTGCTGGGTGAAGCCTCTGTGACAATTGGGCCAGATGCCAACTAGGAATAATGATTCCTTTGGAATCATTCATTTAATTGAATTTTTTTCCCACTCATGTTTGGATCTATTGTGGGTCTCTGGGTTGTCTAACCTCCGGCTCCTGGCCCTATAGGTAGTGTTAGGAGTGAACTCCCTCCCTTTTGTGAACTTAAGCTAGAGCAGTCATTGGTTGACTGGTCCCCCACAATTTCTGCACCACATTTACCCTAGCAGATTTTAAAAGCAGGACAAATTGTAAGTTGAAAGCTCTGTGGCTGGGTTGGTGTCCCAATCCCTCCACTGGAAGTCTTGCCTGGCTACAGGGAATGGGTTGTTCAGGTTCCATATCCCCAACTGACAGGAGTCTTACTTAGGTCACCCTTATAGATTCCTGGTAATTTCCATTGTCTTAAGTTTCTAGCTTGTCCCAGAGTTGCAACCTGCCCCTTTCCCAATTCCAGTAGTGTCTTTCAACTAGGGAAGGCAGGTGGCCCACAAAGCAAAAAACAGAATTGAATTCTTTTTCAAGGCATCCAGAGTCCGAATAATAGCTTGACCTTAGCCCAGTAAAAGTGATTTCACACTTTGGATCTCCAGACCTATAAGAAAAAGATATGCACCATTTAAAGTCATCAGATTCGTGTTAATTAGTTATGGTAGTAAAGGAAAACAAACACAGTTTCTCAAAGCTCTTCTTATATTCATCCCCAGAGTCTCTAGCTTGGATTGAACAGCTTTGTTTTTGTACCTCGCCTGCTTTTCTTGACTCCTGCTTCGTTAGTGCTCTTGTCCCTCGCCATTAATCCACTGTCTCTGTTTTTGGAAGTTCTGAATCATTGGGCCTCCCAGTGAATATTACAAATGAGAAGTCATTTCTCACAATCAATGATTATGCTGACTACTTTGAATTCCGTAATGAAGGAATGCCTCTTGTTGACTTGGTTTTAGGTGCTTTCCTCTGAGCCGAGCCTCTTCATTTTCTTGGTTCCAGGTAAGGATGTTTTAGGGACACAATTCACAAGATCCCCACAATTCACTGGTGTCTCCAGCCACATAGTCATTGTGGACGGTGACAGATACTTAACTGTCTGCTTCTGGGTACCAAGAGTTCTTCACTATTAATACCTCCCTCTTGTTTATCCAAAGACTTGGTCACTTGCATAACGAAACATTAAATGTGATTCTTTCTCAGTTTTGACTTCATGTCACCCCAACCAGATCAATGCTCACACCCATAACTTCCAAAGTAGAATGTTTGCTTACCTAAGCAATGTCTTTAGAGATCGTCCCCGAAATTAATTGATGACTCTTGTCCCAATTACAATTGTCATGTCTCAGTAGAGAAATGAAGAGGTAGAGGCTGGCACTAGAGAGAACCCTGTAAAGACCTGCTATAGTTTGATATATCTTCTCCCTTATCTCCATAAAATAGGGATGGGCACATTACTCTTTCACTTCAAGGTGTATATTCTTTTGAACCAGTTACTATGTACCCTTTGAGGCTTGGAAAGCCCAAGGACTGATAAGAAGAACAGTGGTTAGAACATCTTGAGAGGGCAGAGCAGAGAGTTAGAGAGGGCTGCATAACATTTCTCCTGAAACTACGGTAGAGATATTCAAGGCTCTTATAGACCAGAGATGGGCTTTGTGGAAGTAAGTTGGTATGGTCTCATTTTGACCCTCTCATAAGAGGTGCTTTGGGACATATAGAAAACATGACCCTAAACGGTGTAAATATATCCTCAGATACTTGTGGCTAGAAGGGAAAATTGTAACTGCTCAGCCAAAGGGAATGGGTGGCTGCAGCAAAAGTGATGGAATAGAGTTCTGCCTGAATCATTGGAGCTGCAAAGGGTCCATTAGAAGAACCATTAAGGAGACCATGAAGATATAAGCAACTAGCCTTGGGGATCTGTTTACAGATTATACAATTATATATCAATGAAGACATGTTTTTCTACTCAACCCAGAGATAGGAGAAGCCATCTAAGTAAGCTAACCATGGAGGGATGTGGAAAAAGAACAGTTGGGAGAAGACAGAAGAGAAGTTGACTTTCCCCATGTTAAGTTGCACAGGCAGAAGGTGTTTTAGTCAGGGTTTCTATTGCTGTGAGGAGACATTGTGGCCACAAAAACTCTTACAGACGAAAACATTTAATTGGGTCTGGCTTACAGTTCAGTGGTTTAGTTCATTATCATCATGGCGGCATGCCTGGAGACAAGGTGCTGGAGAGGACCTCCAAGTCCACCACCAATGACATATTTTCTTCAATAAGGCTATACCTTCTTCAACAAGGCCACATTCCTTAATAGTGGCACACCCTATGAGCCTCTGGGGGCCATTTTTATTCAAACCACCACAGGGGGCAAGAAGCAGCTTTACCCTGGAAGGAGGCATGTAACTTTGGCCTTTCTTGGAACTAGATATTTTTGATAAAGAAATGAGTATTTGGGGGAGCACAAGATGACTAAGACACTTCTTATTTTACAAGAAGGACCAAGACTTTATGTGATAGATGTTAGGTTTAGTCTACATGAGGAAGAAAAGTTATTACCATGGTGCAGATTTGAGGATGTGAGGGTAAGAAAGAATAGTTATTCTCTACTGTAAATTCAGCTTGTGTAGTAAATAGGTCTCTTTATTTGAAGAACTCTAATGATGTGAGATTTCTTGGGCTGGGTCTGGATACCCATCCCCACCACGACATTTCCTGAGCCCCTCACATCATCTGCACATACAGCATGTGTTAGGGAGAGCATGCCTGGTACCTAACAGGGTAGATTATGTAATCTGGATGCCCAAGTTGAACTCTTGGCTTCACTGTGAATTTAAAACAGGCAAGCCAAGGTACCTGTTGCCTTAGTTTCTCCCAAGGTAAAAATGGGTAACTGATCATGTCTGTGAAAATGAAGTGAGATAATTCATGCACAGCACATAACACAGAGTACTCTGTGAAACTCGCCAGGAATGTTAAGTATTTTTCAACACTCTAGAAAAATGGTACGGCCCAAGCCAAATGCTACAAACAAATTAATTTTTATTTCCACACACATTTTCTTGTATCTTGTTGAATCTTGTAAACTCAAGCCTTTCTTTTTTTCCCTCTTTTTCAAATACAAGCTGTTCCAACAGTTCTCTGTAGCAAAACCAAATATGTTTTATGCCACAGTTAGTATTGCTGAAAAGATTTTGGAAGTAACTTTTTAGAAGTTCCATTCGTTGGTGCTGTTCCTCAGACTTTGTCTTATATGTATAACCCTCTAGATGTCCTCAGCTCATGGTCTGGATGACAACTGTGGCTGTAGACAGGACTTCTGCATGTGAAGGTTGAGTGGAGCCAGTGTAGGCTTTAGGGATACACTGCAAAGACTACATGGATTCCTGTCAAGGAAATCTTTTCTGGTCAAGTGGACATAGATGCTGAAGCCAAACTATAGGCTGAATAAGGCAATTAAGATGGAGGCTAGGAGTGATTATTCAAGAGGGAAACTGGGTTTGAAAGCTCTTTGTGGAAACAACAAGAGTTGTTTTTTTCTCATTTTCCCTGTTCCTATGAACGGTCACCACTCTGCCTGAGTCACCACTCCGCCCAGTTCCCAAGGAAAAGGAAAAAGTGCTTGCATGCTTCTGCCTTACGTACTTTCTTCACCTTCCTTTAGGTCTGGCCTAAAACAGCCTGTAAAATGTCATCCAGCTTCTTTGATAGACCACTCTCTAGTTCTGATCTTTTTAGGTAGAATTTGCCTGCTTTGCTGAGGAAGAAAAAGTATGCTTACATTCATGTACCTCTGCATCTCAAAGATATCCATAAACCTTGTCCCTCTAAGGAGGAAGAGAATGTGAACAAAACATCCTAGAAAGAAGCCACATCTCACCTCGAAGCTTCTATATGATGGTTGGTTTATTAGGACTTTAATAACTGGAGAGGTTACAGTCCAGCAGGGCCACAGCCTAATTCCAGTTTATCTTTGGCTATCTTTAGCCTCATAGCCATCCTTGCTCACCTCTGTGTCTGAGCTAACATCCCTGTGACTATCAGGTGAAATGTTTTGGAGTGTTATTAATTGAGCAGACTACTAGCTTCCACCAAACAGGTTAGGGATGTGATTAGATAGCATATGGAAGCCACAGCAGAATTTCCCCACTTAGTTATAACCTGCTACCTGCTCTTTCTTTATTATGACTTTTTTTGTTACTATAACATCTTCATGAAACTGTTACCCTGTTGTGATTTGGAATTTGGGGAAACCAAATTCTGTGTTCTTGGGCCATAGCCACTCATATTAGGTTCCAGAATAAATACTTTGGTATCTTTTTTGAAACTTCTTGTCATTCTTGGGGATATACCCCAAATGACATTATGGATCTCAGTTGTAGAAAACTTTTCTGGTCAAGTGGACATACACACTAAAGGTAGACTGGAAAACAAACAATAATGTAAGGTGGGGTGTTCAGAGTGATTATTCATGGAACTGGGTTTGGAAACTTTTTGTGGAAGCATTAAGACAAGAAAATTGCATCGACAAGAAAATTGTGACTGAATTGGGTGACATAAGTCTGGCCCAATGTCAAACGTTGCCACAGTAGAGTAATGGGGTACTGGAGATTCCTCGATTCTAGTTCTAGTGAGATTGGATCTTTTATTTTAGAGATTTAGGAAGCAAAGTCATAGCCTTTATTAACACTGCCAATATCAAACATACATTGACTCTAATTCTACCAACTTTCAGATCATTCAGATCAGTGGAATGATTTTGAAACCTTGTGGTTATAAAAGGGACGTTTATACTATTTATTTAGAGGAATGATCACCACTTAAAATACTCTTGAAAAACATTTTTTAAGATCCTTAGTTTGTTAAAATCTACCTGAAATTTTTCTAATCAAAACAATATTATTACAGGTAACATATTACTACAGGTAGCATATATTTTTTTCAGTTTATTTTTTTGTGATTTATATGTGTTTCTTTTAATAAAAAGAAAACATTGAAACAAGTTTAGTTGTACAAGTTTGGCATTGAAAACAAGTACTAGTTGTATACTTTTTGTCTGGCATTGAAGTATTTATTTTTATTTTAAATATACATATTCATTTTTTGGGTACAGTTTTGAATATTTAGAAAATTAATTTAAGGACAAGATTTAGTCAGAAAACTAATTTTTTTAAATTAGTTTTAAAAAAACTTTTTACCCCTGCAGCTTTACTATCAGCTATCCATGTAGGCGCAACATTTTTTACCAAAGACTAATTCAATGCATCTGTAGACTTAGATCATAGAGAAGTAGTAACACTGAACATTGACATTGGACATTGGAAAAAATATTGAAACGGGTCCATGTAATGAGATCTTCTCAGTCATACATCTTCCTTAATGTGAAACATGCATCCTAGTGCAACGGAAGGGAGTTGTGATGACAGGTAATTTATCTTTCAGTGGAAGTGGATCCAGAGATCATCGACCTTACAGAGCACCTAACAATCATGCCTAAAATCATCAAAGTGTCTTTGATCTCGTGACATCCCTTGTAAGAATAGAGATAACTACACTGCTGTAAAATAGGCTTCCTTAGTGAGATACCCACTTGAGTCCTGGATTTAGGAAACTGGTGGGAAAAAGCAAGTGTAATCCATGATCAGAAGAGAAATCCCACATTTCATGTCATTTACAATAATACATGTGTGCATACATATTTGTGTGAGTGTGTGTGTGTGTGTGTGTGTGTGTGTGTGTGTGTGAATGTGTGTTTGTAGATCACAAAAATGGACTAAGCACTGCAAGAGAATATAAATAATATCTTTCTGGGTTCCCTGAGGGACAGGCCTGACTGCATAAAGGTTGATGTCAAAATTATCCCCTCTCTAGAAAAAAGACATAGGGATAGGTATGGCCCTCATGCCTCACTGGACAATGACAGGAGGACCAGAGCCATTACAAGGTCCCCTTTAATTACTGGAGGTCAGGCCTCTACCCCTGCCTTAGAAAGATTAGAATCGACATGGCCCTTCTATACTTGGGGAAGGGAGGAGATGTCAGGAGCTGCCCTGCTTATACACTGAAGGCTAAAAATCAACCATAGGCCTAAAATCATCAATAGGCCTGACATACATGCCTGCTAACACAAAGTCCTGAGTCCCTGTGGAAAAACACTGAAACAGATGGCTATAAGCTATTGTAAACAGGCAGCTTCTGTGGAAATTTACCAGCCTGAGTAGTCATAGACCATGTAAATAGGCAGCCTTGGCAGATAGTACCAACTTAGATAAAAACAAGTGAATCATAGGCAGAGTCATAGTGACCTGTCCCCTGAACCTTCACCCAGCCGATACCCTGTTCTGAAAGATATCTGTATTCCCCCTGAACAGCTATGTTCCTGTGTCATCCCCTTCCCCACATCCTGCATTTTTGAGTTTATAACCCCTGTGTGAAAAAAAAATAGATAGGGGGACAAGGGATGGTGAGAGGAGAAGTGATCTCACGAGAAGGACAGGAGAAGGAGGGGTAATGGAATACACGTGACATGAAAGCAGAAAGGGAGAGTAATCTAAAAAAAGAAAAGGAATAAGTCAGGAGCAGGAAGAAGGCACAGAGGAGGGCATTTGAAGGGGGGGTGACTTAGAACAAAATAAAATGACATGTATGTGTGAAAATTTCCCAATGCAGATCATTGATGCATCTGAGAATCTAAAAAGTACCAATCAAAAACCAACATTTTCTGTAGGGAAGATGATGAGAGCTCCTGAGAAGCTGGGTCTGCTGTCTCATCCCTTGTCTCATGCATCACTTGTCTTTCACAGTGGAATTATGGGGTCTTTACTAAAGCAGCCCTGTGGTGAGATTTGAATGGTTATTGCCATCACTGTCCATGTTCAAATCTATATAGCTCTATAGACACCAAAGGCATTTAATGTTCCTTGTAAATGGATTTTCTGCTTAAATGCATAGATAGAATACGTTAATTAAAAAAAAAATGCCTCTAAACTGTGTTCTAAACCTCATTGCTCCATGGAAGTTTTGCCTTTCCAGGCATTTTGCTTATATTCCTACATTATAACTTCCTTATATAACAGCAGGGAGAGTCAGATAATAGCTCAACAAAACAAAGACCACTGTGGGATCAGAGACAACAACACAATCACAGGGAACACAAAATTTAGAGAGAGACCTATTCGAGCCTCACCCACAAAGTGGAGACAGAGAAAATTGGAAAATCTGGATGAAATGGACAATTTTCTAGACAGATACCAGATATCAAAATTAGATCAGGAGCAGATAAACCATCTAAACAGTCCCATAACCCCCAAAGAAATAGAAGCAGTCATTAAAAATCTCCCCACCAAAAAAATTTACTCTCCCCAACAAACTCTCCCTTTGCTCTACTGTATACGCACCCACTCCTCCTACCCCACAGGATATCATTCCCTGATATAGAGCCTAACCTATGGGGTGATGCTTTGCTTTGCATGGAAACATTCTGTTCTAAACACAACTCTTATTTTATCTCTTAACCTCTTTAATCTCTTGTATTATCACAAATTATGAAGTCCCTGTGAGACAAATGCTAATATCAATTTTAGCTTATTCAGTGAAGACACAAGGGCCCAGAATGGTTAAAGAAACTTGGTCAAGGACATAGTCAGAACTCAGGATCAGAGAGTCTGACTTTCAGCTCCTGCAACAGGGCACTACCACTGATTTCTCTACTCGAGTGGCACTGAATTCCAGCAATATTCAGATGAATGGTGTTGCTTTCCTCATTTGTATTTAATGGTAACAATACAGGGTGGGTCCCATTCTCCTTGTGGGTTCTTTACTAGAAAACTGCATCTCCTTTAGGGAGCACCTGGAAACCAAAGACAACATGAGCCTGCTTGCTGAGGCATCAAGACCACAAACCAGGCAGGGGAGGGTGTAGACACTGCAGGAAACAGATCCTCAGAGCCGCTGTGTGAGCCCCTGATGTCTGAAGGACGACTATTGTCAGAGACTTTCTCCCATCTTTTATTGTGGAGTGGGAAAATGTATTTGCCTTTTGTCTGGATCATAGAAATCTTCGTCTCTGCATGTGGGGCTGGGATTTCTGAAGATCTAGGTAGGGTTTTATTAGTAGGCTGAGTTCCTGTCTAAATTTTTGTTAATATTTTGGAGAAATGTTGCCTCCAAGAGGTCTATAAAAATATTGCTTCTGCAAGTAGGTCAAGGCTTAGATATGGAAAATGCTTTATGTGTTGACAGACTTCATTGGGGATTTAATAAGTATTTTCTGTATTTTCTTCCCCTCTCATTTTTCCTTTTGGATGACTGCATTCCAGTTCCTTGCTCTACCTCTCGGGTTTTTTTTTTTTTTTTTTTGTTTGTTTGTTTGTTTTTCCCGAGACAGTGTTACTTTGTGTAGTCCTGGCTGTCCTAGAACTCACTCTGTAGACCAGGCTGGCCTTAAACTCAGAAATCCGCCTGCCTCTGCCTCCCAAGTGCTGGGATTAAAGTCGTGTGTCACCACTGCCCAGCTGTTCTACCTCTTTTTTAATCTGCATATCCCATTCCCCTTATAGCCTGGAGAGACACGTTCATGGTCTGGGAATGAAAAAAACTTCTGGTACTGCAACCAAGGTCTTTCAATAAGGAGTTAGCATTTCAAGGGAAAGGACCTGTACAACCAGAGTAATTGGAACTTTTTTTTTTGTTTCAGAGGAAACTTAATGTACCTGGATTCATAGTATGGGTGTGGGTGAGACCTCTCTTCTTCAGAGCTGGAAAAGATGAGTCTGGAATCTGAGCAGAGGGCTTAAATTTAATCTGGAAGGAGGCATCTTCATCCACAGTGGAGGGCAGGAGCAGCTGTTACAAGAGGTTGGATTCAGTTCAGAATAACAGAAAAAAAAAGCAGTGAATGCTTGAGTTTGATCCCTAAGATTCACATGCTAGGAAGAAAAATCTGACTCCCCAAAGTTGTCCTCTGACTAGTACAAGTATACAACACACACACACACACACACACACACACACACACACACACACACACA
>JANHMN010000016.1:48461795-48502049 GCA_030674055.1 Rhabdomys pumilio
ACACACACACACACACACACACACACACACACACACACACACACACACCTAAAACAAGTCAATCCCAGAGATCTTGACTGCAAAGGGAGACAGGCTCACAGTGGAGAAAAGATAGAGGGCTGAGTCACTGGAGATGTAGGTGCAGATGAAGATGGTCTCTAAGGAAGGAAAGGATAGCTGGGAAGTAAGAGGATGGAATGGAGAGAGGACTTGCTTAGGCATGGGTGCCTCTAGGTTGGGCTTTGTTATATAGACACCTGGGAGCAGACATTGTCCTGGTGAAGAACCAAATGTGTTTGCTGTTACACATATTGTCTTAAGTTCGGTGTGGACAGTCTGTGCAGTTTCTGTACTACTGATGTTCTATCTGCTTGGAGGCTTTGCTGACCCGGAGAACTCAATATATTCTAGAATTAGCTGATTCCCAGAGAGAGCAAACTATTGTCCTATGACTTTAATGTTAATATATAAACCACTCAACCCAGAGTCACATCCATCACGAGCTCCCTTTCTTTAAGGTTCACATAACCAGTCAGCATTTCTTCTATCCTAAACAATCCCTGGTTGAGGTGCTTAGCAACTGTATGTAGCCCAGAGCCCATTATAATGATTAAAACTACCCAAAGTGTACTTGTTCAAGCTTCCTGCTTCTCTTTGCATTTCTCCACACAAACAGCATCACTGAACCTCCCGGCCAACACTTCACTTGCTTCTTCTGCTCCTGACTCATCCAGGTGCTTTATTCTTTAGCCCTACGTGACTTGGGTTGTTGTTTCTGTGTCTGTCACCTTCAGTATCTGGTTAAGACAATTCTCAGGTACACATGTTAAAACTGTTAGATATTTTAGCATTTACAATGAAAGCCAATGCTACATCTTACCCTGGCAGCTGATTAAACAGGGAATAAGCTAGCTCTTCTGGTTTTATTAGCATCAGCCTGGGCTAGAGTCATTGTTATATTTCTGAAAGGACAACTTTTCTGGGTGTGAGCTTTGTTATCTGCATAGTGGCATTTGTGTATGGACTGCTGAGGTTTGCACAGGCAAATTTTGGTGCTTTGGGAACCTCTTAAAGCCTTCTCTAGCTTCAGAACCACAAGAATCTCTAGCTTCAAATAACGATGCTATTTGGAATGGCTGTTAACTTCTCAAAATTCTTTTAGTTTCCATGACACCACAATTTCTTGGATTCTCTCCTCCATTTCTGACTGCTCTTTTAAAATACCTGCTTTATATATTACATTTCCTGTATTTTCACTTTGAAAGCATTTATTGAACAAGCACAACACACACATACACCCAAACATGCACAAACACACATGTGGTGGGTATTCAATGAAAGTATATCTGCACACAGCTATTATTCAGTCCCAGAGTTTTATTACATTTACCTACTCTGTCTGCCTTTCTGTTTGTCTGTGCCCATTCACATGTTTATATGTGCCATATTAGTCATGAGGAGAGATCAGAAGAGTACTTTAGGGAGTTGGTTATCTCTTTCCAACTGTGGGTCTCTGGGATCCAACTCAGGTTATCAGGCTTGGAACTAAGTGTCTACCTGCTGAGCCATCTCACTTGGCCCTCAGTCCTAGGCTTTTACTTTGCAAAAATGTGTGCATGTACACATATAACGCACACAAAATATGAAGAGACCTTTACATGTCCATATACAGTGCATTTTATTTATAAACACTAGAGTCTTATTAACACATATTGGTTCATTTTTTCCTTCAGCAGCTTACTGAAAAGGTACTCCAGGCCAGACACTCTTAAGGAAC
Organism: Rhabdomys pumilio; assembly: GCA_030674055.1. Classification (NCBI taxonomy): domain Eukaryota; kingdom Metazoa; phylum Chordata; class Mammalia; order Rodentia; family Muridae; genus Rhabdomys; species Rhabdomys pumilio. Next base: position 48,463,573 of record JANHMN010000016.1, read on the forward strand.
TGGAAATACTATGGAGATAAAGCAGAGCACATTTCACCAAGTTTCATTGAGTTTACATTGTGTCGCGAAGCACAATTAGAAAGTAAAACAGAAAAGTGAAGACGATCTCCAGTAGTGAAAGGTGGTTATAACCTGATTGATGATCATGTGAGAGCAGAGGGAGAAGTGACACAGTGTGGTGTGGGTAACAAAGGCCTCTTCCAGAAGTCAGTATTCAAGTCGAAATAACCAGTGAGCAAACAGAAGGCAGCCAGGGAAGCTCAACAAGAAGAACAGTCCAGAGAGTCAACCAGGAAGAGAGTCCGGAGAGCAGTCCAGAGACTCAATCAGTACAGAAAGAATGGAGTTGAGGACGATTACTCCAGGGTACTGTCATGGATCTTGTATAAGGCCTCATTTCATGCTTCTCAAGGTAAAACTGTCGCATCGCTTTCGGCTGTTGCATGGGTTTACAAAACAAGGATGAGGCAGAATGTATTAAATTCATCATATATTAGTAATGGAAGGAATTATTAGGCAGTAATATTAGTAATGGAAGGAATTAGGCAGTAGACAAAGCATGCATTGATAGAGTCCTGACATTCCATGGCATGTTGAGATGAATAGTGTCAGTAATAATGTAGTCTATATTTCAAAATGACTAGAAAATGTTTGATGACTCACTGCAAGAAAGTAGTAAGAAGGAGGTAATGGATTTAGAAATTGTTCTGGTTTGATCACTGTATAAATATGTATCAAATTTTTATGTGTATGGACAAGTATACATATATGAATTCTTTACATTATACTCCATGCATTGCTAAGTAAAAATAAATTTCCATTTGGGGATGCAGTTTATTGAGAGAAAGGACTGGGCTTGTATACCAGAGGCCTTGGGTTTAAGCCACAGTACCACCTGAATTAGAAAAATATATACTTCCAGGTTTCTATTAATTTAAATTATACTGACATGAATATATTTGAGCATAAACTTTTTGTCCAGAGGCAAATAAATATTTAAGGTATAACCACTGAAATGTTATTGAAGCAAAGTAACACATAACATTATTAATTAATCTTTCCCAGTACCACTCTTGGCAGCTGTACAGATACATACTCTCATCACATGCATGAGAATGGGTATTTTATATTTCTGGACTTGTACTAATTATCTTAAAGTATTATAAGTTTCACAGCTTCAAATACTATAGTGTAATTTTCTTTTGGAATTCTCTTCTGAATGTGACTGACATGTTTTATAGGTATGAAAATCTATTTGCATTTCCTTTTCAATGAATAATCTATGCCCTTTTCCCATTTTCCTTCAAGTCTATTAATGGTTTTTATTGAAAGAGATATTTATATATTAATGAAATGAGTCTCTTTCACAACTTTAGTACAGTCTCTTAATACAACTCACATAGCATCCCTTTGTCCCATCATTGCCAACAAGAAAAGTCATGTTGACTAATTTCTAGAGTTCCCCATGTGTACTGGCTATTTTGTGTGTGTGTGTGTGTGTGTGTGTGTGTGTGTGTGTGTGTCAACTTGACATAAGCTGGAGTTATCACAGGGAAAGGAACCTCCCTTGAGGAAATGCCTCCATGAGATCCAGCTGTAAGGCATTTTCTCCATTAGTGATCAAGGGTGGGAGGGCCCAGCCCATTGTGGGTGATGCCATTCCTGGGCTGGTAGTCCTGGGTTTTATAAGAAACAAAGCTGAACAAGTCAGGGGGAGCATTCCAGTAACCAGCACCCCTTCATGGCCTCTGTATCAGCTCCTGCCTCCAAGTTCCTGCCCTGTGTGAGTTCCTGTCCTGACTTCCTTTGGTGATCAACAGCCATGTGGAAGTGCAAGCTGAATAGACCCTTTCCTCTCCAACTTGCTTCTTGGTCATGATATTTTGTGCAGGAATAGAAACCCTGACTAAGACACCATGGTATACTTGGCCCTGGAGTTTATACAGACTGTTCCCTTTACCTGGATATTTCTCATATGCCTATCTCCGGCTATCCCTTTTGGCTTTAGGTCTTACACATTAATTATATGATAAGTTATCATAACCCAAGGCTTGTACTACTGAAGGTCTAGCTGTTTTTCCTACAGAACCTTGTATTTCTCACCCAGTTTGCACTGGCTCTTCTATTTGCCAAATAGTGTAGATTTCAAATTCCATTTTTGTAATTTTATTTTCAAATTTTATTTCTGTAATTATCTGGACTGGTGCTAAGGGTACATTGACATTTTGATTGTTGTTGAATTCACATGATCCGTGTGTGTGTGTGTGTGTGTGTGTGTGTGTGTGTGTGTATGTGTGTGTTTCCCTGCTCTTGGGACTCTTTTCCTCCTATTGGGTTGCCTTGTCCAGACCTGGCGGTGTAAAGGCTTTTGCCTTGTCTTAACTGCCTCTTGTTCTGCCCTGTTTTGTTGTAGTCTTTTAGAGGTCTCTTTTCTGAAGAGGAAACAGAAGGGAAGTGGATCTGAGTAAAAGGGGAGGTTGGGTGAGCCTGGAGGAGTGAAGGGAGGGGAAACTCTGGTTGGGATGTATTGTATGAAAGAAGAACCTATTTATTTCAATACTTTTTTTTAAAAGTGAAATTAGTGAGTCAAAGAAGAGAAATATTGTCAGAAACCAGGATGTAGGAGACAAACTACACTGAGATAGAATTGCTGAAGAAAACATTTGAAAGCAGTCAAGAGATATTTTATTGTTAAAAAGTTTTTGTTGCTAGTGAAGTTGAAGTTTAAGAAAAAATATTTTTATAAAATAACATTCTTTATTAGATATTTTGTCTTTATTTCTTCTGGGGAGTAGGACGCAATGGTGTGGGTAAAAATTATTATTAGCTATTTATTTGTTGAAATTCCATATTTTTATCATTTTCTTTACATTTACATATGGGTAAATATATGTATGTATATATATACATATATATAATTATATAAAATAATTTTTAAATAAACACAGTTTAATATGTCAATTCTGAACTCTATTCATCCTTTTCTTTTCATTGGACAAGCTTTGTTCATCTATTGGCTGAACCTATAGCTCCACACATGCCAGAGAAGTGTTCTGCCACTGAGTTATGTCTTCAGCCATCTTTTTCCTTATTACCTTTTAGGGGTCATTGGTCCCACTAAGTTGTGCAGGCTGGCTTCGAGTTCACTTAGTAGTTTAGAAAGACACTGGAGTTGTTTGAATTTTAATCTTTTTGCCTCAGCAACTTGAGTGGCTCGTATTTTTATTTTTGTTGGAATTTTTCAACACATTTGTGATTGTGTATTTCAGATTTAAATCTTTAATCTCTCTTCTCCTAGTGTTGTGCTTGAATGTGTAAGCCTAAGGCTGCTTACTGTACCTAGCCATCTTTGCCTTCCCACAGTGGTGTATGCTGTCTTCACCACATTTCACCTCATCTCTGCTGGTCTTTCCACATCCCTACTGCATCTCCAGTTCAGACTCACATCTCTTCTTCTGTGGATTATTGCTACAGACCCCCCACTTGTCACTTCTCTTCTTGTACTATTGCTAAGTTACTTGCTCAATGTAGAAATATGTTTGTACCATATAAATATCTCCACAAACTCAGAAGTGAAAACCAAATGCGTCATTGATACCCCTTTTCTAGTTTTCCTTCAAAAATCTTGGATGAGGGTTACCACAGCAATCACCCTGAGATAAGATCAGTCGTTTTGACAACGAGTCTATACACTTGTGATCTTTAGAAACCATCGGTAACATCCTAAGACTCTGATTGCCTGTGGGAGACAGGGTCTGTAACAGCTTTTCTTTCTACCACTTCCTTCTACTCCCATGGGTATTCACAGTGAGGTTAAGGAGAATCAGGTTAGTGAGTAGGGCATGTGCATCTGACAGTGGACTTCCAGATGACTCAACCACATCTCCAAAAGCCATTTTAGATAACTTAGTCTCCATCCGGCATCCTCCCCATGACTTGGGTCTGATAATATGGATCACTTAGACTTTGCCCTGATGGCAATTGAGACAACTGAGTCTGGAAAGGTGGAGGGAAGACACAGGCCCAGGGAGCAATCCACAAGCCTGCTGCCTGCTCCTTACCTCTGTTTCTGTACATGAAACTGCTTTTGGGTACTGGCTCAACCCCTTCTTGTACATTCATCTATGTTCCTTGGCTAGTACCTGCCATACCCATGGCCTCAACAGCCACCCATAATCCCCAATTGGTATATCCTCTTGAGCCAGCACCTTGAACCTTGGGTTTGTGTCTTTTCTGCTCTATCATGGTCTTCACTGTTTGTCCCAGCTGCATATTGAAACAGTGACAAGTTCTTTCCTCCATGACTTCTGCTCCTGGCTTCTCCATTTCAGCAATAGCACCACCATTTACCAAATGACCTGGGTTAGAAATGGTCCCCAAACCTATTTCTGCCTGGCTCCATGTCCAGTCATGGTTTTGTACACTCTACTTCTTCACCTCTGACTTTTCGAGCAACATCTAATTTTCTGTGCAGGAACCCTGAACCAGTTTCCATTGCCTCCCACACAGGAGGTGGAAACTGATTCCCACTTATTTCTGTCTCACGGCATCCAAGCTGTCCCACAAAGGGCAAGAGAGCACAGCAGCTCACAATACAGATCCTCCAGCTATTGCTGAGATCCTTTTCAATGTGCTTCAGCCTTTGCTAACTAGTTTTGCTTGGTGACTTCTCCATCCTTCTCTTCTGGCTAATATCTCCTTATCCTCTAGGATTCCAAGTAGCCACCTATTACCCCAAGAAACTTTCTGTAACAACTCCCCTCAGCTTTGACAAGTCTAGCATGATTAACTGATCTCTAGGCTACTCTCTCCATATGCTATTATGGAGTCACTGGCTTGCATAGGCCTGGGAATTATGGGGAAAACTTGGCAGGGATCAAAGGAAGCACTCAGTGTAGATACAGGTTTCTCCACTTCTAGATATTCCTCCAGGAAGGAATGAAGGACACAGCCACCCTCTGTGTCTGTCTTCTCTTGTAGTTTCCAAGTTCTCTTTCCTGAATCTCACCCTTGAGTTCCCAGGAGTCTTTCCAGATTCAAACACCAAACACTAGAAGACAATTAAGCAAATGGGAGCTCCTCACTCTGTCTTGGCCTTTGCCAGTTACCAGGGTTCACACAGACCCTGATCCACGGAGCCCCAGGACCCTGTGAATGGCAGATGTGATTTCCCGGTTGCGCAGGCTGTAGATAAGAGGGTATAGAAGTGGTGTGACGTTGGTATAAACCAGCGCTAGTGTGCGATCCAGTCGCGGGGAGTAAGTGGACTTGGGCCGCACGTACATGAAGGTGGCACAACCATAATGCAGGAAGGTGACAGCCAGGTGTGAAGCGCAAGTGGAGGCAGCCTTGCGTCTGCCTCCACCACCATGCAGGCGGCGCAGGGCAGAGGCAATGGCCCCATAGGAGGTCAGAATGAGCATCGAGGGCAGCAACAGCAGCACCAAGCAGGCTCCTAGCAAGGGCAGCTCATCCATGTAGCTCCGTGTGCAGGCCAAGTGCAGCAGTGCGGTGATGTCACAGAAGAAATGGACCAGCAGGCGGGAGCCACAGAAAGGCAGATGGAACACTGCCACCGTTAGCCCCACGGATACAACTAGTCCCCCAAGGCAACAGGCCAGGGCCAGGCGTGCACATAGACCTGGGGTCACTATAGATGCATAGCGCAGTGGGTGGCAGATGGCCACGTAGCGGTCATAGGCCATGGCTGCCAACAAGAAGCACTCAGCCCCACCCAGGGCCACAAACATCTGCATCTGGACAGCGCAGCCCAGGAAGGAGATGGGGCTGCCTCTGCCATGGCCAGGCATGGTCAGGTCAGCTAGAGAACGGGGCACCACCACTAGCGTGTAGCAGAGTTCAATGGCTGACAGCTGACAAAGGAAGAGCAGCATGGGTGGTCTGCTGGGCACCGAGACCACAGCTACCAGGATGAGCAGGTTACCACTCAAAGTGGCCAGGTGCACAGCCAGCAGCACCAGGAAGAGAAGGGGCCTCAGATGCGGAAACTCAAAAAAGCCTTGAAGGAGAAAGCCGTGAGATATGGTGCTATTGCTAGGGTTGTCCATGCACTGGAGTCAGGAGGCACCTGTAGGAGAGAAGCAGAGGAAGGGTGAGCCTGTGGGTGTGGCCTTTCTGACAGCTGACAACGGGTTACTTGGGAGCTAGAACAGAATAGGGAGAGGCGGCTGCAGAAGTGGTCCACGGTTCATTACTGGTGCCTCTTCCCTGTCACATCTCCAGAGGGACAGCTTATCAAGTAGCGCAGCTTTTCCTGCCTTCCACATTAGAATCTAAATAGCTGCTTTCTCAAATTTCAGAAGAAATTTCCAGAGAAGTCCTGATTTCCAGAAGAGCCTTTGGTCTTATGTCATATCATTTCTGGCCTCCACACAAAGAGTCAACCACTGGCCACACTCAAGTTATTTTATGGGTTCTATATGACCATAGGCTTTAGACTTCAAGGTCCCCCAAAACAGAGAAAATGTCTCTCCTCTCTAATTCAGAGGTTCATCATGGAGTCACAGAGCATAACATATATACGGGTCTTTAGGCCATCTCATGCAACTTCTTATTTTTAAAGTGAAAGATATAACTGAGTTGGGGTTGGGGCTGGAAATACAAGCTTTATCCTCTCAGAGAAATTAATAGAAAGAGAAGAAGAAAGAAAAAAGGAAAGAAAGAAAAGGAGAAAGAAAGACAAAAAAATGAGTTCCTGAGACTGAATCTGCAAGTCCCCACAGCTCATATAACATTTTGGAATGAGGTCACTAGATTCAATCAGACAATATGAACTACTTTAACCTTCAGTAGAGACCCATCTCTATGGTACACACTGGGATAGACACTTGGGCAGCAAGGATGCTCTGTGGGAGGGCCTTGTTGGGTTTGTCAGGATCCAAATTCACCAGACATTGTGACAGATACTCTAGGAAAAGTGGTGCATGTCTATGCTGGCTCAACTTTCAAAATGACCAGTACCTTCCACAGTTGTCATCAGACCCCAGTTTCTCTCTATCTGGTGACTCATCGGTAACAGTTGGGAAACATTGTCACTCTAAAAGTCTACTATGCTGCCCAGAGTCTTCCGAATGAATCAGATATGGAATGCAACGAATGCTGAATGCTGTGTGGCCTGCAAGAGGATGTTTGACCTTTTAACAGATGTTGAAAACAATGTACTTTAAAAATTCCATTATGTCTTTTAAACATTGAATCCCAGACTCAGCCATTCCATGTTCTAATCAACATGGGCTGTGTAATTTGTTCATAGTCCTCATGCCAGGGTGCAAGAGCGGTGAAGTTAGGTGAAAACACACAATTCAATGAAAGAGCTGCAAGGAGAATTGCTTTTGCTATTGAATGCACCTTTTAGAGAGTTTTGATTTATTGACATCATCCTATGTACTTTCTTGTAGTGTTTATAGCATATTCTATTCAAATGGAGGAAGAGTGGGTGGGGTAGGAATAGGGTTGAAAGAGGTAGACTCACTTCCTGTGGAACTCCTTCCTTTGGGGGAGGGGGTTGGATTTTCCCATCTATTGAATGCACTTAGCCAACCTGAGTCCTGTGTCCATTCTCAGCCAGATGCTGCAGCATTAGGAATGAGGTTCAGAGAGATAGAATTGGTGTCTTGAGGCTTCAGGCAGATAAACCTTCTGGAGTGCCCAAGACAGAGACAGCTCTTGAGCTGCCTCTGTTGGCCTTCTTACCACATCCTTTTCATCTCTGTGGAGAAGCTAGTGGGGTGGGTTCTGGAAGGAGAGGCAGACACAATCTGTTTTAATTTCTTCCCTTTCCATGTTGTAAACCAGGCAGATGACAAGAAGCATTGGGTGATGAATCAAGCACCTGCATCAAGTTGCTCAGGAAGAATCATAGTTCAAAGTGAGGCTGCCTAAAACAAACCAGATGGGTCAACTAATTGAACATGACCAAGGGGTTATTTCTGCTTTGCTTAGCTCCAAGAGGGATGGATATAAATTCCAGGAATGTAAGCTAGCTGTAATAGGCTAAGAAAATGGAAGGATCAACTGGGCATGGTGGTGCTTAGATGAATCCCAGCACTGAGAGTCAGGTAGCTGCAGACTCTGCAGACTCTTCAGTGATTCAAACCTGGAGAGAGGGAGGAAAACAACATTCCGGGACCACCTTCCTCTCTTATAAAGATGAGGGTGGAAGTTTTCACTCTTCTAGGTGATTAATAACACCAACAAAAATAATGAGCAGTTAAGAGAGTTCTAGGAAAGTGATCATATGGATTTGAAGCATAACCCATTTAACCTAGAAGCAACCCAGCGAAGTAAATGGATTCTTCCCACACTTACTACAGAGGTGAGCAAACCGAATGCCTTATAGCTAATTAGCTATTGCTAGAACCAAATTTACAGGCAAGAATCTTAGTACCCGATAACCTTTGGTTTTACATGTTTGTTCTCTATGGTCTAGACAGTGGTTTGTGAGTGATGGCTATACTTTCAGTTTTTAATTACTCGATTAAGTATATAGCAAAGCAAAGTAAAAGAATAAGTAGCAAAACATCGAGCACAACACCACTACATTAGATGCTTAAAACATCCAGCAGAAGAAGCTAGAGAGATGGGTTAGTGGTTAAGAATACCCTCTGTCTTTGCAAAAGCCACAGGGTGTGGCTTCCAGCATGCATATAGTGATTCAAAACTGTAACTCCAGTTCCAAGAGATCTAATGCCCTCTTCATTCCTCTGCAGGCACCAGGCATGCATGTGGTACACATACATATATTAAAAGAAAAACCTCATATGCATAAAATAAAAGTAAATCTTTAAAAAATTTCTTAAAATAAACAGCATCAATAAAAAAAAACCAATCAGCAGAAATGGACTGAAGTAGCTCTTTTGAGGCAGTCAGCCTGTGCTCTGAATAGGGGATTGGGTAGTTCAGCATCTCCTTGGGTGAGACTTCCACATAAAAAGGCAAATAACAGCGGATATAACATAATCAAATCAGGGGCTTGGATACAGAAAGCAAAAACTGACTGCAGTAGTTCCTTTGAGGCAGCCAGATGCAATCCCCTATAGATTCCAGGTAGAGCAAAGTGCCCTGTCTGCACAGGCTTCCAAGTCAAAGGAAAACCAGCCCTAGATACAGACAATGTTAACAAATCAGGCACACAAAACACCAAAGAGAAACCAACTGGGGAAGCTGAGCCAGTGAGCTGGTGTTCCTGAATGACAAGTTTCCCATGGCTGAATTCTTGGCTTCTCTTCTACCCCTATAGGCACTTTTATATCATGTGATAAACAATGGCACCTCTGTTGCAGATGCTTCATCTTCTAGCTATTTTCCCTCTCTCTCTCACAGAGTTAGGGGACATAGCCCATCCCCAGACAAGGGACCTTGGAGGACACACTGAGACAAGTAAGCTTGAGGATCTGAAATAGGATAGAGGCAGTCCTGCTCCATGAGCCAGCTTCTTGGTGAACTCAAATGACACAATTTACATATGTAATGTACACCATAAATCTATGTGGCTCTCCTCATTTAAATGCTCCCTCCAGTCAAGAGGTATATGCTATCCCCTTTGTATGGTTTCCTGCAGACTAGAAATGACTCCCAGACTCTCAGGCATTTCTGTCCTCAGATTTACCTTCACTGACATTTCTCTTGAGGACAGTGGATGTGAACAATAATGCATCCTATTTAAGAAAGCCATCCTAAAAATAATTTCTCTTTAGTTTTGACATTCATTACTGATCTCATTATTGTTCTAGCAGATTCTTGTTTCTAATTGTGTAAGCCTTCACAAAACACCCACGGAGTCACGGCTGGCTGGTGGCCCAGGACATCTGGATATGGTTGGAAGGTTTTCTGGGTTAGGAATTCTGACCTTGGATTCAAGTTTTGCTGTTTAGAGTAGTAAAAATTATCTGTTACAATAATACTTCTCATTGGTCATTTCAATAACCAATCAAAACATTGCTAAACAAGGTTGTACAATGGACAGAAGGGGAGATATGAGAGACAGACAGATCAGACTCCTTAAGCTTTTGAGAGTTCCATACATGCTAAGCTGGAGATTTAGGGTCAAATGATCAAGGTAGACTCAACACCATAGTAAACTCAGAGAGGCAGCTCAGAGAGCATCAATAATGTCTATGGGCAGAAGTAGACTGGTCTCACTACTCTTGAAAGAACAGTTCTATTTATGTGTGTGTGTGTGTGTGTGTGTGTGTGTGTGTAATAATTGCTTTACAGTTTAGGCTGAAGCTCACTGTTTTATTTTTATTTTCTAGTTTTATTTTTGTAAGCTCACATCATAACTTACAAAAGTACCAGTAAGAAAGGCCACAGCAGAAGTCATTGTCCTAAAACAAGTTTCTAAAGTTATGAATAAATCTTGATTTCCTGATTGGACTGGGCTTCTGGTCTATGACTTTCTATAAATGATAGTTAAATAATTTATTTAGTGTTTTTCTTTTAAAGGAATAATGTATACTCAAAATATGATGTTTCATTTTCCCCCTTAATTTTTGCTGAAAGACAAAGAACACTCACAGTTTAAAGTGCTTTGTTGTTTTCTGAATGCTTGAATTGGAGAGGAGAGGGCAAATGAACTACCTCTTGCAGGCTTGATGCCTCACAGTGGAATGTAGACAACAAAAGAGAAATTTGATAAGGACTCCATAGAGAATGTGGAGAAGCTTCTAGAACAGATCTGGCACACAGTAGGCACACAGGAACACTGGGGGTAGTCTTACTTTTATGACTTATTACTTGGAAGACTTAAGTTGATTATCTTATTAGTATTCATCTTTCTATCTTGGAAATTTCAGTCCTTGACTGGTCCAACACTTCAAGTTCTTGGCCTGTGTGCTTGCTATCTTCCTGAGGTCCCAGTGTAATTGTGGTGGGTGGGTATAAATAGATATAGCTACAGATTATTTATCCATAATTTATAAATCTCTATTATCTATCTATCTATCTATCTATCTATCTATCTATCTATCTATCTATCTATCAATCATCATCTATCTATTTATCTACCTATTATCTATCTATCTATCTATCTATCTATCTATCTATCTATCTATCTACCTATCATCTGTTTGTCTATATTTTCTGTCTCTATTATCCAAGTATCTATAATATTTAACTTCCTCTCCCTTCCTCCCCTCTCTCCTTCCTAACCACCCTCACTGTTTTCCTTTCTCTCTCCACCTCTCCTTTCCACTTCCTCTCTCCTTTCTTCTTTCTTTCTAGCTTGCATCTACCTTTCACAACATCTTTATGTTATTAGTTTTCTCCTGGGTTTGTAATTATCGTTACACCCCTGCACTGGCTATATATACTTCTAGGTTGAAATCTCAGCTTAACCACTTGCCAACTGTACTCATTTTGGGTGAGGCCCTCAATTTCTCCAATGCTTCATGTCTTTACATAAGTGGAGGTGATGGCACTAGATTCCTAGAGTCATTAGAGGGATTAGACATAGTATAAGGAAAAGTCACAACACAGTGGCAGCCACAAAGAAAGTACCTCATCAGACTGAGATGTAACTTTCGCTTCTACATTGACATGTCTGCCTTTGGGCTCCACCTGCATAGGGACTGGGGTAGCTCCTTTTCCTATCCATATATAGGCCTTCACCTTGATTTAAGTCAGGTTTCTTGAAGTGCATTAATTTTATATGTTTGCATTATTATATATTTCAATTAAACATTGTAAAATAAAGTCTTTTGAATTAAAGCTTATCGTGTTGGTACTTTTTGCTCATATGAACATTTTTTTTTTCCTGCGATGTCTTTCCATCAATCTGACAGTTTATTTACTCAGGGCTGCTGAATCACCTCTGGATCGAGTGATTTCATTGTGTACTGTTTTTTCCAGCTATTTATGATCCTAGCTTTGATTCCTGGGAGATGTGTTATTTGCCTGTGTGGCCTTTCTATCCAATGGCTCTGTTTCTTTTAGAAGACAAAGTAGCTTGCTAAATCCTTCCTGAGTGTGACATGATATCTTGTCAAAGGCTTTTTTGTGAGTCTAAGAACTCTTGTTCGTTCCTCGGTGTCATGTTTATCCCCTAAGAGCAGCTAAGTGAATTAACAGAGAAATTTTTGTTTTACACAGACATTCATACTTTTTCCCCATTATTGCATTTTCTGAAGTACTTAACAATTCTACATTTAATACAAATGAGATGATCTTGACAGTTTCTATGGCTACTCGTGAACTCTTCTTAAAATGGTAGCCACATGGTTGACCTTGGTTCAGCTTTGGGTCAATATGCTACCATGGACTTTGGCTAATATTTCCTAGACTTCATGCTTCCTGATGATTCAGGGGGAACAGACCCAACATTCCTGAGTTTGTCTGTTTAGAGGGTACAGTACTGAGTGTGTCTGTTTAAAGCACCCTGGATACTTGCCATGCTTTGTTCTCCTTTCTCCAAAAATCAATTGTGTGGGATTAGGACTTTCGGAAGAGGATGTTTTCCAGGCATCCTGCTCTCTCTTACTTTCAATTGGATAGGAACTTTGAACTATGAAAACCTAGGAGCCCTACTGATTGGAGAGCTGGCTTGCTGCCTTTGATGTGTTGAAAGAGATTCTCTCCCTGAATGAAACAGCAGCCATTTTAATGAATGTCTTTAACACCGGCTTCCTCCAGAGGCAGATAGATAAGCTTCAAAACCAAGCACTTTAATGTTCCACATAAAAACTGTCTGGTGCAGAGACTGCCCCAGTTCTGACACCGTGAAGGTCAACTCTATCACAGGAAATGAGTGGTCACTGTGTTGTTAAATTTTGAAAAGTATCATAGGTCCTGGGATCACTTACTTTACTTGAAAAGTATCGATATCTTTGCTCTGTAAGAAAACTGGTTCATTTCCAAAATTTATTTTTAAATTAATTACTGTTTTTTTATGAAGGTGATTTTAACAGGCTTGAAAATACTCCTGATTTAGAAACTACACCTCATGCTACAAGGCAGCTACCTTGTAAAACTGAAAGACTCTCCCTCTAAAAGATGGATTTTTGGTCCTCGCTGGCCACAGAGTTAAGAGGTAAATGGTGGATAACATAGTTGCACAGAGAGACAAACCAACACTATTTCACTAGCGCCAGGACATGTTTATGATTCACTGAGATGAAAACAGACAAATGAAAAAGGTCAACCCTTGTAGGAAAAGAGAAGTGCTCATTTCTGTGCCGAGCATCTCACAGTGTCCCCAAGAGCCCAGGCTCCCTGGAATCACCTGGCTGTTTTGTGACCATTGATGCCTCAGATTTTTCTTTTCTACTTTCCAGTTGCCTACTTCCTTTTGGTCTGAATTTGAGCCCAGAGTTTATGAGAAGACAGCTAATGATTAGATTAAATGAGATCAACTGCTGGAGGCCAGTCTTGGACAGGGACCTACATTCTCTGCAGTGGGAAGGTCTATGGTAGATTATGATTCAAGTCCTGAGGATTTCATTTCAAAACAGGAGGGATAAATGGAGTCTTTCCTGTTCTGCTCTTGTCAGAGGTAAAGTTAGACTTCCATAAAGCTGAAAAATGACCTTAGACCTGGGCATCCTGAATACTTTCTACACTGCCTCTGAAAGTTGAAGCATGGTTCTTTCTTTGCCTTCTTACAAATTATCTTATGGGACGTGTGCACTGTTGGATTCTTCTCTTCATAAAAGCCTCTGTTCACACAGGAACACACACAGAAAAATCTCCTAATTGTGAATGGGGAAGCAGAGACAAAAGGTCAGCACGTAATCAAAGTAATTAAATAAAATGGAAGAAAACTGGACAGTCCTGGCATCTACAGTTTCCTCATAGTGTACCTCAATGTACCCAGAATTGAAGAGCTCTGACGGTGAAAGCACACTGAACATGTGTACTGTGAGGAGAGAGACATCGGATCTGACAGAGAGAAGATGGAGGCAATGGAATGGACACCTGCCTCATCAATGCCATCTCCTTAGTGCACACCCAGCCAGAACATATTTTACTTTATTATCCATATTCTCTCTCTCTCTCTCTCTCTCTCTCTCTCTCTCTCTCTCTCTCTCTCTCTCTCTCTCTCTCTGTGTGTGTGTGTGTGTGTGTTTCTTGATCTTTGTTTGCCTATGGAATCCATCACCAGCCTTCTCCTTACCTGAGTTCAGTGAGGGATGGTTTGGGAATGTTGGAGGCTCAGGTCATGGTCTCTAGAGGTTGGCAAGATCCCAGGTAAAATGGCAAGCAGAGGTTGCAGTGGGTAGGTATGGAAGAGAAGAAGGAGATACAGGGATTCAGACAAGAGATGGTGATGCTGATGGGAATGAATAAATGAGAAGTGGGGAGACAGCAAAACCAGATGGAGGATTGTCACAGGACTTTCTGATGAGTTGAGTCTGGTTGGAGTTATAATCTTAGCTTGCCTTATATCTCTAGAGAGGTGAGGTGATGGGGGAAGAAAGGAACACACTAGTCCATTCCAATGGGAAGGCAAGAGCAAAAATATCCTGTGATTAATTATCCCCACAAAGTCCCTTCTCAAGGTTGGAGACCAGGGTGGAGCTTGGCAAAGGTACAACTCTGTAGTTGTCCAGAGAGAAATGACTTCCTATTTTGAGCTGCCCATCTGCCCAGAGCATGGTCCTCCCCTTTGGCATCACACTTTCCCTAGAGTGTTTCTTTCTTCTCTGTCATCATGGCAATTCCCATCTGTACATGTTAGTCCAGGAAGCAGCTCAGACTGCACTGCAGAATGTCAGGCACTAGACAGGTCTAAGATATCTTAATGTTCTAGTAGCTTCAGCAATAACTAGGATATCTGAATAAATCCCCTAGCTCACATGTGCAAGGACCTCTGAAAATAGCCGTAAGAATTCTAATCTACGCCATTCTTTTAATCCTGCTATGTTAGTGAGACAGTTTGGGCAGGGCACCCTAAAAATCAGAATAGAATACACACTCTTGATGGCTTGGTCATTACCTTGCATGACCATATATGCACCAGAATCATAGGTCTTAAAAGTTGACTGGTTTTAATTAATTTTCTTAATTTTGTATTCATTAGGCTAGTAAATGTTTATTGAAGGGTAGTATGTGCTTCCAGGTATTGACCTAAGAACTGGGTGATGGTGATCAGACAGCAGACTAGTTAAACATTCTTGTCTGCATACAACTTATATTCTAGGGAAAAGAAATAGACAATAATTACCTTAAGGTAATTGTACACTGTATTAGAAACTGACAAATCTAATGAGGGAAAGTAGAAGAGGAAAGAAAATGTGGGGGCTACTATGAAACTTTAAATGAGCTGAAGTGAAAAGTTTTATTTGGTGCAGAGAAGTGAATCTTGTCGGCATGGGGTAAACATGTGAGAATCAGAAGAAAGGCCTCTGCAGAGGTCATGTAATGGGGAATAGGCCTGCCTGGCATGCTTGAAACACTGTGCTGAAACCAGCATTTCAGAAGAGTGCCATAAGGGCAAGAGGATGGTGAGTGGCCAGTAGGACGTACCATGTGAGAGACTGGGGACTATGTTTTTGCATGAAGACCAAGGGCTGGGATAATATTCAAGTTTCCTTCCCATTGCTGTGTTGAGAGTAGAGTAGATCTTAAGGGACTAGGGAAGGATTCAGGGGACGAGAGCTATCTGGGTAGGAAAATGACTTGGATCAGATTAGCAGTAGATTCATGAAAAATGTTGGATTAGGATTTTTTTAAATTCAGAGCAATTAGGATTTCCTAATGGGCTAGATATGGGGTAGGGGAGGGAAGAGGAGGCGTGGTTACCTGAGAATAGGAAACTTCACATGGACAAAAATTTAGAAACTCAATCAGGAGTTTTAGTCAGGATACACTAAGTTTCAAATTTCTGCCAGACAGCTAGAACCCTAGTTTATGTGCAGTTTGCCATATGCTACGCACATCATGAGAGAGGTAGAAGTATGGTCAGCAGTCGTTCTCATTAAACTGTTGGAGATCACTCTGGGAATTTGAGGCCTGGTATACTCAAATGTTAGTTTACCAAGTCAAGAAGAGACTGGAAAAGAAGACTGAGTGAGAATATATGGGCTGGGTTTTTTCTGAGACCATTTGTTAGTCTTCTACTTAACTCCCAGTTTTCACATTTACATCATTATAAAATATAGATGATTCTATGCTACATTAGTATGACTTCTTCTGTTGGTCTTTACTCAGTTAGTATGGAAAGGCCATGTGTCAGATTGGATGAACGTGGATGAGCTCACCTCTCCCTTCCACCCAGTGGAAGTGAGGGCACACCGAAAGGCCCTTGATGGAGAAACATTTGAAAACAAAAATGGTGGCTTCTGAAGTTCTTGGTTTTTAATCCCAAAATTTGCCAATGTCTTCGCTACATGTACTCTATGTGTTGTTTCTTTTGCACATGCGTGTATTTGCACTGGGTTATGTTTTCATGTGGAAGCGGTTGACATTGAGTGTCTTTCTTAACTGCTTACTCAGTTTTCTGAGACAGGAACTCTCACATAGCCTGGAGTTTACCAACTAGATAGACAGGCTCGCCAGTGAACTCTAGGGACCTCCTGGCCTCTCTTTGTTCCTCCAACTTTGGGACTGTAATTTTTTAACATTGCTGTGGATCTGTACACAGGTCCTCGTGTTTGCACAACAATCACTTTAGTAGCTGATCCATTACCCTGGGCCCTATACAGAACACTTAGGCCCTCATTCGAATGACTAAAACTAGTGAATTATGATGTGTCTGATGCTTCTAGATTTGTAAATGAGATCTTGTTTATGTGAACACTTTGTAAAGTCTAAAGGGCCATGCAAATCACACAATTACTGTCGTAATGCACAGATACCATCAATGTATTTTCTAGTCTTGAGCTTCCTCCATCCACTCTTCCTAGGCATTCGATTTTCAGAAGTTTGGTATGTCCTTATTCTCCTTTCTCTGCACAGTTTCCTGTAAGGTGAGGAGCGACTGGGGTGCGACACAGTCTGGACAAGCTCCTCTAGTAGGTAGGAGTCACAGATGTAATGATTTCATTGACAAACAGCAACACAATTATGCTTCAGAATTTTAGAAACAAAGCCAAATGAATCTTGGACATAATTTTTAAGATCAATTATTAAGTATTGAGCTAAAGCAAAGCTTACCAGTGACAGGAGTCTGGAATTTTCTACACAATGTTTTATTTGGCTGCAGAACAACTTCTTCTGAAGACTAGTGTCAACAAATGTAGTTCTGTTCTTGGGCCTGACAATCCTCAGACTGGTGGTGCTGTTACCCTGCTTTATAGGACTGCTGTGAGTTTTCTCAGACAAGTGTTCGTGTGAAATCTGTGTTTAAACAGAGGCTGGGGATCCTGACTGACATCATCCCCACATTCATTAGCCATTTGTCACCAGATTGCTTACTGGGGCCCTGCTTCTTGGGAGGAGGGTGTATGCTTTTTGATGAGCTGGATGAGCTAAGAAGATGCTCATATGTGCGTGCGTGCGTGCGTGCGTGCGTGCGTGCGTGCGTGTGTGTGTGTGTGTGTGTGTGTGTGTGTGTGTGTTTTAGGAGAATAAACCTAGGTTATTAAAAATAAATTAAATAAGGAAATCAATGACATAGAGACACATCATCATGGAGACTCCTGTTAAAACTTTGAGGGATAGTCATGGTTAGAATGAGAAATATCTTCCATAGTTTTTGAACACCCAGTTGGCCGCACCCTTTGGAGATGGTTAGCTGGTGTAGCCTTGCTGCTGGAGGAAGTACATCACTGGGATGGGCTTTGAGATTAAAGGCCTGGCAACACTTCCTGTTCATGTTCTCGGCCTTGTGCTTGTGGTAAAGGATGTGAGCTCTCAGCTTCCTGCTCGTGCCATCCTGCCTGCAGCTTGCTACCATCTCCTTTGCCATGATGAACTCCTATTCCTCTGGAACTATAAGAGGAAATAAACTCTTTCCTTAGTTACCCTGGTCATGAGGTTTTATCACAGAACAGAAAAGTGACTAATATTAGGATTCTCTAAAAATTCTAAGAAAATAGATATATTTCAATAATTCACAAGCAGGAAAAACTGTATAATCAAACAAATACAGAATTAAAATGGGCATAGCAGAGATTAAAAAAATAATTTTAAAAACTATTTAAAGGTTAATAAAAGCTGATTTTCCCCAAAAGAAGTAGCGGAGTAAAACATTAACATCTAGAAGGCCATCCTTTGTCCTGACTGCTTTCAATGTAAGTGGAAAAAATTGTTCAACCCACTTAATGCTTGCATTTTGCATATTTTAGATTTACAGCATGCTTTCAAGTTTTTTATAATTGTCTACCTTTTGGAGTTTCATTTGAATTATTTGGGGATTATGTGTCCTTTCAAACGAAGATAAAAATCTACCTGTAAAATTTGTTTATATTGGAAGCAGAGAGGACAAAATACGACCTTTTCGATGTTAACGTCATTCATGGTCATTACTGTATTCAACGCCTTTATTTCTTTTTAGGAAAAATCAGCATTTATTTTCAGATGTTTTTACTGTATCTATGAATACCTTTACATAATTCCTTACATTTAATAATAGAAATGAATAACATTAAGCAAATTCAGTACTTTTAATTTTTAATTTAAAAACATTTATTTGTTCATTTTAGTATATGAGTATTTTATCTGCATGTATGTCTGTGCACCACATACGGGCCTGTTATATGTGAAGGTCAAAAGAGGACATGGGTCTTTTGGAACTGGAACAAAAGATAGTTATGATCTGCCATGTGTGCAAGGAACACAAAGGTCCTTGCACTCACAAATAGCACTAGAACAACCAGGAATGTTAAGTAGGCAGGGTTGTCTTTTCAAAGAAACAGATGTACCCACTGGAGCATGGGGAGGAAGAACTGTTGGAGCCAGAGGAGTTGAGGACACCACAAAAACACAGCCCACAAATTCAACTAAGCAGGGCTCATGGAGACTGATGTGGCAACCATGAATCCTGCATGGTTCCTCGATAGGTCCTCAGCATATAAGTTATCATTTTAGCCTGATGTTTTTGTGGGACCTCTAACAGTGGGAGTGGGGGTGTCTCTAAGTTCTTTCATTTGTTCTTGGGACTCCTTTTCTCTTACTGGATTGCCTTGTGTAGCCTTGATATGAGGTTTGTGCCTAGTCTTATTGTAACTTATTTTGCACCGTTCTATTGATATTCTTGGAAGGGCTGCCCTGTTCTAAAGGAAAATGGAGGAAGAGTGGATACATGGGAGAAGGGGAGGTGGCAGGGGTGAAGGGAGGTGAGGTGTGACTGGGAGGAGTGGGGAGGTTCGGAGAAATGAGGAGAGTGGAAACTGGTCTCTGAATGTGTTGAAAACAATGACAACGAAAACAAAAAAGAAAAAGAGAGAAAGAAAATGAAAAAAGAAATGTATAATCTGGTTGTCAACCCCGAATGCTGGGAATAGAAGTGATTAATAACCCTGTGATCTTAACTATCTTCAGGACAAGGCCATAAAACGCTCCCACAACCAGGACCAGAGGGAGCCAGCAGTGTAGGTGACCTTTGTGTTATCTGTATGGTCAGGAGCTTCCAAGCTCCCACTTCCAGGAGCAGAGGTGGCTTATGGACCGGATGACCTCTGCCTTATCTGAGTGAGTAAGAGCACAGCAGATCCTCCCCTAGGCCCTCAAGGTACACATGTAGCCTGTCTCTAGAGCCCATCTTCATGGAAGGAGACATGTACTCTGAGGAGTGTTTTGATATAATTTTGCCTCATTGTATATGGGAAATTTTGTTAGATAAGAAAATATTTTCCCAATTTATATGGTACTTATATATCCCTAAAATAAACTGCTCAGGGTATCTCTAGAAATTTGAGCCAACATCAGCTAAGTCATGTTGAATTTGATTTTCTTCTTGTTTCACATGGATTGTTACTCTGCCAGCCAGTAGAATTTGCAATAACCCCACATGGGTATTGGACATTGAACCTGGGTTCTCTAGAGTAGTGAGTGCTCTTAACGGATGAGCCATCTTTCTATTGTCTGGTGTTTGTTAAACAAAATGTTTTAAAACACATATAATAGGCACAGTTCAACCTCAGAAAAAATCTACTAATTCATGAAAGTATTTCTAGACTAAAAGGAGTCACTGTTACATTGATGTACATGAGAGAAATGACGAGAATGCACAGGAAGATAGAAACAGGACCTTTTAATTTCATAAAACACATGCCTAAATTCCACAACAAGTGTTTAATGGGTAAATATTTAATGGGTAGATCTGGGACACTCTTGTGAAGATATGAAACGACTACGTGAATAAATCTGCATAAATGATACTTACTGATGAACTATTCATGACTCCAACCGACATGATACCAAAAGAAAATAACTGACATAGAAAATACATTGAAATTTCTTGATGATGACATAATTTATATTTGATGCAGTGGTATGAATGACCGATTAGTCTCACCGGGTCTGTTACCCACACTTAGAGTTAAGCCCTATGTCCAGCAGAAGGTGGCCAACACAAAATGAACTCAGTACTGGCATCTCTCCCACGTTTCCACTTGTACCCCCATATGGCAAATAAGGAGTGTCCAGCTCTACTGTGCTCCCCTGTACTGCCCAGGAGATATAAGGTGCTGTACTTCCCACTGCTGCAGCCAGTGAGAGTGAGAGACAGCTCTTCTATTGTTATGCCCTTGGGGCCAGCTCACCTACCTTCCTCAGGTAGGCTGGGGTCTGGAGAAAGAGAGGGGAAGACATGGAGTGGGGGCAGTTCAGAACAAGGGTCAGACATCAACTTGGCTTCAGGCAACAACTCAAACCAGGGATATCTGCATGGCCTTTGGTGGTAACTCAGGCTTCAGACATCAGCACAGAGCCTGACTCACATGGACCATAGACCCAGACATTGCCCTCAGGGGCGTGATGGGCCAGGATGTCAACATGGCCTCAGGTGGCAGCACAATGCTGACATCTGACTAGCCTTCAGTTGACCTTCTCTTGGAACAAGCGCCACAGGCCTCAGCACAGACCCCAGTTTTGGTAAGGTCATGGACTTAGATCTGACCCATGGTGGAAGCCCAGACCTAGTTATCACTATGGCTTCAGGTGGCTGTGCAGGCTCCTCATATCTGCCTGTTTTCCACTGTCTCCAGTTCTACCTGTCTTCACAGTATGGGAACAACTTGGCTTTGAGTTGCTCTCCTATCTCTCCACTGTGTTCTCTATCTTTCCCATCTCTCCACCATATATTCGCTCATCATAGTGGTGCCCACCATGAGGCTGGGCCAAGAACTTTTTTCTAGCTGCCCGGGGACTGCAAAAATTTTTTTCTTTAAAATTTTTTTTTAGAGAGGAAGAAAGGGAGAGAGAGGGAGGGGGGAGTTGGGGATGGAGAGCAAAGGAAGAGCTAGTAAGAATTCTATAAGGGGAAACTGTGATCAGAAGATAGTTTATGAAAAAACTTTTTACTTAATAAGAAAGAAACCTTCAAACTGAGTTCCGTAGTGGCTGGGCTTGTTTACATCTCTACCAACTGTGTATAAGGCTTCCCTCGGTCTGTATTCTTATTAGCTTTTGCAGTTATTTCTTTTCTTAGGACCACCTTCCAGACTGGAGTAAGATGGAATCCCTG
Source organism: Rhabdomys pumilio (assembly GCA_030674055.1). Classification (NCBI taxonomy): domain Eukaryota; kingdom Metazoa; phylum Chordata; class Mammalia; order Rodentia; family Muridae; genus Rhabdomys; species Rhabdomys pumilio. The sequence continues at coordinate 48,485,156 of JANHMN010000016.1, forward strand.
TTCAGTTTTGATTTACATTTCTCCAGTAGCTTATGAAGCAAACTTCTTTTTTCATGTTCATCCTCACTTAAATTTATCTTTTGAGAATTGTGTGTTCATTTCATTAGTCGATTTGTGGATTAGGTTGTTTGTTTTCTTATTCTTCAGTTGTTTGAGCTCTTTGTATGTTCTAGATATTAATTCCGTGTAAGATTTATATCTTTTGTTGCAGAGTCTTGAAGGTTTTCTCCTAAAGTTATTATATTTAACCCACAAATAATTTAGTATACCTGCTTGTTTTATATCAAGGTGCTGTCTGGGTTGTTTTAGTTAGTGGTCTGTTGCTGTGAACAGACACCATGACCAAGATGACTATTATAAAAGAAAGTATTTAATTGGGGTCCTGCTTATAGTTTCAGAGGTTTAGTCCATCATCTTCATGGTAGGGAGTATGACAGCATGCTGGCAGATGTGAGAGAATTATTGAGAGCTCCATCCTGATTCCCATACAGCAGGCAGAACAAAAGCCTAGTGTGGGCTTTTGAAACTTCAAAGATAAACCCACAGTGGCACACTTCTTTCAACATGGCCATACCTCTAATTCTTACAGTCTTTCTCAATAGTGCCCCTCCCTGGTGACTAAGCTTTGAAATATATGAGCCTATGAGGTCATTTTCATTCAACCTCTATAGATGGGCGTGTCCTCAGCCTTTGGACAGATTATTTAAGTAGCATTTTAAGTGTGGCCTTTGAGTGCTAGATAAATTTTAAGAAAGAGTGGTAGTTAAACACCCAGAATATTCTATAAAAGGGTAAAGTAAAGACCAGTTCAATACTTTTGGTTGCTGTCTGGCATTTTGGTATTGAGATGCTCTCTTAAGCATACAGCTTATTGTTTAGACGGAAGTAGAATGTCTACTCCTTAGGCAGCAAGTGTGATATTTACAGCTAAATTTTAATTTTGATGAATAGAATTTGAGCATTTGAAAGTTTCTAAAAAATTCTGAGGTAGCTTTGAAATTGTTATATTCAGTGGTAGCTGGTAAGACATACATTCAAAGATAAATAAGTAAAGAGATAAATGGAAATTAGCCTAGCAGACGAAATCCAGAAGAATAGAAAACATAATTAATAATGTAGTACTGCACATAGTGCCTCCAGTCAGCAGTACAGAAACGACACATGACTTCTGAAAAGTGACAGTAAGCCAACTAGGGTAGCAAGGAATCACAATGCACAATTTAATATAACTGTACTTTTGGCTATTTTATTGGGTTCTTTTACCTACCATCTTTCTTCACCCTCCCAACACTAGGTAGGAGAAAGACAATGATAGAGGGGAATAGGGGCATTGATCTCATTAGAGTACTTCCTGTTGATTAAGGGTATTGAGTTTCTTGGGGCAAGTTTGATCTTAATTGTTAGGATATCTCCAACCAGTAACTAGTCATCTATCAATGAGCAATAGCAGCAGGGACAGCAGCATTCACCTTTCTCAGGGCTCTGGTATTTACATACGCTCTGAAGAGTCCCCAGAATTACAAATGTACACTGTCTTCAGCTGGCAAAATCATGCTCCTGCCAGAGCATGAGACTAATCATAGTCAGCTTCTGTGGACAATCTGAAGCAGTCCCGTATCCCACATCTGGTATTAGAATGAGAACATAGTCACATAACATTTCTGTGTTTTTAAAGAAGCCAAAATTTTTACTATAATGTAATAAAGAATTTTTTAACATGTAAATTGACTTATTTTAAGAGATGATATATTTATCAGTTTGATTGTAGTAGTTATTTTACAGTGTGTAGGTGAATCTTCATATGGGTACCTTGAATATACATATGCAGCTTGAATTTATCAAATATTAAAAATTAATCCAATTAAAACATATAACCGACCAAAATATCTACTTTTTGTGATACATTTGAGTCATCTTTTTTTTGTTTGTTTGGGTTTTTTTTGTTTGTTTGTTTTTTGTTTTTCGAGACAGGGTTTCTCTGTGTAGCCCTGGCTGTCCTGGAACTCACTCTGTAGACCAGGCTGGCCTCGAACTCAGAAATCCACCTGCCTCTGCCTCCCAAGTGCTGGGATTAAAGACGTTCGCCACCACTGCCCAGCTTGAGTCATCTATTTAAGAAGAAGGAGGCACATGGAGCTAAGACCATGTGGTAAATCTAGGACAGGTCCACATCTCAGTGAGCTGAATTTTGGATTCTTCATTAGACATTCATTCAAGTAGTCAGAGAAGGGTGGTGTGTCAAATTCAAAGGTAGGACTTGGCTTGATTCACTCAGGAGTCAGTTGAGACAAGATAGATGTGCAAAAAGTAGCAATGAAAGGTGAGTCTCAAAAGGGTCATGAATGGAGAGACAGTGAATGCCTAAAACCTTTAAGTAGATAATTAATTTCAAATAAACGTTTCTAAGTTTTTGTTGACAGAGGTATTCTATGATTCAATACACTTAAACATGGTAACTTAAACGTTTTAAAATCTTGCTAACATAATAGTGTAAGTGCTAGTGTATATAAACAAACACATGTGATTTGTAATGGTTTGCATATAGTGTATCCTGGTCATCTATATTTTCCTGATCATCTATACTTTCTGTTTGCCTTAAGATAAGAACCTCTTTTGCTATAGACTCTGCATACTATGAGGTTCTGACAATGTATGTGTACCCAAGTGACCCTATGAAGCCACAAACTAAAATACATACTTCCCCACTTTAAGTTATTCTTGGATATTTTGATCATAACAGCTAGAAAAGTGATTTTAGATTATATTAGATTATACTTCTTGTTTATTTTGCTTGTTTGTCTGTTTCTAAAGGAAGTATCCACTAGCATCTAAAGAGGGTGAGCACAAGGGAATCACGTGAAGGAATTTAGGTCTTATATTAAGAATATGAAGACACGTAGAAAAGTTTTCAGCAGTGTAAGAAACAACGTGTTCCTCACATAGTTCTAAGATGAATGAAAAGGGAGAAAACGAAATCAAGGAGAACAGATAGGGACAGTTCAAAGTGATGCAGTGTGGCCTTAACGGAATGCAGATGACACAAAGAGTAGAAGAACAAGGAAAAAAAACCTGTGTTTCAATAGGTAACAGAATGTTATGGCAGAGGGTGTGGGAGAAGTCAAGTCGAAATCAGTTTTTTTGGGGAAAAAAACTGAGACCAGTAACAGAGTGGAATCATATATAGCAAGGCCAGAGTGACCTAGAAAGGATGCCGATTGCAGAAATGAGCCCTGTTCTGCATGGGCTCTTCAGAAGATTATGCTCAAGGGGCTGTTGGAGGTACAGAGGTAGAGGGAAAAGGTCTGGGCTGGACACAATATCTTTGGCAATTTTCTAGCTAAATACCAGGTGGAAGGAGGCCAGTTATAGAGTTTGTGCAGGTGTTATAGGCGGGGTGTTCTAAAGAGTGTCTGGAAACAGAAAACCCAGTTCCTAATTCTTTGCCACTGTTCAAACTTTTGTCAAATTAATCACTGACCGAATCTCAAACATTTAGGGTCAGTAAAGTGCTAATCAGAAATACTTTAATGCAGATTAAATTAGATAATACTTGTTATAATGTTGCTTGCAGATTTTAACAGGTTGGGATCTGAAGAGATAACTCAGTCGATAGCAATTGCTGTTCTTGCAAAGGACTTGGGTCCTTGCACATCATGGCTGACAAACACTGGTAACTTCAGTTCTAGAAGATCTGCCTCCCTCTTCTGGCTTCTGCAGGCTTGAGGCATGCGTGAGGTATATCTACATACATGTAGGCAAACCACTTATACACATAAAAATAAAGCTTTTAAGATGAAAAAGCACTAGACCAACTTTGGCTCTATTGTGGATTATGATTTGAAGGAGATAGAAAGATAAAATGTAAACTCCAGGTTCAGAAGTCAGCCCCAGCACAAGCTGGTAGAGAGTACAGGTCACTGTAGTTCATATCTATACACATACCAGAATCTGCGGGATTGACTGCTGTTACAGGAGAAGCAAGAGTTCGTAATGAGTCCTGGGAGTAATAATTAGGACCCCATTCATTAGGAATTTGAGGCCTGAATAGACAGACCACAGGGAATGAGGTAAGATACTCGTAAGTAGGTTCGGGGTAGAAGACGAGGACATCCACTCGTAAAGCTTGTAATATCCAGAGCAGAGGCAAAGGTAATCTTGATGATACTGGGCAGGGGGACCTCATGAGAAGACTTTGTTTCAGAGTTAGGGTGTCCTTAAATCCTCAAATAATGAAAATACAATAATTATAATCAATGTTAACATTCTATGCCAAGAACTATTTGTCATTATTTAATTATACTAAGGAGATAATTTAGTTTTCAAATGATCTCATTGTTATTATTAACCCCTCCACTTCGATTTTTTTGAGACAAAGTCTAACTCTTGAGGCCCAGTGTACTGGATGGTTTTGTGTGTTTCAGTGGACACAGGCTAGAGTCATCGGAGAGGAAGTAGCTTTGGTGAGAAAATTTATAAGATCCATGCCTGGGCTGGTGGTCCTGGGTTTTATAAAAAAGGAGGCTGAGCAAGCCAAGTGAAACAAGCCAGTAAGCAGTACCTCCCCATGGCCTCTGCATCAACTGCTGCCTCCAGGATCCTGCCCTGCTTGAGTTCCTATTCTGGCTTCCTCTACTGATGAACAGCAATGTGGAAATGTAAGTTGAATAGTCTTTCTTCCCCTGCTTGCCTTTTGGTCATAGTGTTTTGTTCTAGCGATAGAAACCCTAACTAAGACCCCAGGCCTTGTCTCAATTCCCTAGCAATTCTGCTCCAGTCTTCCACGGACTTGAAATTACGGGCGTGCCTGGGTTTTCATTAGCATTTTACACACAGTGAAACCAAGGCCTGATTATCTCAACTAGTAAGCAATAGATTCAGACTCTATAGAGCATGTTAATGGCTTCAGGATCAATCCTCTGCAACTCTGTGCTACTGCTGTGGGTGTTTTACAGGTAGAAGAAAGGGCAGGCACACCCACTGCCCTCAGTATCCCAAGACTTGGTGGTTCATTATTGCTAATGCCTGTACCCTGCATTTTTCTGTGACCTGAGTCCCTTTATGCCTCTGATCAATGTACTCGCCATCCGAAAACAAAGGGCATCTTGCTTTTTAATGTACTGGACTTCTGACATGAAGGTGGTACAGTCCAGTGAAAGACAATACTTAGGTTCAGAGAAGGTAGGACTTTAGTGGGGGCTCCCTTCACATGTGACTATGTAGCCCTAGGTGTGTTATTTCAGTTCTATTACATTTTAATTTTGTCATTTGCTATTAGTGTTGTGTTCAATGTCTCCAGGAGCAGGTTTCGGAATTAGACCCTTGAGTCTTGGCTTGTCCATTTATGACAAGTGAGAGTCATGGCAAATCATAAGCTTTTCTATTTTGAGTTTCCCCCTTTTAAAAAAGAGAAACGATAGCAAGTGTACACCCACCGGAGAGTTGCAGGGAAGATATAATGGAGTGTTGGCGTGATGCCTGAGAGTTGGTGAGTGCTGGGCAGGCGTTCTCTGTATTTACAGAGCTATAAAATTTTAACCTGGTTTATAGAGCTATTTATAGTTTCGAATGAGAAGGACACAAAGAGAAACCTCTGTGTAGTACATATACTGTGCAAGGCACCAAGGAGGCCCTCACTGTGCTCCAAGTGTTATTACTGTTTCCCTTAATGAACGTACACAGAGCAGTCCCCAACCAAGCTCATCTTCTTCCCCTAGAGGCCTCAAACTCTGCAAGTTCTCTGCATGTCTCTTAAAAGCAGAAGACTGCTAGAAGCAGTGAGCCTAGAATTTAAATCTTTTAAAACATTAATTAGTTTTCACATATACGCGTGTTTTGCCTACATGTTTATTTGTGTACCACATATATGCCTGGTGCCTGTGGAGGTCAGGAGAAGGTGCTGCATCTCCTGGAACTGTAGTTACAGGTGGTTGTGAATCACCACGTGGGTGCTAGGAATTGAACCCATGTCCTCTGGAAGAGCATCCAGGGCTCTTAATTACTCAGCCATCTCTGCAACCCTAGAATTCAGTCTTGTTACTGATTCTGGGATAATGTAAGGAAGCTGCATCACAGTGGAATGGGTAGTTGGGCTGTTTTCTCTACAATCCTTCCCAGAGCTGTATCTGGGGATTCTCCTGGCTCTTTAGCAGGTGGCTTTGTCCCTCTGAGTTATCGGGGATATCTCACCTTGCCTATGTTTGAATGGAAGTCTTTCTCATAGCTGTTTCATCACTTCTTACAGAAGTTCTTGTTAAGAAAATAAAAATTAGGACTGGAGAGATGGCTCAGTGGTTAAGAGCACTGACTGCTCTTCCAGAGGTCCTGAGTTCAATTCCCAGTAACCACATGGTGGCTCACAACCATTCGTAATGAGAGCTGATGCACTCTTCTGGTGTGTACTCAGATGTACAGCAATGGTGTACTCGTATACATAAAATGAATAAATAAACCTTGAAAAAAATAAAAATTACTTAAGTTGCCTTCTTATCGTAATTAAAATGAAAACACAGTTATGGAAGGCTGAGTCGTGTTCTTCAGTTTCTATTCCATTAGCTGTGTCTTCTGACACTTAGAAATAATTTTTCTCCTATTTTATTAATATTTTTTCAGTTTTCCACAATGTATCATGAACATATTCACCCCTGCCCCCACTTACAGATAAGGCTACATAGGGTAGGGGAAGGACTATGTGGAGGAGTAACTAGCATTAAAGACACTTTGAAACATTTTATGACATTTTTAGAAATATAAGTTTTCATTTGTGTGCTTGTATGTATATACACGTGTGCTTCATGTGTGAACCTGTGCTGACTGCATGTGTGTGAGCCTTTGTAAGCCAGAATAACCTCAGTTGTTCCTCCAGTGCCATCCACCTTTTTTCTTTCCTTTTTAAACTGTTTATACTACTATAAGATTATTTATTATTATTTATCGTTCTTGAAGGTCTCTCATTGTCCTGAAGCTTACCAAATATGCTGACTGTCTAGCCAGTGAACTCCCGGAACTACAAGTGAACATGTTAGACCAGCACCACCCTCTCCCCTGCTTTTGTTAAACGTGGGTTCTTGGAGAAGATCAAACTTGGGTCCTTATTCTGCAAGGTGAGCTTATTTATCGACTGCCGTTGTATTTTTTAAGTCTTTACTTCCATGTGATTTTTATTTTCAAATTTGCTTACTATTTCCCAGTTTACTGCTGTGGAAATGAGACCTTGGCTTTCCTATACCCCTTTCCAGTATAAACGCATACCAGAGAATCACACACATACTTCCTTTCCTGGCATAACAATGACATCACGACTTGGGTATTGAACAATACTCACTGTGAACAATTTCATTCACCTTCATTATGACTGGGTCATAGTTATTTTATCTCCACTAATTATTACGTCTTTTTTTCTTGTAAATTTTTCACTTCCCCCGGTATTAATAAATATCTTATTGACTGTTTGTGTAGCACTCTATGTGGCTATCAATACTTTCCCTGAACACTGAGACAACAGAATACGTCTTTGTGTTTATTAAACCATAATAGGCTGTGTGTTTAATCTACGCAGCAATGGAGACATTTTCTCCACAGCCTTGCCTCTTTTTCTACCCCACTTATTCTTATGTTGGTATTTCTTCATCCTTGGTTCTTATGTGTAAGTGGGTCAATATAAAAACATAGACTATCATTTGATACATTTTAGAAACTGGTTAGTACTTCAGTGATTTCAGCAGGAGATCTCTAAATGGCATCTTTAGCTGCCTTCCATGGATGTGCCTGCATACTTAGAAAGGGATCTATTGATTATTACCAGTCAGGCATAAGCCTGGCTGCTCACAAGCTGGAAATCTCTAGGGAAAGAGACAAGAGGGTAGAATGTTGAAGGAATCTTCGTCAATGCTCCTCTTCTGATCATAGGGCTTGCTTTGGACTGTGTATGATGTCTTTAAATACAGAGTTCACTCACTCAACCTTCCTGCTTTCTGCTGGGAACAGCATGACAGCTATTGTCCCAGCTTCTGAGAAGACTTTTAAACTTGTCTTTATTTTATGCCTCCCCATCATTTCATTCTTCCTGGGTTCTGGAGACTGTCTGGTAATCTTCCATATACCTTTGCACTTTCAGACTACTTCCAGCTTAGATCTCTGGTTTCCTTCATCTGCTGCATTAATTTTTCTACCCACCTGTTCTGTCAAGCTTTAAACTTCTTGGCTCCCACCACTGCTCTCATTTCTTTGAGTCTTGAAGATGTGTGTCTTTTTAAAGCTCTTGCTTATGGTTTTAGTGACATTTGCTAAAAACAGGTGTAAATGCATATGAGACTTATGCACAAATGTGCTGATTTAAGAGGGTCTTTCCCATGTGCTGCTTGGCAGTATGGAGACTGAGTCTTCTCATCCTTACATATGTGTTCCTCTCTGACAGCAGCTAGGTCCTTACTCTCTGTACCCCTCTCTCTTTTCTTCTCTCCCTTTCCTTTCTCTCCTCTCCTCACTTCCCCTCCTTCTTTCTACCTACTTTTTTTCTTTTACTAATTGAATAAAGCTAAGCAGAGGTATTGCTTTCTCCTATTCAGTAGATACCCATCTGGCCCACATTAAACCAGCTATCTTTTCTTTCTTCGTGTAACAATCTTACAATGTTTCTATATATTTTTCCCATGGCATCTTTATCAGAATCCTTCATATTTCATCATTTTGTATCCTTCCAGATTCCAGAAAACCCTTTGGTTCCTATTGTTATTAAATATCATTCTTCAGTTTCTAGTCAGTTTTATCCACTCCTTATAAGGTTTATTGACTTCTCTTTTGTTGAAATTGTCATGATTGTGTGTAACCAATGAACTGTAAGTGATACAAGGTATTAGGTAGTGTCTATGATAATTTCTTTGCTTTTGTAGTCTGAAAAGCAAACACCGGATTGAGGGATTTTTCTCTCCAAGATACTGAATTAATTCATGAAATAGAATTTATATTCTTACAAAATATTTTTGAAGTATAGAGATAAGTTATGGAATGGGGCTTAGTTTTTGTCATCTGTAGCTACAAAACAAACAAAATGACAGCATGTCAGTGATAAGCAGTGAATGTTTCGTTTTTGCTTCTGTGTTTGGGGGTTGACTTAGGTACCTTCTTTGCACTGTTGGTTTGTAGATAAGCTGTTGCCCTCCTCCATGTTTCTTGCTCTGAGTACCATGCTCTAGGGGCAGAGGCGACCACAGATATATTCTCAGGAGGATGGCAAGAATGCTAAAACCAAAGCCAACCATGAGTACATTTCCAGTCTCCGTTCATATCACATTTAACATACCCTTCCAACATGCGACTGGCAAAGTAAGTTACTTAAGTGAAGATCAGAAACTATTTCTACAAGTTCACAGCAAGAGTGTGAATGTTTGGTACTGTTATAGGAAAGTGAATACTTGCTGTAATATTTCATTCTATCAGACTCGGCCCCTCTGTTGTAGTTACTTGTATTTCCCAAATTTCTTCTACCTTCATCCAATAAAATCACATCCTAAAGACTGTGTGTGTGTGTGTGTGTGTGTGTGTGTGTGTGTGTGTGTTTCAGAGACTGATGAATGATTTAGAGACTATGACTACCTGCCACACACTTAACATATATTTACGGAGTAAGAAGTCGGTAGCAGAAATAAACACTTCCACCAGAAACTGGAAAAAAAGGTGCTAGACAGAATTTCTGAAGTCCTGCTGGGCAAAGAAATGTTTCTAGGTCCCTAGATTTGAACCTGTTTGATTTCTATAGAAATCGCATCCTGCTCTGTTGTTTAAATCTGTTTTGGACCCTGGGAGACCTTTCCTTGTCAGTCATTCATTACCTAGTTTCTTCCAGAGAGTTGAAGACATAGCACTCATTTTTGTATCTCATATTCTCTCAGCTTCTTTTAGCTGAAGTTGATAAGAATTTTGACAATATCATCCTCTCAAAAACATTGTGAGTTTTCTATGGGTTTTATTCCATGTAAATAAATGCTAAAATATGACCTGTTCTTCATGAGTCATACCTTCTCGCTAGAGTGACTGAGAGATAAGTAACCGAGAGGTACCAACCTCCTTTAGGACATCCCTGAAAGCTTTTTTACTCAGTTATAAAAAGCAGAAAAGATGATGCCGGGCGGTGGTGCACGCCTTTAATCCCAGCACTTGGGAGGCAGAGGCAGGTGGATTTCTGAGTTTGAGGCCAGCCTGGTCTACAGAGTGAGTTCCAGGACAGCCAGGACTACACAGAGAAACCCTGTCTCGAAAAAACAAAGAAAAAAAAGATGAAGCCCCAGCCTCCTACAAGGTATACGGAATGTTATAATTTCTCCCTTGATTTGGTTTTTATTCTGAGGCTGTTTGATAACCATCATATGCTTTATCTGAGTCTATCTTACAACACTGTAACTTCTTACATTTAAATCCTCCTCCTCTGAGTTTTTGCAGACTGACCATTTATATCCTCGGTCCTACCATTTCAGGTAATTTCATAATAACGCAGCTACTAGAAATTAACTCACCTTTCTAAATTCTTCTTCAAAACCATCCTTGGAAGTACATGATATCTGTTATCATTTTCAGCTTTTACTATCTGTTTTCTTTCAGCTTACAGCCAACATTACATCTGTAAAGTTTTAGCAGTGTGATATATGTGATACTGATGTATGTTCTAGTCAGGTGTTTGTATAACAAACAGCCTTTGTAGCAATCGTTATGGTGTGTGTTTATTTTTACCATGTATACATTTGTGGTTCAACTGGTTCAATCAGTTCTGTTCTTTGCTGCTTATTCTGGGCCCCAAACTGGAAGGAAGCCATTACCTGGAGTGTGTTCTTTTCAAGCTGATAGCAACAGAGGAAGAAAGCAAGTTCATTCACAGAAGTAACATTTTAAGTATTTGCTTAGGTCAGAGAGATTTTTCTAATATCGCTGATCTGATACCAAGTCAGATGCTGCTGTCTCAATCACGGGGAAGATGAGTGGATTCCATTCACATGACACCATGAGAGCGGATATACTGTAATACTCTTATGTGGGAGATGAATTGATACCATAATTAAATTCTCCATGAGACAAGCTAGAAATATGGAAAAACTAAGTGGATCTGAGAAAGGAAGAGATTTTTCTTAACTCTCCTCCACTCCCAGGGTCTGGTTTACATTCCTTGGGAGCTGAGTCAAGAATTTCTGCCCAAATAGAAAATGCAAAACTGCTGGGAAGACTTCCTGCGTAGAGATGATACCTCCTTTCCTGAGAAGTTTCCTAGTTAAGATGATTGCAACAGCTGATCGACTTTGGTCAAGGCCAGATCATGTGTCTTACATCTTTATGGCCTTTGACTTTAACCTGCCATCTGTAAAACTGAACAATTCAACCGCAACCACTTTGCAATTTTATCTAATAAAAGAAATTGATAAGATAAGTAGACACATTTTAAATTTTCTTTTAAAAAGCTATACTTAATCTTTAAAACTGTAAATTACATCCCTTGAACAATGAGGCCTCAAAAGTGGTGACATCACCTACATAGCGATCAACAGGTACGTATGTTCTTACTGTAATGCTCACTTTCTGATCCTGTCTCTAGTGTGTACTTATTTTTTTTTTAAATAAACTCCGATTTTATTTTAAACAGATTGTCCTATTTTTTTTTCCTCAGGTTAAATCAAAAGCCCTCAAAGTGGAGGTCCTGAAGTTACTCAGCTGGCTAGGTCGGCCTGCATCTCCCACTATCATGGGTATTAAGATCTCTCAGAAGTACATCCTTCATCTAAGAGCCTTCCTCCCTACAGGGAATATTTGTTTCTCCTCTGAAGAAATTGTTCTATATTTTTTAAAAAAATGAAGTTATTTCTTCCATTACTGGATACATCTTTTGTTAAAGGGACAAAAAATTTTTTTCATGCCTCATTTCTATGGGGAAGCAAACGCTTAAAGTAAACAATAAATCACACACACTAGAAGAACTAACTTATGTTGGCAGAGATCTTGGGAAAGTTTCTGACAACGTGTTGAACTCACATAGCGACAGCCATAATTTAAACTTTCACTGGAGTTGTTGAGTTTAGGTTCATGGTGCCAGTTATAAGGTACCCGAGGGTCTAACATTTGGCTGTACTGGTGAATGCAAACAGACCCACAGCCTTCTGGGGATGGTGGGTTGAATGAGATCTACTGAAAAACAGGTCAGGTAACTGGGTGACAGAACTCATAACACAGATCTATCTAGTCCATGTTAGGTTTTATGTTCTCTAAAACCTAAGGGATTAGAACAGGGGTTCTTAAAACTTTTCATCACCGGCATTTAATACATAATGCATAAAAATGTTGAGCAATGGTGATAGGAAAGAAGTCTTTATTTGCATGATTAAACCAGTATAACTCTGTAGGACAAAAAAATATTCGTGTGTACAGTGAAAACACTGGAGTTCATAATCCAACAATCATGAATCTAGACCGGGGCTTCTAGGCAGCCTGCACTGACTGGCAGTGACATGCTGACAGGCACAGTGCAGAGTGCACATATCCTGTGTTCCAATGTGAAGCTACAGTGAAATTTCATGATGCAACATGCCCGAGCACCACCCCATACGTTGGATCCACTAAGCACTTGAGTTTGAATCAATTTCTGCTCATTTCACATCATAAAATCATTTCCTGTTGTCAAGAGTTTCAGGACTCCCACATTCGTTGCTGCACGTGAGACTGCAAACCCAGTGACAGAGACTGTGGCTTAGGGGGTCTTGGTCTCACTAAACACTATAGTATGGGACATAGTACTATGTATTGCCTCTATATACTAGTTGTTTTTTAGAACCTGATAGGTGGAGAGAACCAGGACATTCTCAGTACACTTCTGATCGATGTGGATAGAGTCCCTATTCACTTCACATAGCTAGTAAACATAATCACTGAGCCTTGTTTTAAGGTATTCAAACTTTTAAGAACCATACTAGCAAGCAAGTTAGAGATGACATAGTATTCTAGCGCCTCATATCCTTATAGAGGCTCTCCTGAGACTGAGTGGTTAAACCAGTCCAGTTTTAACCGGTGAGGACTCTACCATGTTGTTAGATAAAAATATCTATTATTATTATTATTATTATTATTATTATTATTATTATTATTATTCTGCCACTAGATGAAGGATGGGGCCACATCAGCCCTCAAAGGTCCACAGTTCAATCAACTCCTGCCTACACCACTTCTAAAATTTACGCCTTTCTCCTGGGTTCATTCCTTCCTGCCTGTAGTTTCCATGGCATGCTGGGGGCTGGAGACCATTCAGCTACCCCACCTTCTTCTAGGAAACAGCAGCTGCCATTGTTTTGTGTGAGCCAGGGAAAGAGCTGTGAGATTCAATAAGTAAATTTAATCTTGTCAAGTTTGCCTCAAAATAGATCAAACAGTTCTCTAAAACCATATGGTGGTGGTTTTCTCGGTTTTCAAATGTATATCTGACAAAGAAATTCTTCACAATTGATAGAATTTCAATTCTCTGATATCCTATGAGGAAAAAAACCCTCACATTTTGTTAAATGCCAACCTCACAAGTAAAACCTTTCTCTATTTTGTTTGTTTGATGGTGGTCCTTTAGATTTCAGGTCACTGTTCTTTCTTGATAATTTGCCTTCTTAACTCTGTTCTAAGTGTGCCTGACATGTTTCTCATTTTTGTTGAGCAGATGGTTAGAACAGCAAGGCTTGAACCAGAGCATGGGGAAAATACATTATCAATACAGATTTGCAAGCTGAGTTTAAAACCACATCCCATTGCCCATTTTCAATTTATTGTCAATTAAAAGTATAGGAATTTTTTTTACCCCATTTATAAACAAGATAGTTTCCCATTCTATTCCTGTGAAATTTATTTCTTTAAGCTATAGATTTTTCTAGGTTAAAAGGTGATGGATGTTCACAGGCTAAAAGCTTGAAATTCAAAGAAACTAAAAGGCAGAAAAATTGCTATCTATAAAAGAATGATGTGTTGTTTTACTGATGATTGCTTAACAATATAGACATATTTATAAAGTATACACACTAACTTTAAAATTATTTCTTAGTAATTATAAAACAATATTTAGTATTCTTAATAATGGAGAAGAATTAGATCTTGGGAAGTATGAAGAAGACCAAAATGGTCCTTATTGTCTTTGCTTGTGTTTCTGGAGTTCCAGATGGTTGTGAGTTGCCCTAACATGTGTGCTAGAAACTGAACTCAGGTTCTCCATAAAAGCTCTGTATGCTTTTAACCACTGAGCCAGTTTTCCAGCTCCCCAAAGCACAAAGATTTTAAATTTTGATGAACTATGGCTTTTCAGTTTTTTTCTTCATGGATTGGTATCTGCTGTCATATCTAACAAGTTTTGACTCAAGATAGTAAATATTTTGTCCTATTTTTTTCTGGAATTACTTTTTTTTAACATTTGCCATATTTTTATATTGTTTATCAAGATTTGCATTTAGTTTTTGTACATGGTATGAAGGATCAATCAGGTTTTTTTTTTTTTTGACATGGACTTTCAAATCTTTAAGAACTATTTGTTGAGAGATTATAGTTTACTGAATTTTTTGTACTTTTATAAAAAACATATTAGTTACATATATGTGAGTGTATCTATGGACGGATAGGTTACACTGATGTGTGTGTTTGCCCTTTCAGTAGCACCACACTGACATGGCTTTGCGTATTAATCTTGATTTTTTTACCTCTTGATTAATCAAAGTCTAAAAATGATGCTTCTACATTTTCCTACTTTAGCTGGTTCGTGATTGTCTCAGGTCTTCAAGTTTCTTTGATTTTTTTCATATAAAGTCTAGTGTTAGCTTGTCAAGTTGTAAAAAGAGAGTCTTGTTAGACACTTTTTATTAAGATGGTATTAACTCTTTGGGGAAATTTATATAACATTTTAAAGCTCAGTCTTAGTATTCAAGAAGTGGGGGAAGGGGAGTCATGCATTTGAGCCAGCCCAGACTAGATGGTGAATCATGGACTGGCCCAGGCTAAATAGTGTATCACAGGCCATCTGGGGATACATGATCTTACCTCTAAACAACAAAATATTGCCACCTTCAATTTACATAGAATACTACCAATTTGGGTCAGTAGGTCTTTGGGTCCTCTTTTTTGTTGGTTTGAAATTGTAGTGTACAAGTCACAAATATATTTTGTTAAGTTCTTTGCAAAGTTTCTCAGATTTTAGACACAGTTCTCTCCTCTGATTGAATCTATTAGTGATGCTTTCTATGGTGTCTCTGGTTGGTTGGTTGGTTGGTTGGTTTTAGTTCAGCTTTTGTTTTTGGTTATTTATTTTCTGTTTTGTGAGACAGAATTTTACTCCACAACTCGTAAACTAAACTCAGCATATAACCCAGGGTGGATTACTACAGCTCTCTTTCTGTCTCTGCCTTCATGCTTGAGTACAGGAATGAGCTCTCATGATGAGACCCCATGTGCTTCCTAAAACATTAAGCATTTAATTTCCAAAGTTCCCATTTTTCAAAATCTAATTTCCTTTCTTATTTTCTGACTTTTTTTTTTCCACACCAACGATTTTTTTCCTACATGTCACAGGCTTTCCTCTCTAGGTTATGAATTGACTTCCTTATTTTATTAGTCTTCCTGTTAAGAAAGGAAATTCTAATCATGCCAAAATCAAGTTAGACACATTAAATTTACATTCACAATTAAACATGTACTGTATAGTAATAGAAAAAAGTTCCCTGTGAGAAATAGTATGTATACTGTCAGATAATTCCTGCAAGAATTACACTCACCATTAAAATATCAGAAATGCTCATGTTAGACTCAAGAAAAATAAAATATCCACTCAGTTCTACATCTGGCAAATCCCTAGACATGCCTAACAATGCATTAGATAAGAAAAGAAAAATAGAAATAAAGGCACAAAACATTTATGCTCTTTAGAAATTGTGGGTCATGTTTGTGAGATGGATGAGTATCCCTGGATGGTGACTGGAACGTGACAGGGAGCAGGAAGCAGAGACCAAGGATGAAATCTGGCTTTTGACCTGAGCTGTCACTGGTATTCATACCTTCAGATGAGGTAATGGTAAATGTTAATATAAAAATTAAAAAAATATATCAAAGTTTTAATATATGAGCCTAAATTTTTAATCTGTGGAAGAGGTCAAGGGGAGATGTTAACTACCTTGGCTAAGCATCATAATAGATGCCTATCTAGACCTTGGTGCATGAATAAAAATACAAATTCAGGAGTTATCACAATGTATATGGCATTCAAAACTTTGGGCCAAATGGAATTAGTTAAGAAGAAAATTCTACAGACAGAAAATTCTACTTTAAAGCAAGCTAATGACACTGGGAGAAACCAGACGACACAGATAAGACAAATGTTTGAACTTATTACAGTGTCACCGAACTCTGGGAAAGAAATTCTTTTCCAAAGGTCATCAGGAAATAGATCAATAGACATATGTTACTGAATGTTAAATAGAAAGTTATGGCTAATGATGGCGGTGGAACCTATTGGTGAGGTGGGAAGACTGTGACTTAGAACCCAGCCTGGTGGGTTCAGGGAGGGAAGGAATCTGAGGCATCAAAGCCAAAATGTTCTTGATACACAGAGATGTGGGGAAAAGCAGGAAACTTCAAGGGTAAAGCACCAAAGGGAGAGCTTGTTTGCTAAAGTGACAAGATAGTTATGTATAGTTGTAAGGAACCCAGCATGAAGGCGCTGGAGAGATGGCTCAGCAGTCAGAACACATACTCTTCTGACAAAGGATCCAGCATTCATAGGGAACAGCTTACAGTTGCCCTTTAACTCCAGCTCCAGGGGACTCTGACTCATGCATGTACCTACACACAGGTGAACATAGACACACACACACACACACACACACACACACACACACACACACACACA
>JANHMN010000016.1:48502059-48518852 GCA_030674055.1 Rhabdomys pumilio
ACACACACACACACACACACACACACACACACACACACACACACACACTATAAAAATCTTTAAAACTAACACACACACACACTAAAAAAATCTTTAAAACTAACACACACACACACACACACACATACACACACTATAAAAATCTTTAAAACTAATTAATCTAGTACATCAAGAGAAATTGTGATATGAGTCAAAAGGAGAAAAATGTCAGTTAAATTTATTTTCTCTGAAATCATACAGTTTATCAAGAGGAAGAATGAGGCAGAATATTAATAAGCCAAAGTGATATAATTAGCTCAGACTACCTTTTCTTCCTCTCTGTATTACTTTGACCAGACTCAAGGAGAGAACTATTTCCTTTCCTTTTCCTCTCCCTCCCCCATCTCTCCTCCATCCTCCCAGTCTTTGTCTCTGTCTCTCTGTATTTCTATACATCACTTATTTTCTCTCTCCCACTCATCATTTAGGTCTGATTTAGTTTAAGGTACCCTAAATGAGTGTAAAATAATGTCTTTACAGTTCAATAGCTAAAAATCTCAACTACACATCTTTTCCTGTAACTCTTGCAGCTAAAGTTAAACCAGTTAGCCCAGGGCCATCAGGATGTTGAATCTGTAGCAGATGACACAGAGATAGCTTAGGATTCATCCTGTTAGTGGCCTCAAGTGGCCAATGACTATAGCTAAACTCTATAACGACTATAAAATGACTATAACCAAACTCTCCTCATAGCAGTTTTCCTCCCTGTGGTTTTGAACTTCTAGATGCTGGATCCTAACCTGGTCAAACTCAGGTCTCCACATGTTCTATCAGCAATGTCTGTCTTAGTCACATCTGCATCACTATGAACAAAAAAAAAGGGGGGGGCAGAAAAAAATAAACAAATATTTACCTTTGCTTTATGATTTGGGGATTTTACTCCATTTGGCAAGGAAAGCATAAGATTAGAGACTCATGGTAGTGGGGATATGGGGCCAAGGATAGACAGCTGTTGACACCCTGGTGTGGTACAAAGTGCAGTGGAGCAGAAGCTAGGAGCAGAGATACAACAGTTACCCCAAGTGACCTACTTCTCTCAGCTAGGCACTATCTCCTAAAGGTGCACAATCTCCAAAAATGTAGCTAACCCCTGGGAACTAGCATTTTCAAAAAAAGAGCCTCTTGGGGACAGTTCAGGTACAGTACAGTTCTCCAAATGTTTTCTAATATTTCCCTTCCCTGTGAAGTGTCCCAAGGACTTTTTTTTTCTGTTGCTAACTAACCAAGAAGCTGGAGCAGAGCAGTGCATTGCATATATTCCTGCCATAACCTCCTTGGCAAAATATCACAGCAACGTAACAACCTCTTACTACAAAAATTCTCTCCATTTATTAGACTTTTTGGAAACCTAAAGAGGGGTTAAATCTCCTTTGTGTTGGCTCTGTTTGGTTCACGAAGCTCTAAGTCTTGGCCAGCTAATGTTTTTAGAGTCAGACACAGAAGCAAATACATACTCATATCCAGGATATATATGTTAAGAAAGTAGAAATAATTCTTGTTTCACCTTGGGTATAGCCTTTTCCAGTGGCCAGCCTGTGTGTTACATAAAGAGAATTCAGTGTATATTGGTTAAATAAATAAAGCCACTAGTGGTGTAGGTGGAGTTGAGATAGGAACCATTAGGAAACACATCCGACTTTTTGTCACTTAGAGGCATTTTCTTTGTGTAATTATTTATACAAATGAAGACACAAAATAGGTTTAAGCAACTTTTAGCTCAGGAGTTCTTAGGTTATGGAACACATACACTTAAGATTGAGTACTGGAATTCTGAATAATCCTAAACAAGGTAAAAATAATAGTTCTGTCTTAGGAGAGAAAAAGGTGAGGTTAAAGCTCTCTTGTTTTCCCCAGCACACAGGGCAATAAATGTAGACACTATGAATTGGTCATTTGTCAGTGGCAATGAGCTCAGGTTGGCACACTCAAGCAGGAGTCCCCATAGGAAGGTGCTGATGTCTGCTGTCATCTGTATTTCAATGTCTATAGTAAATGCTACCACAGAAGGAGGAGCAAGCCCACTCCAGGCAGCCCTTCCTAAGGCTACTCTTCCTTCACTGGGTGAAACACACTGATGCAAATTGCTCAGCTGGGTTTTAATTAAAAGCCTGCTCCCTGGGGTTTCCTGCTGTATCTACCTCTCTTCCTTCTCTCTCCCTTAGTCACTTCTTTTTTCCCACAACACCCTGCACATAGGCCCATGGCGGAGAACACTGACAATAATGAGGCCGCAAGAACAGTTCAAAGGATGCTGTAAAACTTTGAAAATTAAGCCCTCGAGGTTTCAAGAGCTGTAATTAGAATTCACGGTTAGAAGTGACCTAAGATAACCCTGCCATCTAGCTGGAAATTTCCTATGCTCACCGGTCCGCTAGAGCCTGGATAGGAGTCAGTGGCCTTCTGGACCCAAGAGTGAAGAGAGTCCTCCTGGAGCCTTTTGAGCCATGTCCTAAATTTCCTCTAACAGAACAGTTAGAGAGCATTTAGTTCTTCACTATTAAAATAGTATGTTTTAATGAATAGCTACAGTGACAAATGTTTGCAGTTGTTCAGTTTTTCTCAAAATAAACTTCTAAAAGTGGAAGTATAGTTTGGAAAAGCAGGAGTAGTTAGAAGCTTTGTTAGAAGTATCAACTCTCTTCTTTTCATTCATTTATGCAAACATTTGTTTAACATTCAATGTACACACACAAAGTTAGGTTCTGGATTCTGGCAGTGAACAAGATTGACAAAGTTTCTAACTGCCTAGTGGTCAAAGAACACAATAAAAAATTAAAGAAAAACCAGGCCTAAATTGGACATCTTTATTACACTTCCAAGGTTCAAGGAACATTGTGGAAGAGGGAGTGGAAGACTTCAAATGCCAGAAGATGGGGTGGGGGGAATGTTGAGAAACTGTTATCTGGATATGGCAGGTCGGTTACACTCATGAGTCCATGGTACCTATGGTTATCTGCACAAGACATGCACAAGATCCAGCCTCTCATCATTTCAGTAAACATGGAGATGGGGTGCCTCCTGAGGCTCTACTCTGTCCTATGCAGATACTGATAGGTAAATGTTCCTGGGGATAAAGAAAAATAATTTTCAGTGATAAATTGTTCATGTTCCAGTTAATAGTTTTACGACAGGACTAACACAAACAACTCCAATTAAGCTTAGTATGTCACTAAAATAATAATAATAAAGACATGAATGTAGGAAGGGGCATCTTGGAAAGAAAGGTCTAGAAAGAGTTGGGGATAGGAGAGGGTAATGGTGAATGCATGTGATCAAACTATATTATATACTTGTTAGAATGGTCAAAGAATGAATTAAAAAGCAATTTCATCTTCATAAAAGGCACTGGCTTTTGAAGTTGTAAAATGCAATAATACTTTGTTTATACTTATGTCCCTGCAGGCTTTGTACTACACAGATTCAAAAAATAGTTACTCTAAAATTGTATACAAATTTTAAAAAGTTAAACTCAATAGCTATTGTTACATATGATTTCTTATGAAAAATTGAATATATATATAACATAGTTACATAAATATTTCAAATTTAGAGACTACATAGTCAGGGATGGCTTTATTCTTTCTCCTATGCTATCTACCATTTTTTGCAAAACTCAGTCTTTTACACTGTCTCCCTTGTGAAGACTATCACCAGGTTTGGTTTGGACTTGGAACTAGTTTCTTATTGGTCTTACTTTGTTCCTCTACTTCCCCCAAAGGGGGAATTCTCTACTCTTCCTGCAGCAATTGACTCTCTTGAAGTTTAAATCAGATCTCATAATTCAACTGTCAGTACACCAATAGTCCCTTCTTCCTCTCAGAATAACTCCAACCATTCCCATGGTGTTCAAAGACCGGATGTTGAATTCTGAAAATTAGTGACATGGTGATGACGTTAATTCTCACTGCTCTTGTAACATTGGAATTCTACTGAGTACAAAAAAAAAAAAAAAAAAAAAGAAAAAAAAAGAAAGAAAAAGAAAAAAGAAATAGAAGAATATAACAGGGACATATAGGAATAGGAAAAAATTTTTTACCTTTAAAGATGGTGTGATTATATTTTTAGAAAACATGAGTCTACAAGAAAGGGATAATAACTAAAAAGTTAGATTAGTGAGACAAATGAATAGGCAGTTAATTAAGTCCAATATGCAAGACTAATTATATTGTACTTTTGTTCTATACGCAGAAAAACACTGTTATCTGGATATGGCAGGGCGGCTACACTCATGAACTCACACCCATGACTTATCTGCATAAAACCTGCACAAAATCAGGCCTCTTAACCTTTCAGCAAGCATGAGGCCTCCTGAGGTCCTCCTCTGTCCTGTGCAGTAGAAATGGAAGTTTTAGACACTACAGCGTTTTACTAATCTTTTAAAGAATAGCTAACATTAGAGTTTCTCAAACGGTTCCATAAAACAGTAAGCAAAGCAGCACAATAAACAGATTTAACAGAGCTAGAATCACCCTCACGTCAAAAATCATATAAGGACAAAACAGAACAAGAAGTCTACAGACCGGCGTCCTTGTTGAACGTACACACAGAGATTATCAATAATATACTTACAAACTTAATTCAAGAACACCATCGCCAAGTTTGTTTCATTCCACGGAAGCCCATAGAGGCAACACACAGAAATCAATAAATATAAATATAAATACACCATACACCATCTCAATAGATGCAAAAGAGGACTTTGGCAAAGTTCATCTTTCCTTAATAAAATTCTTGAGAAATCAGAAAAGAAAGAACACACACACACACAAACACAATAAAACTATGTAGGAAAACATACAACAAACAACATGATAAATGGAAAAACCTGGGATCATTTCCTGTAAAGTCAGGAATGAATCAAACATGCTCATTCTCTCTACTCTTCCTCATTATAGTGTCTGATGTCTAATCTCCAGTAATAAGACTGGAGAAGGAAGTAAAAGACATACAAGGAGGAAAAGATGAAGTTGAATGCCTCTCTGTTAAGCTGAGATGACCCTATAATTAGATGATTGTTCCTGAGGACTCCAACAGAAAACTCTTAGAACTGATAAACCTAGCAAAGTGGCCATGCACAAAATCAACATACAAATTCTGGTAGCTTTTCTATAAGTCAGTAATGATTCTTCTGAGAAAGAAATCAGAAAAAAAAATAACAAACAAAAAAAAACCCTCTTTAAAAAAAAAGTCTAAGAATCATTCCAGTTGAAGAGACGAAAGATCTCTATAAGAAAGAAAAAATTTAAAACGCTAAAGAAAGAAATTGAAGAAGACACTAGAAGATAGAAAAATCCCACGCTCATGAACTGACAGAAACAATATTGAAGAAATGATATTGTGAAAAGTTAATATGCTCCGTTAGTGGTCCACAGACTCAAAGCAGCCCCCATCAAAATCCCAACTAGATTCTCCAAAGAAGTTGAATTTATATGGAAAGAGAAAGGACACAGAATAGGCAGGGTACTTCTGGGGGGATCAAAACACCTAACTTTAAATTATATTACAGAGCCTAGTGACAAAGACAGTGTGCCACAGACACAAAAACTGACTCGTAGATCAATGGAATAGAATAAAGTCTCCTGAAATAATCCTCCACAGCTACAGCTTTGACAGTGGTGTCAGACATTTATTAGAAGAAAGCCTGTCCAACAAATGGTGCTGAGAACACTGCGCTTACACACACACACACACACACACACACACACACACACACACACACTTTTGTGAATGTGAATGAAACTAGATCTATGTCTTTCTCCTGCAGAAAAATCAATTCAAAGTGCAACAAAGACTTTAACATAAAATCTGAAAAGACAAAATTGTTAATGGAAATTCCAGATAATAAATCATTAGAATATAGACCTAGGAAAGAGGATGTACTGTGTATAATACAGAAAATATCCTCAAGATCAAATGGGATTGCACGACATCAAGAAACTTTTGCATGGCAAAGAAAACAATTAGCATATTGGAAGAGTCTTCAGAGTGGGAGAAAATCTTTTCCAACAATGTATCTGATGGGGATTAATATCTAGAATTTATAAAGAGCACCAAAAATTACATATGACTCCAAGACAGCCAATCAGTAAGTGGGCTAATGAATTCAGTGGACAGTTCTTGAAGGAAGAAAGACAAATAGCCAATAACTATTTGAACAAGTGTTTGGCATCCCTAGACAGCAGTGAAACACAAATTAAAACTGCTCTGAGATCCATCTCATCTCAGTCATGATGGCTATTGCTAAGAAAATCAATGACAACCAATACAGATAAGGAGAGAGGTCAAAAGAAACCTTATATGCCACTGAGGAAAAGAGAATGTGGTTCCTCCCCTGTAGAAATCATTATGGAAGTTTCCCAAAAAACTAAAAATAGAATTAGGATATGACCAGCTATCCTATTCTTTGGGTACATACCTTTGATGGTTTTTTGTTAACTGTTAACCTGACAGGATATAGAATCATCTGGGAGATGGGGCTCTCAACATGCCTGTGAGGATTATCTTAAAAACATTCAGTGAGGTGGTAAGACCCACCCACTGTGGGCGGCACTCATTCCCTAAGACTGGGATTCTGGACTGTATAAAGTGAAGAAAGCCACCTGAGCTCCAGCATGCTCTCTGCTTTTGACTGCAGATGTGATGTGACCAGCTTCTCCAAGTACCTCCTGCTGCAATTCCCCATCATGACGAACTGTAACCTGGAAACGTATGCCAAAATAAACCCTTCCTACCTTACGTTGCCTTTATCTCTATGTTTCATTGCAGCAACAAGAAAAGAAACCAAGACAACACCCTAAGGATTCCC
This sequence comes from Rhabdomys pumilio, assembly GCA_030674055.1. Taxonomy (NCBI): domain Eukaryota; kingdom Metazoa; phylum Chordata; class Mammalia; order Rodentia; family Muridae; genus Rhabdomys; species Rhabdomys pumilio. The sequence continues at coordinate 48,508,904 of JANHMN010000016.1, forward strand.
AGTGACAACACCACAGAGTTACTTGCACATTATTGCTGTACTGTTTGTTCAGAACAGGCAAGATTTGGAACCAGCCTACACATCCATCAACAGTCAAATGGATAAAGAAAATGTGGTATGTATACCTAATGGGATTTTATTCAGCTATAAAGAAAAACAAACTGGTCACAACCACAGGGGGGAAAAATGGATTCAATTGGAGATCATTATATGACGGTAAGTAAGTCAGTCTTAAAAAGAAAAAAAATCCATGTGTTTTCTCTAATAGTGTGTGTGTGTGTGTGTGTGTGTGTGTGTGTGTGTGTGTGTGTGTGGTGGGAGCATGGTCTATAGACTATGAAAGGAGGAAGGGAATTTTTAGAGGGTATGAAGAGGAAGAGGTAATGGAGGTAAAAGAGGTAATGAAATATACACCAGAAAACAGAAGCTGGAAACACTTAGAAGGAGGAAGGGGGTCAGTAAAAAGTGGGAGAGAAAAGGTAAAGAATATTGGCAAGGGAGTGAATAAATATAAAATGTCTAATAATTTTGTAGGAAAATGTCGCTATGAAACACCAAATTTAGCAAAAATTAAATAGAATGTTTTTTCTTGTAATCTATAAATTCTGTGACTCTAGATGTATTAAAATCGTATCATACTTACATTCTTAAGACCTCTCCTGTTTCTCCAACCCAGTTTCTCTGTATTTTAATATTAAATTTTATTTTTAATCTTACATATACATACATATATATGTATATGTATATGATGTATATGTACTGTATCTTGAATATATTAATTTCTCCCTCTCCAACATCCCCCAGGTACACATCTCCCTCCCAGCTTTATGTTCTCCTTTTATAGTTTTTAATCTGTTAATGAATGTTTTTAACCCACTGAGTTCCACAAGTCTTTCTCTTATGTGCATGAGCATGGAGTCATCTATTGTGAAATGGAGAACTTACCAGTGACCACACTTCTCCCTCAGAAAAGTGATCCTCCTTCCTTTAGGAGCTGATTCAACTTCCTCCCCCTTCAACGTCAGCTAGTAACTTTTAGCTGGTTTGATCCTGTGGGAGTCTTGTGTAGGTAGCCACAGCTGCTTTGAGTTCATGTGTGCAACAGCCGTGCCATGTCCAGAGGACAGCATTTCCCAACACTCCTGCCTGTCTCTTGCTCTTACATTCATTCTTTCAACACCACATTTCATGATGTTTCCTGAGCCTTGGCATGGAATGGTTGATTCAAGCATCCTATTTATAGCTAAACATGAACAGTCACGTACACTCAGCAGTCAGAGCAACAGTAACGCAACTCTGCCTTAGTTACTACCCTCTAAAATGAGAAACTTCTCTGAGCAAGACTGGGAGCAGCACGAATCTATGGACAGAAACATAAATATTTAGAAGACAGTTTGACAACATGACCATTTAGAAAAACATCATTAGCTTCTTCATTAGGGCCTATGACTTCCATAGCCGGTGGGTTTTTTTTTTTGTTTGTTTGTTTTTGTTTTGGTTTGCTTTTGTTTTTTTTTTTTTCATGAAAAGAAAACTAATGCTTTTATTTTTTGTCTTTTATTTTTTACACTTCAGATTTTATTCCCTCCCTCCCCATCCACCCTCCAACTATTCCACACCCTATACCTTCTCCCTGCCCCTCTGTCTCCACGAGGATGTCCCCACCACATTCCCCTATCCCCAAACAGACCTCTAAACTCCCTGGGGCCTCCAATCTCTTGAGGGTTAGGTGCATCTTCTCTGATTGCACCAGAACCTAGCAGTCCTCTGCTGCATATGTGTTGGGGGCCTCATATCAGATTCAAGCGGACAGGGAGAAAGTTGATCACCTGCTTGGTGGTCCGGTGTTTGAAACTCAGCTGTTAAGAACGATGACATCCTGAGTTTCGCAGGAAAATGGATGGAACTAGAAAATATCATCCTGAGTGAGATAACTCAGACCCAAAATGACATGCATGGTATATACTCACTAATACGTGGATATTAGTCAAAAAACAAAAAAACAATAACAATCAAAAAAACCCAAAACAGAATACCCAAGATAGAGTCCACACGGCCGGGCGTTGGTGGCTCACGCCTTTAATCCCAGCACTTGGGAGGCAGAGGCAGGCTGATTTCTGAGTTCGAGGCCAGCCTGGTCTACAGAGTGAGTTCCAGGACAGCCAGGGCTACACAGAGAAACCCTGTCTTGAAAAACCAAAAACCAAACCAAAACAAAACAAAAAAAAAAGATAGAGTCCACAGAACTCAAAAAGGTCAACAAGTTGAAGGGCCTAAGTGAGGACGCCTCAGTCTCACTTGGGAGGGAGAAGAAAGCAATCACAAGTGGGGAGGGAGGAAGGGACTTGGGAGGAAAAGTGGGTGGGGCGCTGACGGGAAAGAGGGGAACCTGCTCTGGTATTGGGTGGGGGAAAAGGACTGAAGCCCCCCCCCGCCCCCCGCCCCCAGGACCAGCAGAAAGAATGAAAACGGGCAACCTCTAAGAGGTAGGAGGTTGGAGGAACCCTCTAGAATGCACCAGAGACCTGGGAGGTGAGAGACTCCCAGGACTTAAAGAGAGGGACCTTAGATTAAATGCTCGACAGTAGGAAGAGGGAACTTATAGAGTCTGTTGGTTTTTGAGGCCCAAGTTTAAAATACCAGGCATGAGCGCTCCTATGCAGCTGGACTCAGATCCAGTCTATCACTTCTACTACTGGATTAGCCTTGCCTGTCAGGTCAGGGTTGTAGCACGCAGTGTCTAGCTCTTGATGTGACCACTGATATATTTTTGCTTTACCACTCTGAAACCTTTTTCCCCCTGTGCTTCACAGACCTTTCATGGCTATTCCTGTTCTTTGCAGCTTCTTATTTGGAGAAGGCTTTTGGTTTCTTGGCTCTTTTCCTTCTGTTTTTCAAACATGGTTATAGAATTTTGCAAAATATCTCTTTTGTTTATTTTTTTTTTCTTCAGTCTGAGGCTGGGGTGGTGGGGCAGGGATGAGGGTGGGACGGAGGTACACAGGTACAGACACTGCTGAAATTTCAGCCTGGACTTAGGGCGCCATCTGGAGGAGAGACAAGAAAGAGCCCCAGTTATTTAGCTGACAGACATTTGGGGAGTCCTCCTGAACTATAGGAATGTTCTCGGACTATACACAGTAGAAAGGGGTTGGTCATAAGATCTAGATGCAAAAGGACCTTCCTCAAAGTTAATGTTTAATGGGATTCAAGCGGACAGGGAGAAGAAAGGAGGCTGGCAAGAAGAAAACCAGAGGCCCAGAAATGGAAGATTGGGGAATGTATTTAAAAGTTGATCATTTTCCTTGAAGGTTTCTGTTTTCATTTCCCACAAAACGTTACTGAAACCTTTCTCATAAGAGCTAACTCTTGTGTATGGAAAATAGGAAAGGGTAGATCTGTTCTTGGTCATTCAATCTGACCATCGATGTGTTCAAATTCATGGTGCTTGTTATTAGAAGAGAATAGGAGAAAGATGAAAGTTTTATTGTGACTACCCTGTAAAGACTGTTTTGAATTTCAGCAAATAGAATAATTTTCTATAAGGACATGAGTTAGGGAGCCTTGTTTATTCCTCTACAATCTAACACAGCCCACATGTACCTATGGGAAGATTTTTTTTTATGTGTTTGTACTGTGTTATATGTTGAAGATAGAACTTTGAGAAATACAGATGTCACCCTTGTCTTAATGAAATGAGCAGTCTAATGGATTAATAGAACACTATATAGACAATTGTAAGAGTAAAGAGATTTTTTAGCTGTATGGTGTGACTGCAGATAAACAATATACTTAGTTGTGATACATAGCTGGACATATATTCTCTTTTAAAAGGGAATCTTGGGATGTAGCTCAGTGGTTGTAATAGTTCAGTTGTCTAATATGCTCGAAGTCCTCGGTTTGATCCAAAGCATCCCTTGATCGTTTTATGTTAAGCAAGTGAGTACCACTGGGCTACATCCCAGGCTCTAGAGATATGGATAGACAGATGTACTTGGCACAGGCTGATGGTCCTGTCTCTGGGAGGATGTAGAACTTTTGGACCTACATTAAAGTCATAGACTACTGGGGGTTGGGTGGGCCTTGAGAGTTACATCCATTTCTCCTTTCTGTCCTGTTTCCGATTCGCTGAGATAAGAACAAAGTAGATTGATTGCAAGCTCCTGCAATTCCAGGCATCAGCATATCTTTCCTGACACAATGCACTTTATTTTCTAAAATCATGAACAGAAATATACTTCTCCTTTGAGTCACTTCTGTTAGATATTTGGTCACATCAATGAGAAGGATAAATAATACTCTTGGTGACCCTTGGTCTACATTTCCATCAGAGGTATACTATCATGTGTTTAACTGCCCTCATATGCTGGAACCCAGATCATAGGAGCAAAACAAGACCTGGAACCAGGAGCACATATTGCAGAGACGGTTCTCCGTGAAAGAAGACCGGAACCATACTTCTCAAGCAGCAGACAGAGGAATGCTTGAGGAAAGGGACAATATTTTACTTGTTTTTTTTTTTTCCCCTCGCTTATGACAGATAAAAGAAATGCAAATCAACAGAAGCAAAGGCAATACTTTATTGATTTACTAAATAAGACAATCTGAGTCCTTCTGTGGAGCCTGAGTCACTACTACATCAAGATTCTTGAAAAATGTCCCTGGAGACATCATTCTTTATCTTTATTTTTCTATCTCATCAACTTTTATTTACAAAGATTATTATGTGTGTGAAGATGATGCTAATACAAGACAATTCTAGGCTCATACAATTCACAGACACCATGATTTTCAAAAGAAACTCTTCCCCAACTATGTTTTTGTGATGTATTAGAAAAGTGGAGTGATTGGCAGGTTTACTTAAATCTTTACGCATATGTAGTAAAGTAACTGGATCCAGCAAGTTGAGGGCTATGGTTGACCATTTGTGGATTCATGCTTAGATTTGTGATGAGAGTATCAGGAACTCTTGATTGACAGCCCATTTCAGCCATGTAGAGATAGAGAAAAGTCAATCCTCACTAGGAAATTTTACAAAACAGACAAAAACATAAAGGACTCATATATTCAGATAAGGGCAGTGGAGCTAGCACCCAATGATCTATCTTATTGATTTAGTATTTTTTCATTTTATGTGTAAGTACATAAGATGTGCACACACACACACACACACACACACACACACACACATATATATATATGCATATGTATGTCTCATGTGTGCTTATGTGTGTGTGCATATATGCGTATGTATGCACATGGCTGTGGAGAGATTGATGTCAGGAACCTTCCTCATTTCTCTTCCACTTTTATTCTTTAAGGTAAAGTTCTCCAATCAAAGCCAAAGCTTGCCTGATATGGTCAGTTTGCTATCTAACTTGCTCTGAGGATACCTTCCCTCTGCCTGCTAAAGCTGAGATTACAGATAGCCCATTATACCCACTCAACACTTCTGTGGACTCTGGACATCCTACTCTGGTCCTCTTGTGTGGTAAGTGCTTTACCTGCTGAACCATTTTCTCAGCCCTTAGCCAATAATCTGCTTTTAATTCTTGCTCTCTCCCTGCTTGGTCACTTTAAAATTTAGGCTCTATTTGTATACACAGTTTAGCAACATTTACACATCATGGAGTTGCAAAGACATTTATCCTCCAACACAGAAATCTAGGATAAGTTTCTGACCTCAAACTGCAGCATATCTTATATAGATTTCACAGTTTGTATGGCACAAACCAATCCAGTGTTTGCTTTGTTGGCCTTAGTCTGTCTGATATTAATAAAAATGTTCTTTTAAGGACAACAGATATAACTTTCAGCGAATCATTCAGTTATTTTCCAAAGGAAAAAGTGTCTGATATTTGTAGACTGTATGGCCACTGTGTGGCAGAGGTGAGGTGTCTATTTGTGGTAAAAGTTACATGCTAAGAGAAAAAAATTCATGCTAAGAGAATAATATTAGAATATTATTAATTATTATATTAATATTATTAGAATATGAATATAATATTCTCAGCAATTATATATATATATATATATATGAATCCATATCACCCACTGCTTTAATGGAGTATATATATCCATAAAGTTCAGCCTGTTATATAAATCCTTTAGCTTCTAGTAATACACTAACTTGATACAGGACCTGCCTATGACAGTTCATAAGTGGAAGTTTTGCTCTAGCACAAAGGTTAACCTGAGTTAAGCAAGGGAGTTCTCAATCACAGTATTACTCATATTGATAAAGCATATGTTGATCACCTACTCTATTCAAACCACTCAGACAAATGATATTTGTGCATTGATTTTAGGAATAGCAAAAAGATACTATAAGTGGAGCCATAAAAGATAATTCTTCAACTAAGTCTCTGGATTTGATCAGCTTTTGAAAACAAACTGAGAACATAAACATTGCTAAACAAGAAGGCCAAGATACAAATCCCACAGCTTAAGATTGATCTAGAGGCAGTAGACTGAGTCATCTATATTGCAAAATTTGAAAGCCGCTGTGTAATTTAATCTCTACTTTGCAGAAGAATTAAGATGATTCTAACAACAGGGGGTGGTCACTAAAGTTGAAATTTGTGGAATCCTGAGGGCTTTTCTGTTGCATCACATAAATATTCTTCTCTCAGAGAGAACAGCTAGTGTGCGTTCACTCTCTACCACTTTTACCTTCAGCTGTATACATTTTCATGGGGTTTTCCTGCCACTCTGGCAAAGAAGCTAGGCTTTTAGCCACAACCTGTTTGACAGGCCAGCCCCAGGCTTCAAAGAAAGGGGCCAGATTCTTATGCACAACCTCAGAGAACTTCTTCACCCACAGATTCATCTTGTCTTCATTGTTTTGAGGAAGGCCAGAGAGGGTTTGGTATTCAGCGAAGAGCTGCATGAATGGCTCCCACCCAAAGCCCTCCTGGAGCTGGAAAGAGAAGGAAATGGCAGAATGACATATACAACCTGCAAGTCAGCTCCTAAACACATGCATAAAATCACACGGTGGGCTTTAGTTATACACCATCCTGTTATGTTGATTTAATTTGTCAGTGGGTCTCTGCTTTCTTTTCCTCCAGAAGCCTATCCCTGTGGTAGGTGCCCTATCTCAAGTTTCCTCAGTCCAATCTCAGGGAGATTTTATGCTGTTACTCATTTCATTCATGTCAACGTATCAATTAAGTGGCAATTAATTTCAGCATTGCTATTACTGTTGCTGCTAAGCTTAATGATGAAGATCTGACTCTGACTGAGGAAAGCTATACCCTTTCATCTTGTGCAGCCAAACACTTGAAATGGATGTCCTGGCTCATCATTTGGGAATCCGTGACCCTTGGGAATAATAGCCTTGAGCAATCCAGCTCGCCTGGTTCTTTTATTCTTGCTCAACTGTAACCACAGCCTGGGCCATTAGGAGATGCCTTATATTGACTATAACCAATTGTCATTGGAGCTGTGCTAAGAGGCATGTGCTTAGACAATCGACGAATGCACATGCAAACTACATTAGAATGTCAGGCAGGGACTAAATATTGCAGAGGAAATAGTAAGGGTAAGGTTTCTGAAGGCTTCAGAGGAACTGATGTTAAAAGCTAAATGGGTGATTCTTGATATTTATAGGATGCAAAACTGTTTCTGGTAAAAAAAAAAAAAAAAGGTATCATTGGTGAATGTCAGCAGCATGAGCCACGGTGAGCCATTCTGAAGGTTTGCAGCTATAGCAGAGTGTATAACAGATGAGAATTGGAACTGGATGCAGGCAGTGGGGTGTTCTACATGAAGGAGCAGGGAAGTGCTGGTGGGCTTCAGGTTTCTAGCATTTGACAGCAGCACTCTGCAAGACTACTCCAGGTGAGAAATAGGGAGACTATGAAAAGAGTCCTGCAGAACCAGGTTGAAAGGTGCTGAAGAATTGAATTTTGCTTGCAACGTTGGAATATGGAACGCCAATAATGGGGGAGGTGGCTACCTGGCCAGAAATTCAGTCTCAGACCCCAGAGCAACACAGTTTGTCTCCAAAGGCTCTAAAGTGATCATGAATGGCAAGGTTTTAACTGACACTATGACTGGGTCCTGTAGATTTCAACACAGATTCCCTATTAACAAGAAAGTTGATGTGATCCAGAAGTTATCTCAGACTCACTGAAATCACAATGTTAGTGAAAACCCAGAGACAGAGTGCTATAATGACTAAAGTGTCAAAACTAGCTTCTAGGGTTGTCTTTACTAATTAATTAGGTCAACAGCAGGTTTCATCTCTGTTGCCCTGGAAATTTGAGCATGTAGTATGACTATGTGAATATTTTTTTCAATGTATTTACCGCAGGTAGTAAGGAAGTGGAAGAGAAGGGTTTTTGAAATGCTGTAAAATACTGTGTATTACTTACTTTACAATGAAACCTGACTTAATTCATATTTGAAGCTTCCTTAAGATGATGGCATTTTGAATAATTTGTTACCATGTTACTGTCCCTACAATCTATCTTCCATAATACATTTTTGGAGTAGGGTGACACTAATTTCTCCTAAGCTACCAAGGTTGGTCAGGAGAAACTATTTGGCTAAGCTGGGTTCCACTATAGATTGAACACAGCTATGTAATTATGCTGTGTTTTCCATAATGATCCCATACATTTTATTTATTTCCACAGAGTTATGTGGTAGAGAAGAGGAAACGCATTTAGTTATCCACATCATATGGGTCATGCCTGATCTATGAGAAGATGCCCATCTATCTGCCCATCTCTCTACCTTGTGTAGGGATCTTGGGACTGCTAGGAAGTCTGGTGGTTCCTACCTCCCTGAATACATACACAGTACCTGGAGATAAGTTTCTAGAGCGGTCCATACAATCCAGTCACTCAGAGGCGCTCCCTTGTTCAGGTGGTCTTTGATCCTCTGCTTCCTAAGTTCAGGATTCAGAGAAGGATGGGCTTGCTCCCTGGGGATGTTTAAAACCGTCTCGTGCACATAAATATTCCAGAGATTACATAAAGCTTCAGTGGTGTGAGGTGGAAAAGTCCATCCAGGCTTCTGATGGTTGTGGCCCAGTTCATGTATCACACCCCAAACGCCATGTGACCTTATTATGAATTCGCTAATGATACCTTCTGCTATAGTAATTAGGCCCATGATGGGGTATCCAGAATGAAGAAAACCTGAAGAAAATACCAGAAAGTAAGAGGCAAAGTGACACATGTGATACCTTTTCATAGTCTGCATCTCCACTACCATCCCAGAAGACCTAGAATATGTGTAAGCTCACGTGGACTCTACCCACTACCTAAGCTTATTTGCAGCCCATACAAGCTTTCTTCTCTTTTTGTTGGACAGACTTTGATGCCCATCTGTGTTTCACTGTGAATGGTGGATATATGTAGAACACAATGCTGACTGGCACCATTCATTATTTCTGGTGTTTTCAGATGGGTGATGCATGCATATCATGAGGTCTTGTGTCTAGGTCAAGAAAAACAGCAAGAGTCTTTCCAGGCTAAGTCCTAAACTTAAGGAAACATTTTTGAAAGTCTTCAGGTGACAATTAGTTTTTCTCATTGTTCCTTCCACACCTATTATTTCTCCTGTTTTATTCAGCATTAGCAAATCCTTTTGACTCTGCTGAAAGCTACCAAGTACCCATCTCTTGTCTTTTCTCTTCCCAGTAGGTGTACTGTTTTGTACACCGTGTAAAGATTGTCCTTGTATTATTCAAATGCTGATTTCTCTGTCCCCATATCTGGCTGCAATCCAGACATGGTACTGTAATGCTTGTTCTAAGTATCTCCTGCCTCAATGCTGTGCAAACGTTGCTTCTCATTTATCCTCTTATTTGTCAGTAAAAGCTGGTCAGACAATGGCTGGGCAGAAGAGAGAAAATAGGGCTGGACTTCTTATTCCAGCCAGGGAGCAGGGAGAGAGAGAGAGAGAGAGAGAGAGAGAGAGAGAGAGAGAGAGAGAG
>JANHMN010000016.1:48528982-48662177 GCA_030674055.1 Rhabdomys pumilio
TCTCTCTCTCTCTCTCTCTCTCTCTCTCTCTCTCTCTCTCTCTCTCTGTTTCTCTCTGTCTCTCTGTCTCTATCTCTCTCTGTCTCTCTCTGTCTCTCTCTCTGTCTCTCTGTCTCTCTCTGTCTCTCTGTCTCTCTGTCTGTCTGTCTGTCTCTCTCTCTCTCTCTCTCTCCTTTTTTCCCTTCCTTTCTTTCTTCGTTTTTCTAAAAGTACGGTCTCTAACCCAGGCTGCCTCAATTCTCTAACTGATGATGGCTATGAACTTCTGATGTTCCTGCCGTTACGTCCTGAAACCTGAGATGACAAACATGTACCACTGCGCCCAGTTTTTGCAGTGCTGAAGATCAAACCCAGGGACTCATACATGCTAGCCACACATTGTACTCACTGAACTAACTGAACCAAGCCCAATACTTATGCCTTTACTAATACATGGGCCCAGGTTTAAGTATGTATTTCTCCCCCTTAGAACTCACGTAGAAACTGATTACTAATGTAATATTATTGAGAAGCGATGAGGCCTTAATAGGTGATTGTGTCTTCAAGAGGGATTCATGCCTTTATCTAGGAGCATTATTTTTTTTAAATTAATTTTTATTGACTATTTTATTTACATTTCAGATGTTATCCCCTTTCCCCATTTCTCCTCATCCAGAAACCCCCTATCCCATTCCCCCTCTTCCTGCTTCTATGAGGATGTGCCCCCCATTCATCTACCCACTGCCACCTCCGTGCCCTCTAATTTTCCCACACTGGGACATCCAGCGTTCATGGGACCAAGGACCTCCTCTCTCACCTATGCCCAGCAAGGCCATCCTCCCCTACATATACAGCTGGGGCCATGGGCTTCCCTCTCTATGTACTTCCAGGCTGGTGGTTTAGACTCTGGGAGCTCTGGTTGGTTGGTAATACCAGGAGCACTATTTATTCATGCACGAATGAAGCATTCTTTCTAGGATCTGGATAAGCCCTAGGAAGCTGGGTTTGCTTTAAGTGAGACCTCTCCTCATACTTTTTCTCCCACATGGGTTAGTCTGTCCTGCTCCCTTTCTAGTATGAAGTAAAACAGCACAAGACTTTCTCCTATCCGTGGGGCTGCTAGATTTTGAACTCGGCAGCCTTCAGACCTACAAGCCAAAATTAGCATATTTTATTTATAAACCACTCCTTTGAGGGGATTCTTTTTAACAGCATTAGAGAACATAATCAGCAGTAGTATTAGCAGAGTGCAAGGCATAGCTCTTACCTCGAAAATCCAAAGAAAGGATGCGCTTACACCTTCCTTCAATGCTTACACAGTAAAGACCTAGTATTTCAGCAAGAGCCACGTCACTCACCTGGATGTCTTCTGTAGCTCGTGTCTGCTGAAGAGAAGAGATGTCTCTGTGGACTTAGGGTAGATGAACTGGAGATTCTGTACATAAGAAGGGAGGTGTGATCACTTTTTAGCATTGTCCTTCTTCCTGCTTCCTCTTGGAAGGCTGGTGCTTGGATTGGAGACTTCTTCGAACCTTGGAGGGACACTCAGGCTGTACTTCTTGCGACCTTGTGAGTCATTTCTTGAGAGGTCTGCATCCATAACCCTTGCTGAGTGACTTAAGCTCTGAGGTTCCAGCTTCTTCAGTTGCAGCAGCAGCTCTGAGTAATCAGCCTTTTTCTCTTTAAACTAGTCTTTCTTTGTGGTAAGCAATGGGCTTTCTCGAAGTTTCCATCATATTAAACAGCAAACAAGAAAAGTGTTAGCTTGAATTATCAACTTGATACAACACAACCTTTACTGATCCAGGGAGAGAGTCTCAATAAAGAATTGTTTACATTGGGGGTTGGTCTCTGGTTATGTCTATGGAGGACTGTATGTTTCCTAAGAACCACTTTTAAAATCTTTGCATTGATTCTTTGTGAATTTCACACCACAGACTTCAGCTCCTCTTATCTCCTGGAACCTTCATATCAGCCCTCTGCCCTTGCAATGCCCCTCCCCCAAGAAAACAAAAATCCAAAGTACACAAAGAAAAGAAAAGAAAAGAAAAGGAAAGGGAAGGGGAGGGGATGGTAGGGAGGGGAGGGAAGGGAAGGGAAGGGAAGGGAAGAGAAGAGAAGAGAAGAGAAGAGAAGAGAAGAGAAGAGAAGAGAAGAGAAGAGAAGAAAAGAAGAACACCCCCATAACCAACAAAAAATATCTTGTAGTGGAAGCCGTCGTGTCCTAGTGTGTAGCACAGTATACCCTTTTGCCCACATATGTTTATTTGCACATGTCCATTGCAATGACTCATTGGTCTGGTTCAAGGCCTCTGGCTTCTGTTACACTATCAATACTGGATCCTCACCAGGGCTCCTCTCAGATATCCTGTTGTTGCCCTGTGTCATGGAGATCCTGCCGCTTTAGATTTAAAACAGAAGGACCTGCCCCTTCACAAGTTCCAGAATCATAGATGGGATAGATGTTGGGTTGGGTCAACTTACATTACTGGATCTGGGCCTGGGTAGTATCTGAATTGCACAGCCTGCTAGCTCTCTAACACCCTCACCACCAGGGTGAGCTCTCCAGCATTACCCCAGGTAGCTCATCTAATGCTGCAGTCAGCAATAGGCAAGGCCAACTCTCCACCTCAACCCCTACCAGGGTCTGCTCTACTGTGCTGACCAGGTAAGTTACAAGGCCCTCTTTCCCAAGTGCTACAGCCTGTGAGGGGAAGGGACAGCTCTCCCATTTGCATGACTCCAGGGCTTGCTATCTCTGAGGGGAGAGAGAAAGAAGAGTATCTCTTCCTCACTCACGCCCATGCCACTGCATGACAGATGAGAGGCAAGGACAGCTCTCCTGTGCTCAAGCCCTCAGAGCTGGCTGGCTGGCTCCTGTCACTGCCATGAGGACCAGCTCTACTATACCACCTGGGAGGGGTGCAGGACTGGCTTTACTGAGTGCTGCAGATGCTAATGGTGATGCCAGCTCTCCTGTGTGCTGCAATCAGTGAGGGGTGGGGGCAGCTCTGCACACCTCTTGGACATCAGCATGGTCCCAGGTAGCAGCTCAGACCAGGGACAACCACATGGCCTTTGGCACTAACATGGGCCATAGATATCAATACAGATCCTGCTGCTGCATGCCACAGACACAGACATGTCCTTCAGAAGCAGCATGGTCGGGGACTTTACCATGGCCTCAGGTGGCATCTCAGGCTACTCACATCAGGCTATTCTTCTCCACCCTCAAGTCTCTCTTCATCACTTTCAAACCCTTCCATTCTCTTTCTCTCCCATCCCTCCAACCCATACTTGCACATCACAGTAGCTTATGCTGTAGGTGGGCCATGAAGTTGAGGGGCCTCTAGGTGTCTTTAAATGTTTATCCAACCCAGAGATTCCAAAGGAAATAAATTTCTGGCCAATGTTAAACACAGCACAGTAAAACCATAGTTCAATGTAGAATTGAGCAGTCTCATGGCTGAACTGCCACCACAACCAACTAGAGAGATGAGCAGATAGACCAATGATGAGAAGAAAACAGCAAGATACATCCTCTCAGTTGAGGGTCTCCATTCTGCAGTTACTGTAATTCACATAGTGGTGGATTTTCTTAAAGGAAGAAGACACAGGCTCACTGGCACTTGTGTTTGTTACTGGTTCTATTGATGGACAGTGTAATTCACTATTTCCCAAGGGGCAAGAACAGCACCCAACCATCTTCATGTCTCCAGTTCCACCTCACTTCATAGTGCATAAACCTCGCTGCTTCTCTTTGTCTGCCATTGTTCCGCCACTTATGTGCTTGCTTCTTTTACTGAACCACCTACTTACTCACTTCCTGCTGCAATTGGGTTGGTTAGGGTCACCGGTGACCAGTCATGGGCTGAGGGGTTGTTCTGGCACTTCCTCAACACAAGGGTGATCAGGGACTTCCTAGGATTGTCTAATAAAGTTTAGTTGATACTGGAATTTTCGGGCCACTGTGGGTAGTATCATTCCTTAGGCAGGGTACCCAGAACTGTTAAAGAGTAGAAGAAATGAGCTGACTACAAGCAATCAATCGAGGAAACAATCGTTTATTTTTCCTTCTGCTCCTGACAATGGATGCAATTAGTTGTTTCAAGTTCCTGTTACCTTGACTTCCTCACTGGACTGAAACCTGATGTTAACTGATATAAAAACAAAACTTATTGTAAAGAAAATTCCAGGCCATGTTCTTGTGACCTATTTGAAAAGTTCAAAGAACAAATAATTTTAAAAGTTATGAAACCCTTTCCAAAAAAGGGAAAATAAAGACCTTAACTTATTTTAAAGACATAACTTATTTTATGAAGAAGGATGTAACCCTGATGTTAAAATATGGTCAGACCATATGAAGCGTAACAAGAGGGAAGGCCAAAGTGTGAATGCTTCCAACCCACACTTTGAATAATGTCCCCCTCCCCTGCAAATCTCCCATCTCATTGCCTCTCCCAGTTCCAACACTCCAACATTTTGGAGGAGAGACTGAGAAGGGGAACAAAATGATCACTAGAAGTGAAGGGAGGGAAGGTCCTGGGTGGGAGATAGGAGGGGGAAGGGAAAGGGAAAAGCAGGATCAGGTATGGGAAGAGACAGGAGAGAAGTCCAGAGAGCCAGGAGAATGAATTGAAATACCGGTGGAGGGTAGGGGACAGGGGAAACCACTAGAAAGTCGCAGATAGTAGGATGCAAGTGGCTCCCAGGATCCAATGTGGATGACATTAGACAAAAATGACCAACAGCAGGGACATAGAACCTGAAGAGACCACCTCTAGTAGATAGACATGGCCCCCAGTTGAGGAATGGGGCCACGTACTCATCTCAAAAAATTCAGCCTAGAATTGTTCCTGTCTAAAGGAAATGCAAGGGCAAAAAAAATGGAGCAGAGACTGAAGGAAAGGCTATCCAGTGATCCATCCCATCTCCAGACATCAAACCCTCACACTATTGCTGATGCCAAGCACTGCTTACAGACAGGAGCCTAATAGGGCTGTCCTTTGAGAGGCTCTGTCACCACCTGACTAATACAGATGCAGACACTCACAGCCGACCATTGAACTAAGCCTGGTGACCCCAATAAAAGAGTTAGGGGAAGAAGTGAATGAGCTGAAGAGGATTTCAACCCCATAGGAAGAACAACAATATTAACATCAGACCTCCTAGCACTCTCAGGGACTAAACCACCAACCAAAGAGTATACATGGGTGGGACATGGCCCCTGCTATATATGAAGCAGAGGACTGCCTTATCTGGCATCAATGGGAGGGGAGGTGCTTGGTCATGTGGAGGCTTGTTACCCCAGAGAAGGGAGATGCTAGAAGAATGAGGCAGGAGTAGGTGGGGGAGTATTCTCTTAGAGGCAAAGGGGAGGGGCATAGGGTGGGGTATTTATGGAGGAGAGACTTGGAAGGGGAACATTTGAAATGTAAATAAATAAAATAATAAAAATAAAAATAAATAGAAAAACAACAATGAAAAAAAAAACAAAAACAAAAACCATGGTCAGAACACTAAAATGATAATTACAGACCTGTGTTACCTATAAATTTAGATTAAAGTGTCCAAAAAAAAAGCATTACAACTATAAACAATAATTTATATAGATCCTAATATACATGACTAATTAGGTTAATACTAATTGGGAAATTTATTTTAACATTAGAATACAAATTACTACATTCACCTATTTAATAGATTAAAAAAATTACTGATTCAAGTGTTGAACAAATATTTTTTGTTAAAAATCAAAGATTTTTTCATAAAAATCTCTCAGAAAATAAATACAAACTTTCCAAATCCACGATAATAGTCATGTATAGAATCTGAGTCAAACAGAATAGATAAGTGGTGAAAAGATATGTAAGATCAGGAAAAGACAAACATATGTACTGCCATGTTTATTTTAACCAACATACAATAATTGTACTCAATTTGGGAATGCATAATGCCATTACTTCCTTTTAGAAAGATACTATTTTTATATATGTGTATGTCTGTGTAAGAGTGTGCACAGGCGTTTGGGGTGCCTGTGTAAGCCAGAGGATTCTGCTAGATTCCCCGGAGTTGGGGTAACAGGTCCAATATAGATATTGAGAATTGAACTCTTCTACCGTGAAGTACAGTTACTATATCCAGTGTGAGTCCGTTGGAGAACCCTGATTTTTTTTGTCCTTTGCCAGTGGGTATCAGTTGCAGATAGCTTCTTGGTTGGGGCTCAGAGTCTCTGTCTACTTCTGCTTCTCAGTGCTGGGGATCTCTGGTTTCAATTTATGCAGGTCTTGAACATGCATAGCTACTTGTTACAGTCTCTGTGAGTTCATATGTACATAAGCCCTGTTGTGTCTGGAAGACATGGTGTCTGTGGAATTAGCCATCACCTCTGGCTCATACAATCTTGCTGCCTTCTCTCCCATATAGCTCCCTGACCCCCGAGGGAAGAATAAGTTTGATGAAGACATTCCACATCGGATTGAGTGCTCCAAAGTCTCCCTCCCTCTGCACATTGTGCACTTCTGAGTCTCTGTGTTATTTCTCATCTTTTGCAAGAAGTTTGTCTGACGATGGCTGAGCAAGCCACTGATCATGAGTACAGAAGTAGTTGTTAGGAGTAATTTTATTATTATTTTTTTCCTGTGCCCGTGTCACATTCAGTTATAAAAATTTTATCCAATTTTTTTCCTGCATCAATTCAGACAATTGTATGGCTTTTGTTCTTTATTCTGTGAGTGTGATAAAATATACTTATTAATAGGCATATTTTGAACCACCCTCGCATATTTGGAATCAATTGCTCAATAAATGTATGTTTTTGATGAGTTATTGAATCCAAATATTTTAATATGTTGTTTTTTTGCATCAGTGTTTGTCAGAGATATTGGTCTATAGTTAGTTTTTGTTGCTGTGTCTTTTTGATTTTGGCACCCCAGTAATTTTGGGTAAGGCAAATGGATTTTGAAGGATGATATCCTTTTCAATTTGTTGGAACTGTTTGAGAAAAATGGATTTATTTCTTTTTTTATATACGCCAAGAGTCAAAGCCAGCTCATTACAGAGATATTTGCATATTCATACTCATTGCTATAAAATCCATAGTGGTCAAATTATTAAATTAGCCCAGTGCCCATAAACGGATGAATGAATAAAGGAACTGTCTATACAAATATCTTTCAGTTAGCTATGAAATGAATAAAATTGTGCTGCTTTTTAGAAAATGGATGCAAGTGGAAATCATTGTAAGAGAGGAAGTAAACCACTTCTATAGAAACAAGTATCAAATCTGTCTCATGTATGGAATCTGGTAAAGGAGGGAAGGACTGGACCAAAAGGTGGGGCTATTAGGATGTTGAAGAAGGGAGGATGGGGAAACAAGTGAGGTTAACAACAGAAAAAGGGTAGATGAGGAGAGGAGGAAGAAAAGCAAAAGTACATTAAGTGCAGCTGTGTGAATTTCATGATGAAGCCCCTTTGTATAATTAATGTATAGCAACAAATTTTTGATGAAGGTAAGTAGTGTAGCTATCAGCCCTGAGCCCTTGTTTGCTTAGAAACTATTCATTTCTGATTCAAATTAGTATTTGTTATTGGCCTGTTCAGTTTTACCCAGTCTTCATTCATGATACAGTTTTGATAGACATGGTGTCGATAGGAAATGTTACCCACTGGCTCACAGATCTAAACACGTGGTCTCCAACAAGCGGTGCTGCTTCAGGAGGTCATGGACCCATTAGGAGGTGGATGGAGCCCAACTGCAGGAACTGCATTACTTGAGGTAAGTCCTGACAGTCATTGTCTAGCAAGGTTCTGGCACAGGATGTCTCTGCTTTCTGATCTGCAGCGGGGTGGAGTCTCCGATGTACACTACTACTGACATGCATTTTAACAGCTTTTCCTTCATGAACAACTGTATCCTTTAAATTGTGACCAATAGAAACCCTTTCTCCCTTAGATTGCTCTATCAGGAATTTTGTCACAGCAATGCACCTATAACTCATACGATGGATTACATCATTCCAGGAACTTATCCATGTTTTCTAAGATTTAATTGGCACACGATTACTCATGACGTTCTCCTATGAGTCTTTTATTTCTTTGTATCAACTATAATGTTTTCTTTTACCTATTAAGTTTCTTCTTTCTTCCTTATTAGTCTATAAAAAATCTGTTGCTTTTGTGATGCCATTAAAAATCTCTTTATAAAATCAATATTTTGTATTGTTTTTTTGAGTATAAATTTTATTTACATGTATATGCACTGGTCTCTGTTATTTTCTTCCTCCTAAAAGAGTTATTATATTTTGTTCAAATAATCTTCACTGATAGACTGTCAAAGTTCTCAGATATTATATTGGAGTCAATTTCTCTATGTCTAAGAATTTTTGAAATATACAATTGTGTGTATTCAGCATTAAGCATATTTATGTCTATAATTGTTATTTCCTACCAACAAACTGATCTTGATTAACATACAATGCATAATTTTTGATATAAAGGAAATTTTATCAGCTATACTTACCTGCTCTTCCCTTCTTGCTTCTGTTTTTCTCCATAGTAAATCCCTATTTTCTGTTTATATATTCCTTCATCATTGAAGAGAGTTTCTTTTCAGAGAACAACATTGAGTCTTGCCATTAGTCTATTCATCCTCTAAATCTATTTACGCTCATGCTTCTAGCTGATAAATAAGGACTGTCTCCTGTCATTTTATGACTGTTCAGTTGCTTTGCTTATCCTTTATGCCTTTCTTCATCCCTTTTGATTTGCTGCTTTCTTTATTGATGAGTTTGATACTCTTTCTCTTGTGTGTATCTGATCTACTAGAGAGAATTATCTTCCTGATGTTTTCATGACGGTGACTGTCATTCTTCCTCTCGCTCAGAATTGTGATTTGTCTTAAACACTTCCTGGAGGGTTGGCATGGTGTAGCAAATTCTCTCTAATGGCAGCACGGATTAAGTGCAGTCAAACTCCCTGGATTCCACGTTCTGCCTCCTCACTTGGGAGGCAGCTGTGCCCTGTGGCAGGGTGAATGTGGGCCTACAACCCTACAAACCTATACTACTGTGCCCAGAAAAACTCTCAATCACCATAGATGGAGAAAACAAGAAATGTCAAGACAAATCCAAATTCAAACAATATCTATCCACAAATCCAGCCATACAGAAAATACTAGAAGGAAAAAACTCCAACCCAAGAAGGATAACTATATCCGAGAAAACACAGGAAATAAGTAATAAGGTCCCTGGGTGTTCTTGTTGTAAACATTGGGAGGAGGGTTAACCTCAATGATCCTGGTGTGGCAGGCCTCTGATGGGTGACATTTACACTGTGTGACCGAGACCATATTGAATCTTCCCCCAGATCCTTATTGTGAGCCTGTCAATCTGTAAAGCCCATCTTTATGGAAGTTGTCACATGCAACCAATCTATAGAACCCATCTTTATTAAAGATGTCATCTGTACTTTACAAAGATTTTTGATGCAGTCTTGTGTTAAGCTTCACTGTGCTCATGGATTGAATTATTTATCACCAGGAAAACTTCCTCTAAATTGTGCTGAGCTTAACATGCCTAAAATAAACTACTTGGGGTCAGACTCCTGAAGTTCAAATCAACACTAGCTTCTTAGTCGTGTTGAAACAAACTATCTTCTTGCCTCCCTAAGAGACCTTCGCACCCAGAGGATTGGATAGAAGTCTGTCCAAATATTAAATGAGATATTTCTATTAGTTATGAAATCATAATGACCTGTCAGTCTTTCTTTGGAAGATGATGTTTAAGTGAGAGAAGCCGTATTTGTATTCATGGTGTATGTCTTTGCTGTCTAGATGTCTTGATAGCCCAAATCATGGGACATCAGTTTTCGAAAGTTCTTTAACTGATTACTTCTAACAATTATTTATCTTTTGAAGATATAAACTTAACAGGGTGTGATTGAGATACATTGTATGTATTCAGTTGGTGAAGGCAGAGCTGATGTATCCTAAGGTCCTAAATCCATTCTTGCACAATACTGTGAACTAAAGTATATGTGAACATTTTCCTTCAACTAAAGCATAGTAATTTGGGAGAATTTTAGAGACAAAAAATTAAAATAATATTTAAAAATAATTTGCTCTTTTTTTTTTTTTTTTTTTTTTTTTTTTTTTTTTTTTGTAGAACTAGAACAAGAGACTGAGTTTGCCTTGATAGAGCAGTTTTCATATTTAACGGAGAGAAGCTGTAATGTTGGTGAATGGACACAAGGGGGAGAGAGAAACACAGTAGGTGACACTGTACTATAAGAAGGGCCTGTTCACCTCAAAATTATACAACTCCGTCACTTGTGTTTATTATTTCCTTTTAGCAGTATTTCTCAGTGGGAGGCTATTTGGTGTCTCACTTAGTGAGACAAAATACCAAAGTTCTGCTTTTCTGATATTAACCGTCCATTCTGTTAACAAGTTAGTGGCTATATCCCATTCTGCAAAGGACATAGAGGTAGGATATTTTTTGTGCTTTTTACAACTAGTAATAAGTTAGGGTGATGTCTTACCTCAAATTGCATCTATCATGTGAGCAATATAGGCTTCTCAGACACTGGATCTAATACCCTATCCGAAGGTTGGAGTTTTCCTGTCCAATCTAGTAACAATGTAGTTGGAGTGTCCTTTAAAAAGATCTAGGCCCCAAACTTAAGACCAAGTCTCTCTAAGACTCCAGAGAACTCTCATTTATGGAGGCTTTAAACCCTCTCATGTAGATGGAACAGGATGTTAATCATACCCTAAGGCAGTGGTTTTCAACCTGTGACGTGTGACCCCTTTTGGGGGGAATCTAACAACCCTTTTACAAGGATTACCTAACACCATGGGAAAACACAGATATTTACATTACAATTCATAACAATAGCACAATTACAGTTATGAAATAGAAACAAAATAATTTTATGGTTGGAGGATCACTGTATTAAACATGATGAACTGTATTAAAGGGTTGCAGCACTGGGAAGGTTGAGAAGCACTGGTCTAAGATATATATATATCTTATATCAGTATCTTATATATATATATATATAATATATCTTATATATATATCTTATATATATATCAAGATATATATATATATATCTTGAATAGATGACCTTTATTGTCCGGTAATCATTTTCTGCTTCAATCCAGACTCTGTGGTTGAGAAGCTGAGGAACATTTCATACAGGCAGAACCATGCACCATGCTGGTCTGACAGCAGATTAGAACTGTCCTGTCACAAGGTCTGGAATCCAACTGCCAGAATCAGAAGTTCAGCTTCTCTGTTTCTCAACTTTGTATCCCTATTTTCTCCTCCAGAAATGGGGGCAGTAACACAACTTCTTATTTGGTTCTTGTGGGAAAAGAATAAACAAAGTATTTTAAACAGCAAACCATTAGATCCTTGGTAGACAACACAGGCTGAGATATAAATTTTTAGGTTGTTTGGTTTCAGTGAAATTATATAAGGGCAGAGGTGTTTTTGTTTTGTTGTTGTTATTACAGCCAACCCTGCCCCACTAGTATAGTTCACTGACCCGATCTACAAATAACTAGTATAATTCAGAATGGCTCTTCATGGCCGTCTACTCTCTCTACCTGTTGATATGGCTGTCCCTCCCCAAATTCTTCCCAGATCCTCCTCACTTCCCCATCCCCATCCACCCACCTTTCTTGCTTTATCTCAGAAAACAAACACACATCTAACAAAATAATCAAACAAATAAATTACTCCCAAACTAAAAGAAAAATAAAAACAAACAAACTTGAATAGAATAAAGCAAACAAATCTGAGTAGCACCAAACAAAGAAATAAACAGAAGAACTAAGAGTCAAAGAAAAAGTACAAGAAACACACGTTGGCATGAACAGAGATCTCCTAAAAACACAAAATCAGAAATCATAATAATTAAGCAAAGACCTGTGGTGTAAGAAAAAAAATAAAAAAACAAACAAACAAACAAACAAAAAACACCCCTCACAAAAAACAGCTAAAGCATCATAAGACAAATCCCCCAAATCAGCTAAATCCTTACAAGACAAAACAAGTAAACAAACAAACAGCAACAACAGCCACAACAAAACCTCCAAAGATATTGAGTTCATCTTGAGTTCATTTTGGGTTGGTCATTTACTGCTCGGCATGAGTCCTTTGGAGTGACTTGTATACCTAGTGAGACTCCACTGGAAAAAACTAAAACTTTCACTTTCAAGTGTTTTCATTTGGAGATTGCTTCTGGGTTAAGGATGGCGGCTTGTGTTTACTTCCCCTCTCAGTACCGCGACCCCATTGGGCTCAGACTGTGCAGGCCTGTTCATGCTGCCACAACCTCTGTGTGGTTATACATTCATCATTCTTTTGATGTTTAGAAGGTCTTTACTTGCAGTTCTCTATTCCTTCCAGCTCTTATATTCTTTCCTTCCCTCTCCCTCTGGGTTCTCTGAGCTTCAAGGAATGGGAATTGATGGAAACACCGCACATAGGATTCAGTGTTCCATGGTTTCTCACTCTCTGTTCCTTGTCTAGGCAGTGGGTCTATTTATCATCATTTATTGCAGAAAGAAACTTCTTCAATGATGGCTGGGTGAGGCACTGATTTATGAGTATAACAGAATGTTATTAAAAGTCATTTTATTACAATGTTCCTTTAGCAAAATAATAGTATTTGGTTTGTCCTTGGGTCCCTGGCCTATCTAATCTCAGGTTCTTGGACACTCAAGTGGTTATCAGGGATGGGTTTCAGTGGGTCATAAATTCAACCAGATATTGGTAGTTAGCCTCAGAAAAATTTGTTCCACTATTTTAGTAGCATATTTTGCATGCAGATCAGCATTGTAGATTGAAAAGGTTGTAGCTGGGTTGGTGTTTATCTGTCTCCTTTGTTAGTGTGCTGAGTGTCTCCAAGTACTGGGAACACTAGTCATTAGGAAGGAAGGCTGTAGGTAGGCACCAGCTCAAATTCTCCAAATTCAGTAAGCTGTGTAGGTGTTGTGTTCAGCAATAGAGCCTCACTACCTGCTTGTGGAGAGCAACCGATAGCCTTGGCAATAGCCTGAGTTCCTTGTGGGTTCTTATGGAGCCCCTTTGGCCAAAAATGTGATTATATGTAACTTACTCCTGGTACTGGAGGCTTCATTTGATAATGAGCGATTTCTGGTTGGGGTTCTATTTTCCCTGTTATTTGGTAATTCCATTTAGATCACCTTCATAAATGTGTATACTTAAGTACAGGGAATACCCACAGCCAACTTGGTATGTACTGGGGGTTACAGGCCTAGCCCTGAAGGAGAGACATGGCAGCTGCCTTGACTGTCCTCATGTAATGGGAGACATTACACAAGTCATTACCAAGGGTGTGCTGATGTGTACAGAAAATCACACGCTGTATCAAAGCCTGAAGCATGAGGACATGGCCTGAGAAAAGGATCTTTAGGCTAGGCTCTGGAGAAGAAGGAAAATAATAAAATAAAAGAGGGGGAGTAAGGATTAGTAAAAGAGGAGGAGGAGACCTTAAAGGCTGTTAACAATATATTAAACCAGGTTAGTATGGAGAGGTCTTTCCTTTCAAGCCACACCAGCTCATATAGTGCTTTTATATGTAAAAGGCCTCTCTGATGACCCCAAGTGCTCAGATGCCCCCACCATGATTCTATAGCGTGGGTCCTAAGATGACACTTTTCTTACAGGGCAAGATTTTATTAAATGCAATACTAAACCATATGGGTCATTTTTCCTGACATTTAGATAACAGATAAAATATACGTTGAAATTATTTGTATTGCCAGAAGATTATAGGCTGTTTATGTCTGCTGTCTTGATAAAGATCATAGAATTGTTAATGGCATACAATGGGGAAAATGTTACTTTCTTATGATAAATATAAGTCATGTATTATGACTCTTCGCTTTTGAAACTGTAATTCTAAGTAGGATATGTCCTTTGTTGGTTTGCTCATTTTTTTTTCCTACAAAAGAGGAAGTCACTCTTTGATGTCTCTACTCTTTGATGAAATAC
Source organism: Rhabdomys pumilio (assembly GCA_030674055.1). NCBI lineage: Eukaryota > Metazoa > Chordata > Mammalia > Rodentia > Muridae > Rhabdomys > Rhabdomys pumilio. The sequence continues at coordinate 48,542,989 of JANHMN010000016.1, forward strand.
AAGAAAGCCAGGTAAACAGAGGCAAGAAAGATACAGAAGCAGAGAACAGTCTAGAGATGAACAAGAGGGAAATGCTGGCATAAATGATATGGGCATCATGACTAGAAGAAAGGGAGAGATGTGTGAGACACAAATCTGGAAATACACACAAGGATCAAAGAATGAAAAACTATCATCTTATTTTATTATATATAGAGAAATAATATAAAACTGGGTGGTAGGGAGGTGGGGAGGACTTGAGAAAATCTGGGGTAGGGGAAACAAATATGAAAAACTTTGAATTAAAATGCAAAATTTCTTGGGGCTGGAAAGATGGCTCAGATGTCAACAGCACTAGCTGCTTTCCCAGAGGACCTGTGTTCAATTCCTAGCAACCTCATGGTAGCTCACAACTGTCTGTAGTCCAGCTCCAAGTGATCTGATACCCTCACACAGACACACATGCTGGCAAAACACCAATGCACATAAAATAAAAACAAATAAATCATTAAAAATTATTTTCATAGCTATGAGTAATATGGTTACATTATGAAATTTTAAAGTGTGGAATATGAGTATGTTAAAAAATTTTCTAAACCAAAAAAAAAAAAAAAGAAAGAAAAACATTTCTCAACTGTCTCCTGGTCTAACTATAATGATTAAGGTTTTGGGCAATCTGATCAAGCTTTTCTCCCTAATACCAAAGGCAATGACTTGTTCCCAATCTATCCACTAAAAGTCTACAAGTTACACTTAAACACCTTGACATAAGTCAAGTTTCACTATAAGAAGTAGCTGAGGTTAGAAGGTAAGGATCAGATGTGCAAAGCTGGAATCCTGTGCTCTCTTCTGCTACAAGTGAATCAAACTCTTCTAAACCAACTTGATTCTTTATATTGATGACAAGGGAGAACTGAGGAGGCTTTGACCTAAAAAAGAAGGGAGCTCATGAGAGAGACCCAACCAAAGCAAACCAGTGCCCTGTATAGGAAGTAACTAAGCTGAAGTGTTTAGTTTAAGAGAAATCACAAGAAAAGCTGGATTTATAACTATCTTTTTGTTCATTTTTATTACTTGAGAATTCCATACATGCATAATAAATGCTTTGATCAAAACTATTCCCCACGTCCTTCTCATTCATCCTCTATCCCCACATCTCTATTCCCCTCTAAATTCATGTGCTCATTTTTAAAGCCTGGGAGTCCACTTAGTGCTACCTACATATGTGTGTGGGTGTACGGCATAGGTAGCCTCTTAGGGACCACATATCTGAAGAAAGCTGACTCTCCTCCCAGCAGCCATAGATTGCCAACAGATCTCCAACTAGGGAAGGCACTTCATGACTCCTTTCCCACTAGTGCTCAAACTTGTCTGAGCTTACTATTCTTTGATATTTTTCTCCTAAATAAGGTTTCTAAACATAGAACTATAAAACTGTGAGTAGAAAAAATAATCTGTTTTTAATGTATGCAAACATAATCTGTGGATATTGCAGCCACAGATAATTAACCAAGAGCATAAAAACAAGAGGCAGAGCCAAGGTCTCTCTACAGGAGTGAGAAGAAACCACCATAGCGCTCCAGATCCTACAGAGAGGTGGTATGTACAAGGTTAGGATTTAATTTGGTCACTTAGATACCTTATTAATTCCAGCATTATTTTCCTATTCACCCCTTCCTCCTATCATGATTAAGAATACCACCAGTTTGAGAAATAAAATTCTTTGGTTTAAATATATTCCCAAAGCTGGATTCCCCTCAAGACAGATGAATCAATGGTAAGGTAAAGAGAAGATCAGTTGCTAAAAACATTTAGAGATTCAATTTTGTATTTAGTCAAAATTCAATAATGAACATAGGAGAGCAACTAAAGGTCATTTAACTTTCATTTATCTTTTGGGCAAATTTTTGTTAACTTTATAAATCTGTTGAGGATAAGATCTACAGTCTATCACTGTATGGACATCTGTAAAAATCTGACACTTTCTCTTCTCAGAGTACAGAAATTGTTTAATATCCATGGCATTTTCTCCTGTATGATAAGAAGATATTAACTGATGGAAGTCTACCCATGTAACTCAGAGAAAATGCTGTACACATGTCTTAGGACAACACACTGACTGTCCCCTCTGTGTCAGGAGAGTTTGGTGATTTCTTAGTGTTTTTCAGTGCAAAGCATCGGCCGAAAGATACTGGTGGTATCTGAGGAAACAGTCCCTGAGTTTGGGATGTGCTGATGAGATGTGGAAAGGGACATTCGTTAGGTTCATTATCACAAGTAACTTTCTCAAAAAAGGATGGAATGATATTTAAAATAACCCAAAATATAGTTTAAAGTCAAACAGTGGAGAAAAATAGTTAAGGCAGTGAGTGTCTCGAGCCAGAACACAGTGAAGCTCGCACTGTGGTCCTGCCTTATCCCACCCATTTTAACCCACTCTAGTGCCTTTCCCCCACCCCAGCCACCTCCAAGGCCCCCACTACTCCATCCTCATATACATCTTTAGGGGGTGATCCTGCCAGGAAGGATAGCAGGCCAGGTCTTTAGCCACCTTCTTCTGGATAGGCCAGCCCCAGGCTTCAAAGAAAGGAGCCAGGTTCTTCTGCACTTTTTCAGAGAACAGCTCCAGCCACATGTTCATCTTGCTCTCATTGTCTTCAGGGATTTGAGAAATGGTTTGGTATTCAGCAAAAAGACTGATGAATGGCTCCCACCCAAAGGCCTCCTGGAGCTGGAAAGAGAAAGAAAGGGAAGAATGTGGGATTGAATTTGTCAAAGTGACTGTTGTCCGTGTTTGCTGTCACAGGTATATCTGACTATCGGTGACTAATTCCTATCATCAGCTTCAAACCCATTGTTTGCCCCACCCCTGGCCCCATCTCCATATAAATGCTATCTCACTGGATCCCAATAGCGCCTAGCTATCAATCTAGTAAACGTGTTCTCAGGAACCCTAATGTATAAAAAAGGGTTAATAAATTATAGTGATTTATTTTAAAAAAATGTCTTATGCAGATCATAAGAGCTTTCCCCAGCCTGAGTTGAGTTACTCATTGATTGAGAACATATCTCATTCACTCTTCAAAAATCAGTGAAGGGGAAAATTAGAGTGTAGCAGTCTAAGAAGCCAAGGCTTGCTGTCAACTCCTGATTCTTAGCTCTCAATCTATCATTTAAGAAAGTTTTACTTTTGGACATGGTGGTTAAATTCTTTATGACCTATGAGCCCCTGTGACAAGTGAGTTATATAGACCCTCTGCATAAATTTGCAGTAGAAAGTGTACCAGGTCTGATAAGGACAGAAGCTTTGATGACTTGACATGTAAGTTGAACGCACATTGTTGAGAGGGGGCAGAGAGAAATGCTTATCCACAAGAAAGGAATTGATCTTGTGACATCATTGTTCTCCTATTGGTTGGTCATTATTTATTCAGACAATGCTTCTGCGTCTAGTGGAGTAGTCAAAAGCCTAAGAAACTTGTTAGTAGATTTATTTCCTACAATAGGTATGCATAATGCAGTTGCCCTGTAGATATATCCTTGTCATTATAAGAAGCTGTTTATAGTCACTCGTAATATAATAAAGCAATGGCAATTCCTGAACAGTTATTGGGAGATGACAGACGAAACCAGTGAGAGTCAGACTGCTGACAGTCTCAGTGATATCTGATGCAGAGCCTTCCCTCTACATCAAAGTCAGGACTGCCCAGATACACATGCTATACAATTCCTCAGAATACTTTCCACTTTCATGTATATTCCAAATCATGGGTCAGGGAGTGGGCTAGGTGTCACTTTGATCATACAAGTACATAATCTGAGAAGTACCACCAGTGAGCCACACCCAGAAGTGGTGGTAGTGGTGGTCTCAGGGTTGTGGGAGTCATGTTGGAGTTGGAAAACTCTCGTGAGGCAGTCTACTACATGACTGAGGAGTCTGTTATCACTATCTCCTTGAATTTGTGCTTGGTACCTGCAGATATGTCTCCAGTGCTGTCCAGACATTCCAGTTATGCAGGGGTGCTCCCTCCTGAAGGTGTTTTTTAATTCTCTTCTCTCTGTTTTCAGGTTTCAGTTCAGGATGGGCCTGAGCCCTGGGTATCCCCAGGACTGTCTCATGAACGTAGACTGACCAGAGATTGCAGGTGGCCTCGGTGGTATGTGGGGGGAACTCCCAACCACTGCGTTGCTGATTGTGGCCCAGCTCATGGATGGGTCCCCACAGGCCCTTACTTCTTATGTTTGCCAAACTTATTAGCTCCTGCACGGACTCCAGGAGACACATGATGGGGTATCCTGCATGCATCCAGCCTGGGGATGCAAAGAAAGAGACGGAACATGAGAACAGGGTCTGCTTCAACTTTCTCCTTCCACTCCTTTCACTGCTGAGCTCCTACAATACTGCTTATATACAGTGATATAGAATATCTGAGCTGGTTGAAAAGCACATGGCTTTCCTCTAGTAATTGACTTCTCAGATTCTCCCAACTGAGCTTTGGCCTTGTCCTCACTCTGACCCTAAAGGGTGAGAAAATCCCTTACATAACTGTCTTTCCTGGAATTTGATGATTTGTTTTTAAGAGTTTTTGTTGCCTCTTCAATGCCCTATGTCTGGACTATAGAAGCTGAGGTAATTTTACTTTTACCCAAATTGGCATTGCTAACCAGATTTGCCTGTCATACGTAGAGATAGTTTTGTAGGTAAGAATTTATCTTTCTTACATGAGACTCAGGACTCTGAATGTTTTCCCTACATTTATGTATCTTCTTGGCAAAGGACTTGGTACCAGTACCTACCACAGACATCTTTATTCACCCTCCCCTTTCATCTTTCAATTCTGACTTATATCTGAAGAGAATAGTCCATTTTGAATATTCTTTTTGAAAAGATCTTCAGACACTGGTGACCTCCCTGCACCGAGTTTCTGGACACGATTACTGACTTAGGTAACTGCATCATGGAAGATGTCAGTGATTTGCCTTTTATTTTAAATGTTTTTTTACTTCCATCATGGTCCATGATTTTATGCTCCCCCCTTGTACATTAATAATGTAATTATGATTTACAAGTCTTGGAAAGTACAATACAGATAAAGTAATAACAAAATGAACTTTGCTCAGGAGGAGAACTCCCCTGAAGCACCCACCGCATGATATCTGAACATCAGCAACAATTCTCTCAGGTCTTTTGAAAGGAAAGGGCTGGGATGCGAGCCTGGCCACAGCCTGCATAATCTCATCCCAGAGTTGGAGCAGAGGTTCTGGATCCTCCAGAGTCTTGAGGCTTTCAGTTGGCACTGTCAGGATGACATTGTCTGTGGCCAGCTCTCCCCAGGGGCCCAGGTCCTTCTGGATGCAGCTTTTCCACTCCTCCAGTGATGTCTTACCTAGAAATACATAGCATGGAACCTGCCACCCATTTCTGTTTGAAGGGGGGAGAGAGAGAAAGAGAGAGAGACAGAGAGAGACAGACAGACAGAGAGAGAGAGAGAGGAGGGAGAGAGAGGAGAGAGAGAGAGAGAGAGAGAGAGAGAGAGAGAGGGGGGAATTTGCCACGAGGAGAGGGTTGGGAAGACAGATACAGAGAAAGGAATTACAGAAGAAAGCACTGATATAACTTGCAATCATTGCAGGTCCCCAGACTGTGGGTATAGGACAAGTCATTAGACACCTCTGTTGTACCCAAAGTCTCCATAGACACAGGGTGATCCACTTCTTGCCCGAAGACTCAGGTTGACTAGTTCTGTTTTTGTTTTCTTTACTAATCCTTGTTATTAACAACCCCACAGTCACTGAGACAACCACAGCTCAATTTTTTCTCAATGCCCAGTGTACTCACCTAGCTTGTAGTATGGGGCAGGCACTGCATTCCTGAAGGTAACAGATACAGGGCCAAGTTGACAGCCTTTGGGTACAATGATGTATAGGAGACCACCCCAGAGGCAGGAGACTGACTGTTGGGTTCTGTCCATACAGCACTGGTAAGTTACCACAGGGGCTCGGAACAGCTGTGTGGCCTTGCTAAGGTCATCAGTGTGACATCCAGTCTGTACCTGGACAGAAAATTTCATCATATAAATGGAAATACAGCACAAAGAAGCATGCAGGACTTTGTTAGGGGCCTGTAGAGGGAAGTGATTGTATCTGAAATCCTAACTTCTCCCTTCTGTGAAGGATGCATACAATCTATAAAACTGTAGTACTACAAAGTCTTCTGTACTTCACAGTATGCTTAATTAATTTTTTTAGGGGTGTAAAATAATCCAACAATGGATTTCCATTTGATATGAGTGAGTGGGCTGATCACCAGGCATAACTGATAAGGGACTCATGGAGTCTCATTACCGGCAGAGTCCTTGGACTCTTACATGAGACTTAAACAGTGGGTGGCTCTGATGTTTTAAGTGAGGCATTGCATCCCATTCTACTCTTTGGGAACAGATACGTGTCCATCCAGATGTTACAGCATCAAGCCAGGAGGCAGAGAACTCATTTTCTCCTCTCATCCCTACCTGCTCCTTCTAGAGTCATGGTGCTGCCTTTTTGCCTTTGTCTGATTAAAGTAGATAAATCAGAGAGAGCCCCTTATAAACTGGTGGTGATTGTGCATGTCTTTAATCTCAGCACTTGGGAGGCAGAGTTCGAGGTTATCCTGATCTAAAGAACCAGTGCAAGGACATCCAGGACTGCACAGAGAAACCCTGTCTCAAAACAAAAAAGAATCCTAATTGTAGTAGCAAATGATGCTCAGAACTGAGAAGGCGAAGAGGTAAAACTCAGGCCTCTGCTACTAGGAAATCTGGTGAGTGCTGGCATATAAGGTCACTGCTTTTCCTTATCCATCTAGGTAGGTAAGATTGTCACACATGGAAATTAGGTTTAGGAAAGAGCTTGAGTCACTAGTAGCTTGAACTTTCTGCTGTTCCATCTACAAGAGGGGCAGAATAACCTTCCCCTGAGTTCCTGCTGGACAAACACATTAGGAGAGATATGAACACCTGTGTGGTGTGGAAGAGTCTTGGCTGTGCTTGGGGAGGTGCTGGCTCTGGATGGCTCGCCTTACCTTCAGGCCAGCAGAGGCAGCAGCTTCAGAGACAGAGATCTCTGTGCTTTGTCCTTCCAGGAGGTAGAGCCCAGTGCTCATCCAGACATCGCTGTCACCTGACAGACAAGTCATAAAGGAAACTGAGTTCTTTGTTCTTACATGGTGTGATTCTACTTGGAGCCTTCCACACATTTAACTTTCCTTCTATGAACTTCAAGTCATTCATCCATACTTCCTGGACCCATTCGTCCCTGGCTTAACTAAGCACAACCATGGCTCCCACTGTCTTGGAAAGACCTACTAAAGCATGGATCTAGCCTTTCTGAGGACCAGAACCTGGAAGGAAGTTAGCCAAATCCACCTTATCCCAGGCCAGGGATACTCTGGCCATTCTCTGCTTATTCCATACCTGCGTTGGTTCCATTGATCACCACAGTAATGGGGTGTTCCGAGGAGCAGAGATTGGAGGAGCAGGTCTTAGTGTCAAGGTTGTGAACTATCTGGGAGCAATCAGTTCCAGAATGTGCCAGCTGTGTGGCTAGATGGAGTAGTGCAGCCTCACAGGAGTGACTGGATACTGGATTTTTCTTGCTCACAGCTGGGAGGCCTGCCTGTCGCAGCATCTTCCTCAGGATCCGGTGCACAGATACATAAGCAGGAACTCCCTGTGCAGGAATCTGAAGAAAGCCTGCCCCATCTACTCCCAACTTTCCCAAATACTTCATTTCCAAGTTCCCACCTTTGTGGCTCAACATAGCCTGGAACTCAGAAAGAGCCCTTCGAAAGTGGTAGTTCCTTATATCTATAGGAAGGAGGGGGAAACAGCCTGGGTCGATAGTCTGAGGCAAAATGCTGAGGCCAAAGGTGTTGAGGATGACATTCCCAGGGAAACTACCCAAAGGGGAGCTGCCTGGGTTCTGGGAAGCCCACCACCAGGACTGACCACCAATGAGCAATCCTCCACCCTCTGCTACAAACTCTTGTATTTTCTTGGCATCCTGGTCACTATAAGCTACACAGCAGTAGACAATCATATTGTCAGTCAAATGTGACTCCAGGCTGCATTTCAGGCCATGCTTCAACAATAGGGAATTCAGACTCTTGAGCCTTTTGTTCACTCCAATATTAGCTCTCTGGTCTCTGGACAGCCAACGTATAGCATTGAGCAAAAAGGGTTCCATCTTAGGAGCCCCAAGCATGGCCTCATGTGCAGCCAACACCACACGGCCACGGCCATAGCGGGCAGCTGCTAAAAAGCAACTGTGGAAGGAGTTATCTAGCCCCACAGGGAAGGCCAGGGAGCCGTGCACCAACAGTTGTGAGGGGATACCCCCAGTCCTGATGTCCAACATACTGATTCCATCCAGAAGCTGCTCCTGGTCACACCTGAGCTCCTCCCAACACCTGGGAAGAAGATGAAAGAGATGAAGAGGATGTAGTCGGCTACTAGGCCACCCATTACAGCCCAGTGAGTGAAGAAAAATGACATGGTTTGTATCAATCTTCTGTTTCCTACCCATACTATTTTTGGAATTCAATAATGCATGTCTTATCAACCTAATGTTTTTTTTTTTTTTTTTTTACCATATCACAATTCATCACATATCATTGTTCATATTTGTTCTTGCTTAGCAACAAACAAAACACTGGTGCTTCTTATACTTGAGGTTTCCATAGATTTGGAGAGCTAATGATTGTATTCATATATACTAAAATCCACATTCTCCAAATGAATCTTTCCAAGAATTCTTGATTAGTCAGCCAGGGGAATACCATGTCTCAAGTTTCATGTCTTAAGCATTATTAAAGCATATAAACAAAGCTGTGAAACCCAACAGTCTCATAGAACACTCCTACTTTGCCTCTTCTGTTGTGAGTCTTCAGATTTAAGACCATAAAAATATCATACAATGCTTCCCACAGGCTTGCTCAGAAACAAACAAGTTATAAGTAAAAAAAAAATCTTTTTTGCTTCTACTGATTTATATAGCTATATATCTTTTAGAAATTTTTACCTAGGGCAGATGAAATAGCTCAGAGGATAAATGTGCTTTTACCAGGCCTGGTGACCTGAGTTTAGTACCTGGAATCCATGCAGCGGAAGGAAACAAGCAACTTCTGGAAGTCCTCTGACCATGGCATGTATACCCACTCACACCCACATCCATGCACACCTGACACACACACACTCTCTCTCTCTCTCTCTCTCTCTCTCTCTCTCTCTCTCTCTCTCTCACACACACACACACACACATGAACATCACACAATACTCTTTAAATAAGTGTAAAAAGAAATTGAAAATTTTTACTTAAATATGATAGAAGTATTCATTACTCTTTACTGAGATGTGATCAAGATAAAAATAAATTTTTATAAGGTTTTATATTTAAAGAATAAAAGAAACAATTTCTATAGGAGATGGATTAAATAAATCATGCTAACCTTATATAGTAAGCCAGTAATTAGATAGTATTGGAAAGGCTTAATGGGATGTAGAAATTAGACTCCCAAGAAACTGAGTCAATTTCATAAAAATGCTAAAAATCCAGAAATTATAAAACATTGAATTTGCTTATGTATGACTGCTTAACTGCATGTACACCTGCGAGCCAGAAGAGGGCATAAGATCTCATTGTGGATGATTGTGAGCCACCATGTGATTGCTGGGACATGCATGGTATGTACTTGTGGATAGCCCCAGCCTCTTGTTTTGATGGCAGTTCCACTTTCCTGGGAGGGGCTGCAGCGGAGGAGTGAATCTTGTGAACCTTCTGTCCAATTGAATTTGTAAAATAAAGGCGAGATCCAGTGATTGGGCAGTAGAAGGGGAGGTAGAGAAAAAGGCTTAGGGGAGGACTTGGAAGAGGAGGAGTCGGAAAAGGAGGAGTCAGAAGAGGAAGTCGACAGGAGAGAGAAGCGATGGAGGAGTCAGAGGTGGAAGGACAACGGAGGAGAAAAAAATGGGGCCTAGGAAAACGGCAAGTTGTAAGGGATCTCCTAGCTGGGGAATAGAGTAGTGCAATGGTAAATTTGCCCAATCTAGGCTTGCAGTTTATAACCGTAAATATTGAGTTGTGTTTTCCTTGACCGAACTTATTTGGGTCAGAGATTTACTGCAACATGTACTCACTGATAAGTGGATATTAGCCACAAAATATAGAATACTCATGATACATCCCACAGACCCTAAGAAGTTAGCAAGAAGGAAGGCCCAAATGAGGATGCCGAAATCCTACTTAAAAGGGGGAGCAAAATAATCATGGGAGGCAGAGGGAGAGAGGGACCTGGGTGGGAGAGGGAAGGGAGAGGGAAAGGGAGCCAGGATCAGTTATGCTGTGTGTTTGGGAGGAAAACAGGAGAGAAACCCAGAGAACCAGAAGAATGAATGGAAATACGCAGCAGTGGGGGTGAGGGGCTGGAGGGTACATGGTGGAGGGAACCCCTAAGAAAGTCCCAGAGACCTGTAATGGGGGAGGCTCCCAGGACTCAATGTGGATGACCTTAGCTGAAATGCCCAACACTGGGGATATGAAACCTGAAGAGATCACCTCCAGTAGTCAGACAAAACCCCAGTGGAGGGATGGGGACATCAACCAACCTACAAAATTTTCAACCCAAAATTGCTCCTGTCTAAAAGAAATGCAAGGAGAAAAATGGAGCAGAGACTGAAGGAATGGTGGACCAGTTACGGTCCCAACTTGAGATCCATCCCATGGGCAGGCACCAATCCCTAACACTATTGTTGATGCTATGTTGTTCTTACAGACAGGAGCCTAGCATGGCTGTCCTCTGAATGTCTCTTCCAGCAGCTGACTGAGATGAATGCAGAAACTTACAGCTAAGCATTGGACTGAAGTTGGAACCCCAATATAAGAGTTAGGGGAAGGATTGAAGGAACTGAAGGGGATGGCAACCCCATAGGAAGACCAACAGTCTCAACTATCTTGGGTCCCTCCCAGAGACTGAGCCACCAACCAAAGAGCATACAAGGGTTGGTTAAAGGACCTTGGCAGCAGAGGGCTGCCTAGTCTGGCCTCACTGGGAGAGCATGCATCTAATCCTGTAGAGATGCAATGCCCCAGGGTAGGGGGATACCTGGGGGAGAAGGAACCCTCTCAGAGGTGAAGGGTGGGGAGAAAACTCTGTGAGGGGGGACCAGGAAGGGGTCAACATTTGGGATATAAATGGATAAAATAATTAATTATTAAAAAACAAAGAAACCAATCAGCCAAGCAAGCAAGCAAGCAAGCAAGGAAACAAACAAACAAACAAACCCAAAACCAACAATCAAAAAAGGAAACAAAACAAAAACCCTAGACATTGAAACAGGATACAGACATTGTCTGAGGTGTACTATCTGGTAGGCTAGAGACACTAGCAAGTGACCCAGTGACTAACATGGAGACAGTGCTAGGTGATATGCCCAGGAACTGGAGAAGTATGGTAAAGTGAAACTCTAAGATTGTTCTGTTTTAATAGGGCTGGGAGAGGGTTCCTGTGATCAGGGTGGTGGTGTTGAATTTGTATAAGGAGAATTTGCAGCATAAGAGATGAGAGACCTGTGAGAGAAAACACAACTTGAAAGTCAAGTCTTCGATATTAATTGCTTAGGATGTTTTTTTTTAATAACCAGATCCCCAAACACCTAGATATCTTAATTTCTTAATAAAACAAAACATTTAATGCCACATGTTTTGTTATTTGCATTGCTAGGAAGTGCCAAATTATTTTAAAGATATGAATTGTGTCATGAGCGATTAGAGTGTCCTTTTTTTTTCCTCCCTCAAAGTACAAAACTGTAAAATTCTGCATATTTGACAAAAGGAAATAATTATGTACTTATGGAAAGTTAGGACCTTAAATTGTGACTGAAAATTCTCATTAACGAGATTCGTTTTAAACATCAAATTATTTAAAAACAGAACGTAAAGTAGGAGTGTGTAATGACTCTCACAGTTGGATGCACAGAGAGGAAAGATGCATGTTAATAAACACTTTGTGAATCACATTATAAAAACTACGAACATTCCAGCACCTTAACGTCGCATTGCTTTTTCCTTTGTATTTTGCAAGTAATAAAAACTAGCAATGTGAAAAAATTATTTTCACAGCAGTCATCTCTGTCAAAGTTTAAATACCATTGACGAGAATAATGTGTAGGATTTAACAAGCACTCAATGAACTATGTATGAACTAAGAGGTACTGGATACTGGAGAAAGGGCAAACTAAATGCACTATTTTTTTTTTTTTTTTTGGCCATTCCTGTCATTGCTGTGGGCATCAGTCAGCACAAATGATGCCTGATGAGGTCAAGTAACTTGCTCATGAACTCAAAGCAAAGCAAAGTGAAACACTGGGACTCAGCCCCAGGCTATCTGCCTGAAGTCCCATGACTTTAGTTATGTCTTTCTTGGCTATAGCAGAAATACTGTCAACAGATTAATAGCTAGATAGTAACATACCTGTAAATGTAGCCTTCCCATCCCAGCATAAAATTATGGAAGCCCAGAGTCCAAAACTAAAATTGCAATATTCATTGATCTTTAAGAGTTAACCATTGAACTGATCATGGGGTTCCCAATGGAGGAGTGAGAGAGAAGACTGAAGGAGCTGAAAGGGTTTGTGGGGCCCCATGGGGAAAGCAACAATACCAACCAACCAGAGCTTCCAGGGTCTAAACCACCAGCCTGGGAGCACATAGGGAGGGACCCTTGACTCCAGCTGTATATGTAGGAGAAGATGGCCTTGTTGGGCATAAGTGGGAGAGGAGATCCTTGGTACCATGAAGGCTGACCGCATTTTGATAAAATGCCTGAAGAAAATCATTTGAAAGAGGACATTCATTTTAGCCCAGCCCAGCCGGACCCATTGCTTCAGGGCTGTGCTTAGCCCCAGCTAGGAGCACATTGTGAAGCAAGCCTGCTCAACTCATGGATGCCTGGAAGCAGAAAGTATGCAAAGAAAGAAAAAAAGAGGGCAGGGAAACAAGATGCACCTTTCTAGGGAATGTCTCTAGTGTTCTACTACTGCCACTGGCTGTGGTCCATGCCCTAGTTTCTACAGCTTCCCAAAAATGCCATCAAATTATGAATCTATCAACCAATTAGCCCACTGATGAGGTCAGAACTCTCATGAGCTAAAAGCCCAGACCATCAATGCATACATCTGTGAGGGCCGTGTCATACTAAAATAACAACATGACATCACGAAAAGGAAGGTATCTTACTATGATCAAGAAGCATTTTCCTGCTGTTAAGGGCTTTAATAAGATAAAAGTTATTTAAAGTGTATTTTTAATATTGTAATTATAGAAAATTTGGTGAAGGGTTAAATGTTTATAGTTGAAAATAATCATTAACAACTCACTCCAATTATAAACTACCCATTATCACATTGTTTTGTTATTCTAATTTCATGATATTCTATTTTCATATTTCTACCTGCATAAGTACTAGTCTCATAATTATACATAATTTTAATGGAATGGTGTGTCTTAATATTATTTACTATATCATGAGCATTCTGCTTTCCTTTTAAGAGTGTTGAACATATGATTTTTTTTAGTGGTCACATAATTATTCACTATAACTGTAGTATATACCATATATTCTTAAAGAGTCTTCTATTGGAGATAATAAGTGTCTTACTGTGTTTCACTTAATAGTGACAATATCGCTAAGAAACATGTACTAAACATTTGCCTTATAGTTTACCTTCTGTCCCTACCCCATCTTTTTTCTTTTTCAGCATTGAGGATGCTTCTTAATGAGGTTCCAGAATACCATTTCTGTCTCTGGGTTGGTTTCTTACAAACCCAACTTGTAATAGGCATAGCATGGTAATGCTAACCAGATTACATATTCATACCCCTGTCAAAGAGCCATCCCAATTCCACGGACACAGCAAGCGTATTCACTCCAACCCATCTGTAAAAATACCAGAAAAATAAAAAACACTAAAAATTCAAATGCCTGTCATTTGAATAGAGGAACTTAAGAATAGAGTATTTGATAGCCACACATGGAAGCACAAGAGAATATGCCGGGTATCCTGGTGTGCTGTTCTGTAGCCACACCCAGCTTGATAATACAGAATACTACTGAGTGAAAAAAGGAAGTGGAGAAAATGGAGTGTACCACTACTTTTTTAAAGAAAGAGAAGGACACCGACACATATGTATATATCTGCCTATGTGTATAAGGAAATAATGCAGTGTTAATGAATTTAAACACGGAGGGAAGAAAGGGATTGAATGGGGGAGCAGACAGAATGTTTTAAATTTTATATTTGTCTCTCTGTGTGTATGTATGTCTCTGTGTGTACATGTTTGTGCGTGCGAGTGTGTGTGTGTGTGTGTGTGTGTGTGTGTGTGTGTGTGTGTATAACTATATGGCACAGTTCTAAAAAGTTAAATAGCAAAGGCAAATAAACAAGAGACCAGAAATTTCCAGTTACATGGTAGTATGAGCACAAAAAGGGGAAACAAACCATTCTAAAGGGTACCAAAAGACACTAACCCAACTTAATAACGTAATAGATCCTTAGGAAAATACACTATAAGGATGAGGGGAAATAATTGTTCCCATTAGCTAATTACTAAGAAATGTTTGTTTCTATTTGAGTATCTTCTCCTGCTTCATCGTTCCTCTTTATCTCCACTGACAGCACTTTTTAAAGGAACTTCTACTACCAATTCCTGTCAGAGTCAGCTTCCTGAGAAACCCAACCTGGAAAGGGGAAATCACTTATCTCTCCATCTCTTTTCTTAGGAAACCCAACCTACAAAGCCAACTTGGCAATGCTAACTAGAAAAATAACGATACTTGCAGTGTTCCTGTCACTCATGGAGCCCACATCATTTTGCTGTTGATAGCATAGTCATTTGAATTTTTGAAACTCTTGGGTGTATATTACGATAAAGCAAGTAATTCATTATGATGGTGTCTTACAAAATGGGAGGGGAAAAATAAACAGATCTCAACAGGAGACTGTGGAGATTCAGTAAAATCCATGCGATCCTGAATTCAAATGAGATGTATCAGTATGAACTCTTTGGTGTCTATATTGATCCTAAGACAGGGAGATGTGCCTTAGTTTCAATCACTTGGAAGGTTTATAGATGCTGATCAACTTAGTATCAATAAACACGTCCCACAAAAGGAACAAAATCCATCTAGCAACCATGGATGCCAGCTCTGAGACAGAAAACATACTCAAGTGTCCTGGAACCTCTCACAGCAAACTGTATGGAAGCCTGGCAGTGACTGTACAAAGCCTTGGTGACACCCCTGTGGTTATGTTTTCAAGAGTTTGTGTCATTAGAAATATAAAGCAATGCAGAAATGAGGCTGTAGATGAAAGGAAAAACACTGAACCCCCAAACCATGGCCATAAAACAGGCTACAAGAAACCTGCTGTCGATGGAATTTGAGAGCCTAGGCTGGGAGGAGGCCAAAACAGGTAATGTGGCTTATCACTTCTGAGCACATAGCTGATGACGGGCCTGCTGCAGCTGGCCCTTCTTCCTACCCACTCTCCAGTGTAGAAGCTGACTCTTAGACCGGATAGCAAGTTTTCCTAGACCTTCCCAGACTGAGCTCTAGTGCTAGGGAGAGGTAACCTCTCAGACCAATAAAGTCTGCTCTCGCTCTTTTGAGACGGACCTGCATCCGTTCCTCCATTTTCTTTCACTGCACTGACTTATTTCCTTTTGTAGGTGAATAAGACTGACCATGAGTTGACTGTTCTCAGTGTTGGGTCACAACTGCCCAGAGACTATTGTATTGTTCTTTCTACTTTTGTGTATCCTTGAAGTTCCACAGAAAATTAAACATGACAACACAAAGCCACAGAAATTCAGCTTTAGTAGCAGAGGTGGAATGTGTAGGTGGAGGTGAAGAGAAACAGGTTTCCTTTGTTGAAAGAAGAGTTCTCTGAGGCAGCTGAGACAACTATGCTGCTGAGTCTCGATGTCTGATGACATTTCTTAAAGAGCCAGATCAATACTTTTTGGGATTCATGGATTCTGCTGAAAGGATTGCTGAGACTTGGAGACAGTCACAAGCAAATTGACAATAAGTCATCATGGCTATGCTCTAGGAAAACACTACTTACAAAATTAGGAGGTTGGCCCACAGGCCAGAGCTTGTCAGTTGGCTATAGAATTAAAGCCAGCTTAGAACAAGTCCAGTCCACCTCTGTGTGCCTGATTACCCTGTCAGAAACCCTCTGTAAGGAAAAAAATCTCAGGTACCTTCTCTAGAGCTGGTGGTTACAGGGATCTACTAACTGTTCACTGGCCTTGCCTTTCTTCTTTGCAGCAAGATGTTAATTTCTTAAGTATCCTCAGACCCTTTGGTCCTTAAGTTTTGACCACCTGATTAAGTTTTGATCACTAAAATATCAATAAAGATCCATTTCATGATCAGGACTACAAGAAAATATTATTTTATATTAAATTACTATAAAAATTATTTTATAGCTATTTTGTTAGTTTTTGTTTTAAAGATGGATCCAGATAGTGTGTCTGAGCCAGCAATGATTGCCTGGGTAGAATTATAGAGCCTGGGGCAGTGCTGGCCATCTTTTAACAATGGGTAAAAGTAACAATCCACAGTGGAGATAAGAACATCATGGAGACACTGTCAAGATCCTGCACTGGCTGTCTGGCTGCCATGCTTCATACGAAATAGAAAGTCAGAAGCTGTTAGTCCACTGTGGTAAATTCTTTACTTCTGGAAAAAGAGCAATTGGTCTTTGTGCTCTCCTCTTGGTGAGAAAACCTTCACTCATGCATCTCCAAACCACCCTGGCTTCCTCCATGTTCTTGGAATCTGCCAAGCTGGCTCCTGCTTAAGGCTTTTGTTTTGCTCCTCCGAGTTGCTAACACAGCCCATTCCGGTGTCTCTTCAAATGCTACTTTCCAAGCTGTTCATTTGCACTCATGGCCACTGTCTATATTCTGCCGTCTTCTGTGTTGCATTTGCTACAGCTTAATTTCTATGCCTTCCTTGAAGGGGTTAAACAGCATTACTCTCCCCCTCATTCTGAGTCCTTGCATCATGCTTTTCTTTCTTGTGGCTCTTTTCAACATCTGATGGCGTTCTTATCTATTGATTTGTTTACCAGCTGATTTTTCCACTGATATGTAGTAGGCTTCAGGGCAGCACACATTGCTTTCATTTCTGTTACATTCCCGGTGTCCAGCATAGGGCTGGGCCCAATTGCAGATGTTCACATAGATACACCAGTGTCTTCTGATTTATTTAGGATACTGATAAGCCCTCTAAGTTTCAGGCATGTGAAAACATATATGTTGAGCTTTTCTCTTAAGTGGATGATTACTTCTCCAAGGGAGTGACTAGGAGAACCAGCTTTTCTTGGCCCTTGATGCACTTTAGTGACCATTTTAGTGACCAAGTTTTTGATTTGCAGAAGACAGTAAAAACAAACCTTTACATTGAAAATAGATACTAAGTGAAGACAGGATATCAGCATTATTTAAAAAGAGTTAGACTCTATAAATGGGTGGAATGGAACACTCACCTGATATGGAGTGGGATCTTGGGTACCTTCTTAGAGACCTTGAAGCGGTTTATATCCCCGAAGACATCTGTGAAGTACACTCCAGCCACACTTGTCACCTGGTTTCCAGGGAAACTGAACAGCACCTTGTCACTGCCATGTTGACTGGCCCAATTCCAGGCCTGGCCTCCAATGAGCAAGCCCCCACCATGCTTCAGGAACTGGACCAGCTTCTGGGTCAAGGTGTTGTTGTAGGCATCAATGCAATAAACTCCCAGAGCCTCTCCAGGCTCTGGCTGAACCAATGCATTTATCCCAGAGTCACCTAGGATGTTAACTAATGATGCTAAGGAAGGATGCACTGCAATGGCAGCCCCTGGGCAGGGGCAGAGCCAGCTCACTGCATTGAGAAGAAATGGAACCAAGCCAGCATGCAGCAGGTAGCCCTCATGGGATACAACCACCAGGCGGCCTTGGCCATAGAAAGAGGCAGCAATGAGCACCTGGCCCTTGTCATTCACCATCACTGGGAAGGCAGCCTCCCCAATAAGAAGGAGTTCACAGGGAGTGCATTCTTTAGGGAGATCCCAGCTGGTCACTCCATTCATGAGGGCCTCAAAAGCAGCATCAGGAGTTGTTGCCATGGTTCTGCCACTTGCTGCAGAGGAAGCAGAGACTCAGGTTGGTTAAAACAGAATGAGGAAGAAGTAAAGAAGGCAATTAACTAAATGCTTTCAGTCCAGAAAATAGATTAGTTTCATTCTTTAAGGATAAAGTGAAGCACAAAACAGACATTGACTCCACTTTCATGACCTAATACATAAGAAGGGTAAAGACAGTAAATAAATAGGCTTATAAATAAATACAGCTGCAGCAGTTTTCAGTTGCCATCTGTTGATGAACTATGAACCAGTCAACGGGAAGACCGCTACATGACAGGAAAGACCTGGTATGAATGTGGGCTTAAAGCTGAAACCCGAAATGGTGTGGGAGGAACATTTTGGAAAGAGGCACACCAGGGCAGCAGTAGGCAAAAGGCAGGGAGAAACAGGTCCTGAGGTAGATAAGAAGGTGCAGCCTCCTGTAGGATCTGATGAATCAAATGCCGGGGTTGACTTGGTGTTTGTTTTATTCTTTCAGGCAAAAGGGTCACATGACCTGCTAGAAACAACATTAGTTACTGTCGGTCCCATGATCTTTCAGAAAGTGCATCACTTCTGACAGCTTTGCTTACATTGTTGGAAATGGCTTCCAAATGATCAAATCCTCCCTAGTGGAAACACTCTACCCCACCCCACCCCACCCCACCCTACCCCACTGCTTTTGACTGAGTGGGCAAGGTCTTTTTAAATTCTTCTGAAGCTTGGTATGTTGAGACCTGAGCTTATTCCAGTACCCCCTTCAGACTTTTCTCTCTCTGGACCAGTCGCTCAGGCCTGAGGACCATTGTTTTACAGATTAGGCTGTATGTGGTATAAACACAGTCAGCAATGTGAGTGCTTCTCTCTCTTCCCTGTCTCCTTTCCTTGAGTGCCATGAGGTGTAGCTGGTGACCCACACAACTTTGTTATTCCCACATCTGAGTAGCTCACCATAGGGGACCTCACCCACCTTCACTCACATGATTGACAGGGCACCTCTCCAATGACTGTGAGCTGACATCCAAGGTTAGTTTCAGGTACTCAAGAGAGCCACGGATGCTTGCCCAGGGCCTCTCTGAAATGCATCCTAGGGGGGTCCCTGGAAGAGTTGAGCTGGTAGCAGTCAGATCTAGACAGCTAACACCCTTGCTGGGTTCCCTCCTTCCATCTTATTTTTTGTTTGTTTCTCCACATATTCTTCACTTGAGTTTTCAGGGCTCTGTTCCCAAATAGCCTTCTGTGGAGAACCTACACGTATCAGACCCCCGTGTTCCTCCTATCCCCTTCGCTCATTCTGTTCGCATGGACTGTCAACAGCTCAGGTAGACTGAGCTGAGCTGGCCTGGCTCTGAGGAATGCATCCCCATCTTCCATATCCTTGAGGAAGAATTGTATCGAACCTTGTCACTTTTCAGCCACTCCTCTGTGAGGTGAAATGTTTCTTGGTGTTGGCTTGTCTGTATGTGCCTCACCACCCCACCTCATAGCACTGCTCCCAGGAAAGTGAACTGTGGGAAATTCTGCTTAGGGGTGAGAAAGGCAGCAGGTAGATCAGGAATACCAAGTTCAATGTCTCATTAAGTTCGTTTGAGAAGTAAGCCCTCTCATTTTCCCCATTTTTGACAGGAAGAGCAAACGAACAAAAACAGTCCCAGCACTTTGTAACTAAATGCGCTTAAACGTGCGTGCGAGCACATACATTTTTCAAATTTGTGACTCAAGTTCAAAGAGCGAAGATAAAGGAGTCCTGAGTTAACTAGAAAACTGTACCAGTCAAATAAAACTAAATGAAAAACAGACCTGTGAGAAGATACACTGACTGTCGGGAATGGCGTCCAGTAGCCTTCTGGCACTTTAAGGATTTCCTCTCTGCGTCGCCCAAGTGCCAAAACACCCAACCTCAGACTGGAAGAAACCGGGACAGAAAATCCACACCACGGAGGTTGCTGCGGGGGGGAGACAGTAGCAGCAGAGTGGAGCGCTGTTTGAATAAGGGTGTTTCGTGGGCGGGGCCTCCAGGGGCGGAGCTGCGGAGGGCGGGGCTATTATGAAAGCCGGCTGTCCAAGTGAATGGCTTTCTTGATGACAGATTTGAGTCTCGAGGGCGGAGCTTCTCAGGGGCGGATCTCCCCCCCCCCCACCCCCGTAGGGTTATCCAGGAACGTGGTTGGTTATGAGCTGAGTTGTCCTATTGGATGAGCTACCCAGGGAAGTGGTTAGTTGTGGGGGCTGTTCCCGATGCGAAGCCCTCTGTGAAGCTGGGCTATTCCAGTATCTGGGAAGTCCGACCGCACCTGGAGTGATCTTCGATCCTCATCTTGAATAGGGTAGAACAGACCAGCCTGATTCTGGACTCCACTCTAACTGGAAAGGGTAATCCCGGCATAGCAGTTGACGACCAAGAAGGGAAAACATCAAACTCCAAATCACCAGTTATTCAGATTTAGGACGAGCATCACCTAACCGTTGCGCTGCCAGACCAGGAATCTGACTCCAACTGGCTTGGTGCCACATCAGAGTCTGCTAACATCTCCAAGCTCCGGCAGCAGGGCCTGCCCCTTAGTTGCCTTCACTGGCAGTACAGCTGTCGGGATTGGGGGCAGGAAATCTGATCCTGGGATATTTTTACTGGGGAAAAACAAAACAAAACAAAACAAAACAAAACAAACAAAAAAAACCCAAAACTGACTGTGATATCACTTACACAGACAAGACTGAGCTGTAGAAGTTAAACTAAAGTTATAGCGTGGATACTGCCTGAATTTCTGCCCAAAGTGGGTGAGAAAAATGAAAGTAGAAGAGATTAATGTATCTGCTTGGATACAGCTTTGCATAGTAGTATAACGTTTTTATTTCTTTAAATTAACTGATTTATTTATTCACTTTACAACCCAATATTAGCTTTTCCTCTCCTCACGCAATAGAAAGAGATGCAGAAACTCACCCTCATGAAAGTCCTCCTCCGATTCCATCTTTTCCTTCTCTTTTAAGGAGAAGCTCCCCTCTGGGTGTCACCATTCCCCTACATATGTGCAGGAGGCCCGCGTCCAGCCCATGCTTGCTCTTTGGTTGATGATTCAGTTTCTAGGAGCCTCAAAGCATCCAGGTAAGTTGACTTTGTTGCTCTTTCTGTGGAGTCCCTGACCTCTTTGGGTTCCTCAATCCTTCTTCCAACACTTCTGCAAGACTCCCTGAGCTCCATTTAATATTTGGGTGTGAGTCTCTGCTATTATTTAGTATCTGGGTGTGAGCCAAACCCTTTCTATTGGCTAATGGGTGAAGCTTCTCAGAGGACAGTTATGCTAGGTTCCTGTCTGCAAGCATAATAGAATATCTTTGTCTTAGGGTTTTACTGCTGTGAACCGACAATTATTATAAGGACAACATTTAATTGGTGCTGGCCTACAGGTTCAAAGATTCAGTCTATTATCATCAAGGTGGGAACATGGCAGCATCCAGGCAGGTGCAGGGTGAGTTGAGAGTTCTATATTATCATCTGAAGGCTGCTAGCAGAATACTAACTTCCAGGCAGCTAGGACTA
The DNA here is from genome assembly GCA_030674055.1 of Rhabdomys pumilio. NCBI lineage: Eukaryota > Metazoa > Chordata > Mammalia > Rodentia > Muridae > Rhabdomys > Rhabdomys pumilio. The sequence continues at coordinate 48,564,721 of JANHMN010000016.1, forward strand.
GGGTATTAAAGCCCACTTGCACTGTGACACACCTACTCCAACAAGGCCACACCTCCAAATAGTGCCGCTCCCTGGGCCAAGCATATACAAACAATTACAATCATTAATGGTGCCTGGTATTGGTTCTTGCCTGTGGGATGGGTCTCAGTTACAGACATTCATTGGTTGGTCATTCTCTTGGTATCTGCTCTATTTTGACCCTGCACATATCATAGGCAGGATACACTTTGGGATGAAGATTTTGTGGGTGGGTTGCTGTCCTTATCCCTCCACTGGAAGTCTTGCCTGGCTATGGGGAGTAGCTCCTTTAGGATCCATATACCCCACTGCTAGAAATTTCAGCCCCCATAGACTCTGTGGGGCCTCTCCCATTCCGGGCCTCTGGAACAACCTAGAAATTGTGCCACACAACAGCCAATCTCCCTTATCTCACCTCCTCTCCCTACATATAATGTTCTTCTCCCTCATTCTCCTCACCTTCCCATCCCCTATTCCACCCAGTACCCCCCTTCCATTGACCTCCAATATGTATTTTGTTTTCCCTTCTGAGGTTTCTGGGTTCCCTGAGGGACAAGCCTGACTGCATAGGGGTTGATGTCAAAAGTATCCCCTTTCCAGGAAAAAGACATTGGGATGGGTATGGCCCTCATGCCTCACTGGACAATGACAGGAGGACTGGAGCCATTACAAGGTCCCTTTTAATTACTGGAGGTCAGGCCTCTATCCCCGCCTTGGCAAGATTAGAATTGCCACGGCCCTTCTATACTTGGAGAAAGGAGGAGATGTCAGGGGCAGTCCTGCTTATACACTGAAGGCCTAAAATCATCAATAGGCCTGACATACATGCCTGCTAACACAAAGTCTTGGGTCTCTGTGGAAAAACACTGAAACAGATGGCTATAAGCTACTGTAAACAGGCAGCTTTTATGGAAATTTACCAGCCTGAGTAGTCATAGACCTTGTAAATAGGCAGTCTTGGCGGATAGTACCAACTTAGATAAAGACAAGTGAATCATAGGCAGGATCATAGTGACCTGTCCCCTGAGCCTTCACCCAACTGATACCCTGTTCTGAAAGATATCTGTACTCCCCCTGAACACCTATGCTCCTGTGTCATCCCCTTCCCCACATCCTGCATTTTTGTGTTTATAACCCCTGTGTTAAAAAGTAAAAATTATGATTTGATAATTAAAAAACCGAACCAAACCAAACCAAACCAAACCAAACCAAACCAAACCAAACCAAAAATAAATAAAAGAACTCAGAGAGAGAGAGAGAGAGAGAGAGAGAGAGAGAGAGAGAGAGAGAGAGAGAAAGGTTCAACCATACTCTCTTGGGCCCTCCTTGTTATTTGACTTCTTTGGGACTAATGATTAGAACATGGTCATTCTGTAATTTATGCCTAATATCCACTTATATGTGAGGACATACCACACATGTTCTTTTGGGGCTGGGTTACCTCACCCAGGATAATATTTTCTAGTTCCATCCATTTGCCTGCAAAATCCACAATGCCCTTGTTTTTAATGACTGATTAGTATTTCATTATGTAAATGAACCACATTTTTTTTATCCATTCTTCAGTTGATGGCCATCTATGTTGTTTCCAGTTACTGGCTATTATGAGTAAAGCTGCTATGAATATAGTTGAGCAAGTGTCCTTGTGAGACAGTGGAGCATCTTTAGGGTATATGACCAGTAATGGTATAGTTGTGCCTTAAGATAGAACTACTCCTAATCTTCTGAGAAACTGCCAAATAAATTTGCAGGGTGCTTGTACAAGTTTTCCCTCCTACCAGCAAAGGAGGAGTGTTCCTCTTGCTCTACAACCTTACCAGCCTGTGCTGTCTCTTGAGTTTTTGATCTTAGTAATTCTGACTGGTAAAAGGTGGAGTCTCAGAGTAATTTTGATTGGCATTTCTGTGATGATTAAGGACTTTGAACACTTCTTTAGTGGCTTCTCAGCCATTTGACATTCCTTTGTTGAGAATTCTCTGTTTAGCTTTGTACCCTATTTTTTTTAACTGAGTTATTTGAATGGTTTGTGTCTAACTTCCTGAGTTCTTTATAAATTTTGGATATTAGCCCTCTGTTAGATATAGGGTTGGTGAAGATCTTTTCCCAATCTGTAGGATGTCATTTTGTCCTAATGATGGTGTCCTTTGATTTACAGAGCTTTTCAGTTTCATGAGGTCTCATTTATTCATTCTTGACCTTGGTGTCTGAGCCAGTGGTGTTCTGTTCAGGAAGTTGTCTTCTGCAATGACAAGTTCAAGGCTATTTTCTATTTTCTGTTCTATTAGAGTCAGTGTATCTGGTTTTACATTGAGGTCTTGGACTCATTTGGACTTGAGTTTTGTACAGGGTGATAAATACGGATCTATTTGCATTCTTCTACATGTAGGCTTCCAGTTAGACCAGCACCACTCGCTGAAGATGTTCTCCCTGTTCCATTGTATGGTTTTGGCTTCTTTGTCAAAAGTTCAAGTGTCTGTAGGTGTTTGGGTTTTTGATTCAATTCTATTGATCTACTGTTTCTTTTCTATACCAATACCATGCAGTTTTTATTACTATTTCTCTGTAGTACAGCTTGAAATCAGGAATAGTGATACCTCCAGAAGTTCTTTTATTGTTCAGGATTGTTTTAGGTATCCTGAGTTTTTTGTTTTTATCATATGAAGTTGAGAATTTTTCCTTCAAGATATGTAAAGAATTGTGTTGAAATTTTGATGGAGATTGCATTGGGTCTAGATTGCTATTGGTAGGATGGCCATTTTCATTACATTAATCCTACCAATATATGAACATGGGAGGTTATCTCATCTTGTGATATCTTCTTCAATTTCTTTCTTCAGAGACCTGAAGTTGTTGTCATACAGATCTTTTACTCGTTTGGTTAGAATTACATCAAGGTATTTTGTATTATTTGTGGCTACTGTGACAGGTACTATCTAACTTCCTTTTCAACCCCTTGATTGCTTGTGTAGAGGAGGGCTACTGATTTCTTTGAGTTAATGTTGTATCCAGCCACTTTGTTGAAGATGTTTATCAGCTGTAGGAGTTCTGTGGTAGAATGTTTGGGATTACTTATGCATACTATCATTTCTTCTGTGAATTGCGATACTTTGATTTCTTCCTTTCCAATTTGTTTCCCGTAAATCTCTTTTAGTTGTCTTATTGTTCTAGGTAAAACTTCAAGTACTACCTTGAAGAGATAGGGAGAGAGTGGACAGCCTTATCTTGCCCCGATTTTAGTGTTTCTCTCCATTCAAATTATTCCACAAAATAGAAACAGAAGGGACATTGCCAAACTCAATCTTTAAGGCCATAGTCACCCTGACACCTAACGCAAACAAAGAATCAACAAAGAAAGAGAATTTCAGATCAATTTCTCTTGTGAACATTGATGCAAAAACATTCAATAAAATACTCACAGACCTAATCCAAAACCACATCAAAGACACCATCTACCGTGAACAGATAGGATTCATCCCAGGGATGCAGGGCTGGTTCAATATACAAAAATCCATCAACACAATCCACTCTATAAACCAACTGAAAGAAAAAAAACTCCACATGATCATCTCACTAGATGTCAAAATCAGCATTTGACAAAATCCAACACCCCTTATTGACACAAGTCTTGGAGAGAGCAGGGGTACAAGGTACATATGTATACAAAATAAAGGTGATATACACCAAGCTAGTAGCCACCATCAAATTGCTTTTACTTCTATGACATGTTGTTTGGTTTGGTTTCTTGAGGGGAAGGAAAGGAACAACAAAAGAAAAAAGCAGACTCTGGATGCCCGCTGAACTCAGACTGCCAGGCTCCAGAGCTGCTGGGAGTGCCTTTGTTCAAGCCATCCTGTCTGTGACAGGTTATGGCTGTCCTGGTTAAGTAATACATATGCCATTTCCTTCCTTTAAGCAAGTTACAGGATGTTAAAGATGTATTTCTTAGGAAAATCAAATAAGTATTTTTATATTGCTGACTGGGTTTGCACAGACCCAGAACAAGTTGGGGTGGGGAGCAGTTGGGAAAGTGTTTGCATCTCAAACATTTAAAGATTCTATCCCAGAATTTGCATAAAAATGTTACATGTAGTGGTTCACTCTTGTAATTATAGTACTGGGAGACAGCAAGAGGAAGATCCCTGGAGCTCTCTGGCCAGGCCATCTAGCCTAATTGGAAAGATGCAGGCCAATGAGGAAGCCTGTTTCAAAAGGAAGTGGACAATATCTCTGAGGATACTATTCATTGTCCTTTGGCCTGTATATGCATGTGCACACATGGCACATCTGATCCCCACATGTGTACACACATATTCATGCATAAAATTGTGCCCAATTACTAATTTGATTTTAAGGTAAAGAAATACATTGAGCAGGTTCACTTTTGCAACCAAATCATATCCTCCTTTCATTTGCTGTCAAGAAGAACCAATAAAATTTATATGTGCAAACAATATTAGTGATAAGAGTAAGAAAAGCTGAGGATGTTTATTAAAGTGCGTGTGTGCGTGTGTGGGTACAAGTGCACATCTGTTCTGCACAGCTGAGCTATCACAATTTGAGAAAGTCACTCATATAAATGTATAAATGGTTATTTAGTAATCCACCCACAACAGCTTCCATAAATGCTGGGTTTATAGGTGCATATCACCATGCCCACCTCATTTTGTTCTAAGTAAGGGAGGGGGAGCTAGAGTAAACTAGTGGTTAGGAAAATCTAGAGAAGCACTGATCAAAAGGAGGTAGAAATAAAGGTCATTTTTTCAGGAGAGAAATTTCTCTTTGACAGGAAAAGTACCTGTGCATTCTAAAAACTAAGTATGTTAGTTGCTTGTCCTTTTAGTTATGCCTTAGTGGCTGCTCTACTGCTGTGAAGACACATCATGACCACAGCAGCTCTCATAAAAGAAAGAATTTAATTCGGGCTTGAAGTGGAAACTTCTGATTTATTTGGAAAGTCAGTTAGGTTAATGTTGCTTCACCTGATGTTTTGCTGAAGCAGACACAGGTGAAAGGATGTTTTATAAAGAAAGCATGTGAAAGGACATGTGATGAAAAATTCTTTGCTAACAACGTGCATGTATTGGTTTGCCTTATGTTGCATTGCTGAGCTCCATTTGTCATGACTCCATAGAGAAAAATGCACAAAAAAAAAAAACCCAAAAAAACAAAACAAAAACAAAAAAAAAAAACCAAAACAAAACAAAACAAAAAACCCCTTCTAGTGGTATTCTGGCGGCTTCTTGCCAATTCTGCAGACTCAGGTTAATGGGCAGAGTGATGTCAGCTGATACAGACTCACATGGAGTTCTGCTAAGACAGACTCATGTGGGGAGGCAGGAATAGGGAAAGGACAAGTAATGTTTGGAGGGAAGATAAATAAGACCCAATGGACAGTGATGGAATGAACATAGCACGCTTCGCAATGCTTCTTGGTCTCACATCTTTGTCTTCACTGATCTATCTTCACTTCATTGAGAGAGGCACAGCAGAGAACTGCTCCTGGTGTCCTTGCTGGTCCTGCTCACTCCTGCTGACTCTGCGGAGGCCTGGCTGTTTCTGCTAGATCGTGCCACTGCTGTTGACTTGGTTTTTGTTATCCTGACATTACTGAACTAATTGCTGGTATATTTGTGGAAGTGTTTGTAAGTGGATTGAGCTATCATTACTGATTTGTGTAAACCGAACTGCTGATTTCCTGACAACCCCAGATTAGATTTGCTCCAAAGAACAATGTGTAAACAGGTCCACTTCCCTCATATCCTAATAACCTCTCTTTTCCACTGCCTTTGGTGAAAGGTAGTGGTGGGCTAGAAGGAAGATTAAAACATTTAAGAACCATTATTAAAAGTAGGGTTTTTTTTTGTTTTGTTTTTGTTTTGTTTTGTTTTGTTTTGTTTTTTTTAAATCCAAGCTTACTGGAGCTTGCTTACAGCTTCAAATGTTTAGTTGATTGTCATGGCAGAGAGCATGGCAGCACAGGGGTAGGTATAATGCTGGAGAAGCATATTGCTAAGAGTACTACATCCAGATCCACAGACACAAGGAAGAGAGAGCCATTGGGCTTGGGTTGGGCCTTTAAATTTCCTCCAACAAGGCCACACCTACTCCAAGAAGACCACACCTTCTAACCTTTCTCAAGTAGTACCACTCCCTGATAACTATATATGCCCATGAAGGCAATTCTTATTCAAACCACACAGGTTATAAGCCTTAAACTTTAACTTCTGAGCCACCTCTACAGCTCCAAAAGAAAAAAATAAAATGGCTTTCTGGGGTTCAGAGTGCAGAAGCGGGCCTGCCATTGCCAATATCCCTGCCATTCAAAATGACAATCTTTCCTGAAGAATGGAACCAAAATAGTACAGAAACATCTCATACATCATTAACAATTAGGAAATAATAGATGATGAGTAGCATAAAAGTGAGTTTAAGGGGCACTGCTCATGCAAAGATACAGTCCCTCTAGCTAGGCTTAAACAGAAACTATTCAGTGAAAGTTGAACTGCTCCTTCTCTATGAGTCCACTCTGAGGACACTCAGCCAACAGACACGATACTAGGGTTGATAAGTCTCTAGGAAAATATTTAACTCAATAATATAGAACAGATAACATGAAAACTATAGTATCAGAGCTAAAATTTCTTCTAAGGACCAAAATTTGGCTGCAAATTAAATGCAAGAGAAGAAAGGGGAGAAGTAGTTATTGCTGTTTAAGGGATCAGAGAAGAACTTGGAGACAAAATAAAAGCAACAACAAGAACAACAAAACCCACACAATGTCCATGAGAAAAGAGTCTAGTGGAGAATGCTAGAGTATGAAACAATGCTATATCCTGAAGCAAAGACAGAGGAATAGGAAAAACGTCATTTCAGAAAGACAATATATCCACCATCTTGTAAACTTGTCAATAGGCCTTGCATGCAGACAGTTCCAGAGAGACTTTTGTGCTGGCTTTTGAGGGTCTTGGCTCTTTTAAGAAGTTAAGACTATATATTCCAATGAGGACAGTAGCAGTTGTGGAATGGAGCCAAACTGAGCCTAGGAGACAAGCCTTGTATGTTTTGGAGGGTGGAGCTAGAGAAAAAGCCCCTTGGAATCCAGAAGATCATCTTTTTGCACTGTTGGACATAGGCTTTGTTTGGATTTGAGTATAAATATGCCCTGGTTACTCCCTCTTGGATAAGAGAGCATTGAACTTGTGTTTGGACTTTACAGGAGTACACAGTTAAGAGACTTTTAGAAAGTCTTGTATATTTGAGAGAAGCTTTGAGAACTTTGAAAGTGGATGGATACTTTACAAGACTGAACTTTGAGAGTATTTGCCATTTTGAAGGTTGTGGGAGTTTCTTAAGTTGTTCAAGTTTTATACTGTGATATTGATATTAATGTGAGATCCTGAGGATAAACAAGATAGGAGTGGTTATGGTTTAGTAGTAATGTACTGGTGTGTCAAGATGACAAGGACTCAATTGCTGGTTAGAGTATGTGTCAGCTTGACAAAAGCCAGAGTTATCTGGGAAGAGGAACTTCAGTTGAGAAGATTCTATCTGATTGCTTGTAGGGAACTCTGTAATACATTTTCTTGATTAATGATGGATGTACATGTATCTAGCCCATGATGGGGTGTTGCTATCTCTGGACATATGTTCCTGGGGTGTATAAGAAAGTAAGCTGAACAAGCCACAGAAATAATCTAGTAAGCAGTATTTCTCCACAGTCCCTGGTTCAGTTTCTGTCTCCAGGTACATATTTGAGTTTCTGCCCTGATTTTCTTCGGTGATAAACTGTAAGCTGTAAGATGAAAGAAACCCTTTCTACCTCCAGTTGCCATTGGTCATGGTTGTTTTACCATAGTGAAGAAATGTAATAAAGATACATATAATAAATTTAATTGTGTACCATACAAGAGAAAATTTAAATAATTATTGTTACATGTGGTATATTGGTCCAGTTTTGTCAACTAAAATGTCTGTAGAGAGTTCAATTTATTAGTAAGCTAAATGCAAGGATAGCTCCATACACATGCTTTCTAATTGTAGACTACTATTAATGGTCCTTGGTCTTCTTCAACTATTTTTAGCCATGAGTTTAACTGAACGTGGTCTTTTATATTCTTTCCCATAATGTTCTTAAGAATGTGGGGAAGATTAGCTCTGATCTAATTTAGAAAAAGAGGGGGTTGAAACCACTTATGTGCATTTACTGGTATGAGTCATTGGAGAGTTTCACTAAGCCACAGAGATATTCCAAAACAGGTGTCTACAGAATGAATAATGTGCTGGCCATGAAAGTGCTGTTCCCAGATTTCCAAATGCAGGCCATGCAAGTGCCAATTGGTCACAGCTGGTGTGTCCTGGGACCCTTGTTGCCAGGGCAATTCTGCCAAGGACTTCTCCCAGCCAGTGATTGAATATAGCAGGGATTGTAAGGCAGGCCTTGGCACTCCTAGAAGACAGGAGATGCTGATGATAGTAATTTTGGCTCAAGAACTCCACAGTGGCCTTGAAGAAAATTTCCAAGACTTGCATGCAAGGTCGGACATTGCTTTCTTCTTTCTCCCACACTGAAACACCACTCCCAGTATCCTCTGCTTCCCTCTTCACATCATCCAACAGTCACACCCCCTTAATAAATGTCTAACACACTGGATCATATCCTTGCTTTTTCCTCTTGATGGAGACAGGGGACCAAAGCACTGTTATAGTTATGGTACCACACATTCTATCTCTCAAGTGTATTTACTGAAGTTGTCTTCTAATATGAGAAAGGGGAAGATTATTAAGTTGAGCATATTTGGGGAAGACTCACTATTATGTATTTAATTCTCTAGTACATTTGTTATATCTTTTATTCAAATTACTTCATGGTCTGTCTTCAAGGGCAAGCACGGATCTGCTTCATCAAAAACAATGAACCTGGACTTCTTTGCTTCTTTTGACAGGTAGTCAGTTCTAAGTTATAATCAGAAAAGCTTCCACATTCTCCTTCTGTAGATTTGTGAAATTAACTGGAATCTACAGTTTTCTTTTCTGCCTGTATTAGAAGTATTGGAACATCTGTGGTGGGGGCCTCTAATATCCTAGAACAGAAGTACTTTAGAGTATATGACGTAGTGATGCTTACATTTCCCCCTCTAGTGAGAGCCAAGGATGGTCTTATATCTGTAAACTCCACCACCTCTAGGTCATATATAAAGTTTATTATTGTATTGAAGGCTTGAAGAGTCTGGAACTCAGCAAAATTAAGTTAGCTAGTCTTGAACTAACAATGGATGTTTCTCAGAATCTGAAATGTCAGATTCACTAGGCAGGTGCATGGGAAACAAATCATCTCAATCACAAGACCAGAGTGATGTCTGAAACTTCATCCACAGTTTCATACACAAGATTATGCATGCTGAAGATACTGAGATGCAAAAGTGGTTACAGTGTGGAATCTGTAACTAACTGATGGGCAATGTCCCTACAGAAAGGGTTGGGAAAGTAGCCCAGGGATAGACTGATTACCTAGCCACGTTCAAGTCTCTTGGTTCTACCCAACCACCACAAAATGAAGGTTCTCCGAAAAAAGTCCTAGTGCAGAGAATGAGTAAGCTAACCCCTGTGCATACAAAATGAGCACCTTCATTGCATTTTTTGAAAAACATAAACAATTATTGATTTATATCCCCAACTTTTTTATTAAAGGATATTAAAGCCAATCCTTCTCAAGGCCTCCCATTATATTGACATTTCTGATTATGGCTATCTTTAATTTCAACCGAAGCCAAATAGACATTATTCTGGTCCGTAGGTTGAAAGGTGGCTATGAAATGAAAAGCCTAGAATAATGAGTTTGAGCTGCTTAGTACACTTATCTTTTGTCCCTATGAGCCCCAATAAGTAACATCAAACTTTCATTGCTGAGAAACTGACTTGATATTTTAAAATCAATCTTTATATGAACTGGGTTTAAAAGTCCACTTACTCTGAATGGATCAGACCATTGATCATCACCTAGATATAGTAAATTAAGGTATAGAATTGTGTTTTCATTCATTACCTTCGATAGAAGACATAGCAACCATTAAAACGAACCCAGTATGTCTCCTATGAGACAGTAATTTCAGAACGGAGAGACCAAAAAATTTACTGCCTAATATGAGTTCATTTAGAAGTCTCACAGCTGCAACTCAGAAGTTGTAAATTTCCACTATGTCTCCGCATTGGTCAGTTATGCATTATCGTGGCAAGAAACCTGAGAGAAAGTGACTCAGTCAACAACTGACTCAGAAGACCTGAATCTATTCTACTTTCACTTCGGTTTACCAAACTCTTCTACCAATCAGACAGTCATTGCCCAGGGTGCCTCTTCTGTACCATATACTCATTTAAAGTAAATATTGTTCTTTGTACTTTGTTAAAAGGAATGCACATTGGAACCACTGTCTGAGGATCAAAGGCTTCTCCTCTGTGAAGGCCTTCAGTGCTCAGGAACTTTTGTTGCACATTCAGCCAGATCATATTTTCCTATTGTAGATAACCAGGTTCCTAACACACTATCAGACTAGGCCATTGTGAGATCTTAAATGAAAGAAATACACGTTGTCTGAGCAACGCACAAAATACCGACAGCCTTCTGTCCTATGTAACATGAATAGCTGCAACTTCTTCAAAACCAGAAACAGCTTTACATCCTTATTAGTTTGCCTCCTTGCTGAGGGTTTTATTGGAATTCTGTTTGAAGAACTGCCAGTGTTCCTGGGCAGCATCCAATCCACAGGAAAGCCTAGTTTCTTTCCACCCTCTCCTAAAGTATTCGAACCGAAGCCCGTGTCACATAGTAGCTTCCTTCTGGTATTCTTTGATGGAAATGCCCATAGTTCCCATTATGTATATTTTCCTGCACTACCTAAATAATAAATCCAACTTGTGTCAGTTTCAATGTGTTACTGTGGTCTCTGGTAAAAGGCTTTGACAATGTTATCTGCAGTCCCTAGTGGTTTCTCCATTCTTCTCTCATTACTTGCCTCTTCTTGTTTCAGTCCTTGATATCTAGCAGGCTTATGTCAAGTAGGAAGAGGTGAACTCAGGTAAAAAATGGCGTTAATGCAAATACTTGTCTTTGGCTTGTGATGGTAATGAGGACAAAGAAGAAATAGCTACTAAGAGAGTAGAAATTTAAAAGAAACATGTGGTAGCATGAAGATTTCTATCAGATAGTCTCTCTAAGGGCAGGGGGCAAACAGCTAAAAACTAGATCATTATATATAGACAGTGGTAAAAAAAAAAAAGTACCAAAGGCACTGAGAAATGGGTAGGAATCTTCTTATAACAACTGACCCAATTTAAGAGTAAAACTTGTTTAAGTTAGTAAATGAACAGAATTGAACATCTTGAAGTCTTATTTGCATCTTCATGAAGTGTTTCATACACTACAGCCTTAGGAAAGAACAGAAGCTAACAATCTAATACAAATGCCTTTTTGAAGATTCCTACATTCCAAAAGTATTGCAAACTTGCTAGACTGGAAGCTCAACCACAAGATGTAGCAAGAACAGCAGGGTTTTTATTTTGTTTTTTTTGTTGTTGTTGTTTGGTTTGGTTGTTTGGTTGGTTTTTGCTTTGTTTTTGTAGAATATCCATGGAAATAAAAGGAGGTGAAGTATGCTCGAACCTTGGCAGATAGAGTGGCTAGAACTGTAGAGTCATGAAGGGCTTGTGACAACTTAGCCTGGTATATCAGATGAAACCCAGTGCTTGCTGGCCTTGTCAGCTGGTCAGTGGGTTTGGTTCAACCACATCTTACTCAATGTGAAGACTCCGAAGGATGTTTTATTTGAGTTTATTATAAACTTTTCCAAATAATACATGCACAAGGTAAAAAAAAATTAAATTGTACAGAGGAACTTGAAATAAAAACACAGTTACCCACCCCACCCTTCTTCTCTAGTCTCATTTCCTAGATGCTTTTAATGATATCTATTTTTGGATCTCCTGGTGGCTAACTACCTTTAAATAACGTGATTGAACAATAATCTCTTGACTTATTAACATTAGACAATCTTTAATCTTTCACCATTACAAAAGATAAGGATTTAACATACACCACCTCTAACTCTCCCCTGCCTACCCTTCTCCAAACGCTTGGTAGATATTCTGCGGGTCTAATTTATAGCATTGACCAGCACACTAACTATGCAACTATGTTCCATTGTCTGAAGACAGCATCTTTTCATCCCCACTTTGAATATTTAAGTTGCCCCACTTTTTTCCTTCTACTTCTCTTCTCTCAACTAATTCAGCCTTTGCTTTCTGCATCAGTTGGTCAACATCCCTTTCCATCTCTGCTCTGGGTATAATTTTAAGCTTTTTAGGCTTTGTTGATTGACTGATCAAAACATTGAAGATCTAAAAGTGGCATCTACATTATTTGGGCTATTAAAACACGTTTACCAAGCTAAGTGGAAGGACCTTATTTTCTCTACGCTCCCAATGCCATGATGCCTGCCTGCATCAAGGGAAAGGAACCTACCGCGGATGCCCAATCAAGTCTCTTCTCATACTCCATTGAGTATTTGAAATTCTTTCTCATTCTATTTTCCTTCATGGTTTAGCCAAAATTTCTTAACATTCTGTTTACATTTTGTGATTAAAGACTATAGGCCTTCCATATCTCCAATGTCCCATTTCCTCAGTGCTACTTCTGGCACATTCCTCACAGAGCCCAGGGTAGTGCTCTCTTCTGATATCTACCACTCTAGACAGAGACATCCTACGTGAGGGCCACTGGTCTCCAGATCATCTTTCCTCTTCTTTTTTGGACTTTCTTCCATATATATAAATATGGAAGATTCACCTGCCCAAAAGTGTTTTTCTTTTTACATTACTCTTGACAGTCTGTACTATATGGAGCTCTGGGAACAAAAGTTTTCAAAACTCAACCATTGGTTCCTTAACTTCTAGCATTCAGCACTGCTGTTGAAGTTGCCAGATTATTCTCAGGTTTGGTTCAGCTGTTTTTCTTTCCCAGGGCACTCTCAACATGTTCCTTCTAGCTCTACTGTTCCACCTTTCCTTAAGACTATGCCTAGATGTGGTAGGTGCCAGGTGCCCTCAATCTGGTATTCCTCAAATCTTCCTTGTTCTTTCACTGTCTTTGCCATCTCTGTTCTGTCTTCTGGAAACTCCTAACAGTTAAACAGTGATTGTCTGTTTCCCTTTCCTTCTTTTCTATTGTTCATTATTTCATTTTGATGCATGTCTGGGGAGATTCAGTCTATTTTGTTTTCCAGCCTGTCTGCTGAATATTTTTGGCAGTCTGGTTTTGCTTTTAAAATTTTCTCTTAGTATATTTGTAATGCACCTCAAGTCTCTCTAGGGAAATGGTCAGAATCTTACAGATTTTTTTTTAAATATAAGTCATGTTTCCTTTAGTTTATAATTTTTTTCAACATTTTTATGTCTCAGTGATTATTTTTATTATGCTTCTTCCTTTGTCCCTTCCATGTATGAAAATTTCTATCAGGAAATCCACACTGAGAACCTCTGTTAACTATTGACTCGTTAAATGACTCCTGTTTCTCCAGCAAATCTCTGCTATACCTAGAACCTGTGGGCAAGTGAGTAAGGGTCTCAACTCTGAGAAAAAAATCACCTGCAGGCTATTGGGGCACTTATTTCCATGAAAAGAATATCATTTGGAGCACTAATTCTTTACCTCTCCTCAGGTGGTTTATTTGATTTTTTTATTCAAACAACAATAATAATAACAGTTTCACTAGTATCAATGGTACGTTTTCTGTGTTCTATGTACAAGGGTTGGGGCTGAGTAGAACGGGGGGCCAATTTACAACTGGTACAATTATTTAGTAGCTAGAGTTTTCTAGTGCTCAAGTCTCTTTGGGGTTCCAGTGTTTAGATCAGTGTATTCTGTCTGAAATGGACCGCCATGTTTCCCGCTCATTATTTCTCTTCACTTACTTTCTCTCTTCCAGAAATTTGTTGAGATCTTCTCCAACCAAATGCTTTTAGTTTTCTTTGCTGAGAGGTCTCAATTTTCTTTTGTATTCCTGGACTTCGGTTTCAGTGGGGCCTGGGAAAGGAGGGAAGGCAAACTTACATGTTTAGTCCATCATCTCAAATCTGGAGTACCACTGGAGATGTTGACAGGGAAAGAGCATGAATAACTTTATTGAAAAGCTTTCAGGCTTGACTGCTGAAAGTAGATGAAAGGGGCGGGAGTGGAAATGGAGAAAACTTACTCTAAAAGATTGAGGATCTTATTGTCTCTCTGAGAAAATGTAGCATCTAGGACTTTGGGAAGTCAGGGAGTTCACTAATGAGCTACACTATTTAAAATCTAATAAACCAAAAATTGCTTTCATGGTACCCAGGAGAGAATAACAATCTAAATAATCAGACCCTAGAAGAGCCTCCTGATGCTAATGGCTCACACTTTTGTACTAGGAAGCACTTTAGGAACCTGATTTAAATTCTTCCTCTCCACTGATGTTTGTGAGAAACAGCCTTTTTGGTTTTTTGCTAAGGTTAGACAGAGGCTAAGTATAAACAGCCCAGACTCTGGCAGGCAGGAGTATAAACGTTCTGTGTTGCTCATTTGTTTATTCGGTTATTCAAAGCACCACACTTATGAATACCTGTTCTGCAATCATAATGCATGGCCTCAAAATAACAGACCTATGACTATTGGCAGTAGAGTCTTACATAATTTACTTAATCTCCCTAAAATTCAGCTCTTTTATTCCTAAAATAAGAGTAATAATAATTTCTACTTCATAAGATTATTGAGACAATTAAATGGCATAACCTATATATAGGGACCAATATAATGCCTGGCACATATACATATTATCAATACGTGATGATTGATAATAATTATTTTAAAGATGTTGAAAATCTCTATATGATAGATATATATGAAATAAATCTAGAATTGAGAAGCTGTATAATAAAGGCGTGTGCGTGCGCGAACGCACACAAGCACACACACACACACACACACACACACACACACACACACACAAATGGCTTATAGTCTCTGCACTCACCCACTTACCAGCTATATAAATAAAACAGATTATACTAAAACAAATAAATAAAAAGAAGTCATAAAATTGCTTGTGTACACCATCAATCCTAGATATAACATTAATGAAAATTATAAAAGAAACTTTAAATGAAATGGGGAAAAACCAAGAGATCTTTGAATGTATAGTGATTAAGTGAAAGTTAGGTTAGCTCTTTGTAATTTCTTGTTCCAAAGCGAAGTTTTCTATATATGTATAATCAGTAAACCCCCACAGCAATTATGTCTTAAATCCATCACTGTGGGAATATAAATACCATTTAAAATCTGGGTGTCTATTGTTTTCTAAACAATGTCTATTGATGGCTAAACACTATCTTAGGATTGTTCTAGTTTTTGTCAAGATCTCTTCTCCGGATTTTATCAAAGCAGGAATTTAAGCTGAGAGAACGGGTTGAAGAGGTCAAATGTAAGCAGCTGTAAGAGACAAAAGAAAAAGGACTACATTGGGAGCACAGGTGTGGCTCTGTACACCTAAAACATGGCACTTGATGCTGAGGATGAAAGACCATTGCTTTTGAAGTCAAAAAGCCCTGCCTATCATAGAGAGGCGCTGTCTCATGCAGCCAACAAAATACTCCAATGTATCTTTAGAATCCTTCCTTTATGACTTTAGAGTCATAAAGCAATGTATCAGAATTATTTTAGAGGCTGAAATGTATAGTATAGTATGGGATAGGATAGATCATAGTTCTTTAAGTTGATTTAGTGCGTTTGCGTGTGGATCATAGAACACATGTGGAGGTCAGAGGACAACATGCAAGAATTAGGTCTCTTCTTCCACCACGCGAGTTCTGAGGATTGAACTAGTTTTGGGTCTTGGCAGCAAGTGTCTTTACCCACTGAGGCCTCTCTCTGGCACTCGGTAAGAGTTATGTACTGCATATGTAAAAAAAAAAATACAAATGATTGTGAATGTGTTTGGTCTGTAGAAATGATAGATATTGGAGGAGACAGATGTGCTTTGCCTAATTCAAGTATTAAAAAATATATTCATATTAAATAGTATCTTGTTGATCCATGTAGGTTTTATATTTTATGTATCAGTTGAAGAAACTAAAAGTTCATGACTGTGTCTGCTAATAGCGCCTAAAACTAAAGTTTAGCCTCAGAATGTTGTTGGGTTAATTAGATAACAAAAATGGCAAACGACGTTTGCTCAATACCCACTGACATCTGTAATCACCTTTAGAGACATTGTACAACTCCCAATAATCAGATGAATCATAGATCCCAATGTATACGTTTAGGCTATAAAGTCATAAAGAAGGCAAGGATCTTGCTGGTAACATACAGATGGTCGATTAAAGACCTAGAATTTGGGCACAAGGAGTCTATAAGAAAGGTTGATGTTAACTTCTGGGCAGTGGGAGCTAATGGGCCAGCATGAAATGGAGCAACCCTTTAGTTGGCATCTACCATATAGTCCACAAGCTTCTTTACAACTATCAGTCAGACTCTCCATGTCCATTCCAAGAGGCAGAGACTTTTATACCTATCCAGAAGCCAAGGAAGCCAAGGGAAGGATTGCCCTTTATGGCTCATCAAGATGATGGGATAGAAACAAATTTTCAAACTCTCAGCACTAGGCCAATACAGGGCCAGCAGGGTGCCTGACAACTGAGAAGCAGAGGGGTCCGCCTCATGAGCACAGGCCTTGCTCCTAAAAACTTCTGGCTTCATTTTGTGCTGTGTTCTTAACCCGCTTCCTAGAGACAGAAGTTGGTAACAAGACACAGGAACAATGAATTAAGAGGAGAAAGCCAGGACTTTAGAAGACAGAGGCAGAGGAATAAACCCGCACCTCTGCCTACCTCCCCAAACCTCTCTACCTGCCACCTCGATGGGCACTCCTTACATCTGTGTGAGGAGGTACAATTTCATTATATTTTCTTTCCATTCAGGCAAATAGGCCAAGCTTGTAGCCACTTCCTTATGAATAGGCCAGCCCCAGGCCTCAAAGAATGGAGCCAGATTCTTCTGCACTTGCTGGGAAAACATTTTGACCCATAGATTCATTTTGTCGACATTGTCTGTGGAGGAGTTCGGGTTCGATGTCAGGTTTCTGTACTCGGTGAAGAGACGAATAAATGGCTCCCAACCAAAGGCCTCTTGGAGCTAGAAAGGGAAAGTCGAAAGTAGGTGAGACATCCAGGCTACAAAAAGACAGGTCCAATACACAAGTGAACTTAATGAGGTCAACCTGCTAAGCCTTAGCTTTGCATCCATCACTAAGCATTTTGTGTGCTGGCCTCATGCCGTCCTCCCATTTACTAACCGTAAGAAAAATGCTGAGGCTGGTGCAGTGCCTGAAGACCCTCCCGTGATGGATGGACGAAGAAGCAGTTCCAGTGGTGAGTGTTTCTCGCCACTGTCACTGTTCACTCACTCATGAGATCATGAAGGGAGTCTTATGGTTTACACACAAGGATTTAAACCTTGCTGGGGTGGAACAATCCTCATTATCTTTCCCAGATGCAAGGATAAATTCCAATAGCTTGGAAATCCCCACAATCCTCAGTCATCCTCACACTAATTCACAAGGCCACTAAAAATGGCCTTAGGAAAAAGAAGTGAAACAAGAAGCCAATAGACAGTCTAGTTAATTGTCTAGTTAATTAGAACAAAAAAAAATGAGCCCTAGAACAACAACAACAACAACAACAACAACAACAACAACAACAACAACAACAGAGCATTAGAAGGCGTCACTGGAAAGAGTCACATGGCTTCTTTAACAGTGACTTTCATGAGACTATTGGAAAGAGCCCAGGCTAGCCAGGGTCACAAGGCTTTGCAGTTAAGAGGCCATATAGTAGTCACCAGAGCCAACATGTCTTCATTTCCTGGATGAGCAAAGTAACTCACATAAGGAGAAAGTAGCAGTGGGCATGGACAGAGAAGGATTTGAACAGGTGGAAGAATCAGAATAAATCATGCCTGGCTTGAATTTAACATGATGTCACTCCCCAGAGTAATCTAGGGCCTGATTTCAGCCACTGGGGCTGAAAACTAGGGCACTGAATGACAGGTCAAAGGTAAGGTGAACCTCCAAACCCGAGGCAGGGAGGAATCCTGGGTTGCCTACATCTGGTGGAATCTGTGGCAAAGCAAAGCCATAGCAAGGAGACCGTATACACATCTAAGGAAAAATTGGATCATAACCCATTATAGAGTATGTGATGAGGGTTGCCTGATAAGTACTCAGTAGGAAAGGTTGGCTTCAGTCATTGGTGTGCCTGGCTTTAAAGCCACAGAGAAAAAAAAGTGTATTTGTAGTACTCTATGGGCCTCAATCAGGTTTAAGATTTGCTTTTAGTGCTATGCTCTTGTACCTCTCGATGGGGATACAGCTGGCATTATTGAGTCAGTTCAGGGCTGTGCACTTTGTAGTGTGACACAAGATACTGTACCAAGAGGCACCATTACATGCTGTTGTCCCCAGATTCTCTCGTTTTCATGTAGCTGAATGTGGAAGGCAGATGCAGCGCTGGTCTCCGGAGTCACCAGCTTATCATCTAATCATGTGGCCTTGGTAGTCCCACGTGTCCCATCACCCTCCAGTCTTTCCCAGTACCTGTAGGTATGTTTCCAATGCAGTCCAGGCATTCCAGTTTTTTACACTGGGTCCCTTGCTCAAGTAGATTCGGACTCTCTTCTCCCGAACAGGGGGCCATAGCGCAATATTGGCACAGCCTCGAGGTATGCCCAGGACCGTTTCATGCACATAAACACACCATAGGTTGCATGTGGCTTCTGTAGTGTGTGGGGGGAACTCCCACTCCTGCCTCTGCTGGTTGCGGCCCAGCTCATGCACAGCACCCCACAGCCCCTTGGACCGGATGAGCTTCTCACTGATGAGCTCCTGCACGGACTCCAGATGGCACATGATGGGGTACCCTGCATGCATCCAGCCTGGAGGCACAGAGGAAAGAGAGAAGGTCAGAATCCTCCCAGCTTGAGGAAGGATCAGAGGGATCAGAGGGGTCAGGTACATATGATGAGAATAAGGTCCATGGAATCAACTGACTGGGACTCATAGGAACTCGCACAGATCATAGAGCCTATAGGAGTCTGACCTAGATCCTCGGCATATACATTATGGTTGAATAGCCATGATGTGTTGGTGGAAATCCTAACAGTGGGAATGGAGGCTGTTCCTGACTCTTTTGTCTACTTGTGGGACCCTTTTGCCCCTAGGTTGCCTTGTCCCGCCTTGATGTGATGGCACGTGGCCGGTATGTAGCTTATTATGCTGTGTTTGGTTGATGTCAGGCCCTGAAAGGATTGTTCTTGTTTGAGAGGAGGTGGAGTGGGATGGAACTGAGGGACAGAGGAGGCAGGGAAGAGAGATAGGGTAGTGGGTAGAGGCAGGGGTGGGAGAAACTGGTCAGGATGTAATATATGAGAGAGGATAAAAAATACTTTAAAAACAAACAAAAGAATCCTCCCACCTCACCACTAAATTTGTCTTTGAACCATTTCTTTTCCAAAATGTCCAGTAGCCCCAGGCTCCTTCTAACACCTGAATTGTTCTAAGACACCATCCAAGCCCAGACAGACACAGGCTTTCCCCTTTGCTCATTCTGCACTGACATTGTCACCTTTCTTATAACTTGGGCCCTGGGGAGGACAGGTTGCCAAGAACTATTCATGCTGTTATGTGAGTGTCCTGCTTTGGGGAGCAGGGTGGTGATGCTATCTATGTGAGGGTGTGTAAAGGGTACCTACACCCCATTCTTAGATATGGAATCACCTACATTGATACAAGATTAGTCATGCATTGTAAAAATAAGGATCTAGAAAAATTTTGATGGTGCTTCCATTTTGTACCCACAGCCTTTATTTAGGCTTCTTGGTTCATTTTTAAATAGCTCTTTGTTCAGAGTCTTCCAGGACTCTCAACTGGGTCAAGGCCCTCTACTATATTTTCCCACTTCTTAAAATTCCCTGAGAGGTTCCTCAGGTCACATCTCTCGATGTCTTTGATGATACTTCTTGACATGCTGATGTAAGCTACTTATTTGATATGCAATGCCTACCTTTTCCATTTAAACAGCAAGGAATATATCTACATGTCTTGTTAGCAAAACATTTTTACTCTCCTTGCCTTCCAGCTACATGGCTATGGAGAGAAGTGTACCTGGGGGCAAACACACAGAGTTTTCGAAGCACTCACCTACTGATATCTGAACATCAGCCACTATCCTCTGAGGCAGACTCAAAGGGAAGTTCTCGCCTCCCAACCTAGCCACAGCATGCATCATCTCATCCCAGAGGCGGAGCACTGGCTCAGGATTCTCCAGAGTTCGAAGATTTGCAGTGGGCACAGTCAGGATGATGTTGTCAGTGGCCAGTTCTCCCCATGGACCTGGATATTCCACAAGACGCCTCTTCCATTCTTCCTTGGATGTCTCCCCTATAAAGAAAGGCAATAGAAATATTTCCTTGAAATATCTTTCTCCAAAATCCCTTAAGTTAAAACCCGCATACAACTTTGACTCCAGATGAGAGCCACAAGTTAAGAAACAAGCACATCTCTTTTCTCCACCCCTTTTAGAAGAAGCCTCTATGGGTGTGATTTATTTATTTTTCTTGGCACCAAAGCAGAACTTAAAGAAACTAATCACCTCCCTCCACTTGTCTACCACTGTCTCCTATACTGAGTAGCCCCAGAAACCTTTTCATTTTCAGCTCCTCCCACCTCTCAGTGTGAACCTTATAGTGTCTACTTACCTAGCTTGTAGAACGGAGCACGAACAGCCCCCTTCACTGTGAAGGGCACAGAACCCAGTTTGCTGTTCTGAGGCACAATGATATAGAGGAGACCACCCCAGAGGCAGGTGATTGATTTCCTGGGTTTGTCCAAGCAACACCGATTAATCACAAGGGGGCCTCGGAACAGCTTGCTGGCCCTGGTCAGGTCATCAGTATGACAGCCAATTTGTATCTGGAGCAGAGAAATCACCCTCAGTCACAAGGAATACGTGGGTGGCACAAGAGAACACAGGAAGCAGACTCAGAAGGGTCATTTGGTTATGACCCCGTGTACTATTGATGATGTCATGTAAAATTGTATTGAAATTGTAGCATTTCTTAGATGTCAAGATGTAGTACTAAGTTACATGATGGAAAGTAAACTACTGTTCACTGACAGAATACCTACAAAATGTCAGGGAACCTTCCATGTGAGGCCTTTCTTAGTCTTTATTGTATGACATAAGTTAAAAGAACAAATTTTAAGAGCAGAGGTCGCTGTTCTGAGGTAAGATGGTTCAGAGTCCTGGGCTCTTAAGATGTATCATTTTGATATATTTTGTTATATACCAAAACATATTTTTCACCATTAAGAAGGAAAAGGTGTTTAAAAACTGCCACAAACTGCCAGTAGCATTTTACACAGACAATCTACAATGCCGATTGGGATGGCAAGACCATTTGAATTCTGCATCATGTGGTGAGATGGGCAGTGGCCTTACCCTCAGATCAGCAGAGGCAGCAGCTTCAGGCAAGGAGACATCTACGACTTGCCTTCCAGGTATGTAGAGTCCAGTGCTCATCCAGCAGTATCGAGTGCCTGCCAAAGCACAGAAAGGGTAGGCTTCATCCCTGCTTCATACAGTGCTCCACGGAGCCCTTATGACTTCAGCTGCTTCTTTCCCTACAATATTGCGGTGACCCTTTCAAACACTGCCTGATACCTGAACCCCAATCATCTTGAAGAGGAAAGCAATGAAGGAGAGTGACGACCCTCTGCAGGTGATCAAACCTGCAACACTGCAGCAATCTCATGTCCCTGTTTTGCAGATGCCCATATAATCAAGCTCCCATCCTTCTGCCATACCTGAATTGGTACAATTGACATCCACGGTGATGGGGGACGCTGAGGGGCGCAGGTAGCGGCTGCTGTACACATCTTCAATTTCTGGGATCAGCAATGAGAGGTCACTTCCAGAGTGGGCCAGACCTGTGGCCAGGGAAAGCATAGCTCCCCTACAACAGTCATTGATGACCGGGTTCTCTCTGGTTGCCACTGGAAGCCGATAGCGGCTCAGTAGCTTCCGCAGGAGTCTGTGCACAGACATGTAACAAGGGATCTCCTCTGCAGGAATCTGCAGAAAAGCTGCCCCATCTGGGCCCAGCTTGGCTAGCCAGCCCTTCTCCACATTGCCTCTCCTCCTGCCCATTATCACCTGGAACTCTGCTAGGGTAGAACGGAAGTGATAGGTCCTTGTTCCTGGTTTAGGGAGCTGGAAAGGTCCTGGATTGAGGCTTTGGCTTGTGATGCTGATACCAAAAGCGTTGAGAAGCATGTTTCCTGGGAATCGAGCCAGAGGGGACACTCCTGGGTTCTTAAAAGACCACCACCAGGCTTGGGTTCCAACAAACAGCCCACCACCCTCTGCTACAAACTCCTGTAGTTCCTTAATTTCCGTATCACTTTTGGGTTCCAAGCAATAGACACTTGCGTCATTGGTCAGTTGGGGCTCAATGCTGGTATCTATACCCCCTACTGCGAGCAGACCACTTAGTGTTCTCAGCTCTGTCTGCACCACAATCTTGCCTTTGCGGCCTCCATCCAGCCAGCGAACAGCATTGAGCAGAAAGGGGCCGAGTTTACCCACTGTGAATAATACCTTATGACCAATTACAACCACCCGACCCCGGCCATAGCGGGCAGCAGCTGCCACACAGCCATGGTAGATATCTAGCCCCAAAGGAAAAGCCAAAGACCCATGCACTAGTAGCTGGGATGGGAAGCAGTCCGAGTTGGTAATGTCCAGGTCTATGATGCCACGAAGAAGCTCATCTCTGTCTTCTGAGAGGTCATCTTCACAACTGCAAAAGATACACACCTGATTAGAAAAACCACTCTCCTTTTAGTTCCTTGAACACTGCCTGCTACACAACGGTACTACTGCTTTAAATAATACTGTTTACAGTTATTGTAGAAGATTCGGGAGAACTAAGTGGGCGAACATTTTGTGGGAAGGAGACACAGATCTCTATTAATTCTGTTATGTTCATTTTCAAATCACCATTTCTTCAAGGAAATTCTATGGAAAAATTTGCTGTGTTTCTCTGATGCTAAACTTCAGACACCCCATTCTAGACTTAAGTTCATGTTTATTCCACCCACATGCATCCCACACACTCCTGTTCCTGGGGGGGGGGGGGGGGGTGGGGGGAGGGTTTGCTCAGCCTATGCATAATGCACCCTCTTCCCTGCTGAGAACCTTAAGCCATCTATAAAGGCCAAAGGGAGACTGAGTCCTGGATGCTTAGGATGACCTCCACATACTTGAAATTCCAGGTTCGAATTTGTCACTTCTGTTAGGGATCAAACTATGGCAGTCGTGAGTCAGCCAGCATAGAGTGAATTTTCAGTCCCATTGCTGCTCAGAGCTCTGACTAAATGATAAGAAACTAGGGTCTTGCAGCAGATTGGCCTTCTCCTTCCTTGAGGCAACAGCCAGGAAAATCATTTTTCTGGTTCTGATTTTACTTCTCTTTCTTACTCTTTTGTGATGGGACAGAAAAGAAAGATACACTTGCAGTATAACAGGGCCCAATCAGCAAAGTGGGAGAGGGGTGCATTTATACTGGACACAACGTAGATGGAATCAGATGAATCAGAAACCTCCAGGAACAGGAGTGTGTGGGATGCATGTGAGCAAGAGAAGGTGAAGGAACAAAAGGGCCAGGATGATCATTTGTTTGTGAGAAGAAGTCACAGGAACCAGCAAAGATCAGTCCAGAATTCCAGTGCACCTTACAATATGGACAAGAATCACTACGTATCATAGCATACGGATGTTCAACAGGCCTACAAAAAGGCGCTTGCTACCACTACTCACCATGAAAATGAAAATCAAATTCACAGTGAATTCTACTAGAATGAGTATTATTAAAACGTCAAAAGATATCAAGTCTGATGAAGACGTGAAGAACGGAGACTTCTTGCATACGGTTGGAAGGAATGTAAACTGGCAGTACCAATAAAGAAAATGGGTTGGAAAGTCCTTGAAAAACTAAAATAGAGGTATCACATGACCCAGGCAATTCTCCACTGGGTGTGTACCCAAAGCAAGTAAGATCAGTGCCCACTAGACTCTGATGTTCATTGAAGCATTTCCACAATACCCAAGGCAAAGAAGAAAATCTCAGTGTATGTGCTGGCGCGAGGATAGCTTGTTATGTGAAGTTTTGCTGAAACGTTATTTAATTTCCCTTGAGTTATACTTAGGAAGGAGATGGCTGGATGCCGTCTGGTGGTCCTGTACATTGTCTTCCGCAAGCAATCTTTGCCTAATGCAGGGTTGCAAGTGATTTTTTTTTTCTATGTTGTAATTTAGAAATTTTTCAATTTTTCTTTTGTACTTGAGTCTACACCTGTTTTTGAGGATTTTGTGTGAAATAGGATAAGGATCAAAGTTCATCTTTCCCAAAAGGGTGTTTAATTGTTCCTGAACCATATGATGAAAACATTGCTTTTTTTCCTCATTGAGTGAATCTCTCTGGACTACGCCGTGGTCTGTTTCAGCGACCGATTTGTCTACCCTTAAGCCAGTATCAGTGTTTCGATCTCATTGTTCACTTCACTTCTTCTCAGTACACAGGCACTGGATCATCCATTGATCAGATGAGTGCGTATAGTGCAGGGAGAGGGGCTCTGAGTGCACGTGAGATGGCTCACTGTACAATCTTAGAGACATGAGTTCAATCCCTAAAATCCACACAAAGGGCAAAGGACAGAACTGATTCTGTTTTCTTCTGACCTCCACACATGTGCTTGCACATGCCTTCCATCTTCCACATCTCTCTCATGTACATAATAATAATAATAATAATAATAATAATAATAATAATAAATAATAATAATAATAATAAATTTAAAAAAGTTTGTGAGAGACCACATTTATTAGAATATATTGCACAATTGTTAGATTTATTATTAGTATCTATTGTTATACTAATAATATATTTAATTTATAAATTAATTTATAAATTAAACTTTAGTATATTTAGGTATGTATAGAAGAGTCCATTTTCCAGCTTTTAATATCTATGCCTCTTTTTCTTGTTTTATAGCACTGGTGGAGTGCTTTTAATACAATGCCTTAGTGAAAGGAAGACCATAAGTATTACTCTTGCCTTGTTCTCATTTCTAAGGTAAAAGCAGTCACCATTTCATCCTTAATAATGTTTCTCTCTCTATAAAGGCACACCCCTGTAATCCTACACTTGGGGGTGGAGGCAGCAGGATTTATGGAGTTCAGGGCCAGATTTGGCTGCACAGTACTTCATCAAGACCAGCTTGTGTTATATGAGACCCTTTCTCACAAAACCCAATGAGACAAAATAAAATTAACAAGACAAAATGAGAAGGTTTCTAGCTGCATGCCTCTTCTCAGCTGGAAGACAATCCTTTTTGTATGGAGTCTGTTGATATGTTATCATGATTGATTATGAAATCTTGTTAAGCGTTTTGAGTGCATCCATTGAATTGCATGACGCTCTCATTTTTAACATTATCATGCTAAATTAACTTGGCTTCTGATTGCTAAACCAGTAATTCATACCCAGAATAACTGAATTTTGCTATGATATATACTAATATAAACTATATATATATATATATATATATATATATATATATATATAAAACTATTTCATTTATTTATATTTCATTCATTTATATATAATAAGCTATTTCACTTATTAATATTTAATCAAGAATTTTGCATCTATGTTATTAAGTATTGTTCTATAGGTTTCTTTTCCTTAAGGAGTCTTTTTTCACTTTATTTATTTGTGTGTGTGTGTGTGTGTGTGTGTGTGTGTGTGTGTGTGTATGTGTGTACTCATATGCAAATGCCAGAGAGTGGTATCATGCTAGGTACTTTTCTCAATCACTTTTTGCCTTCTTTTCTTTTCTTTTCTTTTCTTTTTTTTTTTTTTTTTGGCTTTTTGGTTTTTTGAGACAAGGTTTCTCTGTGTAGCCCTGGCTGTCCTGGAACTCACTCTGTAGACCAGGCTGGCCTCGAACTCAGAAATCCACCTGCCTCTGCCTCCCAAGTGCTGGGATTAAAGGCGTGCGCCACCACCGCCCAGCAATGCCTTATTTTCTGAGACAGGGTGGTTTTGTGAATTCAGGCTCATCAATTGAGCTAGACCACCTGGCCAGTAAGCCCAGGATATCCTCCTGTTCTTCTTTCTCAGTGTTCAGATTACAGGTATGTTATGCTGGCTGATTCCCCTCACCCCACCATGGAATTTAGGAAATCCAACTCAGGTCTTCACTGTGCTTACATCACAAGCATTTTACCTACTGAAACCATTTCACCGGCCCTTTCTCTAATTTCGGTACAACAGAAATGCTGGTGAAACAAGTTTGGGGTGCTTTCCTCCTATGTTCTCGAAGAGTGTCTGTGTAGGGTTCTCATTATTTGCTTCTTAAAGTTTCATAAAATTCATCAGTAAGTCTACTGGGGACTGGGGTGCTGTTTGTGCTCTTGTTGATTTTAAATATACACATATATATCTTTGACATAACTACTGCAAAAATGTTAAACAGCTAGGTTCCACTTGGCAGAACTAAAACCTTAACACACTAGTTAAGTACTAGTTACTAATGTACTTAGCTAGACAAGTGGCAAGTGTCTATCAGCCCACTTAGAATGCTGAGGTAGAGGGTTTACTAGTCTAAGGCTAGTCTGGACTTTATATTGAGCTCTATCAATGAACAAAAATATCTAACTTTTTATTACTGTTATCATTATGATTATTATAGCAGTTTATTATTATTATTATTATTATTATTATTATTATTATTATTATTGAGACAAAGACTAACTACATAGTTTCGACTGGCCTATAACTCATTATATAGGTCAGGCTGGTCTGGAACTCACTATGTAGAGATTTGCTTACATCTGCCTCCTGAGTTATGGGATTAAAAGCATGATCCATGGGGGGCTGGAGAGATGGCTCAGCAGTTAAGAATATTGACTGCTCTTCCAGAGGTCCTGAGTTCAATTCTCAGCAACCACACGGTGGCTCACAACCATCTGTAATGAGGTTCGA
Organism: Rhabdomys pumilio; assembly: GCA_030674055.1. Classification (NCBI taxonomy): domain Eukaryota; kingdom Metazoa; phylum Chordata; class Mammalia; order Rodentia; family Muridae; genus Rhabdomys; species Rhabdomys pumilio. Next base: position 48,591,914 of record JANHMN010000016.1, read on the forward strand.
TGACCTCCTCTTGTATGTCTGAAAACAGCATCAGTGTACTCACATAAAATAAGTAAATAAATAAATACATAAATAAATGTTTAAAAAAGTTAAAAAAAAAAAAAGCATGCACCACCATGCCTGAAAAACTCTCAATAAATTTTACTTGATTTTCTGTTAAATGACTTCTAGGATTCAAACCAGTAAACCACCTTTCATATAATATTGGAGTGCTTTAATTACAATTCAACTTATTTTAGTATACAGTCGTTTTTCTTATGTTTAGTTTCATATTTGTGTCTGTCCAATTCATTTAAGTTAATGACTACATTGGCATAAGTTGTATCAACTCTCTTATTGTCCTTAAATGTCTATAAACCCATATTAATGACCCTCCTTCCATTCTTGAAATTCTTAATTGCCTCTTGTTGTCATGATCAGCTCATCCAGTGACTTATCATTTTATTGATTTTTTTTGATTACACAATTATTGGTTTTTCTGATTTACTCTATTCTAAACATCATTGACACATAACTAGCAACAACCTCTAAACATTTGCAGATTCCTATTATAAATATTAATATACACTTGCCCTGATATTTTCTAAGCCACTAGTGGAGATAAAATAATGTTTATCTTCAACTTTTAAAATTGTGAAATCTCTTTAGTAATCTGAAAGTCAAAAGATTTTTCTATTGCCAACATCATTCCACTAATATTCAGGCTGGAAAAGACACACATAACATGAACTGCGAGCTGGCTAATTTAGATTTCAGTGTGGTATTTAAGCAAAAGGATTTATTTAGAGCATTTGGGTATTCAGAACATGAACATTTATCCGACCTCCATTTCCGAAAATGCCTGATGACTTGGGGAACACCCAAGGATCTTTCTAACCAGAAGATCCATAGCCTGAAAGAGAATGGTGCCCTAAAGAGGAACCCAGAGGTTCAACTCCAACAATCCTCTTCTAGATGGAAAGAGTTGGAAGGACATTCTAAGGACACGCTGTACAGTTCTTCTGCACTGTAATGTACGACATCGTGTTACACAGTTACTGGTTTTTTAAAATGTCTTCTAGATATTGTCATTAGAAATATTTCTGCACACTTCCATGTTCAGATTTTTATAACTCATCTTACCATGTAAAGCTGAAATTTATCTTAAGAAATAATATCTGACACAGAATATATTCAATAAACTCTGGAATAACTAATGGGCAAATAAACAAAAAGAGACTGAACTCCTTGTAGAAGCCCCAACTCTGAGTTCAAATCAAACAAGATTACTTCTTCCCAAAAATATAGGGTACATAGATTGCCGGGTTAATTTGTCATGACTCCTTTGCTTTTATCAGTCGGAAATAACAGTGTTATTTCTTCCAAGAAAGCTAAGAAATGTGTGTGTGTGTGTGTGTGTGTGTGTGTGTGTGTGTGTGTGTGTATGAATGAAGTGGCCTACTGTACATTTCCTGCTCTTGAGAAGAACTAAGCTTCAAATACTTCTCATTCATCAGTCTAACTACACAGCTAAGAAATGTTCACTGAATGCTTATTAATTGCTGTATATACAACAGTGTGTGTGAAAAAACCAGACTTGGTAATCCTCTCCACGGGTCTCCAGTGAAGCTCGCCCTGTACCCAGCATCAGCTTCCTCCATTCTCACTTAGAAGATCATTTGACTCCAGCGGTAAACATCTTCTAATGACCAGCATTAGTATATAGAATTGTGCCGTCTCTTTTCCAGCTCAATTTCTGAATGCACAGCTTCCTGTTTCCATCCTAACTGCGTGTAAAGATTTCAAATGCTACTCACAGCTCTCCTGACTCTGGCCCAGAGGGCTTTTCTATTTTTTTTCCCTAATAGTTTCCTTTTCCTGGCAAAGAAATTTCCTGTGAGCCTTTTTACATAAAGCAGGCCAATTCTTGGGGTCAACAGAAGACTATCACAGTCAAAATTCTTCTCCTCAGAGAGCTAAATAAATTGTTCTGGGGAGGCAGTGTCACTCCTGAGCCTCAGAGTATTAAAACATTTAATTGACTGTGGCAAATATGTGTCTGAGTTTTGAATCCTTTTCATTTAGCCTGGAAGCAACCTGAAGATGGAATCATATCAGGTTTTTATTGTGAGACCAACTTCCCACTATGGTAAGATACTCACCGAACTAAGATGGGTATCTTAGGCATCTTCTTGGAGACTTTAAATAAAGTTGTGTCTGCTTTGTTGTCAGTGAAGTACACACCAGCCACACTGGTCACAAGATTCCCAGGAAATGCGAACAGAACTCTATCATCGTCGCCCTGGGTATCCCAATCCCAGGCTTCGCCTCCTATGAGCAAGCCCCCTCCACGCTTCACAAACTGGACTAGCTTATCTGTCATGGTTTCATTGTAGGCATCAATGCAGTAAACCCCTAGGGAGTCATTCACTTCTGGCTCAATCTTTGCCTCTATTCCACAGCTCTCGAGGATTTTCACCAATGGAGCTAAAGATGAGTGCACACCAATGGTCGACTCAGGGGAGGAACGAAGCCACCCAATAGCATTGACAAGAAAGATAAAGAGCTGGTTTTCCAAAAGGAAGTCCTCATGAGCCGCTACTACCATGCGACCTCTGCCATAGGAAGAGGCGGCAATGAGGACCTGGCCCACATCATTCACCATTATAGGAAATGAAGCCTCTCCAATAAGAAGCAGTTCACATGGAACAGAATCTTCGGGGATATTCCAACTTGTTACTCCACTCATAAGGGCTTCAAAGGCAGCAGAGGGAGTTGCCATGGTTCTGTTCGTTTCTGCAGAGGGGGAAAAAAAAAAGACTTCATTTAGCAAAGAATGGTTAAACAATAAAAAATAAACAATAAAAAAATCAAGCAAGGTATTTATTCCACCAGGTATGACAATGACATCACTGTGTGATAAGACTCAGTATCCACCCCATTTAGTCCATTCCCATCATTGGAGAGTTTAGGATTCTATACCACCACAGAAGAAAGCAACACAGAAAGGAGAAATAATGATAGAATTGTGTTTCCCATAGGCAAAGTTTGAATTCCTAATCTGCTACCTATGAACACGACAGTTTGGAAACGGTTTCTGGCAGGTGGGAGATGTTACCAAGTTAGCAGGATGTCGTGCTGAATTTGGAAACTGAGAGATTGAAACATAGGCTGGAATACCATTAGAAGATGAAGACAGGGAGTATGGTGATGTATCTGCAGACTGAGGGACACCAGAGATTGCTGGCAAAACCTAGAAGCTGTAATAGAGGCATGGAAAAACTCTACCTCCGAAATTCTAGAAGAAATCAGCCTTGCTCAAGTCTGGGCACTAAAATTCTAACCTTCCAGAACCGTTGTTCTCAACCTTCCTGATGCTGCAACGTCAGTACATGTTGTGTTGACCCCCAACCATAAAAATATTTCATTGCTACTTCAAAACTGTAATTTTGCTATTGTGATGAATCATACGATAAATATCTGTCATGCAGGAGATCTGATATGTGACCCCTGGGAAAAGGTCAGTATACTCCTAAAGGCGTTACAATCCACAGGTTAAGAACCACTGCTCTAGAACTTGGAGGGGAAAAGTAGCATCACCATTTCAAGCCAACATAGTTGTGATCATTTGGTATGGATGCCTTGAGAATGGTACGGTGGTGTAGACTGCTCTCCTCCCACACCGATCTCGTCCATCTTGGGTTCTTCTCTAGTCATTTTAACCTCAGTTTGGAGCATTAGAATCTCAGGCTAGATATTCACGGATCCCTAGCTTGGGTCAGTCACAAGCTGAATAAGCGGAATATGAAAGCTCTCTGTGGTTGAATACCATATCCCAGACAACAAGAAGCAGAAAGTAGCAAGCTACGAAATTATGGCAGATTCTTCCATGCACACGAGACATGACTGAGGAAGGCGTACCGGTGTACATCAACTTTTAAATGTCCTTTGCTTCTTCGCTGGGAACGTTCCCTCCATGCTGCTCTCCAATCTTCCAGCAGTGTTTAGTCTTGTGCACATACCATACATTTGCACGTATACTTGTTTGGTTAAGAGTAAATCATTTACTTTATGTTTGTGAATAATATGGAATACTCATAAAGTAGACAAGGTAGTCTAGCCTGTTGGAACCACCAGGCTGAGTGTTTGTTGACTGTGGTTTCATAGTTTTCCTATTTTGCAGCTAATAGTAATGCTAGTGCTAAGATCAATTTTAATGACTATAGCATTTATTTTTATATATGTCTCTGGATCCCTGGAAGTCCTTGGCCTGCGGGCGATGACTTCCACAGCCATGGATGGAAAGAACTTTATCCCATGTAGCTAATAAAGTCAAGTCCCTGTTGAAAGAGAACAGCGACTGCCTGTAGCATGTCACTAACTTACAGAAGCCTTAAAATTAGAGCTGTGTATTTGGGCACTCTTCTGAAACCTCAGATAGAGGCAAACTGAGAGGAAATAAAATCCTATTATGTTAACCACCTTATGTGTCGTCATGTAATGTGGCTGCCTCTGGGGCCTGATACAGTGGAATTCTGTCAGGAATTTAAGGCCAGTCTTGGCTATGTGAGATGCTGCCTCAGAAAAAACAAACAAACAAAACTTCCCTGGGGGTGGTGGTGGGGGAAGAAGCTTTTCTAAGTCAAATTACATGAACCAGATGCTTTCTGCAGTTAAATACCAGAGCTAACTTTTTACCCACCTCAGAGAATATCTAAAGAATGCAACCACCCAAGTTTCTCTGGTTAGTGAGAAACTTGTCTCTTGCTCGCCTTTCTCAGTGTCCACAAATAACCAGGAGAGCACATTGTGCAGAGTCATAGTAATGTCCACTCTTTCTTTTCTTTCCATTTCCATCACAAGACCTGTCAATGTCCTCAGTGACAATCTGCCAGCACACTGTGATAAACCCAGTTTGGTTCCTCAGTAATTCATGTCTAGACTGAAGAAATCTGGTGTCCAAGTCTCTCCAGGCAGTTCCTAGCTTTATTATTCTGAAAGTACTCTTATAATATCTTGTCCTTGAAGAAAAATCCACAGGGATTTACCTGTATCCACTGGAGAAAACCTGATTCCTTTCTCCTGGTCTGACCTTCCCCATGGTAGGGTGGCAGCTCCAGCAAGTTTACAGCTGATTCCTGACTCCTCCCAGCCTCCCTAAAAAGACTACCCAGGACAGGCTCTGCTTCCACTTCCAACTCTTTTTTCTGTCTTCCTCTCAATTCCCCACCTCTACTTTTCTGTCTATGGAAACTACTGTTCTAGGTTAAGATGTACACAGAGGAGAAAATTTGAGACATTTTCTATGAAAAATTAATCAGTGCCATGAGTCATGCAATGGGAAATATAATTAAGATCATCAAAGGATGAGCTAAGGGAAAGAGGAGACAGAGTGCAGATGATGGGGAAGATGAAGGAGAACGAGAAGATAACTGATTGACCCACCCATACTTCCTTGTAATAAGAGAGGCAGAATTAAAGATATATGTCCATGGATGCTGAATGCCCTACAAAACTACAAATGGACACCGGTAAGTGAAACCCAAGAGTGGACATAGATCAAAGACAAGGGAGATTCCTAGGATTGTTGTTATGTATAAGGGTTCAGGATCTGAAATTCAATCACACACTTATTTTCCGTCATCTTTCTAAATACTCCATTGTACACCATATGACATTCTCATTACATATGTCCTCACACTAATTCACATTCCCTTAAGAGCTGCCTGTCAGATTCTTGTGTATTGGCCAATGCTTTCCACATTATGGGTAATCATGGAGCCAGAGAAGATTATTCATATTCATATGTCCACCTCATTGGTCATTCTCTTAACTAGTCTGTGTGTGCATGAGATAAATCTATTTGGTATCTATTTGGAACGATCTAGATAATAATAGATTCAGTAAGACTCTCAAGCCACTGGGTAAGTTTTGAACATATTTTCTGTGGTTAAGGCAATGATAACAGTGTAGCAACTGTAGAAATGACAGTCATAGCAACACACTCCTTACCAAGTTTCTCATATTGTCACGCCTTATTTATTAAATTCTGACAAACTTATGGGGTATATATCATCACCATTTCTGTTGTATAATTTTCCGGGGAAGAAAACCTCAGATCTTTTTAGTGGTCAGGGAATTTGTCACTTTGTCACTCTTAAATAAAAGAGATGGATAAGTGATGACTCTGGGATCCCAATACAGGAAATGCAAAACAGAAGTAGAGTCCTTTTAAAAATATTTATTTGTTTTATGTGCATGTATATGTTTGTTATCCAGTTTTATGTCAACTTGACACAAGTTAGTTTCATCTGAATGGAGGGAATCTCAATTGAGAAAATGCCTCCCTAAGATCCAGCTGTCTGGGCATTTTCTTAATTAGTCATTGATAGGTGAAGGTCCAGCTGTTGTGGTTGGTGCCTTCCCTGGCATAGTGGTCTTGGTTCTATGAGAAAACAAGATGAGCAAGCCATCGGAAGCAAGCCAGTAAGCAGCACCTTTCCATGGTCTCTGCATCAGCTTCTGACTTTAGGTTCCAGCCCTGTTTGAGTCTCTGTCACGGCTTCCTTCAGTGATGGTCTATGAGGTAAAGGTATAAGCCAAATAAACCCTTTCCACCCCAACTTGCTTTCGGTCATGATGCTTCATCATAGCAATAGTAACTGTAACTAGGACAACACGTGTCTGAGTAGTATGTATGTTGACCATGTGCCTGCAGGAACTTACAGAGGTTGGAAGGAGTTAGATTCTCCAGAACTGGAGTTACATACAGGTGGTTTTCAGTCTCTATGTGTGTGCCAGGAACCAAACCAAAATACTCTTAACCACTGAACAATCGCTCTACCTAAGAGTACGGTCCTTGGGTAATGTCAAATATGTTAGTCATTGCTAAGTTCCAGGGTTTTTTTGTTTGTTTGTTTTATTCATAAAAGCTCTGTGGAAGCCACAGGTATACATAGCAGCCTCATCACATTAGGAAAGGAAGAGGTAAATAGTTTGTCTTCGTATGAATTTTCATCCTTTAAATTGTTTCCCCATGGTTGCTACCCTCTTTCATTGGTGCTAACTGTAGCCCCCTTCGAACTTGCCACATTCTCTTTCAGTAGAAAAGGTATCCCAGGCACAGCCTGTATAATGGGGAGAAAGCAGACATTCCAATCCCACCACAAAGCAGTCCTGTAGACTTAAACTTGGCTTTTCCAGTGGAGGATTTATGGAAGGGGAGGTGGGGCCATCTTGGGAGAAGAGATCCCTCACAGCCTGCATTCCAGACCTTGAAACACAGACTTACATATATGAGATCAGAGGATGCATTTTATTCCCTAGGTGTATTTCATGGATGTATGACTGAAAGACGCTGTGAGGGTATGGCTAGACCAGGGGATACTTCTCAGTAACAGCTAGCCTGACCTTGTCAGAAACATAATTCTCTGTGTCTTCTCTTTTCCATGTCCTTTTGCTCTAAGAAACTTTTCTTACATCGGATTTTTCCCCCCACAATGTCCATCACATTTTATTAAAGCAGAACTCAAACCGACTCAGTTCTTTTCTTTTGCACTCCATCCTGGGACACTTTTCACCACATCCTTGTTAATTCGAACTTAAGAAATTGCTTCATTCACACACATGAAAGAATGTTTAGTGCACATGGGGGAATAGATAATAAGATGATAATAACACAGTTAAAAAGTTAAACTTCCATATAACTGATAAGATCGACAACATCAACACTCCCAAAAAAGTATCTCTCTAAGGCCTCACCTTGGATCCCTCCTTTCGACCCTCCTTATCCTCTACAGGAGTAAGATCAAAAACTTGGCTTTTACTGTTTCATATTCTTGCCTTACCACACTCCTTCCTGCATCCCAGGGCTGGCTTCCTCTAGCTTCTTCATTTTTCTACTTTTTTGTTCGCTCCCATATTTGTTCACTTTTCCCACTGGATAACTAAGAACAATTGAGGATTCTGACTCAGGAGTGAGGAGACCCGCCTTTCGTGTCATTAGGTGCTGCCTCCACCTAGCTGTGAGTCCGCTTGCCCCAGAGGCGTTCTAGCAAATACGAAGTGTGATAAAGGTCTTTCCACACCACCGGGGGCAGTCACAACTACGCAGGAGCCTGGTGAAGGCCCTCTCTCCTCTTTTCCTTTCCCTCTAATGGCCAGTCTGTAGAGCATGTGGGTGACGTCAGGGGGGGTGGGAGCGCAGGAGGAGGGAGGTTCGGCTAACAGAGGAGGAGGGCAGCCAAGTGGAAAATCTCAGGCCGCGGATTCTCCAGGCCTCTGGACCAGGACTGCCCTCTCAAAACACACCCACACCCCAGACCCCTGTGAACAATGCCCAGTGGGCTAGCGATCTGGGTCCCAGCGACCCTGTTTGTCAGGTTCAATAAACCTTAGTATAGAATGGTGCTCTATCACCTGTGTGACAAGTACGCCCAGCCCCCTCCTCTGAAGCCACATTAGATTAGATGTGGCCACTGCTGGTGGGGCCTGTCTGGAACTCGCCCACACAAAGCGGTAGCACATAAACGTCACTGTCAGACCGACGCCAGCAGCAGTAAGAACGCCAGGTCGGGGGTGTGAGTGGGATGCTCAGCCACCGAGCAGAGCAAATTGACCCAGAGAAGACAGGAAGCCCTAGGAAGCCTCTGCCCAGATCCGGACACACCCAGGCCTGCAGCGTCCAGGTCCCTCTCACAGGTCTCCAGTGTCCACCGATCAGAACTGGCTTCACCTCCCACCTACCTCCAACCCCGGACACAGCCCTGGTCACAGGCTCCTTTGCCCACAGCTGTTCCTGCGGGCCACTCACCCTGCGATCTCACCAGGCAGCTGTCTTGGCGCTTCTAGGAGCGCACCAGGAGGGGGATTCTCGGCGGAGCACCAAGGCGCCTCCGAGCAGCAGCTGAAAGCCTGGAGCTTAATGGGGAGGAGATCCGAGCCGGAGGAGAGGAGGGGTTCCCAGCTAGTCTCCTCCCTACTTCCTCCGGGCTGGAGTAGGAGCCCGAGGGGCGGTGCTTGGCAAGAAACGGCTCTTCTTTGTGTAGCTGGCTCAAGCAACTAGGCATTGATTAGGGACACTTAGAGGAGGTCTCACCCTAGCCGTTGTGGATGGTCATCTTTATTAAAACTTTTCTATTTACAAGCAAGGTAAAGGATGAAAAAAAACAAGGCATGTACAACAGAACCTACATCCCTGTAAAGTTTAGGATAGATGGACCTTGGTATATTGCTCAGGGAAACACACGAATTGCAGGGATTGTTGAATATGCTTTCAATTTTTGGAGGGGGAGATGAGAAAGGAAAGAGACCTTTCTAACTATTCATACTGTTTAATCTGCGAAGGCACTGCATACAGCCTCACTGATCTCACTGTTAGGTGTGTGACTTTGGTAAATTCAAAATAACATTTCAAAAGAACAATAGGTAGCTGAAGTGCATTGTTCTGGAAGCCTTTCCTCCCTGACAAGCAGCTGACCTTTCCTTAAGAATTGCCTGGTCCTATCTGTGTGGTGACTCCAGCGGTTATGCTGCCAGGTCCAGCAACTAAAATGCGAAGGATATCATCGGTGGGACCGATTCAAATCAAAAGTGCTGCACTTTTCCAGCTGTGTGGTTTTAAGACACTCAATCTATACCTCTTTTATGTTCTGGGAGATGGGAATCATAATTAAATACCTACAGCACAGACAGAAAGCTTAAACGAATGGGCTGAATAAAGCTGTGTGGTTATCTGTCAAAATAAACATTCAGACTGCCCAAGCTTCAGTGTTTGTGTGTGTGTGTGTGTGTGTGTGTATGTGTGTGTGTGCCTTTGAATCCAAGTAGGGTTGTGATGCCCACTTCCTTCCCTCATCTCCTTTTAATAGCTTTTCTTCCAATAATATGAATGCCGTGCAAAGAGCCTGAGGTAGATGAGCTCAGAGGTGGGGTTTAGTAGCTCGAACAAAAATAAGCAGAGTTCAGGTCCTACCAGGTAAAGACCATTCAAGAGACAGGAAGTATAACCCCTTTTTGTCCAGGTCCTAGGCTTCCCAGCTAGAGGAGGAGGCTGTTGACAGGCTCACGGAGTACCATCCTGATCTGAGATGTCAGGATTGACAATAAAAATCTCTTAATGAGTTTAGGGGCAGTTGGCAGACAAAGGTCAGAACTAAAACACATGCTGCATATATAAAAATACATACAAAAGGTAAAAATTATATGGGAAGGGTACAGCCAATTTGCCTCCAAGGATAGGGCTATGAGGCTAGGTTTAAGGAAAGGGGTGTGGGGTGGTTGGGTGGGGAATACGAAGGTGACAAAATGTCAGCATTTGAAAAACTACTTTTTCCTTATGTCATTTTGAAATATTTTCTAATGAAAAATGTCTAAGGGCAGAAATGATCAGTTTTAACTTGTTAATTAAGTTTGAGAGAGGAAAAAATATCAACACATTGAAGAGCGGGAGAGGTAGAAACCACAGATGCGGGAAAAGCACAAGAATGCTCTTTTGACAGAAACTAGCTTCCTGGGCCCAACAAGCCCCGAGGCCAGAGCTCTCAGCTGGGTTAGCATTCCAGACTCTTGGACTTAGTAAACTTCATTCTTCTACCCAGGCTGCGTCAGACGCCAGAAGCCCTTAACCTGGATCCCATGCCCGGCCGTACTACATACCACGGCTCTAGAAACCATTCTTAGAAGATTCACCATGGGTCCAGCAATTCCCGCACCAGGGCCACTACCTCCACCCCAATGAAAGGGCGTCCATTCTGCAGAAGTGTGACCAGGAAGTAGAGCGAGCAGATGGCCTAGGGAAAGGGTGGGTGGTGGAAGATTGGCTGCAGGGAGGGTGTAGGAGATGGCTGGTCCTGAGAGCCAATTGGCCACTTCGGTCTGAGGGCGGAGTTCCACCAGTCACTCCGGTTTGCCTAGGGCCTTCTTAGTGTCAGTTTCTGATTCTAGTTAAGACCTAGTTAAGATTCTAGTTAAGGCTAGGAGCATATCCTGGGTGTGCAGCTGGGATATATATATATATATATATATATATATATTGATATTAAAGATTAATTCTCACTATGTAGCCTAGGCTAGTTTTGATTTGTTTCTACCCTCCTAGTGTTGTTAGACTAAGCCTCCTTGTCCAGCTGCAATTAGTCTTCATGTTAAACAATACACAACTGTTTCCAAGCATGAGTTGTATCTCTATATATTGATTGACCAGTATTAGGAGCCTTCTGGAGTACACGCGTTTCTCTTCCCACCCGTTTCTGCCTTCCCTCCTCTCTTCTCCCTTCTCTCTCTTCCTTTTTCTCTTCACTCTTTCTTTTATTCCTTCTCTTGTCTCCCTTTCTCTCCCTTACGAGATCATATTATTATATGCATTTAATATCTATGATATTAAATATTATTTTAAAAACATCTAATACAGTTTTAGTTTTAATTTTATACTAGAAACATAAAGATTATATAGAAACTATGTATCAAAGTATTAGAATTAGTTACTTCAGACAAGAAAGTGAATTACTTATAAATTTTGACACCCCCCCTTCCCCATTAGTACCAAAATAGTCTTGGCTCGCTTCCAACTCTTGATCCTCACACCTCAGCCTCTAAAGTACTGGGATTACAGTCATGTATCACCATGTCTGGTATAACTGTGTAACTATTACTTTAAATATTCATTTTTCATGCACTTCATTAACATTTCAATAATTATATTATTTTGAAATAGAAACAAATAAACCTAATCAATTAAAAACTAAATTAAATTGCCCAGGACCTTTTTTATGTCAGTTTCTGACTCTAGTTAAGACCCCAGGCTAGGAGCTTATCCTGAGAGTGCACTGGGAAATAAATAATATAAACAATGACCGATTTTAAAGATAACTCTCACTATGTAGCCTAGACTAGCTTTGACTTGCTTCTGCTCTCCTAGTGTTGACGTTAGACTCCTGGTAAAACTGCTGGTACTGACTTTGTGAAGCTTGTATCATGTTTTTTGTTTTTTTTTTTGAATTTTGTTTCTAGTCCTAACTCTTTAAAATTGAGGGAGGGATCCAATACTCAACCTTATAGCCATGACGTGGCTTTGTGCCATTCCTTGCTTGAACCTTGTCTATGCAGTATGTGTTCTCAAGGGCAGAACCCTGGGGGAAAGGCACTTAGGAACCAAAGGCTGAAGGAGGTCTGTGCTGCTCCTACATATTCTCCAGACTCCCACCCTTTAAGTTCTCTGTCTCTGTGCCCTTGGTACCAGGCAGAAGAGGCAGTTAATGAATTGGATATTTACAGGGAAGCAGATTCAACAATTAAAGACTTCAAAAGTGTATTACTTAAGAGTTTATAACAACTCCCCAATCTGGAGCAAGTATCAGTTAACAACCGTGCTTTATTTTTCTTTCAAGTTTTCACTTTATCTAGGCCATATACTAGTATTCCACAGTGATAGTTGATATCAACTCTCAACTTGATGAGAGTAGAATCTGACAGCTAGGCCTCTAGGAATGCATGTAGGGGATAATCTTGATTAGGTTAACTGGGGTGGGAAGGCTCTCCCACTATGGGAGGCTCCATTCCCTAGGGCAGGATCCTGGACTATATAAAAAGAAGAAAGTGAGCTGAGCACAAATATTTTCTGCTTGTTGACTGTGGAGGCAACACAAGGAGCTGCCACTGTGACTTCCCCACCATAAGCAACCTCAAACTGTGCACAAAACACAAAACAAAACAAAACCTTAATTGAGCTACTTTTTGTCAGTGTATTTTATAATAGCAACAGAAAAGTAGCTAATGCATATGATTTGGATGGACAGAAAGGATAAGTGGCTGGAGGTGAGGAAGGAAGTGTATAGAATCATTTCTAAGCAAAAGTAACAGTTACCAGATGTAGAAGTTACTACAAGTTTTCTTCACCATGTACTTTCTCTTCTTCATTTTCATTTGATTTTACCCCCTTAAGCCTTTCTAGTTCTCCATATATCTCCAAATGCCTTCTAAAACTTTTTTTCATTTTATTTTAATATCGAGTGGGTGCGCATGTGCACATGTGCACATGTGCATGCATGTACATATTTGAGTACCCGTGGAAGACAGAAGAGGGCACGGGGACCCCCAGAGCAGGAGTTAGAGGTGGTTGTCGGCTGTTCATTGTGGACGCTGAGAACTAAACAGAAGCCCTCTGGAAGAGCAGCAAGCACTCTTAACTATTGAGCCATCTTTCTGGCAGCTCAATACCTTCTTTAACACACAAGCTGGTTCTCTTCTCTTCCTCTGTCACAGAGGCCATACCACTAAATCAATGTTAAGTTTTACATGCCCTTTCTTATTTCCTGAGTTTCCTTGTTTTACTTAAGGTTTTTGCCCTCCATAGCCCTGAGTAAGGGACACTGCCTGTCACAAAATTCTGAAAGGGTTGAAATAACTCTTGAGACATTAAGTGTATGCACATGCCATATGTGATTAAATAAACAATTCAAACTACAAAATATTTTTTAAAAGTATTAGCTCAATTCTTACACTGATGAATCCTCTCAATATGTTTTTTTTTTTTTTCATTGAAAAATTTATGCTCCTGGTTTGACCAAAAAAAAAAAAAAAAAAAAAAAAGCTATTACTTGCTAATAACGCTTAGGTCTCTACCCTAAAGAACTGCATACACACATTTATATAAAAAAGTACACTCAGATGAATCTATAATACTGTAAACCTGAAAGGTACTCAGTTCTTCTTTCCCTGATTTCTCATGCACTGTGCCATCCAGCAATTACCTGAATACTATCAACAATAGTGTTCATATAAATTATTGTATATTCGTAATAAATATTGTGCTGTAACAATAATGTGTCCAATATGGCTGAATGTCACCAAATGCAGTAACATGAAAGGAGAAAAAAGGAAAAAATACTTGCTGTAGAAATGTGGTGGTTTGGAATGAGAATGACCCCATAGGCTCATATATTTGAATGCTTGGTAACCAGGGAGTGGAATTGTTTGAGAAGGATTAGAAGGTGTGGCTGTGTTAGTATAAATATGGTCTTATTGGAAGAAGTGTGTCACTGGAAACAGCTTTTCTGTGAGTGTTGTCTTGTTCATGATACGTCTTCCCAAGAATAAATATAGGAGTATATTTACATTCCAGTGGCTTACATATGAAGTGCCCACCCCAAAAAGGCCATTAGTTGAAGGCCTGGCTCCCAGTTCATGGATGACGACTGGTGCTTAGATCATAAAGGTGCTCACTTCAGACGCAAACTGAATGGGCTAATAAGAAGCAGGGCCTAGTTAGAAGTGGGTCACTGGATGAGGACCTTTGTGGTCAGACACCTTGTGTCAGACCTTTTCTTTCTACTTGTCTTTGCTTCCTGGTTAAGATGTCATGAGCAAGTTTTCCCCAGTCTACTTTGTCACTGTGGCCTCTCATCCTGGCTCAGCCCACAGCAAAGGAATGCATCTACCATGGATTGAAACCTTGAAACTCACCAGCCCAAACAAGCCATTCCTCTTGTTAATTGTTGCTCTCTATTGAGTATTTGTCACAGAGGCAAATCTAAACACACTAAGTCTAATATGTTTAAAAAAAGAAAGCCAAATTTAAGAATAAAGTTTAGAATAATAGAATAATGTTCATCTTAAGATAAGTCAGTGAATGGCCCAAAATGTGCTGTGGCTTATTTTTAAATTTTTTTGTTTGTATTGTTTTATATAATATTTTTTAAACATTTTAATTATGGAACCAAGGATGTGTTGAATTTTCAAAAATTCATAAAGCTACACAAACATGTGTCACAGATGTAGAAATTTTCTTGCAAGTATTATGCTAATAAAAGATTAAGGGAGCTCTTTTTTAGTTCTAAGATTATATTTGATTATATACCCCATGTTAAATCAACAATAAAAGATTATAAATACAAAATATAAATGTGTTATTATGATATGAAAGTAAGGAATATACAAAGCCAACACAAACTAAAATGAGGGCACACTGGGAGAAGCAAGCATAAGAGCTAGCTTTCCCATGATGTTCTTGAAAAACCTTGGACAATAAATGAAGAGTGACTTTATGGTATCACCAGGCTAGGACGGTGTGAGCAAGCTCCCATTTTAAAGTGTGCAACTGAAGGCTCACTCACTAGAGGACTACTTCTATGAGCTAAGTTTAATATGAAATAACTTGCCCATCAAAGAAGAAACTAATGCAACTTGCCTATCTTAGTTTTCCTGGAGGAGTGGGGAAAGCCTCTGAGACTCAAACTAACTTCACATCAGTTACTCATATAGATTTGGAATCTGAATGATGGCTACTTTTACTAAAACTCTAAGAAAATAAAATAACTTTGAATAGCCCAGCTTGGTAATATTTCAAGGATGTAGAAACTAATACAGATTGTTTCTGGAGAAAGTTAACTTCAATGTCTATAAAGAATTGCTAAAGAGAAAAACCATACACACAAAAAGAGGATTCATAATAATAGTTGTATACATTCTAGGAAGCAAAGGACCATGAAAAGGAAACATTACAAAACAGGCTATCAGAAACAGTTAGAATGGGACCTCACAAAACTGCAAGGTTTCTGTAAGGCAAAGGACATTGTCAATAGGACAAAACAGCAACCAACAGATTGAGAAAAGATCTTTACCAATCCCACATCCAATACAGGGCTAATATCATATATATATATATATATATATATATATATATATATATATATAAATATATATATATGTATGTATATGTATATGTATATGTATATGTATATATATACACACATATATACATATGTGTATATATATATGTATATATATATGTATGTATATATATATATATATATATATCTGAAGAAATTAGACTCCAGACAACCAAATAACTCTATTAAAAATAGGGTACAGAACTAAACAAAGAATTCTCAACTGAGGAAACTCAAATGACCGAGAAGCACCTAAGGAAATGTTCAGCATCCTTAGTCATCAGGGAAATGCAAATCAAAACAACCCTGAGATTCTACCTCACACCAGTCAGAATGGCTAAGATCAAAAACTCAGGTGATAGTAGATGCTGGTGAGGATGTGGAGAAAGAGGAACATTCCTCCATTGTTGGTGAGATTGGGAGATGATGCAACCACTCTGGAAATCAGTCTGGCGGTTCCTCAGAAAATTGGATATAGCATTACCTGAGGACCCAGCTATACGACTCCTGGGCATATACCCAGAAGATGCTCCAACATATGACAAGGACACATGCTCCACTATGTTCATAGCAGCCTTATTTATAATAGCCAGAAGCTGGAAGGAACCCATATATCCTTCAACAGAGGAATGGCTAAAAAAAAAAAAATGTGGTACATTTAAACAATGGAGTATTACTCAGCTATTAAAAACAATGGATTTGAGAAATTCTTAGGTAAATAGATGGAACTAGAAAATATCCTGAGTGAGGTAATCCAATCACAAAAGAACACACATGGTATTCACTCACTGATAATTGAATAATAATTAGCCCCAAAGCTCGAAATACCCAAGATTCAACTAACAGACCACATGAAGTTCATGAAGAAGGAAGACCAATTGTGAGTGCTTCTGTTCTCCTTAGAAGGAGTAAAAAAATACTCAAGGGAGCAAATATGGAGACAAAGTATGGGACAGAAACTGAAGAAGGGGCTGTCTGGAGACCTGGATATTCCACCTGGATATCCATTCCATGTGTAGTCACCAAAGGTAGACACAGATGTGGATATCAGGAAGTGCATTCTGACAGGAGCCTGATATAGCTGCCTCCTTAGAGGTCTGCCAGACTCTGACAAATACAGAGGCAGATGCTCACAGCTAACTATTGAACTGATCAAGGGGTTTCCAATGGAGGAGGTAGAGAGAAGTAGCTGAAGAATCTGAAAGGGTTTGAGGCCTCATGAGGAGAGCAACAATATCAACTAACCAGAGCTCCCAGGGTCTAAACCACCAGCCTGGGAGCACATCACACATAGGGAGGGACCCACGGCTCCAGGTGTATATTTAGGGGTGGATGGCCTTGTCGGGCATAGGTGGGAGAGGAGATCCTTCGTCCCA
This sequence comes from Rhabdomys pumilio, assembly GCA_030674055.1. Classification (NCBI taxonomy): domain Eukaryota; kingdom Metazoa; phylum Chordata; class Mammalia; order Rodentia; family Muridae; genus Rhabdomys; species Rhabdomys pumilio. Next base: position 48,608,934 of record JANHMN010000016.1, read on the forward strand.
TGAAGGCTGGACGCTGAATGTGGGGGAATTCGAGGGTGGGGAGGTGGTTGGGGGCACATCCTCATAGAAGCAGGAGGGGGGGGGGGGGGGGAGGGGTGTTCCGGGGCGGGGGGGGGGGAATGGGGTAAGAAGATAACATCTGAAATGCAAACAGAATAGACAATAAAAAAATAAAAAAAGAAACAGTTAGAACTTGGCATAGAACATAAAATAACAACATTTAACAGATAGAAAACAAAGGTAAAATTTCAAAACAAATATGAGCATTAGATAGTTATATTTATAAGATATCAAACAGAATCAGAAATGAAAGAATGGGATAGTTAAAATTCAAAATAAAAAATGTTGAATATATTAAATGGAAGAATAAACAAAATTAAATGTAAATTTCTGCACTGGGTCCAGAACAGAGGAAAATTAAGTAAAAAGTATTAAAGTGGATTTAGAGTAGAGTAAAGCAAAAGAATATAGAAAATACAAAAAGAAATCAAAGATATGGAAGGCACAGGAAGAAAATTTAACATGTTTGGTCTGGCCTCTAAACAAATATTAAAGAAAATTAACACCAAAGTTACTTTTCGCAGAAGTGATTACTATCAATTTTCTAGAGTTCTTGAAAAACCGAGTTCTCAGATGTAGAAAGCCTAACACATTAAAACAAGGTAGATGTTTTTTACAAATGTATACCGTAGTGAACCCAAAAGAATCAAGAACCAACTGGTTTGGTGGTAGGTAAGTAAGAGTAATTCCAGTGGGTAAAAAGAGTTGGGATTATTGAAACATAGCTCACGGTTACACATCACACAGCTTTCTCAGAAACAAGAAGATATGATGATATTTCAACATAAACAAAATAAAACAAACAAAAAAACTTCAGGTGTATTAGTTAGGATTTCTATTGCTGTGAAGAGGCACCATGACCACCACAACTCTTATAAAGGAAAATATTTCATTGAGACTGGCTTACAGTTCAGAGGTTTAGTCCATTCTTGTCATGGTGGGAAACATGGTGGCATGAAGGCAGACATGTTTCTAGAGAGATAACTGAGAGTTCTACATCTGGATTGGTAGGCAGCAGGAAGAGAGAGTGACAGTGGGCTTGACTTGAACTTTGGAAACTTCAAAGCCCACTCCCAGTGACATGCTTCCTCTGACAAGGCCACACCTCCAATTATGCCTCTCCTTATGAGTATATGGGCCCATTTCTATTCATATCACAGCATTAGGTAATATATAGCCAGCAAACTATCTCTTAAACATTTTTTTTTCGGGTCAACAAATACTGAAAATTTATCAGATCTGATTAAAGGAAATTCTAAAGAATGAATCGGAAGAAAGGAAGACAAGACAATAATATGAGAGACAAACAAACCAAGATGTAACACATAATGTCGAGAGATCAACTGTGCCAGTCTTGAGAATGCTTGGGGTAAGACCCACTGAAGACAGCACAAACAATCAAAAAATGGGAAATGTAGAAAGTCTCTTCCAAAGAATAAACAACTCAAGACCCCTGATGGAGGCTTCCAGGGACAGAAAACACAGGGCTCCACCTTTCCTATCTTTCCCCATTTGAACATTTTTCCACCCATAGTGCAAAATAACCCAGGCATCTGTCAGTCCTGTTAGTTCAGGACTAGCAAACCAAATGGAGCTCAAAGGGAGGCCTCAGAAATAGAACCTCAGAGAATGAAAAAGAAATAAAAAAATAAAAAAAATTCTACATGTAGATTTCCTATAATATAGGCAAAGACTCCAATAAATCTTACCAGAATGTCATTCATTTCTGTAGCTGACACACAGTAGCAGACATTAAGCTACACCAAGAAGACTTTTGTACACAAGTTGTGCATGCATTTGACACATAAGAAAGGTCATAATTTATTAGTAAGGATCATATGTTACCCATAAAGATTATGTTTTCAGAGCAAAGTCAAACCTGAGGTGAGCCAGTAATAACAACAACAAAAGACATTTGAAAGTCTTCTTCTAGACCAAGTCGTTCTCTACCGTTCTAATGCTGTGGCCCTTTAATACAGCGCCACCTGTTGTAGTGACCCCTTCCAACCATAAAATTATTTTTGTTGCTACTTCCTAACTGTAATTCATCAACAGCATTTTAATCTCAGTAAAGAGTTGAAGGAAGCTAAGAAGTAGGAAATGCTGCCTAGACCAAAACAACAACAACAACCCCCCAAAAACAAACCCAAAAAACAAGCAAACAAAACAAAAAAACCAAAAACCCAACAGATAAGAAAAATAGATTTTAGAGTTGTTCTAGTAGGTGGGAGACGACTCAACAATTAAGAGCTCATATCACTATTATAGAGGGCAAGAGTTCAGTCCCAGCAAGGCTGCTCACTGCCACATGGCTCCAGAGTATTTGACCTCTTCCTCTGGTTTCTGCATGTACCATGCCCACATGTGCAAACACACAGGCATACATATATGAAAAATAAATCTAAAAAAGAGCTCAACGTGAAACGTGGCAAGAAGCTACAAATGCATACAATTAGTGTTCTATGAAAAAGGGAAGGGAAGGGGAGGGGAGGGAGGAGGAGGGAAAGGAAGGGAAGGGAAGCAATATGTTCATAATTAATGTCTGAGAATTACCCAAGACAGATGAAGAACATTAAAATACAAAGAGTTCTATATTCCCTGAGCAGAATAAATAGAGAGAAATAAATCCACACTTTTCACAGTCAGCTGCTGAAAACCAAATTTACAGAGGAGATCTGAAGACCAGCCAGAGGTAAGGACACTTTCTTCTCAAAGAAACAAAAATATAGTTGGCTTTCAAAAGAAATAATGAAAACAAGAACGGAATAGAACACTAGAGTTGAAAGAAAGAAACTATTAAATCTGCCAGCCTACAATTCTATGCACACCAAAAAGCATCTCTGAAATTTAAAGGTAAAATAAAGACAATTTTAGATAACCGTAGTCTGAGCAAATTTGGGAACAGCAAGTACAAGATCTACTCAAAGGAACGCTCCGGGATTAAGTAGAACCTTCCCAGAAAGACAAAGCACATTGTGAGAAGAAACAGTGTACTGTAAAGAGTAAACTATGTACACACGTATAAAAGTATTAGCTTTTTAAAAATAAAAATCACATCTTGTGGTAGGGTATAAAGCAAAGTCAAATACATGACTAACACATCTAAATGACTAGATTCATGGAAATGAAATGGATTAAGATTCTTGTTTTAAAATAGGTAAAAGTAATTATTTGCAGTTATAAAGACTGTGGCAAGCTGTAATTTGTATAATTACTATTAAAACTGGTAAAAATTCTATTATTCAAAAATAATGTAGGGACTGAGAGATGGTTGAGTCTAAGAGTACTTGGTCTCCAATAGTAAACTGAATTCAATCCATAGCACTCACTTAAATATCTGAGATGGGGGGATTGGCAGAACACATACTTATAACCCCAGTGCTGTGAGGTGGAGACAGGAGGATCCCCTGACTTTCTTGACCAGACAGTGTAACAGAAATAGCAAGTCCTACACTCAGGGAGTTACTGTCTTTCCAGGGAATAAGATGGAGAGTGATACGGTAAGACACACCTTTTGTTTCTTGAGTCTCTGTGCATATGTAAGTGTGCTCCCCTAACCCACATGTGCTGTACTCACAAAACACACACCTACGCATGCACACAAATAATATAGAGGGAAAACACTATAAAATATTTGATTCCAATGGATGAGAAAAATAAGCACAAGCACAAAGAGAAAACAGTGCTCAATTTAGTAGATTACAATCCCATTGTTAGGGACATGCTTGCTTCCCTCCAAATCTCACTTGTTGAAACTCAAATTGACAAGGATGTGGAGACTTTGGGTGGCAATGTAGGTTAGATAATGGCATAAGTGCAGAATACCTGTGATTAGTTTCCTTGTAGGAAGAAAAAGAGCCTAAAGATACAGTAAAGTTCCCTCTTGTGGGATACAGTGAGATACAGTAAGGAAGCAGCTAAGCATAGGGCAGATTTGGGGAACTAGGTAGACAGAATTTTCTTAAACAGGATTCCACCACTAATTCCAAGGGTTTAGCTTTAATTATAAAAGTTAAAGGTTATTAGATGGGTATTATGGCTCACACCAGCAAGACCAGTACTTGGATGACTGAAGAAGCAACATTGCTATGAATCTGGGGCCAGCCTGGGCTACAAAGTGAGACTTTGTCTCAAAATATGTTATATTTTAAAAAATATAATTAAAATTAAGTAAAGTGAAAGTTACTTTTATTATTAGAATTTTATCAAAGTGAAAAGGCAAGCAAAAGGAAGAAGAGACTTCAAATTCATTAAAACAATGAAAAATCCATATGTATATCCAGAATACAACAAAACCATGTCTTACCCCAAAATGAACAAAACACCTGAAGACTTTGTAAAATAGGAAACTTAAATGGCCAAGGGAAAAAAACCCGATTTAATGTAACGAGTCATCATTTAATGCATGTTAAATCTGCAATAGATACTTCTATAAAGCCTAGAGGGCTAACCATGACAGTGGTACGTATCTACTGGTGAGAAAGGCCTGCAGTTGTTGGGACTTACATTTCTTATGACACTAGACTGCTACAGTCATTTTGCAAAAACTGTCACTATCTACTTAGATAAATTAGATGTATGTTTAATAGTAATGAGGGTTTTTGTCTATTAAAAAGATAGATTCATAACTGTTTCTTTTCAAGTGGACAGGAAAAAATAAAAGAAAAAATCCATCAACATATGCATATATACATACATACACACATTATATATATATATAATATATAATGTATGTGTATGTATGTACATATAGACATACACATGAAGTTGGAAGGAGAACATGCAGAAAATCAAGGAGTTGGAGGGAGGTGAATGCTCTAGTTATGATCAAAGTACATAGTACACATGTATGAAATTCTGAAAAGATAAATAAAAAAATTAATGTACAAAGATAAAATTTGTTAAGCTGTACAGTTGAGCCAGGTAAATTTATACCTAACTTTTTATTAGAAATAAACAAATCTGTATTTGAAAGACAAATAAGGCAAGCATCAGGCACAAAAACCTTGATTTGATCTTGATTGTTTTTTGCTTTGTTTTGTTTTGTTTTGCTTGTATGTATGTAGTGTTAACTGTCTTGGAACTCTCTATGTAGACAAAACAAGCCTTGACTTCATAGAGAGTGACTTTCCTTTGCCACCTGTGCCACCATACCAAGCTTAAATTTAGATTTTTAAAGTAACATTGATAGTTCTCCAGGATTCCTGCATCCAATTCACCAAAATTAACTAATAAAATATCTCATACAAAGCAAATTTTTGTAGCTCTACAATAAGAAATGGCAAATTTACCTTATAATGAGAAATTTTATCATAAGGTACTGTACGCAATAATTTTTACAGAAAAATTTTGATGAGGATACATAGGATTAGAACATGTAACATTTTAAAGGTATACATATGAAATTACATAATTAAACACTATACATTCTTTCCAAGTTCAAAGAAAATTTGGTTTCAATTTTAATTTTAATAACTCAAAGGAATTGGTATCCTACTTGACTATAATGTGAATTTTTCATTTACTACACGATGATAAAAGACGCTTTTTTATGACCAGTCGGAATTTGAAACATGCATTTCTGGGCTAAGGAGATGCCTTGGTTGATAAAGTTCTTCCATGGAAGCATAAAGACCTGAGTTTGAACTGCATCATCAAGGTAAAAAGCTGAGCACTGTGGCATGTGTTGATAATTCCAGCACCTGGGAAACAAAGGCGAGTTTGTATGTGCTGCTGACTGACCAGCCAACATAGCCCAGTTGGTGAATTGCAAGTCCCAGTGAGTGGCCTTGTCACAAAAAACAAGACAGAGAAATATTGAAAAACAATGCCAGAGAACTGACCTATGATCTCTGCACATATACATATATATATATATGTACTCTATTTCACATAAACATGCACACACTGCATGCACACACATGACACACATTTCTAAAGAAAATGTGAATAAGACCGTGATGTTAATTGCAATCCTTAAAGCTGCATAATAAAAATGTTCACAAATGGTTATGGGATATAGCTAAAAACATGGTGACACAAACTTAAAACGTTAAAAGCTTAGAAAGAAAAGTTCAGAATTAATGAGCTAAGTACACAAATTTAGGTCCTCAATATAAGTAAAAACTAATGAGATAAAAAAGTTTATGTTTGTGTGTCTGTGTGTGTAAGAGACAATAAAGTACATGAAATTATAGGAAAAAAGTGGGAATACTTTACTAAAGAAAGTTCATTGCAATAGAGAATAGAAAGATTTAAACCAATAATGAATTTAAGTAATCCTGTTTTCAGTAAAACTGAATTTTATTTTAGTAATACTGAATATATGCACAATTTGTAAAAATTGACTCCATAAGAAAACCTAAGTAGTGCTATAATTGTATTTTTAAATAATGAAATTGTTTTATTCTAATTCACTTACAAAAATAAAAGCACACAGATAGTTTAAGAAAAGCATTCACTATAATAAAGAAATTGAACCAACAAGCCTAAAATCCCCTGAACTCCAATTCTAGAAAGTCTTACTATTCAAGGATTAGATGATTGCGACATTGTGAAGATTTTCTACAACAGAGCCAAAGAAAAAACATTACCCGTGCTATTTTGAGATGATACCAATGGCAGATCAGAACAGTACAGAAAGCAGTAAGTGTAGACCAATGTTAGCTTACATAAATGTAAATAATGCTTGTCTCGGGGTGCTATTAATAAATGCCATGACATACACACTAGAGATACACTGATATTCTAGGGACTTCAGCTATCTTACTATTAGAAGTTAAATGCTATGCCTTGTCACCAAAATATATTTAAACAGAAAGAATTACATGATACCTTCTGTTTTTAAATGGCTTATTTTGTACTGTGTGTGTGTGTGTGTGTGTGTGTGTGTGTGTGTGTGTGTGTGCATGTGAGTGCAGAATCCCATGAAGGTGAAAGGTGTTGGCTCCCTAAAGCTGCAGCTGTAGCCTGTAGTGAGCTACCTCCAATCCTGGGTAAGGAGGAGTATATACTCTCAATGGCTGAGCCTTCTCTTAGCCTGAAAAATTATATGATGCTCCCAATAGCCACAGAAACAACTGATGAAACATTCACTTAGGACAAACATACTTGCCAAATAAAGAATTTACCTGATAATGATGGTAAAAGCTATTTTTAAAGTCTACATAATAAAACCTTTCTAAGCAGTGTACAGATGGGCCTTGCCAAAGCAGGAAGGAAGGAAAATGAAATTAAAGATTAAAGATATGCAGATAAAGAGAGAAACAAAGCTGTCACGATTTTTAGATGATATTATTGTCCATGTGGCAAATTTGAAAGCACATAACTGGTAAATAAAATGGCTAACTAATTCTATCAAATTTGGTTGATGAGAAATTAATATATAAAGACAAGTATATTAAAGAGAGTAGGGAGCCTAAAAAAAATTATACACATATGGAAAATTTGATTCATACAGACCAGTGATGTGAAAACAAGTGACCATCTGCATGGAATAAACAACAAAGCAATCTGTTTTCATGTGGATTAAGCCTGAACGTCAAATGAAAAACCATTGGCTCCATTAGAATCCATTGGAGAACAATACAATGGGTTACTTTATAATCCTGAGGATGCAATTGTGTCCTGTGTGTGTGCCTCTGTGTGTGTGGTATCCGTGTGTGTGTGTGTGTGTGTGTGTGTGTGTGTGTGTGTGTGTGTGTGTATGTGTTTGTATGTGTGCTCCCACTTGTGGAGGCCAGAGGTCAATGGCAGATGATTACAGGGGGTTGTGTACTACCTGTGAGTGTTGAGAATTGATTGTTGATCTTCAGCAAGGGGAGTACACACCATGAACAGCTGAGCCATCTCAGCCCGATGAATTATACAATGCTTTCAACAGCCACTGAAACAATTGATGAAATTGTTTTCATTTTATTTACTGAGGCATTGTCTCTCCCTAGATTTAAAGTTGAGAATCTGATAGTCTAGTTAATAATTTTGCCTTGGAGGGGGTGTTGGGAGAAAATCCCTGTTCTCTTTATACTGGTATTACATGTGGCTACCATACCAGTCCATTTTGTACATGGGAGCTTGATATTCCAATTTTGATTTTCCCATTCACATAGCAAGGGCCTTTATCCACCAAGCCATGTCTCAAGCCCCTTAAAGACACAATTCTTGAAGATCAATTCTTATCAAATGATAAAAGAAATTTCTAGTAACTTAAACATAAAATTTTCATTGAGAGGCATGGAGGGATAAAGAGAGAAAATCTCAGAAGCAGTCTAGAAGCGGGTATTTGTAACAAATACAATGACTTAGATATTGATCGAGACATGGATTGTATAAAGACTCCAGTGAGTCAATTAGGTACAGAAAAACAACTTACCAGGAGAATACGTATACCCGGTATCAGAAATGGAGGCAGAAAGCCAAATACTTGATCGGCATATACAAAAGGCAGCCTGCCTTGTTAGCTGTGTGGAAATGCCAAGTAAAATTCTACCGGAATGCTACCATTACATACTCGCCAGACTTAAAACATAATTTGTTATGACAGGTCTGTGGTGCATCAGAATCTCTGATCCTTTGCTGGGAGGAGTGCCAACTAGTTTGGCACTTGAGGAAGAACTTAGAAATGGCCTAGCAAATCCTATGGCCTATCTGTTGTACTCTTGGATGCACACTCTAAAGAAGCACTTGTACACACAGTCATGGGTGTTAGAGGACACTATGTGGTTGCCATAGCAGACAGTCGTTGTAATGTTTGTCTGCAAGCGTGCAGGTGTCCGTGCCCATGTGAAATCCACCCCACGAGTGTGTATATGGGGTGGGAGGTCAATCACTTCTAAACAATAGAAGTGACAAAAATAGATGCCATTTTTGAGATTAGAGAAGCAATAGATACTCTGGTTCTTGCTTTTCTCTTGGCAAACCCTCACTCTGGGGTTGCGGTAGAGAAAGCAAGAAATTATGTCACAGCAAGCCTCTGTAATGAGGCCCACACTACAAAGAAAGACATGTCCAGCCAAAACCAGGGAGACCCCAAGTTTACAACAATCCTGTGTTAGCTCCATGAGCCTTAAGTCAGGCTGAGCCAATACCCCTTTACTACAGCATATGAGGACCTCCAGAGACTTCAGAGTCTAGAGCCACAGAAACTGGCAGGTGGCAAAGAAATATTAGAAGTGGCTTTGTTGTTGTTTATTATTGATTTTATACTGTTACATGTTGGGATAGTTTGTCACATAAACAAAATGAATACATTCCCCCAAGCTAGAAACCTAAATGCCCAACGGTAGGATAATTATAGGGTATTAAACCTGTAAGAAATAAAAATAAAGGAAGTATAAGCAAGGGTGAATTTTAGAAATATAAGAATATACGGGATAATGTTCAGGATATGAAAGCATGACAAAATCATAAAGTAACCCATGTATGTTTTACACACAAACGTAGAACTATGCCAAACAGCGTAGTTAAAAGGAAAATGGAGAAGCATGCCAAGTCTCAGGCGGAAAGGTCAGAAATGAGACCCTCCAACACGCTATTAAAGCCTCATTTTTTACCTAAGAGACGGCCAAGCATTTATTTCATTATCTTGTAGATTAGACCATTGTGGAATAGTGTACATTCTTTTTATTCTTAAATCTTTAAAGCAAAGCCACACAAAGTGAAGAGCTGAAACGCAATCAGTTCGCAAATCCTTTGGAGAATGGACAAATAGTTGGCTGGTCAGCCCATAGACAAGAGACATTCGTTCATCTTGTTAAGGGATTCTTCCTCCATGTTTCCACGATTGTCTAATTGGCAAGATCTTTTCCTCCTCTCCCATTTTGTCCTTCATTTCAGGCTGGGCCAACCCAGGAGGCCTCCTGGGGGGTTGTTTTATCTGCCAACTGGATAATCTAAGGCCCTACTGCTACAGGCCAAAGGCATTTCAGACCTGCTTTCTCCAGAAACCCCACAGCCATTTCAGCAGCACCCTGCCCACATCCTCCCACCCACCTCTCAGAGCAAACACATTCTAGGCCCCTGGGGGCTTAAAGGACAGGGAGAGGACTTTTACCTGGGGGCGGGGGCGGGGGCAGGAGGCTAAGCAGAGACTGTGTGGCCCTTAAACAATTCTGTGTGCAGCCTCCCTCTGGAACCTCTGTGGTTCCTTTGATCAAATCCCAAAGGCTCCCTGCTGAACACATACCACTCAACAAGGAAATGGGGACGGTGGGGAGGGAGTTCCTGGCTGGCGAAGGAATAACACTGTAGAGAGACTGAAGGAGATATCTAAAGCAGAGGAAAGCTCAGAAAGGGACAGAGAGGAAGATCTCACCTCGGCACGCACGGAGTGCCCCCATCAGTTCCCCACGCAGCCCCAGGACACTCGCCACCTCCCGCCCCCCTTTCCCGCGAAGTACTCCACCCTTCGAGTAGTGGCCTTTGTCATCGCAGGCCTTCCTAGTGCAGACCCGGCCGCTGACCCCGACTCACTCTGCCTTGCTGTTCCTTGAAGTGATGATGGTTTAGAGGCACAACCGCGACGGATGAGGCTTCTCAAGGAGAGGAAGCTTCGGGCCTGCAAGGGAATGGGCGGTGGACCAGTGGCTGGGAGACGTGGAAAGTCACTGGCAGAGAAGGAGAGCAAGTGATGGGCCGTCCCGAGAGCTGATTGGCCACACGGGCATGTGGGCGGTGCTAGGCTCTCTGTCCCCAGATCTCAGAGGCTCTCTTTTGTGTCAATTTCTGTTCCAAGATGCAACCCTATATCTGGGATGGAGATGACGTTCCAAGTCCTTGGACGTGCAGCCGGCCAATTTGTAAAATAAATAAATAAATAAATAAATAAATAAATAAATAAATAAATAAATAAAGCTTAATATTTTGAACAAATAGAACACGGATAAAACAAGAGAGCTTTGTCGGAAATTATACACAATTACATTAAGAGAAGAATTACATCTATAGGTCCTGTATTCAATTTAATGAAAAAGTCAAGTTTTGGTAAAAGAGAGTGTGATCACATCTTGTTATATCTTACGTAAGAAGAAGACTAAGAGTGAACACGTCAGCTCCTGATTCATGCATTCACAACCACTGAATTACTATAAAATAGAACTCGTGTTATATGACAAGTTAGGTAAGCCAGTAAAAATCCTGGATTTTTAAAAAATAAGTTTTGCTGCATAGTTTCCCTCAATTCCATCCACCCATCCACCCACTCACCCACCCACCCATCGTTAATTGTGTGTGTCAGTGTGTGCATGCATGCTTGTGTGTACACACTCACATGTGTGCCTGAGTGTCCATTTTTAACACAGGAGTGTGTCATGCCACAGCCTCAGCCTGCGTGTGGTGGTCAAATGTCCACCTGTAGGACACAGTTTTTACCTTTTACAATGAAAATCCTGAAGATGAAACTCAGGTTGTCAGATTTGGCAGAAAGAGCCTTTACCCGCTGAGCCATCTCACTGTCCCAAACATCTAAAGTCTGAAGCTGTCGCATCTTTTGTTTCATAAACTAGGAAGTGTATGAGTTAACAGTGTTTGCTACAACAAATTGCCAGACAAGGAGGTGAATTAAGCAACACCCTTCCAGCATCTTATAGTTCTGTACATCAGAAGCCTGACACAGGTCCCACTGGGCAAAGCTACCATTCTTTCTGGAAAAATCAAAGGGAGAATCATTTTCCTCCCTTCTCCTGTTTCCAGAGAATGCCTCAAATTACCTGACTTTCCCTGATCTGGGACCTGTCCTGTCTGAAGAAACAGCAGTCTCATCACTCCACCCTATACTTCTGCTACGGCATCTTCTCAGCTTTCTGATACATTTAGTTCCTTAGGGGACCCTGGTATCTATTCCACTGGTTCTAACCAAATGACTTCTCAGCTTGGGGTCAGATACCTAGCAAGCTTAATTCCATCTGGACTACAACTTCTTGGTCCTGTAGCGTTGCATCCTAAGAAGCTCTAAAATGATATATGATTTCTATGGGATCATGTGTCATTCACCAAAGGTATGTTAGGATGTTTTGGTCCGGTTCTGTGATATTTGTCTCTATCAGGGTTAAAATAAGACTTTACCAGCACATGTGACAAAGATCATGCAAATGTCTATTTTAACCTGAAAGGGGACAGGTAATTCCAGATATGGGTGATTGTGTCATACTGTCACATTGATTGACTTCACTCTACTGTGACTAGGACATCCTCTTTGCAATGTGGGTCCCTTCATCACTGACCTTCTGCTCGCTGGTACCTACCTTAACATCAAATCATTCTCTGGGGTTTCTTGTCACAGCTCCATCCACACCCAGCCCCTGCATGCCCCATTCTTCCTCTGACTGTTACTTACATGTTCTTTACCAAGTGGGACTGGGCCCTGGAGAAAAAGAGAAAAGAGAGGAGGCAACACCAGGCTCCCATCATAGTTCTGACATCCTCTGGGAATTTGAAAAGACCTTTCTCACACATTGTCACAGTGTGCTTTGGTTATAACCTGACTGATGGTAGCCTGGTCCTGTTTCTCCCCAATTCTAGCTGGCCTCTCTTCTTTGACCTTCTTTCTGAGGCCATGTCTCTCATGCCATTAGTCCTTTTTTCCCCCACTGGATTGTTCAGCTTCCTCCCTGAGACAGTGCAGTTCCATAGGCAGAATGAGTAGTGGGCAGATCATATCAACAGAACACTTGCCTTCGTCTCTAAGAACCACTTATTACCACTTCAAATTCTGCTGCTTTAAGAACTGGAAAGCACTGTGATAATGTGTGAGAAAAGTCTTCTAGAATTCCCAGCCCCCCCTCTTCTCTCTTTTTCTCCAGGACCAAGCACTTCTTAGAAAAGAGCATGTAACACTCAGAAGAGGAGAAGTACTGGAGCTGGGAGAGGATGGGCTGTGACAAGGACCTCAGTGGTGAAGGACAGTATAACTTCTATTTTCTCCATACTGAGCAGGGAAGAGGTCCCTGCACTGACAATATATCTCTGCATCACCCAAGATGCTGAAAATGGGATGAGGAAAGGAATAGAGGGAGGGTTGGCTGCCCAGTGATCTGTAGGCTAGGGAGAAAAGGACTTAGTTCAGTCTGTTTGCTATACAAGCATGAGGGGCTGAGTTTGAGCCCAAGTAAAAAGCTGGGTGTAGTGGTATAGGCTTGTAATCCCAGCACTGAGGAGGCAGGGACAGATGAATCCCTGTGCATTAATGGACAACCAGCCTCATCTACTTGGTGAGTTTTTGGCCACTGTCTAAAAACAAAATGAAACAAAACAACAACAACAAAGCTAAGATGCATGGCTCCTGAAAACATATACCCAAGTTAGCCTTTGGCCTCCACCTATGTCCACACATCAACACACACACTCACACACACACACACACACACACACACACACACACACACACACTCACTCACACTCACACTCGTGTTCACGCACCCAAGTTTCATTGTTAGTCTTTATTTCTATCTGTACAAACCCTTTCTGCTGCCTATATTTTGGAGTTTCTTTGTCCACAGAGGGACAACCCAAATTAAAAATGGTCCCTTACCCCCCCCCCCCCCTCTCTCTCTCTCTCTCTGTGTGTGTGTGTGTGTGTGTGTGTGTGTGTGTGTAGAAGGCTGCAGGCATGTATTCTATTGGTTGTCTTTTTTAAGAAAAGGAGGCTTTGGCAAGGAAACAATGCATCTGTCTTGGCAGGCGAGCACTAGCTCAGCTGCAAGGAGTCCTGGTCTGCTGGAAACAGTTGGTAGTCTGCAAACACCTAACTCCACAGCTCTTCTCACACAATTCTGATCCACAGACACACCAGACCCCAGCAGCTCTCACTGTGGTAGCCATATAAATTAGTGTCTGACCTTTGAAGGCATTTGGGTTTGTAATCCTATCTCTAATGGTTCACTGCATGATGTCCCCCTTGCTGGGTTAAGGGCAATCCCAGCAATGTGTCAACTTGAGTTGAGAAAGGGACACAGAATTGCAAAACACTTGGAAGGTCTCCAAAAGAAAAGCTAAGGATGAGGCGTCTTGTGGAGCCCCTAGGCTTTTAATACCAGAAATAGTGAGTGGCATAGACTTAAACCACAGTCCTCAATTCTGAGAGTAGGAGACACAGTTGTTCATTTGGATCCCACCTCACCCTGGGGATCCAGTGACTGTCACCAGACAAATATTGCGCCCCAGGACAAGGAGCAGGTGGTAATTAGAAGTGTCTTAGGGCACTAGGACCTTACATTTAGAGCTATTTGTAGCAATGATGCTTGGTGGCATTTGATGAGGAAGTCACTGCGCTTTGTTCTTTTAATAGCTTGATAGCTTGATTCTTTCTGCAGTATGATTGCTTTGATGGTTAATGCTATAGATCAATTTAGCTGGGGCATGTACTTCCTGGTTATCTGGACAGCACAGGATGAGATGGCCACATCAGCTAATTACTGAGGTCATAAGTGGCAGCTAAATGTGTACCAGAACTTTCCACTCTGTTTGGGATCTCTGTTCTACCCACTCAACAAAAAGGTTTTATTCAATAAAGCTTTTCTTTCTCCTCCTAGCTGGACATAATGCTTCAAGAAGTGGTTTATACTATTCAGAGATATCTTGCACCACTTTTACTTTCTTCTTCTTTTTCTATTTGGTGGTGGGTGTCACTGTCCCCATCTCCAGCCTCGCCCCATTTTCTGGCATAGTTTTGGGCTTTTTATCCTTCTTCTTCTTCTTCTTTTCCTTCTTCAACTGGGGAACCGTTGGAGGGGTCCCATCACTTCCACTCTCACTATCCCGCTTCCTTTTTATGAGGCTTACTGTTTCAACAGCTAGCTGAGGACTTGCACTGCTTCAACAACCAGTGCTTTCTTGCCAGAACCACTGTAGTCAATATAATCCTGGTTCCATGTCTGTGGGTTTGCCATGCTTGTCCAGAAGGCCCTGCTTGATCATCATCATCTTCGTCTGACTTGCCTTTGGACTTAAACCCCACTTGCAAGGATAAGTGTCTCTTTCCATGATCATCCTCTTTATCTTGGCTACTATACCATGTTCACAGGTAGAAATCGTTGCTGTAGTCATCAATGCCATCGCTACGCAGATAGCTGCTCCCTTAGTGGTAATGACCACAATCTCCTGGTTGACCTCAATGCCATCCTCATATTGAAGAACACCAGGAAGCATGATCTTGGCCCCATAGCAGGTTGCAATCACTGCACTATCTTTTATAACCAGATGTTTATGAGATGTTAACAGCTTTCCCAAAGGGTAAACAGCACCCAAGTAACTCTCATGCTCATGGTTATCATACAGCCACTGAGCATGGAGGACATCATGCATTGTCACCATGTGGTCCTTTTCACTCATGACTCCAGAACTCACCCTCCAAAGTTCCTGCATCTAACCACCAACTCCTAGTAACATGCCAAGGTATGTATGCATAGTGTCCAAATGTAGGTGTCAACTTCCCAGCTTACCCAAAAGATTCCTAATCTTCTTTAAGGATCATATTCTATCATTTCGATCTCATACATAGTCCTTACTCAAAGCTGCTTCTTTACTGCAGCAATAAGTGGGGGTTGCTGAAACAGGGCACCTGTCAGAATTTCTAGAACCTGCACTCTGTTGTGATTTCATCAAATGAGTGACTTGTTCAATGCACACAATTAAACAACCAGTCACTTTGGAATCCAGTGTGCCACTGTGGCCAGTCTTCTCTACCTGAAGTATTCGGTCGGATCTAGACTACCACCTTATGGGAAGAGGGATTTGAGGGTTTGTCAAGATTAATGAAACCAATGAAACCTGATATATAGTCTCCAATCTCTCTCTTCAGAGAATTTGAACCACAAGGAATGGGTGTATAGTGTGTTGTCCTTACATTTAGCTTAACAAAAATCTTTAGTAACAAGGACCACTGAGAAGTGTCTAAATGAGCCACTTTCAATTCTGATTTAATAAATTCTTGAGCATGTTGTATTTCTTCTTGTAATGGCTTTCAGTTTTGTTTTGTTTTTTCTTTTGGGGGCAAGTAATTACTTTGTGAGGCTAAACACTAGGAAGGCTTGGCTGGTAAGTGACTCTAGCAAGTGTTGGCTTTCCTTCAGGTTCTCCACATGGCTGTGGCAAAGCCAAATATTACTTAGGGAAGCATTTATCTACAGGTTGGAAAGTTTCACAAATGACCACTGCACTGTCCGTAGGGGCTTGTGATCTCTTCTGCATCGGCATCTTGAACTGCCTTCATGGTGATTTCTGTGTGCACATGTGTGTACACACATACACTCACACACATGTGCACCACATACACATGTCTACACATGTGACTATTTATATTGTATAACTTTGAAAATCTGAAAAACAATTCCTCCACCTCCATTTTAGGCAATTCTTTTGGAATAGCTATCAAATATTTCCGAATTTGTATAAATTTGGAAACTGAATATATATTTCAATTAAAGCTGTTATTTAAAAATCAACTTTAAGAGTAACATCTCTAGGAATTTTGGGACATTTAAATTTCCAAATAGAATTTTAGTAATAATAAAAAAAATTGTACATGTTACTGTTTTGTGAGTAATTCAACTAGAAAAACAAAATAATAAAGGCCATCCTTTCTCCCTAATCTCACATAAGGGTAGGAACAGCCTTTCTCCCATGACATTACAATGTGATGTACCTAGAAGACAGCCTGTTCTAGGGAGACACAGAATCAATGGCCTGCAGTTGCTTCTTTAGACACTGATTATGAGATACAGTCTACTAATGGATTCTTTTGAATGCAGAGAAAATCAACTTTATTTTATTAGAGAGGACAAAAGATTATGTGAAACTGCTCTTGATAGAAGCTACCATTGCTGTTAAAAAATCACCCAAATTGTAACACAGTTTAAAGACCAGAGAATACTTACACCTAAGTGTAGGGGTGACATTTAGAAAATGGCACCCAGTCCGGCTGTTAGTGACTGTGTCTTTACACTAGTGTCTGGACATCTGGGTTTGGGGGTAATTCTGGATGCTGATATCTGCTCTTGTCTTTACTGGGTAAATGTTTTGTTCCTTGGTTTCTGTTGACCTTACTAGATCTGAAGAGGATGGAGGTATCACAGAGGAAACACTTTGAGAAGCCTGCTATGTGTGGTCATTTGAGGTCTTGGGTACCATCTGTTTCCAGGTGTTAGACGTTGATACTTAGTAATATGGATATACATTGAACCACAGATCCAGTCAAAGAGGGAAGAAGAAAGGCCTTCCACACCTGTGTCTCAAACTTCAGTGGTTGCTCTGTGCGATGGCATGGCCATTTTCACTTAGTAGATCCCCACTCCACCCCTTCTGTTCTTCAGGAAAAGCTGATTTATCTATTCTATGCGTTTTTGACACCTGTGCTGAACCCCATGATTTACATACAGTCTAAGAAATAAAGGACTGAAGTGGGCTTGGCAGAAACTACTGGGACAATTCACATCTGATGTGAATCCATAGAATCATGAGCATTACTGGATAAAAGGACTTCGCTTCTATATTTTGCAGCCAACTTAGATGTGACAATCATTGCCATGGTGATACAGGTGATTAGATTAGATACTGACACATCACGACTGGTGATGTTATGCTGCAGGCTGAGTAACTGCTGGGAAGTGAAGTGTGGGTGTATTTTTATGTCACAGCCGAGTGTACATAGAGCTAATCATGGCTGTGATAAAACTTCTGCACGTCATCTCCACTTTATGGCTGACGGCAGTTAATTCATCCTATTGTCTGCAGTCATAGACCTGATTAGTGTTATGTAGGATGAGGGCGTTTCTTTTTAAACCAATTATGGAAAACAATTTTGGTGTTCCATTGAAAAACAAAGTGCACTTTCACTTTTGAAGACTTCTTTTAAAAAATGGAAGTCACATGTAATAATGAGTCAGTATGATGAAGAGAGTATTTTTTTTTATCAAGGCTGATTGAAATGTTTTTGTGTGGTTCCCACTTCTTAGTATACTATGTCTGTTTAAGTACAGGGAAGGATAAATGGAAAAGGATCAGTGAAATTTTACTTCTTTCTGATAAGGATATAACCAAAGGGGGTTTCCATGGGAGGCTAGTACTGTCAAAGAAGAGACTGTTTTAGATAATATCACACAGTATTCAATATCACAGTATTAAGAAGAATTTTTCTGAATATGTAATAGTTGTCACATTCATAAATATGGCCCACTGTGCTCCATAAGTATGTATAATTATTGTTAATTAACTGAAAATGTAAAAAGTTAACGAATATATCTGATGTCTAAAATGTTCACAACTTTTCTCTGAAACTTGGGAAACAATATTGCCACCTTAAACACTAGATAATAGATAGAATGTCAGAAATATTACTAATCTAAAAAGGCACAGATTAAGTGTCCCGATGAAGAACTCCAGGGTACACAATTTAAAGTTCATGTAACCCTAAGATCCTTTGACATTTGATTTGAATTTTTCCTGTGACACTATTCTAAGTTTTGCAAGCTAGGCAAATATATCAAGAGATGACAGTGCCAACAGACTAAGTTTTGGTTGGCTTGAATTGAAGCAATACCAGTGAACTATTTACTGCATGTTGCTCACACTGGATGATTTAGAAGACTCCATAGTAATTCCTGAAGAGTAAGGGTGTAGTTCCATGGCAGTGATGATGGACAACGGGATGCTAATTTAGTGATGTTGCAAGAGTTACAGAATGTGCCTCTCACGCAAGAATGTTCCTGTTTAAAAGAACCCAAGAACCAAGTATGATGTGACTTGTAACCCCAGAATTTGAGAATCTGTGTCAGAAGAATTGTGAGTTTGAGACTGTTAGTGATTTGTTTGCTTGCTTATTTATTTATTAATTAATTAATTAATTTATTTTTACTGTTTTACAGTCCAGTCATTATGCCTCTCCAGGTCTGCCCTCCCACAGTTCCTCATCCCATTTCTCCTCCCCATCAACCCCAGTTTCTAAGCGGATGTCCCCTCCACCAGGACTCCCCACTCACCGGGGCCTCAAGTCTCTCGAGAGTTAGGCATGTCTTCTCTCACTGAGGCCAGATCAAACAGTCCTCTGCTTTATATGTGTCAAGGGCCTCAGACAAGCTCCCGTATGCTGCTTGGTTGGTGGCTCAGTGTCTGAGAGATCTCAGGAGTCAGGGTTAGTTGAGACTGCTGGTCTTCCTATGGGGTAGCCCTCTTCCTCAGCTTCTTCCAGCCTTTCCCTAATTCAACCACAGAGGTCCCCGACATCAGTCCATTGGTTGGTATCTGCTTCTGTCTCAGTCAGCTGCTTATTGGGCCTCTTGGGAGACAGCATGCTAGGCTCCTGTCTGTATGCACACCATAGCATCAGTAATAGTGTCAGGCCTTAGAGCCTTCCATTTTGATGTTCACTGGACCTCCTTTTCCTCAGTCTCTTCTCCATTTTTGTTCCTGCAGTTCTTTTAGACAGGAACAATTCTGGGTCAGAGGTTTTGACTGTGGGATGGCAACCACTTCCCTCCACTTGATTCCCTGTCTTTCGGCTGGAGGTGGACTCTACAAGTTCACTCTCCCCACTGTAGGGGCATTTCATCTAAGGTCCCTCCTTTTGAGTCCTGAGTCTTTCACCTCCCAGGTCTCTGATACATTTTAGAGGGTTCCCCCACCTTTCTCCTCCTGAGGTTGCATATTTCTATTCATTTTGCTGGCCCTCAGGGTTTCACTCCTGTTCCCTCCACCATACCTGATGTGAACTTGCTGTTCCCTCTCCCACCCTTTCCTCTTTACCTCTGCCTCTAGACCCCTGTGATTGCTTTCTTCTCCCTCCCAAGTGGGATTGAAGCTTCCCCACCTGAGCCCTTCTGCTTGTTAACTTTCTTGAGTTCTGTGGATTGTATCTTGGGTATTCTGTACTTTTTTGGCTAATATCCACTTATTAGTGGATACATACCATGCATATCCTTTTGAGTCTGAGTTACCTCACTCAGGATGATATTTTCTAGTTCTATCCATTGGTCTGCAAAACTCATGATATTCTCATTCTTAAGAGCTGAATAGTATTCCATTGTGTCAATGAACCACATTTTCTGTATCTACTCTTCCACTGTGGGACATCTGGGTTGTTTTCAGCTTCTGGCTATCACCGATAAAGCCATTATGAACAGAGTTAAACATGTGCCCCTATATTATGGTAGGGCATCTTTTTGGTATATGCCCAAGAGTGGTATAGATGAGAAATCTCTCCCATACAGTCATATATTTTAATACTTGGTGACCATTTGGTGGTGCTATTTGGAGTGGTTATGGGAACTTTGGGAGGGCCAGCTTTGGTAGAGAAAGTATGTCATCCAGTGTGGGCTTTGACAGTTTACAGCCTCACTCTATTTTTAGTTTTCTCTCTTTGTTTCCTGGGTGCTGGTAGAATGCAACCATCCAGCTTCTAGTTAGAGGTATCTGTGGTCATGCCTTCCTCTCCATTATGAACAACCTTTCTCGATCTGTAACTCAAAGCACACTCTTTCATCTATAAGTTGTCTTTGGTCATGGTATTTTATTACAGCAACAGAAAAGTAACCAATACAAAGCTTACCTGGAAAACATAACAAAGGTTTGTCTCAAAATAATATGTTAAATATATCTTGAAAGGGACAGGGTCAAAATCAGGAAACTGATACCAAAGAATCTAGAATATAAGCAATCCCAGCAGAAAAAAACTGTGCCCAAGAACAATGACAGAAGACAGAGTAAGAGCCCAGATATATGTGGAGCAAGCATTGTAGACTGAGTATTGAGAAATGGGTTCCTAGGGGTCAGATTGTGGAATATTTCTGATGCCAAGTTACCAGTTATTCAACTTCACCTCAGGAGCACTGGAGAGCTGGTGAAGATTTGGAGGTAGAGATACAGTGTGATTAAATTTAGTATTTGAAATATCACCTTGGCAAATGAGCTAGAGAGGAAATCACCAGAAAAAGGACTAAATTGTTGCTTCAGGAGCAGCACTGAGATAGCAGACAAATCTGAACTAAGGTGTGGCAATGGTGCTGAGGTGAGCAGGTTAGATGAGCATAGCTAGATCTACTCAGAGTGAATTCCATGTGGACAAACAGAAAACCACTGAGTATTGCATAAAGATGCTGATGTATGCTTGCATGCAAATGATCAGAATAAGAAGATAAGAGTAGGAGCAAGCCAACCTAATAAATTAATAATGTGCATTAAACAATAAAGGAGTAGCTATAGATAGGTGAGGGAGGAAGATAGGTGGAGATGGAAAGAGGAAACGAGAGGAAAAGAGAGAGGGAGGCAGAAAGGAAAGAACTAGTTGTGGACACAGAGTATGAAAATCAACAAAACACTTGATTGTTAGATTTTTATCTAGGGTTTCTGTTTCTTCCTTGGTTTCTAGAAGCTGATCTTGCTACTGGGATAGTAATTTAAGGCTGAGTATACAAACTGTGGCATGTAGATGATAGAATTTAGCAATAGGTACATGAGCAGGAAAGAAAGTGAACATGTGAGTCCTGAGATAATAGACAGTTGTTTGCCAACATGGACAGGGAGATGAAATTGATGTTGGGCACTGAGTATTGATTTTTGGAAGGTAAACAGTACTGTGAAAATACACTTAGCTGTTCACTGGCACAGTTTCCCCTGCCCCTGCATATACTGGTGTTTGAGGAGCTGCTCTCTGGTCTATGGAAGGCTAAATAAATCTATTTTAGAGTTAACGATGAGATTGGCTTTGTTTCCCAGGCAAACAAGCACGATGACTACTCACAGACTATCACATGAGGACTAAAATTCAAGCTTGAACTATCAAAGAACATCCTAAAACTCCATGAATCTGGGTTCTGTGACCTTGAAGGAAAAAAAAGTCTCCAATGGCATTTAGAAACAGAGAGAGACAGAGGGAACAGCTTTCCATAGGGACAAGGCAACATGGAAGTATTCCTCTTGAGGGTTAGGATTGGTGACAGCAATGAACACTAATGAGTTCCTTAGGGGATTCTGGCAGTCACACATTATTAATCAGTTGGTATTGTACTTCCTGAGATCTGTATGTGATCCAATATGAATGCACTCATGAACTTTCTCTTCAAAAGTTTCCTCAAAATCTAGACAAGTCTCAGGTGATTTCAGAGCCCTGGAGCTCAAGCAGTCAAGGACTCCTAAACTCGTCATGTAAGCTTATGTGGAAAAAAAAGATATTAAGTTTCCTTTTTATTTACTTTCTCTTTGTCTGTCTCTCTCTTTCTCTCTCTCCCCTTCTCTCTTGGTCAGAAATGCAGGTTTGAGAGACATCCCTTTAAAAATAGGCATTTTTTTACCTCAAGGGTGGAAGTACATGCATCTCCCTGAAGAAGGAAAATAGAATAGATTGTGAGTGAACTAGGGGCTGGTGGCGATGGGAACAAAGGAGGTTAAGTGAAGGAGGGAGGGATGGAAGAAGAGAGTACAGGGAGAGAGAACTGAAATTGGGGCCATTTGGTAGGCAATGTAGAAACCTAGTGAAGTGGAAATGTCTGGTTTCTTTGGAGACTAAACGGTGTCATGGGATGTTTTTCTGGAAGCTGCTTTAGGAGAGGACGTTTTGCTGAGACAGACACTTGAGAGGACATATGATGTTTGGAAAGAGTATAAGTAGAACCACTGACTATGCTCTTGTATTGGTTTGCCTTGCAACACTTTTCTAGTCTTCTCTAATCTTCATTAATCTTCATTTTATGTGACTTGGTAAAGAAAAGCCTTGAGGTTTCTTCTGGATTGAGCTGCTGATACTGATTTGTCTTTGGCGTTTGTCACATGTACTGATTCCTGTTTAATGTTTTTGTCTAGATTATTGATATCCTGAAAACAAAGATTGGAACTGCCCCAAATAATTACTTCTAAACAGGTCCACCCCCCTTGTCTGATTAACCATCTTTCTCCCCTACCTTTGGTTGGTGGGATAGAAGGAAGGTTGAAGCATATAAGAACCCCTATTAAAGTAGGTTTTGAAAAGTCTAAGCCTACACTTAGTGCTTCCTGGAACCTTCTTGGGACCTATGAGGGTGACCTAGCAAAGTTTCCTAGTAATTAAGGATATGGAGCTATATTTTGTAACACAATTGTCAAAAACAAACAAAACCAAATAAAACAAATCAGAGTCAATGAATGAATCTTAATGATATTCTGCTGTACTCAGCGATCAATGACTAAACAATCACCATCAAAGAGACTTGTTCTAGCAACAGAGACCCATGGCCAAACATTAGCCAGATTTTGAGGAACTCAATGGTAGAGGAAGAGGAAGGATCATCGGAGCCAGAAGGACTCAGTATACCCGAAGAACATCACTCACAGAATCAACTAAGCAGGCCTCATATGGCATCATAGAGACTCAAGCCACAATCAGAACCTGCATGGGTCTGTGCTAGATTCTCTGCATATGTGTTGTGATTGCTTAGCTTGGTGTTTTTGTGAGACTCCTAACTGTGAGAGTGAGGGTGTCTCAGATTCTCTTATCCGCTCTTGGGATCCTTTCTTCCTATTGAGTTGCTTTGTCTAGCCTTGATAAGAGGGCTTGTGTAGCAGAAATTTCCCTGACCAATCTATTTATAGAGGGAGGCCAATGGTTGGATAGGGAAAAGTGAGGCAGAGCTAAAAGAGAGACAGAGAGGAGAGAGATGCAGGAAACACTTGCAAGAAATCCTTTACTTAATCACCCTCCCTCCCACCTGTTGAGCAACAGGTGTTAATTTATCTGAAGCCATGTGCTTCTTGCTCCAGAATGAGGAATCAAGGAGTGAAAATATCATATATACTAAGCAATTTTTACAAACCCAAGTTTTGCCTATCACTGATGCTCCACCACCATTGGCTATCTCCTAAGGAGAAGCATTGCTGGGGCAGGCTCCTGGCATCCCAATATCTGTATATGAGTATCAATATGTGATTTCAGCAGTAGTAGTGCTTCTTTTAAAATGTGGGTCCACTGCTTTGTGGAAAGTAATGGTGAAAATTGAAATGTTAGTCCTGCATCTGCCCTCCACTCCCTAGTTCAAATTAAGTTCAAAGCAGTGTTTAATTCTGTAAGCTCATTATAAGTTCAAAACAATAACTACATATGGCCCTGTCTTATCATAGTGCACATGTATGTCTTCATACTTGGATCTGACCTAGAATGAATATTTTTCTTTGGACACAAATTTGTTCCAAGCCTCTTTCCTTTTTAGTGTAACTATTAGTTGCACTCTTTATTATGTAGCCTTTACTTAGTATTATGAGAAATGGTCACATTCTATTCCTGAGTCTAGCTTTATTACATCTTTGTAGCAAAGCAACCATCTCTTAAAACTTGATTTCTAATATTATTTGAATCAAATCAGGAACTCTAGAAAATCATTAATTCATCTAAACAGCATTAATTCATGAAAGTTCATCTTTATGTTGATCCGCAGGAAATCTGCTCAGTAGGGTGGGTTAATGCCCATGGATTAGTATATTAATTTAATAATGACAGGAAAGGCATATCAGCTACAAGAAGCAATCTTGAGATGAAGTCTCTTTGGGACCTTGCCTCTCAGAGCTCACCCGTTAGTCCAAGGAAAAAAAGTAGGTCACATCCAGGAAGGACACCCGCCTTTCCTAGACTTTCCTAGATGGCTCCTGACAGTGGAAAAATTCAATATTCCATTCTCACCAATGAACAATTTATATAGACAAAAACTAAATAGAGAAGTGCTGGACCTAACTGATGTTAGAACCTAACAGATATTTACAGAACATTTCACTCAAATACAAAAGAATATATCTTCTTCTTAGAACCTCATGGAAATTTCTCCAGAACTACCGCATACTCAGACACATAGCAAGTCTCAACAGATACAAGAAAGTTAAAATAACACCCTGAATTCTATCAGACTACCATGAATTAAAGATAGATATCACCAACAACAGAAATAGCAGAAAGCTTAGAAATTAATGGAAATTGAATAACTCTCTACTCAATGCAAAATGAGTCAAGCCAGAAATAAAAAAAGAAATTAAAGACTTTTAATAATTCAGTGACATGAATTATTAAAAATTATTATGAATATACATCTTACTCAAACTTAGGGGATACAATAAAAGCAGTGGTAAAAAGAAAGTTTATAGTATGAAGTGCCTACATAAAAAAATTGGAGAGATCTCTTATTAGCAACTTAACAGTACACCTGAAAACTCTAGAAGAAAAAAAAGTGAGCAGGCACAAGAGGTGTAGATGGCAAGAAATAATCAAAATGAAGTAGAAATAAAGAGAACATTACAAAGAATCAATGAAACAAGGAGGTGGTTTTTTGAGAAAATAAACAGAATAGACAAACCCTTATCTAAACTAAAAGACGGAGGTAGAATATCCAAATTAATTAAATCAGAAACTACAGGAGTGACATAACAATAGACACAGAGGAAATGCAGAGAATCATAAGGAGATACTTCAGCAACATGTACTCTACCAAATTTGAAAATCTAAAAAATAAATAAATAAATTTCACAATAGATACCATTTACCAGAATTAAATCAAGGTCAGATACACAATTTAAATAGACCTATAACTCCTAAGGAAATAGAAGCAGTCATTAAAAGTATCTCGACCAAAACAAGTCAAGGACCAGATAGTTTTAGTACAGAAATCTACCAGACGTTCAAAGAAGAGATAACACCAATACTCCTTAAATTATTCCACAAAATAGAAACAGAAGGAACATTCTCCAATGCTTTTATGAGGACACATGTATGCTGACATCCAAATCACACAATAACTCAACAAAGAAAGAGCATTACAAAGTAGTTTCTATCATTAATATAGGTTCAAAAAATACTCAATAAAATACATGTAAATAGAATCCAAGAAAACTTCCCAGAGATGTATGAATGATTTATCATATGAAAATCAGTTGCTGAGTCTTGCTTGGTCATGTATAAGGGGCAGCATGACATTGTTCCTGCTCTTGAAACAGAGCCAGCAGGATGTGGGCCTCCACGAGTGTTGATGGTTGCAGTGGGTGAAAGACTTGTGTGTAGAATAGTGTGTAATTTCTCCTCCGAGGAGTTTCCTTTCTGCAAGGTTTATGACTTCATGATAATCCAAGGCAGCATCAATCTGTGAGTTGAGGGCATATATATGTCTCAGCAAAATGGTAGAATACTGTGACCTTCAGGACAGCCTTTATTAAGGCTATGGGAAAGAATGCTGAAAGCATGAGTTCGAAAATACATAATTTCTCAACTATACAAAATATAAGGATGCAATATGAATTGTAGAAGGAGCTTTATAGATATAAAGGAACAAGTGATGATTACAAGGTAAGGTCCTACCCAGCTAAGTTTTTTGTTTATGCTTACAAAGTAATGGTAATTTTAGAGCAAGGTCCCATCCAGCTATCTTATTGTCTGTTTTTGTGCTTGCTGTTCTTTTTCTAAGAATCAAGGAGCTAAGGTCCTGGGATGTTGATTCATGGGATAATCAAATGGGAACCTGGGGTAATGACTGAATTGATATGTAAACTAAAAAATGGGGCTTTTGATCTAAAAGAGATGAGCTATCTAGAAGGATTTTACAATAGCAAAAGAAAGAAGTCTTGAGCAGAGCAGAACACAGAGAGCAATCTGAAAATGTGTATTGAGCAGAACACACACACACACACATACACACACACACAGAGATAGACAGAGACAGAGAGATACAGAGAGAGACAGAGAGACAGAGAGACAGAGACAGAGAGCACCCTTTGGAAAGCCATCTCAAGAAGAACATAAGCCATCACCTTAGACCCATGATTTGAATTTGAGTTCTTTGTTTTGCCACTACCAGACATCCCTTCTTTCAGGAAACTTGACCAAGCTAAAGCTGGTTCTTGGCAATCAGTAAATATAACCCACCACATAAATACACTGAAAGAGAAAAAAAACCTATGTGATCTTCTCATTAATATCACCATCAATGATTTCAAGGTGTACTATAGAGATATAACAATGAAAACAGCATGGGTTTGGCATAAAAACAGACTATTTATCAGTGGAATCAAATTGAAGACCCAGACATAAATCCACAGACCTATGGACACCTGGTTTTGATAAAGAGGACAAAAATACATATTGGGAAGAGAAAGACAACGTCTTTAACAAATGGTGCTGTCAAACTGGATGTCTGCATTTAGAAGAATGCAAATAGACCCATATTTATACTTGAAGAAAGAAATTAAATCAAAATATGAGAAGATGAAAGATTTCCTTTGTTCCTGGATTGGTAGAATTAACATAATAAAATGGCCTTCCTACCAAAAATAATCTACAGATTCAATGAAATCCCCATTAAAATTTTATCACAATTCTTTACAGAGCT
The DNA here is from genome assembly GCA_030674055.1 of Rhabdomys pumilio. Lineage (NCBI taxonomy): Eukaryota > Metazoa > Chordata > Mammalia > Rodentia > Muridae > Rhabdomys > Rhabdomys pumilio. The sequence continues at coordinate 48,636,308 of JANHMN010000016.1, forward strand.
TGAAAGAACAATACTCAACTTTATATAGAAAAACAAAGAACCCAGGATAGCTAAAACAATCTTGTACAAAAAGAGAGCTTCCAGAGGTATCACCATCTCTGATTTCACCTCATGGCATTGACATAGAAACCGGCCACCCATAGACACCATAACCACTTCTAAGTGAATACATACCATGTTTATGTGGTAATAACATGGGAAATGGCCTTGAATGCTCTGGCATAGGAGACATCCTACTGAACAGAACATCAAAGCTTCTATAAAGCAAAGGACATGGTCAATAGGAGAAAATGGCAGCCTACAGAATAAAAAAAAGATTTTCATTAATTCCACATCTGACAGAAGCTAATACCCAAAATATATAAAATAATAAAGAAACTAGACATTAACAAACTATATAATCTAATTAAAACTAGGATATAAATATAAACAGAGACTTCTCAACAGAGGAATCTCAAATGGCAGAGTAATATCTAAAGAAATGTTCAACATCCTTAGCCATCAGGGAAACGCAAATCAAAATGACTTTGAGATTTATTTTTTTATCTGTCAGAATAGCTAAAATCAAAATCACAAGTAAAAGCTCATGTTGGCAAAGATGTGGCTCTCCTCCATTGCTGGTCAGAGTGCAAACTGGTACAGCCACTTTGGAAATCAATGTGACAGTTTCTCAGAAAATTGGGAATTGATCCACTTCGAGACTCAGCTGAACCACTCCTGGACATAATCTCAAAGGATGCCTCATCTTTCCACAAAGACACTTGCTCAAATGTGTTCATAGCAGCTGTATTTATAATAGCCCCAAACTGGAAACAACGTTAATGTCTTTCAACTGAAGAACGGATAAATAAAATGTGATACATTTACACAATGGATTATTACTTGTCTGTTAAAACATAACATTATGAAAATTGCACACAATTGGATAGAACTAGAAAAAAAAAACATTCTAAGTGAAATAACCCAGACTCAGAAACATAAATGGTATGTCCTCACTTAGAAATGGTTATTAATAGGCAAGTAAAAGATAATTGTGCTATAATCCATAGACCATGAGAGGCTAAATAACAAGGAGAGCTCAAGAAGAGATAAATGAATCTCCCGGAAAAATGAAAATAAAATAAATTTTGTAGGTGAACTAGCGGCAGTTAGGGATGGGAGTAGGAGGGATCAGGTTGGTCAGAGATAGAGGAAGAGAGGACTGGGATAGATGACTATAATTTGGGTGTATTTCAGGTATAAGATAGAAATCTAGTACAGTGGAAACTCCCTGTACATACGTGTGTGACCCTAGCAAAGTCTCTTAGGAATGGGGGATATAGAGCCTAAAGTGGGTATCCTGGCAAGACCTCCATTGGAGGAATTAAAATACCATTCAAGTCACAAAACCTTTAACCTACAGTTTGTCCTACATGCAGGATGTGCTGGGGTAGAGGTGAAACAACTTGTGAGAGTGGCCAAGCAATGACTGGTTTAACTTTTGACCCACGCCATGAGAGAGAATGGATGTCTGGCACTGCCTGGAGGTCCAGGAATTAGAGGCAGGACAGCACAGAGACATAGAATAGAAGCAAAAATGCTGGGGAGAAATTCAATAAAATGAGTCCTCATTATATTCTGCTATACTTTTAGACACGAGCCTAATCACAGTCATCACAGAGATGCTTCATCTAGCAACTAACGAGAGCAGATTCAGAAACCCACAGCCTAACAGTAGGTGGAGCTCAGGGGATCCCATGGAAGAGGGAAAGGAAGGATTGTAGAAGCTTGAGACCAAGGACACCACAAGAAATCCCACAGAATTAACTAACCAGAGCTCATAAGGGCTCACAAACCTGAACTCGTAATCAGTGGCCTGTATGGGTCTGTCCATGATCCTTTGCATATATGTAATGTTTGTGTAGTTTGGGGTTCTTAGGAGACGCTTAACAGTGGGAGCAGAGTCTGTCTCTGACTCTTTTGCCTGGCTCTTGGACACTTTATGTCTTACTGGGTTGCCTCCCCCAACCTTAATAATATAAGGGGAAGTGCCTACTCTTATTGTAACTTCTTATGCCATGTTTGATCAATATCTTTGAGAGCCTTGCCCTTCTATGAAGGGAAAAGAAAGAGGAGTGGATCTAGGGGAGAGGGGAGATAGCGGGGTGGGGGGAAGTTAGAAGGAGAGGAGGGAGAAGAAACTGTAGTTGGGATGTGATACATAAGAGAAGAATAAATAAAAAAAAATTCTAACACAATTATTTACAGACCTTAAAAGGACAAGTCTCAACTTCATATGGGAAAACAAAAAACACAGGATAGCTAAAACAATATTTAACAATAAAAGGTTTTTTGAGGTCTCACTATCCCTGACTTCAATTTGTACTACAGTTTGGTAATTTAAGAGTGAGGCAAAGAGTTCAATGATAACCTAGTATTTACTTTAGTAGAAATAAGGCAAAGAATTAGTTTTCTAAATTTAAGATTGAAGGGACACTGGAAAATTCTTTAATACTGTGAAAAGCTGTTATGTGTCCCAAATCAAACTTATTTCTCAGTATGTGAGAGAGCCATTGGAGATATGATATGGTGGCATATAAGTTATGAAAGCATCTAGCAAACAGAAGTAAATAGAAACTAAAGTCAAAATGCATTCATTGGTTTGGTTAATACAATATGATAGTAACCTTTGGGAAAGGAAATTATAACCAAATTCCAAGCCCTGGATGGTTCTGTCTTTCCATAGGCATTTGTGGAATGTTGGCACCAAGGAATATTAAATGCCATTAAAACATGCCTAGAAAGCAATTTGAACAGAAGCATCAGAAGGTATCTTCAGACTCACTCGTGATGACTGTGTGGCACCAGTTGAGTGAGTGTTTCTGCTATTTGGTGAATTTCTATGGGTCATTTCTTTCATATTTGATCTGATGATCAGGTGATCACATTTCTTTTAATGCATCATTTATATTGGACCCAGATATGAGGAAAGTGTGCTAGGTAAAACATGACAGGAATCTTATTTTCAGGAATTCTATTTTTATTTAGAATAAGAAGGCCTTCTGTAGTGATGTAGGCACTGGGTGGGAATAGGAGTTTCCTTTGGACAACAGCCCAAGCGATGTCTGAATTCATGACCTTAAAACACCAAATGTTCACAGAAAATGTAACCAAATTGCCATCTTTAGCACAGAAATATATGTAACTGGACATCAAATCCTGATTTTTTTTAAATGTTCTGAATAAAAAAAAAAGGGGAGAAAAGTGTGATTACAGGGAGGAGCCCTGTCCTCTAAAAGGTCTTTTAGTGCAGAGAGATGGAAAGTTTTGCATAGTGTTACATGGCTTAGAGATGACATGCTAGAAGACAAACTCAGAGCAAGGAAAACAGGAAAATCTAAAGCTAAACCTCACCTAAACCATCTAGATAAATGCCAGTCTGGGGTTTTACACCAATTTGTATGACTGTGAGAATTAATTCCTTACTTTTCATACTTTTTCAGATCACAGATAATTCCAACTAAAGAAGTTATAAAACAGCAGAAAATAGAGAATGTAAGAAAACTATATGTAAAATAGTGGCCGAGTATATAAGATTGAATTAGTGAAAGAACAGATTTGATTTGTTATAGTTCAGAACTAGATTAAAAATATCATGAGAAAAATATGACATTTTCTATGTAATCAGTGAACAGATTTCCTTCATTAAAAAAGGGTTTACTGACTAACATTTGATTTTTAAAAATTACATGTATTATGGCATGAAGAAGTTTATCTAAAGGATCTTGGATGCTTTTTTGTTTCTTTTTTAATTTGTTTTGTTTTTTGGTCTTTGTTTCTTTTTCACAGAACACACATTTAATTCTTGATAAATTACTTCAGCGAGTAATTACTAGATAATTCTCAAAGGCACAAGAAGGTAATTTTCGCCAGGGCCAAACAAAGGTAATCATTTCTTATTCATTTGCCTGACAAATAAAATGTGTGTTGTCCATACAGTCATGATTGTGGGGCCATTCACTGGAGCATGACCCACCCACCAGGGCCATATCCTTAAAGAAAACTCACTCTGCCTTCCCTAATGACCATCAGCTGTCATGCTGGAATGTTGATTGGTATGATCTTATGCAGAACTTATGGAACTATGGATATTGTAGATTTATGAGTTCAGTGGTCTTGTCCCAGTCCCCCCAACCTCTGGATATTACAACCTCTCTTCCCCATCATCTGCGATGCTTCCTGAGCCTTGGTGATAGTGGTATAATAGGAAAGACAGAGGGGATAATATTTCATGGAATGTTTCAAGAGTCCTTTTCCTCCCCTCTTCTCTTTGTCCTGCATTATTTTTTTATTTTTTTCATGCCAGGGATTAAACCCAGGACCCCACACATGGTAAGTATATGCTTTTACTCCCAAACTATTCCCCAGTTGCAAAGTTTCTCTTGCTATAGTATTTACTATGCTCTATTCATTATGACCACAATAGCTATACTGCCTTACAATAATGTATAAAACATAGTAGAAGAAAGTCCTTTCTTCTCAGTCAGTGAGAAGGCAGTGATGATCGATGAGCTTGTTTTAAACACATCAATATATCTTAAAGGATATTTAACAGGGTGTTAGTTGAGATGTGGTGAATATTTGGATACTATGATTCAAATAATGCAAAATAGGATTTCATTATCTATCACAGGAGAATGAAGGATGCCTGGCAAACAGGTGAAATGTCTGCAGTTGATCAAATATTAAACAGAGGACATGAAGTCCAGTCATGTAGGAGGGAGAGCTCAGTAAAGTGAACATGGACACCATGCTCACTGTTCAACGCCATTGTGTTCTTAACATCAGCTATGGGATTACATTTCTGTTTTTTTTTGTCTTGTTTATACAGACAAAGCATACAGTCTTGTTTTTTGTCTTGTTTAAATAGAGCAAATATTTCTTCCACTTTATACTTTTTATGCCCATGAAAAATCATAAATTTAGGGAGACCAATAGAACCTACAGACTGTGGCTGCAAAGACCAAGCTCTGCCTCCCTGACTGGAGTGGTTTATCATGAAATCAGTATTTGGACTCTCATTTATTTGTAGTGAAGTAAAGAAAAATTAAAGAGCTATGTAATATGTATCTAAGGAGGGGAGATTATTATTATTAATAAAAAAGGTTTGGAAGTAATCTAGTGTGTAGGAAGATGAATGCTGTCATTGGTGAGAGATTTGGGAAGTATTCATTAAGCTGTTTGATCTACTTTAGGGAAAAGTCTGGGAGACTACTGTAGAATTAATTAAACTTGGGCTGCATAGACTAGATAATAAAAGTCACAAAATCAACATTGCCCAAACAATAATAGAAGAGAGAAGTACAAGCTCTGAGCACACAATCTTGGGAAATGCTCACTGCAACCCTGCCAGAGAATTTAGCAAAATAGAGAGGAATATTAAAATGGAAGCTGAACACTAGATGAGCAATAGATAGAACTGATTTGCTTAAGAATAAAGGCAGACTAAACATAGAACAAAAATCTGTGGACTTAATGATTGCAGGTTATCATAAGTTTGAATTTTTGTAAGTTAATGAGTAGAATTTTCCATACCTTATAAGACAAATAATAGGAATGGAATCTGCACAGTGGAAGCCAGTCATGAGGTGCAGCTAATTCTAGAATACATACATAATAAACATCATTTCCCAAAAGCAAATTTGCATATGCATATTTTCTATAATGCTAGAGAAATGTGAAGGTGATGTCTACTTCAGAACAAAGAAATGTGAGGTTGATAAGGAGAAAGAAAGAAAAACAAAGCTCTTGAAGGAGGCGGAGAGCAGGAAATCAAAATGAGTTATTGTAACTAAGAACTGGCACCTGTGTGCGCAGGAACTCCGTATACGCATGCTCATCTCCCAACCTTAATTTCAACAGTGACCCTTTCAGTCACTCAGACTATGTGTGTATACACTCCAGGAGCCTATGTAGCTTCCTCCAGGCCTTAGAGAGAAGTTACAAAGGTTGCAAAGCACATGAGGCTTATTAACACAATCTGGCAGTAGCGGAGCTGGAGGTGGGCAGGAGGAGCAGGTGAGTCAAACACTTGCGTGATCTTCAGGCAGCAGGCTAGTACAGCAGGCAGCAATCACCAGCCAGTGTTCCATTCTGGTTCTGTGTCTTTCCATCCTCTTGCTTGGCAATTTGAAATGGGGAGGGTGGTATGCATCCTGAAATGCCAGCTTCTGGCAGAGTGGTGCTAAGTGAATCTGTAAGGTTAACAGAGGAGAGGACACCATTCAAGCCAGACTTACTACATAGTCATCACTCACCTGCTGAAATATTCTTTTCTAATGAACTGGGTTTTTAAAAAAGACTTTTTGAATTTAAATTCTAAATTGAATGTCTCTTTTAAAATGACAGTTAAATGCATTCACAGGCTGATTGTGATTTCAGAAAAGCTGCATCGTAAGTACACGTGGGAGGGACAGGACAGGCAAAAGAGTAACTGTTGAAAGAGAGGACAGGTTATGAGGAGGACATTCCATTCGAGAGGACTTGATTGAGAGCATGTGGTTGGGTAAACCATGTACAACAGAGAAATTTCTGGAACCGGTTGCTCTCTTTTGTTCATTGTCTGGTAAGAGAGCTAAAGCAGTGACAGAGTCACCCTTCCAACTTGGAGATTTAACTCCGACCAAGCTTCTTCCTGCTCTCAGTCCCTCCCACCTCTGTGCTGATGAAGTGAATGTCAGTCAATAGGCAAGCATGAAGCAAGAATGAGCCAATTTAAAAAGTAAAATGAAACTAGATTCTCTTCAGCATTCAATTTATAATACAGTAGGTTTACTGAAAAGGTTCTTGCCCAGCAAAATCAAGATGGTGACCTCTCTTCAAAGACACATGCACCAAAATTCTTACTTTATTCTGGCCTGGGTGATGAAGATTGGACTTTAAATATTTTTTTTATTTACATCATCTAAACATCTCTATTCTTACTTTTATGAAAACTAAGTGCAAAGTATAGAGTCAAATATTTCTGAAAATATTTATTTTGTTTATGTGTATGAATGTTTTGCATACATGCATATATGGGCACCACAAGACTGTCATGCATGGTTCCTGCAGGTGTCAAAAGGTATTGGATCCCCTGGAACAGGAATTATGGATGGCGGTGAGCTACCATGTAGGTTCTGAAAGCCAAACCCTGATCCTTTGCAAGAGCAATGAACGGTGCCCCATCTCTTGAGCCACCAAAAGGATAGATTCTTGATAACAACAAACTCAAAAGGTGAAAAGAAAAATCCCATTATCTTCCCTGCTAACTAAAGGCTGAAGAGATGAAAGGCTTTCAAAAGGACCATTTGTCTCAGTGCTCCTCAGGTCCTTAAGGTTGAAACCAAATGTGAGCTCTGAGATGTATTGAAGTCTACTTCCTGGGCTATTTGTGACTGAATTCATAGGAGGGATGGGAGGGAAAATCAACATAGAAGTCATGTTGGTACTAACATTCATATATAACTATGTCAGTTCCCCAATTCATTGCTTAAAGTTTCTATCTCATGTTAGCCACATTCGAACTTATGTATATGTTTGTATTATTAATAGTTTGTGTGCGTGTGTGTGTGTATGTGTGAATTTAGCATTAAGCCAAAGTCATGCTCTTGCACAATAAAACTGTTTCATATCTTTGTTCTCTAATACCTTCTGCAAGCCTTATGTCTTCCATATCTTCCCTTGTATAATAAATTAATGCATTTCACTGAGACAAGTCTAGTTGATGGCTTAGGACTCTTCCTTCCCAGTCCAATTACATTCTTTTTTGCTCATTATTTTATCTGCTAATATCACGGACCATTCTCTACTCATTCTAGGACTGACGATGGGTTATTGAAGTGGTAAGGCTGTTAGCATGGTAGTAGCATATAATCTCCAGGCTTTAGCTGACCCACCTGATACCAAATCATGTCCACATGAAGGCCCTCATCTTTCCTTCTGAGCCACAGTAAGCATAATACACACTGGGATCAGGTCCATCATGATTCCAAGTGCCTGATTGGTAGATGGGAAGGTTACACAGATGAATCAAAAGTATTATTTTTTGTGCTTTTTGATGAACAACTGTTTCATTTTCAGTGTAGATTAACATTTTTCGATGGGAACAGACAACCAGACATGGATGCATGAATTCATCCTCCTTGGTCTCTCCAGTGACTGGAATACTGAAGTCTCTCTCTTCATCCTGTTCTTGCTGATGTACCTGGTGACAGTACTGGGGAATTTTCTCATCATTGTTCTGATCAGATTGGACAGCAGACTCCACACTCCCATGTATTTCTTTCTCACCAATCTGTCCTTGGTGGATGTGTCTTATGCCACAAGCATAGTGCCCCAGCTGCTGGTTCATTTTCTTGCCTCACACAAAACAATCCCATTTCTGAGCTGTGCAGCCCAGTTATTTTTCTCTCTGGGCTTAGGAGGCATTGAGTTTGTCCTACTAGCAATGATGGCCTATGACCGTTATGTGGCAGTGTGCAATCCACTGAGATACTCTGCCATAATGCATACAGGACTATGCAGTAAGATGGCTCTTGTATCTTGGGTCGGTGGTTCCATCAACTCAGTCATGCAGACTGCTATCACCTTCCAACTGCCCATGTGCACGAACACGTATATTGACCATATATCCTGTGAGCTTCTTGCTGTGGTGAGGCTGGCCTGTGTGGATACCTCTGCCAATGAAGTTGCTATCATGGTATCTAGCATCATTCTCCTGATGACCCCGTTCTGCTTGGTTCTTCTATCCTACATCCAGATCATCTCTACCATCCTAAAAATCCAGTCCAAAGAGGGAAGAAGGAAGGCCTTCCATACCTGTGCCTCCCACCTCACTGTGGTTGCCCTTTGCTATGGCATGGCCATTTTCACTTACATCCAACCCCACTCCAGCCCCTCTGTCCTTCAGGAAAAGTTGATTTCTCTATTCTATGCGATTCTGACGCCCATGCTGAACCCCATGATTTACAGTCTAAGGAATAAGGAAGTGAAGGGGGCTTGGCAGAAACTACTGGGACAATTCTATGAGTTCACATCAAAACTGAAAACCTGAAGAATCTTGAACATCGCTGAAGAAAAGGGCTTTGTTTCTCTGTTCTGTACCCAACTCAAATGTGACAGTTATTGCCATGGAGATAAGGGTGGGACTGACATGTCATGACTGGTGATGTTATGCAGGAGGCTGAGTGATGGTGGGGTGTGAGGTGTGGGTATATTTTTATGCCAGCAGTGTATACACTGGAGCTAACCTGCACTGTCACTGAGATCTCACTGTTACTCAATCTTGATTTACACAGCATGGCAATTAAAAAAACCCACTAACCTTTCAATTTTCTTGCATTGTTTAATGTCATGAACCATGTCATGAACCTCTTCTTGACTTTTACTTTATCCACAGGTATGTATGCAAATACCTTTCAGAAAAGTTTATGGTGTTTCTAGAAGGCTGGAAATGCATTTTTTTCTGGTCTGTAGAAATGGTCAAAAAATGCATACTCTATATAATCAGAGTCAACTACTGAGTGAGTCAACATTTTGAGGAAATGGTTGTTAAAGCCTTTATGATGTTACTGTATATAACCATCTACATGTAGCCACAACGGCTTTCTGTTAACATGAACAACTGCAGAAGGATAAAATGAAGCTCTTCATCCTTAAAGGAATTAACCAAAGGTTTTCATAGATTAGTTACTATAAAGCTAATGAAACCTTTAAATTTGAGGTACTAGTAGTCAGTCTTCAACCAATTTCTAAGAGACTTTATTGCATATATATATATATATATATATATATATATATATATATGGTATCTAAGTAAAATATTAAATTGGATTAAATTGGACTAATAGCTAAGAAATTTACAAGTCCTTTTTCTAAATTGTAGAAGCAAAATAAATCCCAAAATTATGACAAAACGTGTAAGATCACAGTGACAAAAGGAAAGCTGTCTCTGCCTGAGTCAAAGAGTGGTATTACCTACGTAATACCTGCATTTCATTATCACAGAGGAAGACACATGACTCTGAGCTGTGACTGTTCCCTTGGACACATGTTTGTAATGTTTCTCCATTCCATGACATGTTTACCCTTAAACTACCCCCCCCCTTTATCTGAAGTCTTTATGTGAATATGTTTTCAGCTTTTTTTACTTAGGAAGCAGAAATCGTGAGAGCACTGGTTATACAGTGACAGATTAGCATAGTCACACATTCTTCTAGATTTATATACTTTTTCCTTTTTGTTTTATATGACTTTTAAGATTGTACTTTCACAATGGATTAGACCTTATGTAAATTCAAATATTTTTTGAAATGACAGACCTTCCATGTGAGCGGAAGGCATTTTCAGTAAAAGGTGGAAAAGTATTGTTGCTTCAGTGAGAAGATGAAACAGTGTTTTAATAAAGTCACTACATACAACTTTTCAAAAAGTTGGGTACTGAAAAGTACTTCAGAATAAAACTTCAAAAATTATTAACCGTAAATTATCACTTGAGGTTTTTCTTTTAAAAGCACAATTACATAAAAATTATTGTTCAAATAAAAATCTCAGAAGACAAATGTAGGACAGTAGCTTACTAAGTCTCTGAAAATTCTTTAAATTATATCATTATATCTTCTATTTCCCTTTCTTAGCACTGGAATTTTCAGTAGCAGTATCCTGTTTCTGTCAGTTGGATTTCCTATGAAATCAGGACTTTTTAATGGCATCCTGAGGGACTACATTTTTTTCCATTCTTCAGACTCTATATTGCTTATTATACTATGAAGATATGTTAGACTCTGAAGGGCTCTAGTAGACCTAAGTGTGGCAAACAAGGTTCTGGCAGGCTTTGCCCTTTCCCTGTTTCCTCGTACTTGCGAAACTGTTAGATTGCAAGTCCTAATACTAGTCACTAAGGTCCATTCCCTTATTTGGCCACTTCTTCCACGTGAGGCTTACTATTGAGGTCCAGCTATCAAAGTATTAAAGTCTAAAAATCAAAAGCCTCCTTTTGGTTATCCTAATTAACATGCTCAATCAAAAGAAACCAACTTTATCCTAACAAAGGCTTTTCCCCTTTCTCTTTGTAAACTGCCAGTTTTCTATGGGCCATGTCTGTCTCCTTTCTATCCAGAGGGAGTCATTTGTTCTTCCTGGACAAATATTCCTTCTTCTTTTATCTTGTTACCTTTCCTTTCTCTCTTGTTCTCTATCTCCTGTCTTTGTCTCTTGCTCCCTGTCCTTTGTTCTTCTGGACCTCCGAGAAAATGAAAATAGAAGAGACACATGTACAGGAATGCTAAGTTTGGGGTCTGTCACCACTGGCAACCTAGAAGCTCAGCGTGTTTATTAGGTATGACACGGGTGGGGGTAAGCTATTTTCTAGAGAAGGTGTCTGCAGGTAAACATCAGGAGGAGGAAGCTGTGGTTGTCAGGTTGCATACATACTCATTAATTGTCCATAAACACTCATACTGTAATGACAGTGATTCCATACTCAATGACTCTGAGGACAGCTTTGCCATTTCTTTTGAACCTGAATCATGTGGGGAAATAGCTTTGCTGATTTACATGGGTCTGAGGCCTTGGTCTCCTTGACATGACTGTGTCCTGGTCAATAGTAGGGATTTACTCAGAATTTCACCCACCCAAGATTTCCTCCACTCCCTACAAAGCAGAACCTCTTGGATGGTAACAACCCTTCTACTAGAGATACACAGTGCTTTTTTTTTTATCCTCTGCCCACTACAACAGTTGTCAATGTTTCCTCAGGTAGGCATGGGATTTTGTGTGCCCCTTTCATATATGTTGAGACTTTTGCTGGTCTGGCCTTACTCATGGCATCACAATGTCTGTGAGTTCATATGTACAATATCTCTGTCATGACCAGAAGTCAATCTTTCCCAGAATTCATCAACTATCATTGACTCTTGCCATCTTTTTTGTCCCTTTCCCGAGAAGACTCCTCAGTCCTGGGATGAGGGTTAATATAGATGACCTATTTAGGCTAAAGCAATACACCATACTTTATTCTCTGCACTTCTACCAGTTGTAAGTTTCTGTGTTGATAGTCATCTACTGCAGAAAGATATGTTTCTTCAATGAAGATGAAGAGGTACACAAAGTTATGCTTGGAAAGATAAATATTTAGTGTATAGTTTAATACTATATAGATTCTGCTGAATACGTATAGTAAGCTCTCCTCTAGGGCCATGAGCTGCTCAGGCATGAATTATTGACCCAGTTAATAGTTTTAGGCATGAATAATATCTTGTGGAATGTGTCTTACAACCAATTGGAAAGTGGTTAGTTATTCCCAAAAAATTTGTGTCATTATTACACCACTGTAACCCATGGATTCCTAACAAACCAGTAGGTATTAACATACTGGACTAAATAATGTTTTGTGGTTGGGGCTAACCTGTGCATTGCAGATTATTCAGGAATATTTCTGACTTCTCTAGGTGGCAGTTGTTCCTCCTTCTCATCAGACACTGTGAAAATGATGGATAAGGGGCACTCCTGACATAGCTTCAATCATTTGTTAGGGAATGCAAGATTTGAGAAATGATACCTTTTTAAAATCTGTCCATCAAAGATATAGAAACAATCTCAGCACCATTCTATCTTCTTCTTGCATAGGTGGTGCAGGGAATGGCAAATGGAAATTTTGCCTTTCTCCATAAAATTTATCATGTGATACATCAAATGAAATCTGTTTTTATTATCTTTATGAGCTTACTCATATAAATTGATTTAACACATCTCAGTATATTCCAATAATTACCTGCTGGAGACTAGCTCCAGAGCTCTGGAAGGTAGACAAGGGGATAGAGCTTTGGTGGTGGTGGTGGTGGTGGTGTGTGTGTGTGTGTGTGTGTGTGTGTGTGTGTGTGTGTGTGTGTGTTGTTCTGCAGGAATAAAGGTTGCTTATTATATTTTACCTGTCTCTGTCTAAGTTATTCTAAGGCCAGAAGCTACCCAATTGTTAAACAGCTGGGAGTAGGGGAGGGGGTGTTGGGGTGAAGGGGAAAATTTAAGTAAAGAGGTCCTATGTTTGTTTCTTTACAGGTCCTCCACCTCCCCACCCTAAGGCTTTGAGTTTATTTCACTCTTTGTCAGCTAGAGAAAGTCACTTGCAGGAAAAGCCAAACACGTTGTAAAGTGATTCTAATCTTTAATTCTAAGAGAAAGGAAAAAGGAAAAAAACCTATCTCTTAAAAAAATGATGTGTGCCTATTGCTTCTATTTAGCTCCTACTCTACACATCTTCTATTCTTCTGCCTTAGTTTCTAATTCTCCTTCTGCCGTAGCCTCTATTTCTCCCTTTGTCGGTAGTAATGACTGATAAAAGGTGGGTTGCCACCCGCCTTAGACCATTTATATTACTGAATGAAAGACACACACACCACCTTTATATTTTAATAAGCCTTACACAGCACAATTGCTGGGCAACTCCCTACCCTCCATGCTGTTAGAGTCTACCTCCCCATGGATAACCTCAACGATCAATCCCTATTTCCTATGTTTCATCTGAGCTGCTCTCAACTCCAATCAGGCAGCCTTCTGAGCCATGTTCTCTTGGCCTCTAGGCCAAGGCAGCCTTCTCTCTCCTACTGGTTCTTCTTCCATGGTGGCTTCTTCTTTCTTCTCCCCTCCTCCTGGTCTCCTCTCTTTCTAACCCTGCAAAAACTCAACCCTACCTATTACTCTTCTGTCCAACTATTAGCTGTTGGCATCTTTGATCACCAATCACAATTAACTGGGGGCAAGGACCCTCAGTGTCTTCTATTCAAACTCTCTAGTCTTTGAGACAGTTTGGGGTAACCCAAATTAGCATTAGAATATAAGCAACACTAGGCCAATCCACTACATAGGTCTCCTTAATGTTATCATTTTTAGGTTTTTGTACTTTTTTAAGAGAATAGATCACATGATATCCCAAGCATCATTTTCTGGAGTTCGCACAAGTTCAAACATAAATGCAAATCATTAATTGAATAAGTAACAACAGAGATGTTTCCACATTTCCATTAATACTAGTTATCTAACTAAACATTCATTACCCTCCACTAACTTCACAGGCTCATTTAAAGTTAAAAATTATAATTTCCCCAATCTGTAGGTTGTGGATTTATCCTGCTGACTATGACTTTTGCCTTACAGAAGCTTTTCAGTTTCATGAGGTCCCATTTATCAATTCTTGATGTTAGAGTCTGAGCCATTGGCATTCAGTTTAGGAAATTTCCCCCCATCCTGTGCCAATGAGTTCGAGGCTCTTTCCCACTTTCTCTTCTATTAGATTCAGTGTATCTGGTTTTATGTCGAGGTCCTTGATCCATGTGGACTTAACCATATCCATAGAGGACTAATGTTCATAATACATAAAGAACTCAAGAAGCTAACATCCAAAAAATCAAACAACTCAATCAAAAAAATGGGGTGTAGAACTAAACAGAGAATTCACAACAGAGGAATCCCAAATGGTCGAGAAGCACTTAAGGAAATGTTCAACGTCCTTAGTGATCAGGGAAATGCAAATCAAAATGACCTGAGATTCCACCTTACACCAATCAATGGCTGAGATCAAAAACTTCTCCTAGGTGGATCCTGACAATTATCATTATAAATTTTTAAAGTTTCTCATATTTTGTGAATGTCTGCCTATTTTAGTTTCTTATTGCTGCAATAAGAATGTACCACAACCTTTGGGACTTAAAACAAGATAAAATAATTACCTCATAGTTTTAGAGGTCAGAGTCCATAATGGATTCCACTGGGATAAAATTTAGATGTGCACAAGGCTGCATTCCTGAGTGCCCCAGGGAAGTATGTGATTTCTTGCTTTCCCTTTCACCCCGAGCAGCACCTACTGCAGAAAAGAAGCTTCCATTTGCATTCTAACTTAATTTTGCACTACTATTTCTTCAATTAGAAGAAAAAACAAAAATGAAATCAGAGTCTCCAGTTTACATTGGATTCTGTTTATCTATTGAGTTTGAAAATCATATACTATGACAAGCTTTTTTATATAATGAAACTGTTGTTTTCCTGTAGCCAGTATTACACTTATTCAGAAAGAGAATGAAAGAAATGTGTGCTTGTTAAGATAGAACAAACGCTTTGAGCTTCAGTTAAAGCAGCCATATTATTAATATTTTATGGGTAAATATCCATGCTATGTCCAGAAGACTTTGTCTCACAGCATGTATTTTGATCCTCTGGCATTTACAATCTTTCTGCCTTCTTTTTCATGATGTTTTTTGAGCCTTAGGTGTAGAGTTTGCCTGTAAGTGTGTCAGATGGGCTTGGGTACAACAAGGTCACTTATGGTCTTCATTTTACAAGTTGTATACAGCTGCAATGGCCTCTATAAATTGCAAAGAAAAGCTTCTAAGATGAGGAATGATATATATGTGTGAATATATATATGTGTGTGTGTGTTATATTGATATAATGTATATGCACATATATAAACATGTATATACATATGCATAAATATACATATACTTATGCATATATAATATTATATTAATGTATTAAAACAACGTTGATATAATATATTATTAAGTTAATATATCTATTAATATACATGTATATATGTGGGGTTAAGAATAAATATTTAGGACAAAGAATTATATTGATTTAAAAAAATGACAGTAATAAGTACTCTTCTAGGGCCTATGATCTTCTTACCAGCCATAAGTAGTTGGGCAGGTATACAGTGCTAGGCATAAACTCGAACTTAATGAGTGGGATTTACACAAACTAGATAGCTGTTGGTTATCCTTAATAAAAGAAGTATCACTATTGCACCATTTAGGCTACCTTTCTGGGTTAGTCATGGTTATGATTCATAAGATTTATAGATGGATAAGACTACTGATTTCTTTTTTCCTTAGCATCTTGCATAACACCTTCAGATACTATGAGACTTAGTCTTCACAGAAAGACTTCCAAGTCAGTTCTAGCTTTATACTTCTATATCGTGGGTTTGAGATGTATAGTGTTCTTAGCAATAGTTTTCAAGTTCAGAGAGATAACCAAGTATAATAGCAATAGACTATATTATTTTAGAAATCTCTTGGGTACCCTTGGCCAACAACTGAGTATTCCATGCCTGGCACTAGGGTTTTTGTTATATTGTTTATGACCCTTGGAGAGAGAATTATCACCCCATTAAAAGAAACCAACACATACACACAATATATATGATATAAATTTATTAGTGTATTTCTAGTAATAGTATATATTAATATAGTAATAAAATAAAATTAATGTTACTAATATAATAGTTTATTAACATATGGTATTAATATAACATTGATATGTGTTCATGTATTAATGTATAAATCCATTAATTGATACAATGTTGATATGTTATATATTAAGTGATAATAATATATTGATATATAATAAAAATATATATTAAACTAGGCTTATAACTATTCCCAATAACTTTTTCTTTTTCCTTTTTTCCAAATTTTTATTTAATCTTATTTTGTCTGTTACACTCCAGATTTTATCACCCAGCTGCCACATCCTACACCCCACCAGACCTCTCCACTACCTGGGGCCTCCAGTCTCTTGAGAATTAGGTGCATCTTCTCTGACTGAACCCAGACCTGGCAGTCCTCTGCTGTATATGTGTTGAGAGGGTGTGGCTCATATCAGCTGGTGTATGCTGTCTTGTTGGTGGTCCAGTGTCTGAGAGATCTCGGGGGTCCAGGTTAATTGAGACTGCTGGTCCTCCTTACAGGATCACCCACTAAAGGGTGAGTAGTTGTTACTATTATCTACTTATAGTATCTTATCTTCTGAATGTTGGATTGAGTCAACATAAAGAGCAAAATGATCAGAAAAAGAGTGCTTCTCTCTCTCTCTCTCTCTTTTTTTTTGCTTCTCTCTTTTAATGGTTGGCAAAATGCACAGGGCTTAGATCTAGGGAGCTGAGTATTTGTCGATAGAGGGTTCTAGGTCCCAAGACACTGAATGGACAAGAGCTACTCAGAAAAGTCATATCTCCTTCAAATTACCCACATGAAAAATTTTCATCAATCACATTAGTAAGTCATTACTATTTTGGGATTGTTTGTTTCAGCAATTAGTGTACCTTTGATCTTGTAATGAGACCATAGCTTGGGTATACATACTTTAAAACTATCCTCTGTGCATCTAGCTAGCACTGTGCTATTTACAGATAACAGATGCTCTTTAATTTCCAACAGCTCACAAATGAATCAACTTTTACTAACTCAGAATTTTTAAATGTTATCAATGCATTTAATATTATTTTAGTTTGTTTAAAATTAGATAAGCTGCATGGCCTTGTCATGTATTTTAAATTATATTTAGTAGATTTATTAATTACTGACTGGGTCTGAATTTTCTACTCAAACTACTGTTCAAATTATAGAAAGTAATAACAGACAACTCCTGTTAAACATGATTTTATTAGTATTACCTTATATATTTCATGCTTTTGCACATTTTTACAAGTTTTGAAAAAGGCTTACAGTTATGTATCACTGTGATAAATATATAGAGGTGTTTTATTCCTCCAAACATACCATATTGTCTTTTAAATGCCATCTGCCCCTTTTAACAATGCCCACTAGAATCATGCCTATCATTGTCTATTGTAAAATATTATATGACTGGGATCATATTTCAGAGTCTGCCTTCTTTAAGTTAGCACACTGCATTTTTCACATAGCATATTGGTGTTGCAAATCACACTGGTTGGTATTTTTTATTGCTGAATAATAGTCCACTTTATTGACTTCCCATAGTTTGTCAGTTTACTATTTAAGAGTACATTACGGTTATTCCTACCATTTAAGAATAATGAAAGAACTTAAAAAAGCATTCAACAAACTTCTTTTACTTCTGTGGGATGAAATAAGATCAGACATAAGAAGTGATGACTAGTTTGTTTGGCAAAGGAATATTTAAGTTCTTTATAAGTGCCAAGCTATTTTTAAAAGTTGTTGCACCAACTGAGAATGTATGTGCTAACTGTCTGAGCAATCACTAGGACCTCTTTGACAACAGCTGATGAGACCAGTTTCATATTCTTTAAAGGTCAGAAATAAGTGGCAAGTAGCTTTTCTTTGAAGATTTTATTTGCAGTGATTAAAGAATGCTAATGTTGAATATTTTTTTCCTGTGCTACTTACCTATCTGTAATCCTTTGAGATGTCTGCTAAATCTTCCATTCAGTTTTCACTGTTATTTTGATGTTGTTGAGTTCTGAGAATTTTTTAGATACTTTGGACACTTATTTTATTTTTTATTCTCTTAAGAGGATCAAGAAGCAGAGCTTTAATTTTAAAAGATATATTTCTTTTTATATGTGTGTGTTGCCTATACATTCTTGTGCAACAGATATCTGTCTGATAACCAGGAAGACTAGTAAAAAAAGCACTGGTTTTCCTGGATCTAACGTATAAAATGATGTGAGCCACAATATGGGTGAAGGGAATCATACCCAATCCTCTGCTAGAGAAGCCAGTGCTCTTAACTGCTGAGCCATCCTGCCAGTCCTATGGACTTTAATTTTGAAGAAAGTAAATAAATGCATTTCATTTATGATCACAATTTTGATGTCTTATTTGGAAAAAAAAATTGCTAATCAAATGTCTTATTTCACCAGCACATAATTCTCGGCTCCATTACATTTGAGTAACCAGGTGTTTTGAGGTATGCTTGTATATTTTGCTTAGGGTCTAAATCTAGGATCCTTGTTTTCAGGTGGTTGTCCAGCTGTTTGTTGCCATTGCTGAAAAGTCAGTATTTTCTTTATTAATTTTTCTTCATTCTTTTCTAAAAATCTATAAATCACTGGAAGCAGTTCACTCGAATTATATACACAATTACTTCAAAGAAGCAATTTGTCTCTTTAGCTACTTTTTTCAATGCCAAATTTATGAATCAATAGTAGCTTGTCTTTTATAAATGCTTCTGGAAGGAAATGATTTAATTTCTAAGTAGATATTTAACAGGTCACTTTTCTGTGCAGGAGAGACTATTTAAAGTGGGGAGAACAAAAGAAATCGTGCAATGAGCAAGTAGGTGAGTGTGTGTGCGATGTATAGGGGAGTGTGTGAGTGTGTGTGTGATGAGTATGTGTGTGGTGTGCGTGTGAGAATGTGTGTGTGAAATTGTGAATGGAGTTGTGAGTCTGTGAGTATGTGTGTGTAGGAGAGTATGAATGTGTGTGTGTGTGGTATGTATGTGCGATTGTGTGTATGAGACAGGGAGAGAGGGGGAAGGGAGAATGTGTGTGTATAGGAGAGTGTTCTATGGAAGGAAAGTAGTGAATAAAAGATTATTTCTGACGCTGGTGTTCTTCATTTAGTTGGTTGAGACATGGAATCAGTGTCTGTCCTAGTCAGACTGCAGTGCTGTCAGTGCTGTTACAAGATTCCTAGGATACTCTCTTTCCGTTCATAGATTTCAGTCCAGAATGCTTGAACCCATTGTTTTGGGGAGGGTGGTGAGGAAGGATTTCATGGCAGTAGGAACTCATGGAAAAGGAAGTAGCTTACAGGAAGCTTAGAGAGTTAGATTGTAGCTCACACTTAATATTTAAAGATTTCCCCAAGTGATGCACTTCCTTCAGGCAAGTCCCACCTCTTAAGGATGCTTGCACCATCCCTGATAGCCTCCATGTTTATTCATGAAAAGCATAAGACTACTTTTGTGTATTTACTCAGAGTTACATCTTTTCATCCAGTGCCATTATTTTTGGACTTATAATTGTGCCATGAGACATTTCCTGATCATCTGTCATCGCAGCCACCCATTGTATTCACTGCATGCTCCCCAACAGAACAAAGGATAGGATTTGTGCTTCCAGAAGCTAAAGCAGGGGCCTTCTGGAGATCATTGAAGAGTATTTTATTTTTTACCTGGTTTTGAATCAGACCCAGGCACCCCTCCTCAGAACACAAACACAATCTATTTGTGTTGTAAGATGACATAAAAAAATGTCACAAAGCTGATTTACTTAAGTGACCTAAAGGTTCAGTGGAACTATAAAAATAGAGAGATGAAGAACAGCTTTCCTCCAGGAGAGAAAGGGCAACATGGCAGATTTGCCATTGAGATTTGGGAGTGGTGACAATTAACACTCTAATTCCAAAAGCTCCTGAGGGGTTCTGTCAACTGCAGGTCACCAGGGTAGCCTCTGTCTCACTTTATTAGTGCTGTGAGTGAGCCCACTGGGGATCATCTTTGAGCTTCCCTCCAATAGTTTTAGAAAACAAGTTCCAGGGAATTTCCAAGTCATGGGACCGTGGAGGCCTGGGGCACTGATCAGTGTGGTCCAGCACTGTGTACACATAGGAATCATCTTTTAGAACCCAGGTTATAGTGCTAGGCACTAACACTGGAGAATCTAAATAGAGATATCAAGAGGGGTTGTGTAACAGGAACAGATAGGCGGACAGAACCACTAGTGACTAATTTATCTGGGTCTATGGATCAGACATATCGACTGCTAATGCTGAAATTCTCTCATCCTCAAGATTATAGGAAATGCAGTGAAATCATTCAATTTTACTGAGGCTTGGGGACATTGCCACAGTATGAGTATGCCAGTTAGAAACTTAAGTACTGATAAAGAAAAGGAATGACCAGAGGTTAGGGAAAGAGAACTATTACTTATTAAAGTAATTAATATAAATAAATTGTTGACAAGAGGAAATATCTTGAGACAAGCATAGGTTAGTAAAACTTGTAAATAGTTGAAGGCAATCATGAATATGTAGTAGAAGGATATTACATTTTCAAAAAAAAATAAGTGATCAATTGCACTAAGATTTCTTATCTCAAATATTTTCCTGAGCATTAGTATACAGATATTTTTTGCTTTTTTCCCCCCTCAACAGAAGTAATAGAAATGTAAAATGAAATGGATTGTCAAAATCATTAGCACTTAGAATTTGAACTCAAAATAGCTTTGTGGTTACTGAAATATTTTAATCATATTTTAGGGATGGTTTTATTTTTCCTTTGAGACTGAGTCTCATGTAATATAGGGTTAAACTCAACTAGCTATTAACCAATAATAATCTTGAACTTCTGGTCTTCCTTGCCCCCCTCAGAGTTAGTTCTTGAGTGAGCTGCAGCAATGTATTCTGAAATCTTTCTTGATAAAGGTATTTTACTGCAATAATACCCTCGACAAAAGGAATGTTAGATAGAAACCTAACAGAGATGTACACAACCTAACATGATAAAATAGGCCAGCAATGACAGATTTTAAAAGCTAGTGTTTGTGACACGGGCATATAATGTTTAGAGTCAGATTATATGAAAAGCCAGGCATACAAAATCAGAGCAAAGCCAGAAAGGAAACCCCAAAGAATAAGAAATACTAGCGCTCTCAGGGTATAAAGTTATTTTTGATATGTCACCCACCTAAGTGTTCCTGAGCTTCTCTGTGTCTGAATGTAATGATGACAGAAAGTTGCCTGGGATAAATACTGTCTGACTATACAACCACATGTGCAGCCACAGGTAAGACAAACCTTTCCATGAATCAAAGAACAATTTCCACTGACAACTCAACTGCATGAAGGTAAGAGTCTGGTTTATCATGACCAGCATGAGAGAATAACACCTGTAGTTCCTATGTCTGTATCCAGGGATCAGGTAAGATTGTAAAAGTCTCCAAAGAGGATGCTAACTGTGACTAAACCCCAGTGAAGCATTATCAAAGCTATTGTTCGAGCCAATTCTATTATGAAAAGAACTTTGGTATTTTTCTTCTCTAGCTTTAAGTTACCTTCGACACACAACAGTAGAGGGCATTGTCACTGTAGCATGGTTGGTGGGAAAATTTGTGTACCTCGCTTTTTTCACAATGTATGTTTGAGGCTTATTCAAAGTATATGATTATGTGTTCTTTGCATATGGAAAGTATTGTTCTATTCCTGAACGAAGCCATTTGTACTAAACAGAACCAGGAGGTATCACCAAGTCAATGTGGAATGAGGACTGAGAACACAAGTTCCCTAAGTCAGATAGCTAAGAGAAGGACAAAATGACTTTTCATAGTTACATATATGTTATATGTGAGGTAGGCATCTGTCATGTGGGTCTGAGTCTTTCAAATGAAAGCAGTTCCTCAGACCCAAACCCTAGCTGCATCCTTTTTTGGACATACTAATTAAGTGCTGTGCCAACACAGATGTGAGGAAAACTAAGTTCAGTCAAGAAACGGTAGGAAGGCGCCACAAACAGCGGCATCAGAAGAGATCCCCAGTGCCTACATGGTAATTGTGTGTTGCCAGCAGAGTGAGCATTTTCAACTGACCAGTTGGTAAGTGTTTGAAGACCAGATCTCTCATTTTTGTCTTGATGCTCAGCTGTTCATGCTTCTTCCAAAGTCTTATTTTTATCAGCACCTAGATGTGGTCATGTTTGAAAGTCCTGTAATTATTTGGAACTATGTCTCTTTCTCTTGGGAATTATATACGAGATTTAAAGAGCTTGGCATAAATGAAAACCTTGCATAAGTGACCACCTATTCAGATATAATTAAAGACCATCAGAATAGTTGAGTAACACTTGGTTCTATGATTCTTGGTTCTATAATAACACCAAGTCTTTGCTTGAAAATTTTCCACTGGAACTGTTTGGCTGGATTTAAGATATTGACTTTCTTGAATTCCCGTTAAATACATTTCTGTAAAGATATGGAGCTATAAAGAATTCTAGAATGGGGTACATATCTGCTAGAAATCAATCTTCTTACACAATGTAATAGGAAGGTTACATTTCATAGATGAAAGATCAAAACAAATTGAGAAAATAGAGTCAGTAATGTCTGAAGTCAAACTTCACCTACTCTGAGTAGATAAAATGCTAACCAAGGTTTGATGACTGCTTGCATACTAGTATTCTGGAATGTTTATGACCTTTGAGTGACACATATTTTCAGCTAAAGAAGTTATAATGTAGTAGTAGATTGGAAAAACAAGAGAAAGTTTAGGAGGATGAGTAAATTTATCAAGTAAACTTTAAAATGACATTCAATTCATTATTATTTAGACTAAATTTTTATGATAAATTTTAATTGTTTCCATGAGAGGAAGAAATAGTTTAATTTATTGAAGAGGTTGATGGATTTAAATTACATTTTTTTAAAAGTAAGTATTAAGGCATGCAAAATTGAGGAATCTGAACACATTTTTGCATGTGTGTCATTGACAGAACATTTGGATTTTGGTGTTTGCTGTAACCAATAATTACTGAATAAAGCAAGAATCACAGGGAGATAATTTTCTCTAGCATGAAACAATGATAACAACTTAACTGAGAAAAATCATTCTTTTCTGGTAACAGCTCTCCTACTCTCCATGTATTCTTAGTTCCTTGTCATATAAAACTGCAACTTTTATTTTTCTGGACTGTAATGTATTATGAACATTAGCAGAAACTGATGACTGAGCACACTGGCTTCGTCTGAACCTTCATCTCACAAAGCTCAAACCTTTCATTTAACATTATTTAATTTTTAAATGCTCAGCAAAGAAAATAAATGTTCCACCCACGCATACACTTTAACCATTAGAAGAACTTTGTGAGTTTCTAAGGTGTATTTTAACTGTACTTTCCAAAATACTGTATTTTACTTATTAAAGCTTAGTGAGTACTGAATGTTCACCAGTGTTCATTAAAAAAAAAATAATAAGAATTCCTCCTTCCTGGTGCTATATTCAAGAAGACTAATCACCAAGTTATATCCTTCTTTCTTGATGTCTTTTTGCAGAGAGTTGTGCTTTGAGATTTGCCAATGATGAAAATATGTAATCAAAAGAAAAATGAAATACAATTTTATCATTTGTTACACTCGACATAGATTTATGGCAAATGTGTATGTAGTTTCTTCTTGAAAATGACGGGGAAGCAATGACAAGCTGCCCTTGCACAGGAGGTTGAGCTAAACAGCACACATCCTTGGCTGCTAAACACTTATTGTGAGTATCATCTCCACAGCTGATACTGTCCTACGACACCTTTGTTTCCTTGTTTGTATGCAATAAAAGCACTAATACTTTCCCCTTAATTATTTGAGTTTATATAATAAAAAAAGCAAGTGTAGAAAGACTGCAAATTATTGATAGCTAAAAGACTAAGATATTGTTTCCTTATGACAAAAATTAGACTTGGATTATATTACAAACCACTTGCGTTTTCACTACAAAATTAGAAAAAAAATTACACCTAGTTTTTGAGAGAGCCCAGTGTAATTTGCTGACGGTTGTGTTGTTTGACCAACCCATCTTTTCTCCTTCATTTGACTTTGAATTACACATCCTGTATTGTTTACATACTTTCAAGTGAAAGTGAGTTTAACTGAATATTAATTTGGGAGGTCTGAAGATGTAGTCCAGTTGTTAGGGCACTTGACTAGAATGTATTAATCCCTGTTTTTGATTTCTGGAATCACATAAGCCAGGTATAATGATGCACATCTGGAATCTTGGAACTTATGGGGCAGAGGCTGGAAGAGCAAAGGTTCAAGGTCATCTTGAGCTGCAGAGGGAGTTTGAGGTCAACTGCAGCTACATATCCTATCTCAAAAAATAAAAAATCTCTTGAATTGGGATCAGTTGCACATGCTAGCCCTTTGGGGCTCTGAAGGAGGATAGTGAGCTTGATGTCAACCCACTCAAAATCCCAAATTTATGTAAAAAAACAAAATAACATTTAAGAATTAAAAGAATTTTTAAAATCAGGCTACAGGCTTACAGATAAGCGAATAGGAGTCTCAATAGGATAAACATAATTGAATCAATTAATATGTCAACTTAATAAATTTGCCTATATGCAAACTGTTCAGTAAAATACTTTACTCTAAGAAATATAATATGATAATAATTGCTGTAATTAGTAAAATAAAGCCACTAGAACAAAGTTAGATTATGAGTTGTGGGAACACTCTCTAGGATAAGTTACATTTACACTCTCAGAGATGGTGTAGACCTCTGTGAGGGAAACTGTTCACAAATGTTTGGACCATATATGGCTTAGGCATGTATGACTTAGATATTGTTTTGTTGTTTGTCATGTAAGAAAGTTGAAACAGGAAGTTTTCTACCTTCAGCTCAGACACCCTAGCATGACTACCATGCTCCGTCTTTCTTCTCTCCCGCCTCCTGCTCTGTCTTGTCTTTCTTTCTCTCCTGCCTCCTACTTTTCCTCTCATTGCAAGCATTAATGAACAGACAGCTGTTCAATAGTTGAGTCAGTTCTAAATATGTCTTTTAAATGTCACCTGTTCGCTCTGGATTTTTAATAGCCTTTTTTATTATGTTTTACTAAAAGGCACCTGCTGAGCACAAATAATAAGCAGAGAATTTGTTCCCTGGCAGTATTTTACCAGGGTTCCTGTATTATACCTGTTTTGGACACTAGGGGTCTTTTCTATTTAATCCTTGACCTTGGGTATTCATTCTACCACATTCTCATTTGCTTTTTTTTTTTTCCAGCTCAATTTCAGATAACAGACTCTGAACTGAATCGGCTTAGAAAGGGGAGAATATGAAGATAGAGGCTCCATTGTTATTTCCTTCCAGAGCACTAAGAGTTTACGAAACTAAAACCCATCAAACAAACTAAAGCTTGACAGGTTTCATTTTATTTCTGTCTACTTTTAAAAACAAGAAATTGCATTTGTTTCTTTATTCACCCCAAGCAGAGTCTTGTAACACCCCCAGTCCTTGACATAAACAACTAGTGGATGTACCCACACATCCTCCCATGAGCTATTTACATTTTTGCTTTAAAATACTTGGAAAGATGTGATATATATATATATATATATATATATATATATATATATATATATATA